>OY987331.1:0-1200000 GCA_963920685.1 Polydrusus tereticollis
AGAATTGGATTCTGGGAGCTGAGCGACAATCTTTATGCTGTTGTGATTGTTTTCATGTCTAATGGAGTGATATCAATGTATTCTAAAAATATAATTTTCTTGAAGAACGGCATTTAAAAAGATAATCTACAAAAAGTAAAAAAATTCTGCCAATCCATTAAAGTCGCGCGGCGAATCCAAATTCCATTAAGCCGATGTGACGTCATTAGGCTTAAAGGTGTAGGGCGACCGCCTGGACTGCCGTGCAATCATAGGTACCGACGCGCTATAATATACGTTATAGTTTCGTTTTTCGTATAAAGACGTTGTTTTGTTAAGCTTTAAAGCTGTGTTTAGTTTTCTGATTTATTTAAAGGTGTCATCATACCACACTAAAAACAAATACAAATATTGTGTTCCTGAATGCAAAAGTACGACGGCATTAACAGCGGACAGCCGCTCTGTCTTGTTAAATGAAAAAACAGGAGCCTATTGCTGTCAGGATCATTTAAATGTAAGTTAATAATTAGATACATAAATAATAAAAGTGGACATAATACTTATAGGAGTAATTTTTTTTTAATGAAATAGGTATTTATTTTAAATTTACTTTATTGTATTATTTTTTTTTAGATAGAGGAAGATGCTGAAAATTATCAAATTTAAATTAATGCCAGAGGTAAAAATTAAATTAAAAGAAGCTGTTGTTCCTCGTTTTTTTGAGTGCCAAACTGGGAGAAAAGTTGCACAAGCTAGGAAGCTAGTTCTTCTCGATCAGCATTCTTAAAGAGCCAACGTCAAGAAATTATTGAAGAATGTATAGACCAAAAAAAACTTAAAATTGACCTAAAAGCATACATATTATGTAGTAGGAGCTACAAAACAGTTTTTATGGTCTTCCATTGTGACAATCCGATTTTGTCACAAATTAAATTATTATAATCTAATGCCTCACATGTCTGACTTGTATTGTGTCTTTTAAAAATTGTATTTTGCCTTTTTAAAACGATGTTTGGTTCTCTGTATATTGCTTCCAAATCGCCATAATTTAACACCACATGCTTTGTCAGATAAATGTGCCTTTCGTACTTATGACCGAGTATAATTATTGGCTTCGTTAGCTGAGTAAATATTTCTCGACACCTTTTAATTTTTTTTTATGAGGCAATTGGACACCTAGAGTAGTTCGAGACAAGTATTTAAATAGAGATTCATATTTTCTTTCAGTTGCTGGTGTACTGTCAATTTGTATGTAATTATTTTTGAAGTCTAATGAAAAGTAATCAAGGGGTCATGACCTTGGAATTTTTAATTAACTGTCTTATCACAACACCAGTGGTTTTTTTTTGTGTTTTGTTAATTCTTTTATAAAGAGGTCCAATTTGCCTCCTTGTTTACATATCTGTTTTATATAGCACAAGTTTGCTTGAAGGCCAGTGTTACATGGTATCTTAATTCTTGCCATACAGGGTGTGCCCTAAATATAAATATTTCATTTCTTTTATCTTGTATAATGGAGCCTTATTTGATTATAATTATTATAAATCCACCAATTTATCAAGATGGTTCTTGCATGGACATTTTTAGTTTGTATTGTTTATTTTAAATAGTAACACTAGAGTCTGATGAGCTCTCTTTTTAATAGCGGCATATCCTGATTATGTAATTATTTTTTTTTATTATGTCCTAGCTTAAATAAATTATTGATTGGTCTGCTGTTTAATAACTAATATGTTGAGATTACTTGTGCTAAATTTTATATAGTTGTATATTTCCTTTATGTGTATACATAATTGATTTTTTTTTTATTTTATGATGTAACCTTAGTACATAGGCGTACGTGCTGGCTTGATAAATTAATTTTATTTTAAGTTTTTGGCTCTTCAAGCTTAATTAAAATAGTTGATCACTATACTAACGCCCCTGAATATAATTTTATAAATTTATTTTTTTTTTATCTCAAACCAAAACTTGATTTGTGACTTTAATTATTTATATTTACATTTTTCAAAATTAATTTAATTCAAATTTAATTTAAATATAATTCTTGCCTATAATTTAACTTTTTTATAGTTGCTTTAATTTTTTTATATAGTTCCTTTTCCCTTTTTGTTTATTTTCACTTAGTTGGTTTTGCCATTTTAATTACATTACTTTATTATAAATTTATTGTACGAAGGGAAAAGGAACTAGGTAATTTTTTATTAATAAGCCCTCAGCTAATGCTTTTCCTTTTTTTAATAGGGTCTTCTCTTCTCCATTCTCTTCATCTTCCCCTCTCTACTTACTCGTCTATCTGACGTCTTGTTGACGTCCCTGGACGCACCATCATCTAGAACGTCTTCACAACAGGTTTATTTGTTTAAATACTAACCCCCATATATATTTTTTTTATTGAATAAAAGCCAGCAATAGTTTTAATTCTTTGTTTTATTTATGAAGCTCTCCCTGTGGTTTTCTTTACCTAGTTTGTTTATTCTACCTAAGTTGCGAGGTCCAGCTGAGAGTGAGGCCCCAGCACCATCTTGGAGGTTTCCGTTTTGGCCTGGCTGCAAAACGGTGGCGCCCTATTTAAAACCCCCCCCTTACTCTCTGGCAATAGAGCTAGGGCATTGGCACGCGGTCCCTCAGCCTCTCACCTCAGCTTGGCTTCGTGGTTTTGGCTTCACTTTTATTTCTTTTGATTTAGTTTAAATACATTTCCTATTAAAAAAAAAATTAATTAGTTTTTAATAGCAGCGAAAGACGCGTTGCACCATATCATCTAAAAGTAAGTTTTTTTACCAAAGTAGTAGTTTTTAATAATTAAGTTTTTATAGACAAAGACAATGCAACACACTGTACAACAGGGTTGGGCTGATTTAAATCAAAAATCATGATTTAAATCACTAGATTTTTTTTTTTTTAATCATTTTTTAAATCACTTTATTTAAAAAAAAATCATGATTTAATGAAACTATTTATTTTTAATTCAGAACAATGAACAATAACATATTAAAAAACTATTTACTTCCACTCCCTTAAACAATCAACATCAAAATACGCGAGACATAAATATTGGGCCACGGCAATTTATAGATCGGGAAAGAATCAAGTCGCGACAGGAATTTTCTTGCAAGTAGCGCGTTTTGGCAAAATGTTGGGTAGAATTTAGACCTACTATATTGTTAGACCGACATTAAAATAATTTGTATTAATTTGAAAAGAGAGAAAAATGTTAAATTTTTTAATAAAATTAATAAAAATCAATGATTTTTGATTTTTTTAATGAAAATCAGATTTTGCCCAACCCTGCTGTAAAACTTGGTGGTAATAATCAGTAAGGGGCCAGTAACCCTCGCACTATTCTAGCCAGTCCCAATAGCGTAGAGGCCAAAAATTCCTAATGCAACACATCCAATTATGAAGCAATAAGTTCTAAGCTATCCCAACAACACCCTGTTTGAAAATACATACACAATACATCTCCTTGCGCAAAACCAGCACCCGCTTAGAATGATTCACTTAACAAGTTTTGATATTTTTCAGATGAATCCTTGACACTCCTTGGTGCACCCTCCGTTATAACTGCACACGCCACAGTATGTACCACATATATTTATGCTCGTAATCCATTAGTTCAATTAGGAAAATTTGAAACAACAGAGTCTTGGGTAAATAGAAGAGCCGGGTCGAACTAGCGACTCCGACTAAATTCGGTTTTTTATTAAGTGAAGAGTGGTCAAGGCAAGTATGATGAAAATGCCAAAATTAAAAATTGCCAGAATTCTGTTTTACACCCAAAAATAAAAGTATTTTATTTTTCTTTCATTGTCAGTTGGGTTGTGTTAGACCTTAGACGAGAAGAGCCTTAGATTCAATTATTTAGAGAAAAATGGAAACAGCGCGTAGGCGATACTGGTCAAGTAATTGATTGATTGACAGTATAAAGATTCGCATAATTATTGTACCTGTTATTTTTTTTTGCTAATAAAAGCCATTGTTATTATATATTTACACTGAAATAAAAGGAGAAACTCTTCAGCACATAAAATCTATTTAGACATTAACATCATTATGAAACACAATAAGTTATAGTATAACTCTTATACCCTTGAATGAGCTATATTAACTCGTACACGGTTAAGGTTGATTTATAAAACTTTCTGCCACCGTATGAAGGATTATTTATAAAACACCAACTGCACTGTGCGACCAATATGTAATATTATTGTTAAATTATGAGATAAGTTAAGCCCTGTCCATTGTCTATAATTACTGAAATGACAGGAATATGGCAAATTTATTTGTATCGAGTGACAAATTTACTCCTTCCCATTCATTGGCTAGAAGCACGAACGACGACGAGAAGTTTTTATAAATCCACCTTTACACATTTCATTTTTAGACGAATATAAAGAACAGTAAAATTATCAAAGGCACAAGTTGGAAAATAGAAAGTATCATATAAGTAACAATATTTAGAAAATAAATTATAAAAACTAGATTATTTTCATTAAAAAAAATTACAGAAAAAATTGAATGCTTGGAATGTAGGTAGGTATATTAACAAATATCTACTTAATTTCTTTATTAACAATAATAAACACAATGTCGAGCCTGGGCTAAACGTAATGCACCCCGTAATTATTTACCTGAAAATTATATGACGTATTAAAGTGCTAACGACATACTTAATGCAATTTCGTTTTTTTTTTTTATCGTAATAGCGCTCTTTTACTACTATTAATAGAGCTAGTGAATTCACGAAAGATAGTCAAGTAAATGCTTGTTACAATGACGGTTGACGGCTTCTCCAAACTTTCAAACCATTTTTCATTAGAAATCAGGTAGCTTAGTATTACATGAATAAGCTTGCTTGCGTCAATATAACTACATAATATATATTTTTATTTCATTTTAGGTCTTCTTCTAAAATAATGAATTTCAGTAGATTATTACTATAAAACTGTGTAATTGTTAAGGAATTTTTTTAGCGTAAAAGATATTCTAAATAAATGAAAACCTGTACATTTCCTTACTAACTTTAAATCATACTAAAAGAGGATTAAGTATCGTATCTATATTATGAGTTCAATAGTTTTAAATATAGGCAGTAGGCAGTTGAAGTAAATCTGCGTTAGTTTTTTAAATACATTTTCTATTTTATTCCCCCTGCACTGGTAACGACTATTGGCTATACTTGAGACGACAATTGCCTGGGTTTTGTTTAAGCAATGTGAAAAATATGCCATTTTAAAGTAATACCACTTGGAAACTTTTTTCCATATCATTCTCATTACCTACATCTAGCAAAATTATTGCACTCACTATAGTAGGCCGTTTTGTAATAGTAATTTTAAACTTATTATTCCTATGACACAATATACATACATATACCTACATAATAATAATAAAGATTTGCAAACTCTCTTTAAACTACTAAAACTACAAACTGAAAGGATTAGTCTTTTTTACAAAAAAATAAGCTGAATATCGCATACTTACTTACTTATTTTATTGCTGCCTCTAAGCATATATTGTACTGGTATTATGCTTTCAGGGATTATATCGTTAACTGGTTTACTATAACGACCGTCCTTCTATTATACCAGTATTAACGATCGCGTCATAGTAACGGAATACAACTATGCTTGTGAGTTCATCAAGATTACAAAATTTAACTCTGTGATTTTTGAAAAATTTAATAATCCGCAGAAATTCGTTAACCACAAAATAAAAAATGAAATGTGATACAAATCAATACTGTAACTATCATATTTGAATAATGTAATTCGATTAAAAGCAAACCTTTCAATTATATTTTACGTAATTAGAAAAAGATTTGCTTAAAAACGACTTCAATGAGATTACAATCACAATTTTAATTTTGGTTTCCTACCGATTTAAATAAAACTAACAAGAGTATTAAAGGCTCATTATACACGAGTAAAAAAAAAATAGACACAATATAATGTTCAACATCTATTTTATGAGTTGAAAAATTGTAGACTCTATACGTATAATAGTAAATTACATTATGCGGATTTCAACTAACTTAAAACGTTTCAATACCATCAATATGCTTTTGCCTTGACATTAATATTTATTTCTTTTTGCTTCTTCATCGTCTTTGGGTCCTTAATAGAAAATTAAAAATTACTTATAGAGACAAAGTAGTCTTGAGTTATGGGCGAATACAAACTTTGCTGCCGAACAATACTCTTGAAAAGGAACAAATTCCGGTTCGGTAACTTCAGTGGGACTCACTGCAAAAACAAATAACATAAATAGTGTCACAATATTTCAACCTCAACTTAAGTCACACCTTAAGTGCAACCGGTGCCTTTTTCAGTTAGTAATTAAGTAGTAGGTAGGTATGAATACATGTCGATCTCCTCTCTACGAAACAATTTTGTCGTATAAATGAACGAAAACGAAGCAATAAGAAATAATGGAAACTAATGTTAAGCTACGAGCAGAGACTTGTTAGGCATTTGCACATTGACACAGTGGCGTAGCTAGCGCCGAGAAAAATTATTATTAAGATAAAGGGGAGCGCGTTAGAAAATATGTAATTGGTAACAATAACACGAACCGAAACACAATATATATAATCTTATTTGGAACGGCGCGGCACGGCGATAGCTACGTGTCTATGTAGGTACACCACCACCATTTTAAAACTTATGTAGGTACATACCTAGGCTAATAAAAGTACCGCCGCAATATACACAATTTCATTTAGTTGGCTGGAAAATCATATCTACATGTTAGTTCAGGTTCCCACTTTGCAGTTGCAACAGTAGGTACTACAGATATTTTAAATCGAAATAAAATACATAACAAGTAAATTAATAAAACGCATCTCTTAAATTAATGAAGAAGCGATATTATTGCAAACCGATACCTTTTGGAGATAATGAATTTCTTATATGCATATTTATTAAATTACATATTTACTACTAGAAGACAGTAGTAGTATAGTAGAAGTAGTAGTAGTAGTAGTAGTAGTAGTAGTAGTAGCAGTAGTAGTAGTAGTGGTAGTAGTAGGTAAGTGTAGGTATTTTATTTTTAATTCTTCATAATATGGTGTTGTTTAATAAGTGTTCGATATTTTACAGGACGAATCCTCAGTTAGTTATAATGTGAAAAGTTCATTTAAGCATGGGCCGCCAGTATTCATTTTTGATAGAGGATGTTAAAATTTTATTTTTATTTTTGTATTTGGACGAAAAGTTGTATTTGGGGATTTTTTAATATGAGAAATTCAAATTTGATCTTAGTTTGGCCCTTAATTGTAGGGGGCGCCACCTACATGTACATGCACGAAAAAGGTGTGACTCCCCAAAAGAGAAAAAGACCTGTAGGTGGCGCCCCCTACAATTAAGGGCCAAATTAAGATCAAATTTGAATTTCTCATATTAAAAAAAACCAAATACCAATTTTCGTTCAAATATAGACATTATTTCAAAAATTATTTACGAAAAATAACAATAAATTTTATCTCAAAAATGAAGGGCTTGCGGATCCATGTTTATATTATGAACTTTTTACCTTGTAATATACATATAATATATACTGTACATTTCTGTTAATTGTCCATTCGGCAAAACCTTTTTTCCCGGCTGACAAGTCGTACACAAATATTTAGTCCACTTTCGGTGTAACAACGTTCAAAGATGAAATATTAGTTCTATTTTTGCAATTTTGAATGTAAGACAGGTATGAGGTATGTACCGTACCCCATCGTTATATTAGAGAAGGGAGCAAACAATAATCCTGTTTGCAACTATTTATTGATTTTGAATAGGACTATTTTAGTAGTACCTAACAATAAAAATGTTAGAAACAACAATATTTTATATTAAAACCAAAGAATAACCCTAAACTAATGGGCCTTGTTAAAACATTGACCTGACTACTTAACCTATTTAAAATGTCAAGAATGATACTAAAAAATATTTGCGAGTTTTGTGCCCTCTACCACAGAAAATATAGCAATGTTTTGTGCGTCTTAATATTACCATTGAATTAAGGGTTGCCTGCAAAGACATAATCTTATATTGTCTTTGTTTGCCTGCGGTGGATTGACAACTGAGGCCGTTAAAGGGTTAGCCGAAATGGACTTTATTTCAGATTTGCTCCGAACACGCATCCTTTCATTTTTATTATACCTTTGGAAAAAATTATTTTATATTTTGACTGCTTTAATCGAAAATGCAAACTAATATGTCTTTAAAATAAAGTTAATGATTAAAATGAGGAATAAAAGTTAAATTTTAAATACATCTGGGTTGTCAGTAGGTTAAGAATTAGAAATATTATTATGTTAGGAAGCAAATTGAAAAATTCAGTCTGACCGGACACAATCAAGCGCACATGCAACTCACAACATTCATCCGGCGTCTATAAGTACCTACGACAGGCAACGGTTAAGCAAAAAATTATTCAGTAATTATTAGTTGTTATAGTAGGTATTTCTTTCCTCGCTAATTTCTACTATCACAATGAAACGACGAAAATACATCAACTTTCTAGTTAGTCTTGGCTAAAACGACGACGGCAACGCCGACGGCTAGATCAAGAAACGCACACTTTCTCTTAATTCAAATTAAATTAAATTAATTATTTCCTTTAATATCTATGGTTTGCTGCTGCTAATCCCTCCCACGCGGTGTTATTTATTTTTAACATACAATCGCAATTATTTCCAAAACCTTGGTGTTCAGCTCAAACTGAATTTTGACTATACCTCGTCGATAAACATTCCGAGATAGAAGTCAGGAATGCTCCCACAGTTCAAATGTAAAAGTAACGCTTATAACTGAATGAATGAAAATGTTAATATTTGTCATGAAAAGTGAAAGCACCCTGTGGTAGGTAAAAAAAAACACCCGCCCGCAATAAGCTTTGAAACCTTTCCGCGGGTCGTTGATTAATTCATTTTATACTATGTCAAATTAGTCATAACAATATGGATTATTAAACGACACGCGGATATATTTTAAAGCTTATTGATTAATTGTTTAATTTGTTTCTCGACATAAATGCACACAAACTTTGCATCCATAATACTTTAATATTAATGGATTTAAAAACGAATTTGTAATGTTGCCTTTTCTACTGTCATGCCCTCCGCGTCGCGAACTTTTATAATGACAAACTCGGAATTCTAGTTCTTTTCTAGAACAGTTTTATTGCCCGACCTGATAAATTAAATTACATTACTCCCAACATCATTATTTTAGCAAGAAAATTAAAATTTAGTCGAAACAGGCCCATTCAGAGATCGTAAGATTAAGAGCATCATGCAGAGACAGAGAAAAACTAACAAAAATAATCACTATTTAGCTAAGTGAGCAGGACAATACTATTATAATTGATTACCTATTTTGTATTAATGAATGTGAATGTAATGGTTTACTTCAAAAATCATTGGGTGGATGGCACTAATTAAGTAAGTAGGTAAAATGAACAATAAGCTGTTTATTATTATAAGAAAAATATAATTCAATATTAGTTTGTTATGGTTGTTGTCGACCGTTTATTTTGCAATTTTTTATACGCATCTTGTACATGCGTGTATTCAAGTAAGATAAGGACAATATTTACATGGATTTCTGTCACCGTTTCTTGATCTATATCATCTACTAGTAGCACTAGTATACTTGGAAAAACTAAGTATACGTACATATCTACGAAAAAGTTTGTTATAGCGTGTTCCACACGTTAGTAGTTGATTGTCGCGTATGTCGTGACCGCAGTCGAGCACAACAAAGACTGTCCAAGTCTTCAGTAGGAGGTGTTTTACCACCACCAAAAATCTCAAGGTCAACGACACGTTATAATTCTTCCTTCCTTTATTTCAAACTTTGGCAAAAACTAACATTTTGCTTTCAATTTTCCTAATTTTCCCCCACAACAGGGTAATACTTTATATGACTACTACGCCACTGGACTCACCGTCGCGGTCGACTGGGGCCAAACGGGTCTCGAATTCTTTTCGAAGGGCTGCTTTGGCCTAAAACAGATAACAATAAAAAAATATAATTATATTCAAGAATACCCTACCGGCCATATAATAATTATTAGCATTATTATTATCCTGCGCCCAATTTATTATGCTCATTGCCCAATCAAATAAACCTCTTCGTTTATGCCCATCATTTAAGCACAAACTAAAATTATTGAAAAATGGACTGGAGTCCCATTGTTCGCCTTTTTAACTACGAGGCGATGTAATTTTATATAAAAAAAAAACATGGGTTAAGAACACTAGAAATGTAACAGTTTCAGGGCATGCCACGAAAATTCGACAATGAATTAAGAAAAAAATGTTTTTCAACATTTAGACCAGTGAAAAATGTTGCATGTACACTTTGAAAAAAAATAATGATAACTTAGGGATGTTTTTTTTAGACAGACCTTCTCTCGATGCTCCTGGAACTGGTCCTTCACGGCCTCGTGTCGCTTTTGCAATTCCTCCTTTTTCGTTTCGAATAATTGTCCGAGTTTTTCTCTCTCCGACACGCCCCTGTCAACCACCGCCGTCACCGCCTCCCTCTTCACCCTCGTGAATTGTTCTCGGTTCCTGTGCTTTTTGGCCAACAACTTCACCTCTTCTCGATGGTCAGCTTGAAGTTTTCGCATCAGCTCCGAAGTCTCCTTTTCGAACTGTTCCTGGAATTAATACGCGCTACATTAAACATTGAAAAAAACAAAACAAAGCAGTGTCGCAATCGGTATATTTCGTTCAGGCCCGGTCCTTGTTATATTATTGTCAAACGCTCTATAATAAACCAGACCTGACTAATTTTAAAAACCGTCGGTCGCGATCAACAATTTAATGTTGACGAACAAAAATATATTTTATATTATTAGGCTTCAGAAAGCAAACAAACGTTTTTGAAAGCTCGTCCTAGTAAAAGAATTTTCCATGTCAAGACTACCCTTACTGCCCTTATTTATATTATGATAATTATTATGTATCTATATACCTTCAACGCCTTAACCTGGTTGCTCTGGCTCTGTTTCATGACCTTTTCGGCCTGATTGTAGATGGCGTCGTGAAACCTCTCCCTCAACTCCTTCTCCTGCGCGACGAAGTCCTTGTTGATCGCCAGCAATCGCTCAGATTGGCTGCGTGGAAGTCCCCGGCCACTGCTTTCCGCCGTCATCATCGAATCGACGCACGTGCTGCAAGCGCCCTCTGGCGTCGCATCATCCGCCACTGTCGTCAACGGCTCGACGCTAGGGGATTCGGTCGAGAAGACGCCGCTCACGCTGGTAAACAGGCTAATCGATTAAGCGAGGAAGTGTGTGTTAGTTTGTTTGTGTAATGATCTATTGTGGCGCTCTACGAGCGAAGGTATCAAGTGTCTAGTCTATAAAGGGTGTTACTACTTAATGTCATGCATTTATTTTACTGGGCGATTCCTAGACCAATTTTAAGACGATATTATGTCGTAAAATGCTCGTCTATCGGCATACAATTAACAGGGTGCTAAATGACTTTCAAAGCAAATTAAACATTTTTTTTTTTAACAAACAATCACATGCTATGAGAGGGAACGTTCTATAAGTTCCTGCTGGTTTGGGCCGGGTGGTGCGGTTGATCGCCGCGAGATGTCGTTATATGCTACATCCGCAGTTGGCCTTTTTTTAGTTTAATTACCGTGGACCATGTCATAATTAGAGAGTTTTTAAGCTACCGAAATTTTCAGAGCTTAATATTTGCAGTTAGTAGATCAATTTGACGTACGGGACGGAAATGTAACCTTTTAAAATATATATATAAAAATAATATGGTTTAACCCTATTCCTCAGCCCAACCGTAAGCTCGATAGTTTTTAAGTCCCTTATTTGACACGGGATTAGCAAGTAACTCCCCTCAGTGCCCCCCCGACACTTTACCCAAAACCTTCTAAAAACCCACATACCCGACTCTATGTGAACAGCGTGCGTACTGCTGTTTATGGTGAGACCCTCTGCGGAACGGACCGCACGGGGGGGAGGCAGGAAAGCCTACGGGGAATAAGCGGAGATCGCTCGTGATAGCTCTGGCCTCCGATAACTCCTTCAAGGTGGGCTCACTCTATCCGTGTGTGTGGGATTAGCAGTTCACTTTAGACAGGGCAAGCGCCATTTAAACAATCCTTAACCACTGTGTTAAGCGATGCTATTAGCTACACATGAGCTTACGGTATGTAGTATACGTACACATAATATGTATATTAGGTTGTCTATTATAAGATAATATTAAAGATAGGATCGTGCTAGTTCATTAGCCCAATTGTTTTCGATTACCCGAGGCCTGTTTAGAATTTACTATGATTGGTTAGATCTCTCGCCCCGTACGTCAAACTTTAAGTGGTGAAAATGTCTCTGTTAACATTTTAATTATTTGCTCCCAAAGGGTCAGTTTTACTAAAAAAAAAATTATTTTTCGTTTCGAATTGAATAATAAAATTCATCGACGGTTGAAATGATTCTATCGGGACCTAGCCATACATGGTGACTTTTAGATTCGATATTGGTTGTAGTTGCGGATTAATTAGCTTGCTTTCGAGTGACTAAAATTTGGGTTCGGTAAAAACTATGCACGTTAATGACTTTCTAACCGTGGTGTAATACGATCCCTAGACCATAACAAATCGAGATCCATCATTTTAAAATAAAAGACTCGGCTAGATCAATATATTTTCTTTTAAATTTAACTGTATTTTTTGTTTTCATTAAATTGTTTCCGAACCAGTCCGGCTTTTATTTAATGCAATTATCGCAATAACGATGTTTTAACGACAAAACTAAAATTTCGCATCCATATACTATTACAGTGAGTATTTAATTCAAACTATGTTTTGCTAAGAAAACAAAATTATTGGTGTAAGAAGTTATTGCGACAGTAACAACTATTGTACCACTTACATATTCTTGCTGGACAGTCTTTTGACCAATTTCATATTGATCAGTTTCGATCTTTTCTCCGAAAAATCTCCACTTTTTTGAGACTGCAGGGTCAGTTTCTTTTTTTCGTGCTTCTTCCGAAGCGCTTCTAACTTTTTATCCAACTCTAATTTTTTTTCTAAAAATCAAAAATTATTTTTTATTCAAGCCCAAAATGGTATGTGTGTCTACGATACGTTATAAGATTGAACATCTAGTGAAGGATGCAAAAAACCAATTTAAAAATAAAACAGAAAAAACGCATACAATATTCTGGAGTTGGCTGTGGATTTTAAAAACATTCTAATTTTAGAAACATGAAAACGGAGAATCCTAAAAACACACGGTTCCAAAACCATAGAAAAAAAGGGTAAGCAAGAATTTTTTGGAAACTAAGTCATGCTTCTACACGAGCGAATATCCCTGTTACTATCATTGGCAATAGATGCGAGAACTTTTAATGCAGTTGTATGCCCATGTAGATGATTTGTTAGACTTAGAGCCTAGAGGAAGGTTGGTAGTGCATATAACTGCTACTTGCGGATAGAGTGGAGTAGGAGTGAATAATATTAATATCTTTATTTGCTTGTAGGTAGATGATGAGGTTAAAAATATACACACTTGGGAGGTGTAGAATGTGATTATTTTTTTTAATCATCTGTTTTTGTGAGCAGTGTCTGAGCAGCTTTGTCACACATAGGGACGAAAATGAGCAGAAATAATATCATCTTAATAATACCTTTGACCAACTTATTTTCCAAGATCTTCTCCAAACTTTCGGGAACGATTTCCTCCGCGATCTTCTCCTCCGTCGCCTGCTTCACCTCCGTCGTCGTCGGTTTGTTCACCGAGTTGGTTTCCGCGGCAACAGTCTGTCCCACGTGATGCATCGAACCCGTCCAATTCGTGACGGATGAATAATCGTCGTTGGTAACGGCGGTCACCACCATGTCGACCGACGCGGCACCCCCAGCGGGAATGGAAGGGTGCTGGGCGGGACTTCCGTTCACTTGTTCTTTCTAGCGGACAAATAATTTGGATAATTATTTGCGTCAACTTTTCAAAACAAATTTTTATACTAACCCGCCCGAGACTGTTTTTCTTCTGTTCCTCCATTCCCGCTTCCATCGTCGGCTCCAGACCCTCCGTCAAAACGGCCAATTGTTGCGCGCGCTTGTCAAGGTCGCTCTGATACTTTATCGGATTGGCCAAGGCCTCGGCAAAGTCCGACAATCCATCAGGTACGTAATCTTTAACAACCACGTGGAGGAATACCGTCGCCAATGGCAGCGGTTGACCTAAAGTGTAATTAGAAAAATATAAAAAAGATCAAAAGTCGTGCAAAGTTATTTCTTACCCATCTCGGTTCTTAAATTGACGTGTCTGTAGCCCGGACAGAGACCTGTGACGGGCAGGATGCGATGCCCGATAAATTTCCCACCTTCCTCGTAGGCGACGATCCGAATCGACGCCAGATCGGGCAACACCACTTTCTTGAACACAAAAGGGTCTTCTTCGTAGACGGGGTTGATACCATTGTTTGCCATCACCTATAAAACAAGTTATTGTCCAGAGAAAAGGCACAACAAATAGCATGTGCATTTTACAACAAGTGTGGACAGCGCCGCTACTAGACATTTCTGTGCTCCAGACCAAATATCTTCGGTGTCGGAAAAGTAAAAACAACAAGTCTGAATGTTTACCTTTTCACTGATAGAGGATCATAGGTAATTTATTTATCAATTTCAGTTGGCAAAGGACCGTTCACAGTGTTGCCCAACTAACTGACGGTAGGTATAATAGTTAACTATAAGCTAATATTTGGATAGTAATTGTAAATTAATTATAAGTTCTTTCAGCACCTGCCTGCCCCTTTGATGGTTCTGTTTAATCATATTTTTTGCGCTAATCTAGAGGTGAGCCGAAATTACCTTCGTCCTAAATCTCTTCCTGACCGTATCGGCGGGCAATCCGTACATTTCCGCTTCCACGTACGTCCCCACTCTTTTATCTGTCAAAAATTGGGCCGATATTACTTGAATTTTAACAGTTCCGGCGATGATCCCGTCGACTGTCGATTCGGCGAACGGATAGAATCTCCGATCCGTACGTCGCATGAATTCGGGCTGAAATAAAACGAAAAACAGATTCAGAAATGAATCCAGTAATGGACACCATGCACCGACCTTCAATAAATAGCCGCATCGCATATTGTATTCAAAAATGCCCAGGTTGAGTTGCATCGCCAAATCCAACGTTTGATAGTTGAGCGCCACCAATTGGCACCCGGCGTTCCAGAACACCTGGGGCATAAAATTAGACGAATCGAACCTGCAAATAATTTATGGTGCATCAAAAAAAGCCTCTTTGCTCGAGCTTTTTCACACAACACGAGTGTACTGACCTGGTTCCAGCAGGGTAAACTCTGCTCAGCTGATGCTTGTTGTAGTTGACGAATTGGATCGGGTATTCTTTCAGCAGAGCCGTGGCCTGTCTTTCGTCAAACGACGACATTTCGTAACAACGGTTCTTTTCTGAAATAGAATAAATTTGTTTCGCCTAATGGTAGAAGTTATGATTCGGTTGTCTTTATACACTCCTTTGACAAAATTAACGCAACATCGTAATTTTCCAACACGTTTGTTGCTATTTTTCTTCTCTACCCAAAGTCGGTTTGAATGATCTTCTTTCCATACCTAATAGCTTAAAAATGTCATATATTTCGATATTTTCCGTATCACCCTATACTAGCAATCGTGACACATAGCAGTTGAAATTGGACTGTAACTCCAGCTCTTGGTTCACTTTATTATTTCTAGGATTGAAGAAGGTACACCGTTTTATAGCTCAATATGTTTTTTATACACTTTATTGTCGCAACAGTTCTGCAAGTTCTACTTCGTTTATGCTTGAAAGGTTCGAGGTCGTACACCCTCACCTGTTAACCGCAATCAACGGATGGATGCAGTTATTGGAGGACTGCATTCCCAGTACCTATGCGGTAAGTCGAACTTCGAAGTAGAGGGCATATACACGCTATTAATGTCGTATTTTAATCCGTCAATTTTTAATTGTTCGATTCATTTTTTTCTTTTCAAGATTCACTTGTATCCGATCCAAAAAGGTTTTGTTTCATAAACTTACATCTAATTTTGATTTCAACGTTAATTTTAATATTGTAATTAGAACAAACTAATTAAATAAATTATACATGAATAATAATTGTAAAAATGTATTGGATAAAAATATTGACCTATAAAACGGCGTATTTCCTCTAATCCTAGAGATAATAAAAGTGAACCAAAAGGGACAATGCTAAGAAAAGATGGAGCTACAGTTAGTTTCTAGTATTATACGCGTAGACGACATTTTTATACGAAAAATAGCAAACATATTAAAAACTATGGCACTGTCAAAGAACCAACCTACAATTTCATTTTGTCCACGAATTAATCATACGTTGTTGAAAGGTTAGATGATTTGTGATAGTATTTGAAGATAGCAGCAGTTAAAACTGCAAAAAGGACGTTTCGTTGTTAATGTCGTTTGAAACAACAGATGACGAAATTTAAAAAAATTTGTAAAACTAAAAATCAAAATAGACTTGCTTTTGCAAATTTCCAGGACGCCAGCCCGCTCTGTACAACTTAAAATAAATATTTCAACAGAGTTTTAGACCCTAAGGCACTTTCACATTTCAAATGAAATTGATGAAATTAACTAAACAAGAAAAGGAAGGAAACGAAGTTTTGTTGAGACGCTTAGTCTTTCTAAAAGTTTAATATAATATGCATTAGGTAAATAAAATGGCAACTTTTCAAACAAATTAATCCAAACTTACTTTTGGCATTTTCGAAACTAGAAAAATGAACCGGTTGCACGTAGTTGACCAGAGCGGATATCTCGGCTCCCGCGTCCGTTTCCGTGACGTCGGGCGGTTTGACATCCGTCCCCCCTCCTCCATCAGCGCCGCCGACCGCCTTTGCGTGCGACGCCGTTTCCCCCCCTTCCATAGTTTCGGGTTCTTCATCGGTACTCGAGTCTTCGTCTTCGTCGGTGCCCGTCGATTCCTTCGAACCCTGCAACACACGTAATATTACGTATGCGAATTGTATACTATAAGAATGAATGCTGCGTACATGCTTAAAAAGTGAAAATTTATACTTAATATACTATAAAGGTGATTCGGGACGGGTTAGCCCTAATCCTAAAGTATTGTCTCGATCCGACTAAGCGAAACTCAAAAATGGTCACGTTAAAGGGATTGCGAACAAACTCGTAATCTGAACTCTCCCCGAACTCTAGAATCCGGCGTCCCCCAAGGCGCCGTCCTCTCCCCACATCTCTTTAACATATACATCCACGATATCCCCAAAGCCCCTGATAACACCCTAACCCTCTATGCAGATGATACCGCCTTCGTCGTAAGGTCATTGAGTCCACGCATAGTCACGCGAAAGCTGCAAGAGCAGCAAACGAATTTTCCAGTTACTGTGTAAACTGGAAACTTCGTCTAAACCCCAATAAAACCCAAACCATCCAGTTTGCTCGTAGAAGGCAACCATCCTTCTAAAGTCAATTATACCCGCTGCTCAATCGACGCAGCACCCTCAGTCACAAAAACAAACTCTTCTCATCAAGGCTATTATCCGCCCCACCTTCACATACGGTTCAGCAGCTTGGGGATATGCAGCCCCAACCAACCTCAACCGTCTCCAATCCCTTGAAAATCGTTATATTCGCACAGCCATGCGCAACGATCCATAACGTAGATCTACACCGAGATATCAAACATACCCCCCCCTCACCCAATACCTCCATGAAAGAGGAATTAAAATCATCACTGCCACCCTCACCCAACCCAACCCGCTCATCAGACAAGCCTCTGACTACGACATAGGTGCATCGCACGGACACAAACGCCCCCGACACCAGCTCCCCCACAGTGCCCCCTCGATACGTCACCCAAAACCTTCTAAAAACCCACATACCCGACTCCATGTGAACAGCCGAGTATTGCTGTTAATGGTGAGACCCTGCGTAACGGACCGCAGGGGGAGAGGCAGGCAAGCCTAGGGGGAGCAAGCGAAGATCAGAGCTCGTGATAGCTCTGGCCGCCGATAACTCCTCACCCTATTCCGTGTCGTAATCTGGTAGTTTTTGAAATAATGGAGTATTGCTGCTGATCAGTTTAGGTTAGTTCAGTACTAGAAATTTATTTAAATTCTGGCATTGTTAAATCTGACAATGGGATCTCTACGACATTAAACCATTAGAAATTTGTAATTCATATGACTATAAGAGACGAATTATTACCGTTATTTGCGTGACACACGCGCATCGATTTTTAGCTAAACAAAATCGGTTGATCACGAAGCATATTTTAAGGCATATGCACTAGGCGGCACTGAACTAATCTGTTATGTATTTTTATTGTATATGATAATATAATTTTATGATTATAATATATAATCATATAATATTGAAAATTTTGTAATTTGAATTCAACAAAACGAAAAAGTAGTAGTAGTCACAAAATATTTCCTTCATTCACATCAAAAAAGTGTCGTACCGACTCCATTTAGGGCGATATACATCCTGAAATTCAGTGTCTTTATGCGGTAAGATTTTTCTCTTTTAAGCGTCACCGCTCTTTCAGGTCCAGAGCTGTGTCGTGTCAAACACATGTACGTTTGTAGGAGCGTCGGAAATTTTGGTTTCATTCGGTCTAGTCTATTGTCTGGGCCAGGTAGGCCCTGTTAATTTTTTGATATGTCTTTTCAGCACTATGGTCTGTTGCTTAATGCGAGAGAGTGATAAATCATTATTGAACTATAAAACCCAGTGGTCTTCGCCGTTTTCCATAGGTGTAGTCCAATTATTATTATTTAATTTTGTTTATCGTCAGGGGTCCCGAGATCGGGTCGGTAGAGGCATAGGTAGTTTACCTACATGTGCGTCACTGTTTCAAAAATTTGAAATGTTTAGTTACTTTCCGGCAGTTGCAGGAAAATTTCGTACTTGAAAATGGCTAGTGTTTCTGAATTTGTTGCTGAGAAACGGATTAGTAAAACCGCGCTTTCTAAAAATGAGACAAATAATATTCTCAATGTGTTCAACGGTCTTCGCCACCAACTCACATTGTTACCAAAAATGGATTTGTCGATGGCGGCTTTACTAGCATTTAAATCAAAACGGACTGGAGACTATCATGAGGACATGAACGCTGATGTCTTTAAAGGATACTTCCAGCAAATGGTAAATCATATCCTCCTGGGTCTGTTATAGTCATGGATACTGCTAGCTACCACTCAAGAAAATCCGAAAAAATGCCAACGTCTTCTTGGAAAAAAAATGATATTATTCATTGGCTTACTGTAAATAAGAAGCCATTTTATAAACGTATGCTGAAAAAGGAGCTACTGGAGATTGTAAAGTTGAATAAACCTCTTTGTACGAAATTTGTTGTCGACGAAATCGCTTCAAAACGAAATATAACGGTACTTCGCCTTCCGCCATATCACTGTGAATTAAACCCCATAGAATTGGTGTGGGCGCAAGTTAAAGGGGTTTTCGCAAAGTATAACACCACTTTTAAAATGAGAGACGCTGGAAACCTCTTGCAAGAGGGAATAAAGACAGTGGATTGTGAAAAGTGGCGTAAGTGCGTCGAACATGTGATTGAAATTGAAGAAAGAATGTGGGAAGCTTATAACATGGTAGAAAAGACTGTAGAGTGTAGAGCCCCTTATTATTTCTCCGGACCCCAACGACGTTCATCGGACTACACGGAACATGATGACTAAAATTTAAACATTAAGTTGTTGTATTGTACACAGTAGATTTTTTTTATAAATATTAATATTCAATTCAATTTATATATTTTCATATTATTTTTACTTCTATATAAGTTATAATCTACTTAAAATTAGACTAATTAATATCTCAATTGTCTCCATAACTATTATCAAATATAATTATTATTATGCTTTTTATTCTAATAAACTACCTGAAGCAACGCCGCAGTCACCTTACTTTCATTCACCAAACTCGTCTTTCTTTTGTATGCAAATTAGGGTGACACTAATTTAGGACCGATTCGGGGTGTGTAGGGCTGAAATTTTTAAAAACTATCGATGCAATTTACCTAAAATTTACAATGCAACCACCCTGCTTAATGGGTCGTGTCATTGCAAATTTACATTTTATTACTCTCTCGCATTAAGCAGAGAGAGCAAGAGTATAGTGCAGCCTAGTTTATTACTTAAATTAGTCACCATAATATCTTATTGAAGGATATATTACCTATAACTTTAGTAACATTGATATTAATGAGGACGAGAAAAAAGCGACAAAAGATGGATCGAGCAGCGCACTGCAAACAATTTGCCAAATTGTAAACAGTCCCGTCCAAACCGTTGAAGGGGCGCAAGTCAATATGAAGCTTTATGTGAATATTTTCTGATACAAAATCGACTGTCCATTACTTACTGTCAGTAGAAAGACCGAGACGTTGTTAACTCGGGGCTTAAACGTCGACAATTACCACATGCGACGTACCTGTCTGGCTTGTAGGGAGGGAGCATGACACAACGGAACATCCCCGCCGCCCCCCGTTTGTTCGGTCGAATTTTGAGTCTCTGGAGGAGGCGGGGCGGGCGCTATGTTACTTTTGTGGTGGTGACGGTGTTTCTTTTTATTTTTTATTATGATCTTGCGCTTTAACAGCGACGGTGGCGGCAAAGAAGAACCTAAAAATTATAAGAGTAAAAAATGTAGTCCGTTTCATTTTTGCAAACACCAGTTTTGCTTCGTAAATTAACACTTTTCGATTGAATTGATCGTGTTTTTACCTGGCTCCAATTTATGGCTTTCCAACGGCGTCTCCAACAACATCTCGCCGAAAATTTCGCGACAATAATTGGCGATCTTCGCCTGTTGCCTCGGATTGCAGTGATTCTCGAAGGAAAGCACGACCGGATAGTCGGACGTTTTGAAAGCGGTCTCCGCGATCGCCTCCAGAACTTCTTTGGCCGAAATTTCGGGAACGAACGTGTAGCCATGCACGATGACCGGCTCTTCGGTCCGGCCGTTCCAGAAATCCAGTTCGACACATCTAAAACATAGGAGACCGTGAAGATTGCAAGTAACACAGAATTTCATGCTTTCAATGTACCTACTAGTTTTCCCGTATGTCCGAATTTATGGAATATTTAAAAACGTAGCTCACCAAATTCTTAGTAACAGCTATTGCCTTGTTTAATAATCAAATTCACTACTTTTCAAAATTCATATAAGTTTAGCTTTATAGCAGATTTAGAAGAAAAAAACATGATTATTAATCCGGATACGTCTTGCGACTTTCATTAGAAGAAGAACTTATATACGGGGTAAACAAGAATAGGGCAAAAAACAGGATAGAGAACGCCGAGTCTGGTAAGTGGAAATGCGAAGACGGTAAATGTTGCAAGTATCATCAAGTTAAAATGGTATTAATAATAATTTAAAACTCACCTACATCCAGCCAATAAACACTGCCTGTACATTTCGGCACTACTTCGTCCAGTCAGCTGATGGCCTGTCAAGTACGTATTGTGCGACGAGTTGATGAAATAGTGCGCCAATGGGTGATCCATGTCGTCGCTCAAGTCAAACTGGACAAAAATAATTTGAAATTTGTGCATGGTAAGTCTATACCAGGACGGGCAGAAGTCTGGACTTGGCTAAATAACTACTGAACTAGTAAAAAATCACACACTGGGCGGTGTAGGTAATAGACCATTACGCATTTAATGCACACCCCTTGCTATGCAAAGACCCTTCCAATGGTGCCATATTAGATGGATTTATTGTAAACGATTTCCTTACACTGATTTTTATAACCTTTAAATATTAATAAGTATTAGGGGCTTTTAACTGTTGGAAATTCAAACTGTTCAACATTTACTTGCGGAAAAGTGTATAATTTTTAATTTCCTTGTTCGAGAGATATTCAGCCAATTTCAGACTTTTGCACAACTCTGTTGTATATCTTCCTTCAACATCCACTTCTACTTTAAAATTGTATTGTAGTAATTGTTTTACCATTTTAAAACTTGCTAAATTGTTAAAATATCTCTCACTGATTTGTGTGCGTGCCCCCCACTTTCGGTCAATGAGATTGTAAGTAGGTGTATCTATCTATACTCTAACCAAGCCCGATTGAATCACCAAATATTATTATATCATATATAACTATTATATCATAATCGCAAATCTCTGTACTTAATTATTTTATTTTATTATCACAATAAAACTCTTGATTTATAAAAGTGTGGGTGCAGAGGAGCAAAAGCGTCTGATACGTTTTCTACTAGATAAATAGACTCTTCATTAAAAATCTTATTATTTGTCAAAATTTGTTACATTACCAAAGACATTACATTACCTATGGTATGGATTGACCGAGTGAGAGAGATGATAATTTTAGGTTATCAGTTGGTTTGAAACAACCAGATGTAGAATAATTACCTATGAATTATTTTGGTTTTTTAAAGCATTAAAGAAATATAGTTTTTCAATGAAATTAAATGTAAAGATATTTAAAATTTGACCGTTCTTACCTTACTAGCGGCAATAATGTTATTATCGTCCGACAACAAATATCTGAGGAATCCGTTAAAGCTTAGTTGGCCCTTTTGCGAGTTGTACTTGTTCGGTTCGTGTTGCTCGATTATGTCGCGCGCCCTCGCAGTGTCCGCGTACGGGTGCAGGATCTCGTTTAGTCTTGGATCTCTCTGGGTTTTGTTTAAAAATTCGACGAACTGTTCGGCTGTCATGTATTTCTTCGAGCCGACGCTGAAATTGTTTTTTATTATTACATTGGAGTGGGTCTAAAGGTACTTAAAAACCGTACAATACAAACATAAAATATCGAACAGGACCATCCATGTTTGACCGTGACAGGCAATGTAGAATTATCGAAACTGTTCCACTTTGTAGAGTACGTACAGTATCTCCGTTTTTTACACATACAGTTTGCATTTGAAAACGGTTACAGATACAAAATAATGACAATGAACGTCCGACAAAATTCGCATTTTATCGCATAATGTACGGGTGAACTATAGGTATAGTGTGCATTGTAAAACTTAATCTTATCTAACAAATTTGTGCAAACCTGTATAGAAAAATATATTTTTTAGCATAGCAATAAACAGGAGGAATTTTTAAATTTTAAGTATAAAAGTTCATATAAGTCTTTGTTGGATAATACTTAAAGAGTTTTTAATTTTTTTCACTCTTTTAAATTTTTCCTTTTAAATATAATTAAGTCAATCCTAACGCCTTTTTTTTTAGAATAAATCTAAATAAAATACCACCAGATGCATTTCCAACCAAATAGGTTTATTTTTATTGTTGTAATTTTACATTAGCTAATATTGTTTTACTTTTTGTGCGAACACTAGGTTTATCAACAAAAAAACATACGCAAATTGGCACGTTAAGCAATATAAAAAAACAACAAAAACAATCAGTTTACTTACAATTCGCTAAACACTCTTTCCACTTCGCTCCTTTGAGTTAATTGCATATAAAAGCGGAAAAAATCTTCGAAAGTAAATTTTGCCGGATTAATGGCGTCGTTTTTTCCATACGGCAGTCCCAATCCGCTCAGCACCGTTTCCAGTCTCTTTTTATCATCTCGACTTTGTGCAAACATTTTTATCAAACTGGAAAAAAAATACCATACAAAGTAGTGTTCCATTAAAAAATCGCGCGTGTAATGTGTCCTACCGTCGTGTGAGTATATGTCCTACTTACTTTTTAACAGGTATTTTTCCGGTTTTATCAGTCTGAAGGGAGAGTTTCGTGTAAGCCTTTTGCAAAAACACCTTCGTCGTGCCGTTGATCTGATTCAAGTTGTGCGCCAGCGACATAAGAGCGTCGGTCCAAATTTGGGCGATTTCTTTTTTTGTGCAGCAGAAATTCACAAAATTTATATTGACGAAATCGTTGGCCACCACTACAGTTACAGTTTTTTCTTCCAAGGTGTCTTGCGAGCCCATGGTGACGATTTGGCGAAGTTTGGAATCCTGAAAGAAAGAACGTAAGAAAAAGAAACGTACCAGGTCCAAGAGTAACCCAAGGTTACTCTTTGACCAGGTTATTACCGATGGGAAAAAAAATTATAAAATTGCTGTTATTAAATTATACAAATTTTTAAAACAGCAAAATTAGGTACTTTATAATATTTTTTTCTGTATTGCATACTTAAAAAGGTCTCTTACATATACATTTTAATGTATATATTTAATAATTAATATATATATTTAATAATTTAATATATAATAATTGGTCTATCTACTGTTTGAAAAACTGCACTCTTAAGGAAATAATCATTAGACCATTGAGGTAGAAAAGATGCATTAGACACATTCCTCACTTTAGAACACTCGTGCCGCTTTTTGAATTGCTTTGTAGCAACTACTCCTCGATTTTTTCAAAACTTTAGCTATAGTTGTTGGATTCAATTCACCGGTCAATCATACTACTAAAGTTGCGTTTCTTTGTCTCTTTAGTCGTTTCAATTTCTTGATGAAACCATTGTTTAGGTTAGTTCAGGATTACAAGCGGCAAACCTATCGATCGTTTTTACTGCTGACATTCCTCTGACGAAGTTTAAGACCATCTGAATACTTTACTGCGTGTAGTGGAAATCGACATTTTAAAAAGATTTTGGACATCAAATTATTTTATGAAAATTATTATAACGTAACCTCTACCAGCTTATATTGTATGTTCTATTTCATTATAAACCTGTCTTTATTGTACACTTTTGCATCCATAACGTGGCTAATTATTGTACTAGTAGCCTTTAAAAAAAATAAAACTCAGGTCTGCAGACACCAACACCCGTCTTATATTATGTAAGTAGATTCAACAAGTACTTAGTAAAAAACGGTTGCCTGTCAAGAGTAGCTTATTATTAGACATTATTAATTATATTATACGCAGTGGGCGGATGCAAGAAAGATTATGTCGCCAGTTAGTTTAGGTTAGAATGAAATAGAACACATAATAGGAATTCAAAAACAGGCTTTGAACCATTTAAACAGCGCGGCGCGCAAAGATAATGCCGCGGAGTTTTCACAAAAGCATATTCCACAAGTTATTGTTGCATCGTAGCATAGTTTGACGGCTTTGTTGTCAACAACATGCACAGACAGGATGGACAGGAAGAAGGGCTTGTTTATTATCCTATCAGGTATTTGTGAATTTATATTTATTATAATTATAATGTATTTATAAAATTAAATAATACTAATAAAAGTAATTTAAACATCAAATTTTGTATAATTGAGCTGGAATGTAAAGATTGACGTTAAATTAACAACTTCAATGATAGTTTTATGTGCATGTTTCGATAGAAACGTGGAATTCGACGATATGTGTTATATCACCATAATAATTAATTATGTAATTATCTTTTTGTATAAATAAATTATTTGGAATATGTTAATCGCTGATTATACAGGGTACGCCAATAAAAACTCTTTAAAGACATGTACGTTGTACATGGTGTGTCAAAAAAAATATATTTTGGAAACGCCTAATTTACTTGAATTTTGTTTTGACCATAGCCTGTACATTAAATAAGTAATAGTAATGAGTGTTTAAAATAAAAGATTAAATTAGCTTTAACAATAATTTAAGTTATGACGATACCTGTTTCTCGGAAATTAATGAAAAGTTTGGCATGGGTTGTCTGTCATAACTGAAATTAAAATTAATGTAATCTTGCATTAAACCCCTATCATTGATTTAATTTAAGGTAAAAACAAAACGTCAAGAAAAATTCGAAAATATATATGTTGTGTACTATAATTTAGGTACCTACTGAGAAAACACCTTCATCTATATAGGATTACACTTTATTAGTCCTCACCCAAGGATCGCTCGCTAACTAACTCCCGTTCAATAATGTTTTATGCTTTTCCATTATTCATCGGTTTCTAGTCAGACTATTATATCATAATTCTTATACTCTACATGCATATATGTTTTAAAATAATTCTTGGGCCACCGTGTAAGCTCTTTTAAAGAGTCTCTACAATTTAGTAGGGGAAGTATGCTTAAGACGACACACATATTAAAACTTTTCATAGGAATGAACGAATGAATAATAGATGATGGGAAATGTAACCTAGTTAAATATTTATTTATTTATTGGATCATCAGGGATACAAACAGGTACAGAATACCCACTAATAGAGGATCCACAATATTACCATTAGAAATATGAATTAACTTCAACATTTTTCCTCACAGCATGCCACCATGTCTTGTAGTACCTACACGATTACAGGGAGAGTAGATATAGCTCTAGATCGCATAATATGTCAATAGATTTTAAAATTTATTTCCGCACGACAATATTTTCTTGCGAAGCGAAGTAACCGAAAACCACTTCACAATAATTGAGGACGATGCTGAAAATAACGGGTCACAGAGTACCAAATATTACGTTACACATAACATAAAACGTATAAAAAAGGATATCCAAGACGTTTCGCAAAAAGTATCCATCAATTGAGTCCGGTCCATGCATTCGTAAAATTCAGGAGCCCTCCTCCGGATCTTCAACTCTTGCAGCACACAACAAAGGACGTTCTGTAAATTATCAAAACATCTACCGGGCGCAAAACAAACGCAATAAGGCTCTCAAGTTCTTACCAGTAGTCCTTTTATGAATTAATTAATGCTCAACTTAAAAGAGAAAAAGTAAATCGTAACAAAGCAAGCGAGTAGGTATTTAGTGAAGACAATGATAATGAACCCGAAAAGTATAATAATAATAATAATAATAATAATAATAAACAATTTATATTAACCAAATAAATTGAAGCATACCAAGTACAAAGTATTATAATAACAAAAAATAAATTTAAAATTAATTATACTACATTTATAGGTTAATAAGGGCCTGTTATTACGCAGACAACTGGTATTGCGCGAACAACACCAGATACTGTTAAGGCCAAAACTTATATAATATATTAGTTTTCAAAACATTCTAAACTATAAAGAAAAACTTATATCATAGTGGCAAACAACATAATATAATGGTAGATGAAAAAAGAACAAAAGAGAAAGGAGGGGCATATTACAGTACAAAAAACATTAGGTATACCAAAGAATAATTAATGGAAGCAAAATTCTACTGACTCGAGAACAAGAGGTTTTTATATTTACTTTTAAAGACAATAGCCGAGCATTCAACATCACGTGCATCCAAGGAATTGACGCAAGAGGCAAAGTTGTATGAAAATGATCTTTTGAAAATTTCTTTTCGATGTCTAGGGATATTTATAATGTTATTTCTACGAAGATTCAGGCTATGAATATCATTTCTAAAAACAATTTTAGTGAATAAGTATGAAGGGGCTCTGGATTTTAAAACTTTGAGGCAAAAAGAAGCAAAATGTAATTTTCGTCGATTATGCATATTAAGCCATCCCGCATTTGTCAAAAACTGAGAAACTCTCTGCGTTCTTCTGATGCCATAAATAAGCCGCAAACACGAGTTTTGCATTCGTTGTATTCGGCGAGAGCCTGCACTATCAATACAGGGGCAATACACAACATCACAATGATTAAAATGGGACAGTACTAAAGTGTCACATAACAATTTTTTTATTTCAGAGGTAAGAGAATGCCTGTGATTGTAAATAAGTTTTAAGGTACAATATGCCTTTCTGACTTTAACTTTGATGTGTTCTCTAAAACGAAGATTAGAATCAACCAATAAACCCAAGCTTTTGGAGACACTTTTATATGGTATTGCTACATTGTTAATGGTGATGTTCAAAGAATTCTGTACCATATTCCTTAATGTTTCATTACCAAACAAGGTGATGGATGATTTGGATGGGTTGATTTTAAGTTGATGGTCCCTGGATGCTTCGATTAAATTCTTAAGATCTAAGTTAATATTTGTATTAACAGAATTCAAATCAGAAGTGTCAAATGAGCAATATATTTGAGTATCATCAGCATATAAGTGATAGTTACAATAATTTAAAGTTTCGTGAAATTTTCCCGTATAAATTGTATACAATAGAGGTCCTAAAATACTACCCTGTGGAACTCCAGTAGTCAAACTAAGGGAATCCGAAAAGCATTCCGCTATTACCACCTTTTGAGTCCTGTGAGTTAAAAAAGATTTAATTAGTTTAATAGCCCCATCTCCAAATCCGGTGTAGTGTAGAATCGAGAGCAATATGGAGTGGTTGAGCATATCGAATGCCTTTGTAAAGTCCAAAAGAATAAGTGCACTTATCTTTCCATCATCACAAGCTTTAAGAACATCATCGACCACATCTGACATAGCAGTGTCACAGCCAAAACCAGGGCGAAAACCAGACTGCTTAAGGGGTAAAATATTAAACCTATCCAGAAAAGATCGTATTTGACCATCTAAAATTTTTTCTAATATTTTGGAAAAGGTTGGGAGGATACTTATTGACCTTAAATGTGAAAATTCTGTGGGTTGACTGATCTTTGGCAGAGGCAAAACATGGGCATTCTTCCAAGAATCTGGATAGTAAGAAGTCTCTATGCATTTATTAATCACATGAGTTATAAAGGGAATAATATAGGGGCAACATAATTGAATAAGTGTAATATTCAATGCGTCACTGCCAAACGCTTTAGATTTTAAATTCATTATTATTTTTAGTATATCATCTTCAGTCACCAGATGAAATTCCAGCTGATCAAGAATGCCTGGTTTAATGTTATGTTGATAGAAATTTAATAAATTAGGGTCAGGAGTCTGTTCAAAAGACACAGCAGAATTGATAAAAAAAAATTATTGATATCGTTAGGATTAGAGAGATGGCCTGGAATGACGTTATTTTTATTTTTGATAATATCTAGTTTTTTTAATTCCGACCATTTTTCTTTTATTGAAGAATTCGAAAATCTTTGCCGTAGATATGCTTTCTTTTCCGCCCTTATTGCAGCTGTGGTGTAGTTCCTTAGTTGTTTGTAAGATGAGTAATGCTCTGCCTGTCTTGTATTCTTAAATCTTCTTAATGCTTGGTTCCTAAGTCTTTGAAGAAATTTAACATTATCAGTTATCCAAGGCGCATATTTTTTATTTCTTTTCTTACAAATTTTAAGTGGGGCATGCATATCGAAAAACAGTAAAATTGATGAGCTTAAAAAATTTACTTTTTCTTCAATGTCAGGCATATAAAAAATATTTTCCCAAGGCCATGATTCAAGATCTGCCTGAAATCTGTCAAAGTTAATGTTTTTTAAAGGTCTATATTTAAAGGATATTAGAGGTGGACTTTCAATGGCCAGGGGAATTTTAATGTAAATGGGAAAGTGGTCTGACAACAGATCATCAGCCACACCAGCGCTTAAAACATCAGACATATTGCAATATAGTAAATCAAGCAAAGAATATGATCCATCAGCCATCCGTGTAGGTTCCTGAATATATTGCCTTAAATTAAAAATATCAGCGATGTCTTTAAGTTGTTTAGCATTATTACTATTAATATTCAATAAGTTAATATTAAAATCACCACAACAGATAATGTTATCATAAGTTGTATAGAGATTTGAGAGTGAGTCCTCGAAGTAATCAAAAAAACTTTCTAAATTTGACCGAGGGGGTCTGTAGAGTACACCCAATAAAATATTTTTAGAGTTGAATATGAGTTCAACCCATATATATTCCACAAAATCCAAACATCCAGAGCTCAAAATCTTAAATTTAATTGAGTTTTTAATATAAATACCAACTCCACCCCCTCGCCTCAACACCCGATCTTCGCGAATTAGATTAAAACCATCGATAGCTACAGTCTCAGCATCAATATCCGGACGCAGCCATGTCTCAGTGACTCCAGCTATGTCATGATTATGTTCCGTTATACAGGGTGATTCAAAAGTACTTCGACAAACTTCGGGAGGTAATTGCCGGCAATATTTCAAGATGAAAAGTTCTTATAAACAGTGGTCCCTGGCGACTTCGTTACGGAGATACAGGGTGTTGAAATGTTAGAAGGAATGGTAATAATTTTTAAATAACTCCTTAACGAGTAATTTTTTTTTTATGAAATTTGGTGAATTAAATAAGCATCTCAGGACACTTATTTTCAAAGTAAAACACATTCGTAAATTTAACCAGTGGCGTCGGTACAAAATGTGGCTATCATATTTTTTGTGAAAACTATGCCTAACCTAACCACACCACTGACTTATTTGATTTTAACTTTTTTTTTATGAATCCCCCATTCAATTACAACAAAAAAGTTCACGTGTGTTATTTTGCTACGAGGGCCAGTTTAATGTCAAATGATTATTTTATTTGACTATACACAAATATTAAAAAATATGTTTTAAATAATTGATCAAACACTCAAATATTAATTTAAGTATATTAACTAAGATCTATACATACTTACAATAAACAAATATGTAGGTATATGCCAAAGGAAGGCATCTGAGGATGCCTATTTAAGTATAACATGTTCTCAGTGACATGCATATTTATTTATTAGTATGAATAGTATGTTATTTTCTAATATTTTCTATTTTGACAAGGCGGCTTTGGAAATACTTTTTTGATATTTTGTATTTTGATAAGGCGGCTTTGGAAATGCATTTGTCGTGAATTAAAACATATTTGACAGTTAGTTGCTTATGTGGTTTATTTCTCAGTTTTGTCATTTTCATTGAATATTAATAGTATTGTTTAAAAGGTATGGATTACTTAAGAAATAATTAAATAATAATAATTAATAATAATTAAATTAATAATTAATTATAATTAAATTAAATGTTATACCTTACCCCTTACATAATAAATCTTTGAATTTAAAACATATTTTTTAATATTTGTGTATAGTCAAATAAAATAATCATTTGACATTAAACTGGCCCTCGTAGCAAAATAACACACGTGAACTTTTTTGTTGTAATTGAATGGGGGATTCATAAAAAAAAAGTTAAAATCAAATAAGTCAGTGGTGTGGTTAGGTTAGGCATAGTTTTCACAAAAAATATGAGTCACATTTTGTACCGACGCCACTGGTTAAATTTACGAATGTGTTTTACTTTGAAAATAAGTGTCCTGAGATGCTTATTTAATTCACCAAATTTCATAAAAAAAAAAATTACTCGTTAAGGAGTTATTTAAAAATTATTACCATTCCTTCTAACATTTCAACACCCTGTATCTCCGTAACGAAGTCGCCAGGGACCACTGTTTATAAGAACTTTTCATCTTGAAATATTGCCGGCAATTACCTCCCGAAGTTTGTCGAAGTACTTTTGAATCACCCTGTATAGTGCCTAAAGTCAGCCAAATTAGCTGTTAAAGACCTCACATTTGTATGAGATATTATAATGGACATGTCCCTAAATACAAAACTAGAAACGAAGCTGAAAAGAGGATAAGGTAAAGCTGTTAATCATAGAAAATAAAATTTAAAAATTTAAGTTTGACGAGAAAAAAATTAAGGAAATAATATTTATTAGCTTATACACAAAACATTTGGTAGCAGCTCCCTAAGGGAAGCAACGAACAAAACAACGCAGAATTAAGATAGATACTATTCATATCTGTACCCGGCCTACGCTGCCACATTTATTAAAATAATAAGTAGATATCTCTATTGTTATAACGTGTTCAGACCCTGAGATTGCAGAAAGAAAACACAAAACTTGTCAATCAATACAGAACTAAAAGGTAAATTCAATTCCATAACAACCCGTTTTAGAGCATCTAAAACAATTAAATGCATTGAATATAATATTATTAAATTGCTCAAAATTGGCAACAAATGCAAAGATACAATAAGCTATAATATGTAACTCAAATAAAATTTTTATGCTTTCTAACCTGGACAACTCCCATCAAATCGCGGTCATCATCAGGCACCAGGATCAAGGAATAAATTAAACAAATATAATCATGATATGTAGAACAATTATTTTATCTTTTCAAATCTAATTAGTTCAATAAATACTGCTTACTTGATCATACTACCCAGCGAGAGAAAAAAAAAACATAATATAAAATATCAAGATTTTACAAAAAACGGTAATGAAGCAACAATTACCTGGTAATTAAGTACCTATACATTTTATCGTGTTGATGATGAGGAAGAATTAATGCCATCTCCTTATCTTGTCATCCCGTTCGTCAACTTGAATTAATAATTGTTGTGAAAACAAAAATAGTTTACTGAAAATATAAAATTTCTTTTAAGGCAGGAGATGAGCAAATTTCTTCCTCTCTTGGTTGTTCTATTTTCGCGGCCTCTACAAATAGGTTAGGAAGCCCTAAAAATAAAATCGCGTGTGCTTTAACCGAGGGTCATTTAAATTTCTCGCCCCCGCCCGTTCCGAAAGCAATTAGAAATTTCTCATCGCGCCCGACCTTGGCCAACGCCTTTTCCGACCGCAGGGCTGTTTATTATCCATTCAAAGACGATTCATCGATAATTATACGGGGTACCTGTAAAAGGCTGAAATATGACGATTTAGTCCAATTTCCCCGAGTCGAAAAATTGATAGTTTCCGAAATACAGGGCGTCAAAGTTATTTATCTTACTAATAGCAGCATTTTCACGGAATTTAGTATTCAAGCAAAAGAACCAACACAAAGTCCCGGTCTCAATAAATTTAATATTTAAAAAACTAATCGGTAACATGTTTCGCCTTTAAGGCATCATCAGAACTGATACACCAAAAAAACATTTAAAAAAATTTTAAAAAAGAATAAAAATGCCAAAATATAAAACAAAAATAGTTATTTACGATATAAGTGTTGTAAAGATTCATATTACAACACGAGATGTTAAAGTTGTTAAACGAGGCGTCAGCCAAGTTTAATCAAACATCGAGTGTAGTTATATGAATTTACAGCAAGAATATTGTACAAAATTTTATCTACTTTCATCTATGAATAAAAATATTTGGCAAAAGGCATTTTTAAAAATAAAAATGCACCTGCTATTAAAAATCGTTTTGTAAGGGCATCTATTACAGCACTAGTGCTGTAATGGCATCTATTACAGCACTAGTGCTGTAATAGATGCCCTTACAAAACGATTTACAGAACTGTAAAATTCATATTACTAAATGAAAGTAGATAAAATTGATAAACGTTACAATTACATCATTACATAACAGTTAGAACTTAAACTAAGAAGTGTATATAAACATCTTTTTTGGTTAGGTTAGTTATTCTATTATATATATATTATTATTATATTCAGGTCTCTTAGAGAAATATGGACACTTTTTTTGATTTACGAAATTTAGTCGTAAGGGTTAATTTTGGTGCGAAATCCAGATGTTTCGATGTGCCTTGCCTAGTGCGTCACCAGCAGCATTTCGCATACATCTAAAGCTTCATAACTTTTTTGTGTATCAATTTTCTAATAAGAAATTCTCATTCCGAAATATCCTTTGTTCAAGAAGAGAAACTCGTCGTTGTCTTCCTTCACACTTTATCCAGGATTGGGACTGGTCCAAGAAATCGTCACTAATTACAAAAGAGTATTAGCAAATGATTCAATTGACAAGCCTTTCTTTTTAAAATGTAAGATTTAATTTTTGCTTTGGCCGTACTTTGCACAATTGCAGAAGTGACTGACAAGGTATTAGATTATAGTTACTGTCAAGGAAATGGTAGGTAGTCGGTGAGAGTTATACTTACAGAGAATAATTCCCAAATAGGCGCGTACCAAATCAATAAACGTTGCTGCTGTCAATAGACGTCTTCGATAAACTGGTAGTTTTACTACTTCAACTGTTGATTATGGACGGGAACGTACGATTACAACTCTTGTGGTTGAAAAAGAAATATTATAACGGGTTGACGAAGATCCTAGTTTGAACACAAGATGCCTAGGTTTGGAAGTTGTTGGAGTTTCTAAAGATACAGTAAAAAATAAACCCCGAAGGTTTGTGGGCGTGAATACAAAATGCAGTAAACATTTTATGGTAGATGCAGAAAAAAGGGTACAGTTCAACTTTCTCCGTCGAATTAATCTCTATGATCATGAAAACGGAGGTCACTTTGGAGCACATTTTCTTGGAGAGTTTCCTTTTGAACAATTAACATTGCTGTCTTAAATCGATATCGATTTTCTGTGTTTTTCGTATTGTTTTTTGCATGTTCATTTTTACATTCCTATATTATTGTCAATGCATTGCTATTTAAATTGTTATTGTTGTTAATCTTTAATCACGCTCCGAATTTCCTGGACCAGTAAGACTAGATAAACTGTGAAGGAAGGCACGATGGAAACTTTAATTCAATTATTTCAGAAACGGTTGCTCGAATGCGGAACCTGCCAGGCTTTTTTTGAACAAAGGATGCCTTTGAATAAGAATATATTGTTAGACATTTAATACACCGAGGCACAAAAAAGTTACGGAACTTTAGATGCGGCGCCCTCAGCAATTTATTACTGTAAAACAGATCTGGATTTCGCACCTAAAAAAAAACCTCACTACCAAATCTCGTGCAAATTCTCCCATTATTAAGATAAATATTTGGAAAAATGTTTTAAAAAAATATCATTATTATTAGTTCGGAAACAAACTATCAACTTTTGGAATAAGGTAAGTTGGGCTAAATCATCACATTTTAGCCATTTGTGCTGGCATTGTAGTCATTTTAGCTTAATCAAACTTTAAATTAATTAGAAATTAAATCTAGTTTACTATGGCCTGTACTGAAGCACAACAAATGTCATTAAAACGTCATTATTGCTACTTATTAAAAATTATAATACCCCGTGTAGTGTATCTTTGAAAACAAGCGTCTGCGGATTTACGTTCACAGTAACAGTAACTATTTGCCTTGTTTTTAAATGTCGTGTTAAAAATTCGTTTATTTATTATTATGTAATAAATAATGATCGATATATTAAAAACTCTTTACTTGACCGTTTGTTTCTCCTGGCGGACATTTAAACGAATTATTTTCAGTTTCAAAAATACAGCTAGAGACAAGAAGACGACGATATAATAGAAAACGTGTCGCACGCGATCCGATTTCTAATTTTAGAAGTAGGCAGAGCGCGTCCTAATTATTCCAACTCTTTTTTTTTTAACGAGGCGTCGCGACGCCTCCGTCCGTCTTTAGCTTTAATGCCATATTTTTTGTTAAAAATTTGATCTTCCACAATCAAAGTAGGATGTCGATTTCCATAAGACCCTGTTGTTTTCAAAACAGTACAGTAATGGATTAGAGTAGCGTTGGGGATTTTTTGTTTTACCCAACAATACGACGTAGAGTTTGCCACAATCGTGGAATCAGTACCTACAAATATGACCTTTTGTTTTTTTATCGAATTTGTTTGTATTGTGTGAATATTAATGAATCCTTCTTGTGGCCCTAGAACAATCATACTAAAAAACATTAAGTGTTAAATCAGTGCCCTTTGTCTGGGTCTGGCGCAATACTGTTATCAAGATGACTTTGGGAATGACAACCTACAGATAGAAGAAAAAAAACCGTAACTGTACGCCAACGCATGGCCTGACCATCTTTGAAGTCAATTCGGTATTCAATTTTTTATTATGAGAATTGTGTCCACAATCAATTTTTAAAAGTAGACAAGGTGTATTGTGTACCTCTCCCTATCTCAGTGTGAATCTCGAGATTTCAAGATTTTAATTCCAATTTTTAGTCGGGATAACCGACCAATTTCGAATCTATATTAATAGATACTTAACTGTTGATGTCCTTGCAAATTCGTAAAGTGCACAAAGCAGGCCTTCGTCGCCTTTCAGCTTTCCTGCTGAAAATTAATTATCTACTCCCACCCTCTTGCCTAATGGACTTTAAAGATCGGTTGCTGCCGATATAATCAATGGCAGCGATAAGCAGGGACAAGTACCGATAACTATTGCTTGGCTAGTGGGGTTAGATTGAAAAGCTATTTATTGCGGGTTCTATCGCGTAAACATTTCTTAACAAGTTAGACGAAAAAACAATCAGAGTCCAGATAAAAACGAATTAATAACTACAGATTTTTTCAGGTAAATAAATCATATTTCAAGAGCACTGTGAGACTGTTTGTCTCGCTGCCCAAATCAGAGCAAAATCAGGTTTATTTATTTGGAAAAAAGAACAAAATGTAAAAACTTCAATTATTTCCTAATTTTTAGGTCGGATTTTTTTTGTTAAAACAATAGTATTGTTTATTTACTAGGGAATATTTTGCTACTATAGTTGGGGTCAAGCAAATATTTGACGCGTGACACTTCCATATTGTCATGGGTGTCAAATACGGCAGGCAACTCATAATATAAAAGTTACTAATGGCTAATTTATATTATAATAATTACCACCCACTCGAAGTATTTGTATCTTTATCCTTTTATATGACTAAAAAGAGATATACATAATTCTCGTCGATTTGGTCAAATCATATGGGCTGCAGATCCGCATTTTATTTATTCCAAAACGAGTGATGTCGTTGTCTTGTTGACATTCTGTATTTGGTTTTGGATTTTGAGTATTTAAATCATTTTATTGCATTTTTATAGTGTTCTATTGTCTTTATTTGTGTAGTGTTTCCCAGCAATCATTTTCTGCAAAGGTTTATAAATAACAATATTCGTCAGTCCGGCCCTGACTAAGTATCAGCTGTAATAAAGTTGGTGAAATCGAAATAACCTAGTATTGTACAAATATGACAAGATGGAAGTGTCACGCGTCAAATATTTGCTTGACTCCAACTATATCTACTATGTAACGTAAAGGTAAAGTTTCAACCCACTTTCCAACCGCTTACGATATAGAAAATTGAATTTGATAGAAATTACAAATTGCCCGTAACATTTAGTTCTATTCAATTGAAACTAACGTCGTCATCCAAAATCAATGTATATAAAAAAAAAAAAAATACCATGGTTTATGTAAAATCTCTGTATAATACTATACTATATACAGTTTTATTATAAATCCAGTTTAGCGTTAAAATTGGTACATCTCAAGAATAAATATATTCTATGATACTGTAAAATGAATTCATGTAAAAATGTTACAAGTATTGTCTGAGGTATAAATACACTACAAAGCTGTTGCTAAATAAAGATTAGATTTAGATATATACTTATTTAAGGTATTTAGTGCACACACAAATCCTATGGATATATTGTGCTCTAGAACACTGTAAAAAAGTTTTGTAAGCATTATTGTAAAGTATCTTGGCAAATAAATTTGATTTGGAGCAAATTACGGTATTTGTCAACGTTTGGATCAGCAAAAAAATTCCTTCCTAATCCGTGCAGTAAAACCTTTTCGGTTTTATTATTTTTGTAATAATTAAAATATCGTGTTCTCTCTCTTTTGAGTTAGGTTGAAGAGGTGCGAATGAAATTTCACATGGTTTTTAAAATCAAATACTTTTATCGCGGCATGTCCGTATAATTTAATAGTCCTGCGGGAAAAAGATAAAGGCGAAATGCTTTTAAGCAAAAAATATTAAGCAAAAAGAGCATGGCGTAAATTTAAAACACATGCCATTTTGCCATTGTTGCCTATTTCCTACTGACGCGACGCCGGCGACGCTCGTCATTCCATATAATACTTCTTTGTTACACTTAAATTGATGGACCTCATTGGCAGAAAGTTGCCCAGAGAGTGAAAATACATACATAAAATTTACAAAATTGAATTTATAGATAAAACGCTGTTAGTTCAGGCTTAAATAATAATTTTTAAAAAACGATCAAAAATGATATATGTAATTTTATTATTGATAAAGTGAATAAAAAATTGTATTTATTCTTTGATTGAATTATCCCAACTTGAAAACATTATTATTTAGTAATCTAGAATTCGAATTGTTTCGCAATAAACCTTAAACTGTGACCACTCTGTATATTCAATGCCAGGTATTTTTAGATTTCCTGATCTTTTCCAATTTTAGTCCAGGAGCTAGGGTAAATAATCTATAGCGATTATTTATTTCGTCACCATGTATTCGCCAAATAATTACAGAGTGCAGATATCTCAGAAACAAGTAAACTTGACCCAAAAATATGTTCTCTAAAATTTATAGTATAATAAAAAATACCATGTTGTATTTAAAAAATTAAAGGTTAGTTACGTATAACCGGAAGTGATAGAAACATGCCAATATTTTAGTTAAAAAGCGCATATCGCCAAACCTAAATCTCTCCAAAGTTTCAAAAAAAATATTTTCAGTAGTTCTTCCAAAAGACACGTTCGTCGTGAATCACCCTGTATGTATCATATTTGCAAAATGGAGAACAGCAAAAAAGATAACGAGTTAATTTTATTATGGTGAAACCATTAAATAGTCTTTGACAAAGTACCTAGATACCGGGTGACAATGGAACTACTACCCAGGCTGGCGTTTCAAAACGACTTTAGATAAAAATTTGAAATTTTGGTCGACGTCTGGGTTAAGTAATGTACATATTTTAAGCAAAAAAACAAATGACAATCACTTCCGGTTTCACCGGAAACGATTAAAATTTTGATATTTTAAATTGCAACCCCCATATATTTTTGCATGTTTGAATGCTGCGAAAAATCCTAAACATTTTTTATGTAGCATGTCCTATACCTAAACTTAACAGATTTTGACTTATGGGGCTTTAAAGTTTGAACTATTTTAACATTTAATTCATTTTTCCAAAAAAACGGAGAGCGCTACGACCAAAACAAACGGTGCAATTCGTACTTCATTAAAGGCACTCTAGAATAGTAGAATAAAAAAACTGATGCTAGCAATTTTAAAAAATCGATATTTTCGACAAGACGTTTTTCAGTTTTTGATCCATTTTTGTATGAAAACGGTTTAACTTATAACCATAGGACTTTCACTACCCAATCTTACTTTTTTATCTTCTATCCATTTATATTCTCAGTTTTCATTTTCAAACAACGGATATTATTTAATAACTCGCAAATGCAAACGTTTCAAAACTACAAACAAATACATTATTATACAAAGGTGTACACATGATTAATATTAATTAGCTAATAATAAAAGAAATGAAAAAAAACGAACCTAATCATAATGAAGATTTTCAAAAACCCGACCTTCTTGTTCAATACAGGTCTCACACTATTCAACAATTTTCCGTAATAGATTTTCTTTTTGAGGTATACTAGTATCATTAATAGCCCCAAAGACATTAGAACTAATGTCTTTGAATAGCCCTAATAATTCGAGTTCTTAAAATGTCCAAATTTTCAGGTGGAGTTAAATAGACTTTTTCTTTGATATGACCCCAGAAGAAAAAATCTAGGGGCGTCAAATCTGGCGAACGTGCTGGCCACCTTACAGGGCCATTTGTCCCTATCCATCGGTCCCCAAACCTGTCATTTAAATAATTTACACAAATCCTAGCATTATGAGCCGGCGCACCATCTTGTTGAAAGTAAATGTTGGGAATTTGTGCAAGAGGTAAATTGTCCAGAAAATCGTTGACTGTTGTTTTGAAAAAGTTCAAATAAGTTTGCGCTCTAAGGTGCTCATTAAAAAATATTGGACCCACAACTGTCGTTCCTAAAACACCTAGCCACACATTAACACCGAAGCGTTCTTGAAATGATCCTTCTCTAAATAGATGGTGATTCTCATTTGCCCAATATCTTACATTGTTCCTGTTGAACATTCCCAGATTCGTGAAGCGAGACTCATCAGAAAATAATATCAATCTATGAAAGTTATTATTATGGTTATGATTTTCCATAAACCATCGGCAATATTGAACTCGCCGAACAAAGTCGTTAACACCCAAGTGTTGGTGGATTTGGTATTTGTAAGGCTTGTACTTATGTTTCTTCAAAATTTTTCTTGCACTTTCTCTGTTAACTCCAACTTCATTTTCAATTTGGCGAGTAGAAATATTTGGATCAGCATTCACACATGCCAGAACGTTTATTTCTGCTTCTTCGCTAATAATAAAATTTTCTTCATTTTCATTTTGGGGAACTGTTTTCAAATGTTGTACCAGCCACGGAAAATAAGCATAGCAGGGTTGGTTTCTGTCGGGGTATCGTTCTGCGTGGAGTGTTTGAGCCTGCCTTTTATTTTGCAAGCACTCGCCATAAACGAGAAGCATATCTATTTGTTCGGCTCTTGTAAAAATTACCATTTGAAACAGATTACAAAGAACTACGCCAAAAAAATCACGAAATAAAAAACGATAATTTACAAGAATTTCCAACAATCTGCAAAACACACTAGGTGATAAAAAATAACTGACATAGGTAATATAATTGTTTCTAAAAACCATAGCAACCTGTGTCATGGCTAATATGATTATTTTAATTTTAGTAAAAAGAGCATAAAACGTCCAGCTGGTTCAAAAATAATATCCGTTGTTTGAAAATGAAAACTGAGAATATAAATGGATAGAAGATAAAAAAGTAAGATAGGGTAGTGAAAGTCCTATGGTTGTAAGTTAAACCGTTTTCATACAAAAATGGATCAAAAACTGAAAAACGTCTTGTCGAAAATATCGATTTTTTAAAATTGCTAGCATCAGTTTTTTTATTCTACTATCCTAGAGTGCCTTTAATGAAGTACGAATTGCACCGTTTGTTTTGGTCGTAGCGCTCTTCGTTTTTTTGGAAAAATGAATTAAATGTTAAAATAGTTCAAACTTTAAAGCCGCATAAGTCAAAATCTGTTAAGTTTAGGTATAGGACATGCTACATAAAAAATGTTTAGAATTTTTCGCAGCATTCAAATATGCAAAAATATACGGGGGTTGCAATTTAAAATATCAAAATTTTAATCGTTTCCGGTGAAACCGGAAGTGATTGTCATTTGTTTTTTTTGCTTAAAATATGCACATTACTTAACCCAGACGTCGACCAAAATTTCAAATTTTTATCTAAAGTCGTTTTGAAACGCCAGCCTGGGTAGTAGTTCCATTGTCACCCGGTAGTCAGATGATTTACGTAAACCTCATCCTCGTGAATAAAATGGCCATCATGGATATGGTCTGTTAAATAATATACCTTTTTTATTTATTGAAGCATTTCGCTTTGTCGAGTGTGTGTGTATGTTTGTTACTCTGCAAATTGACCGCCACTAAAAATTCTAAATTAATTATTCGAGAAACTTACTTTCGGTATTTTGGCATATCGGCCGGTGCGCGTATCTCTGACGTGTGCAATGTCCAGTAAATCCATTTCGTGGTTTTGATCCACCCAGTACAGGTAAAATCCGTTTAGATCTACCCTTAACGTTACAGGAATCCCCACTCCAGAATCCTAAAAATAAATATTTTAATTCTAAAAATTTTCTACAACTCGCAAAAGACTTCGTCTTTTGATGACACTATTTTTATAACAATGTGTGAATGATATAAATATTTACTGTAATTTTTTTAAGACATAAATAAATACATAAAACAGATTTTCTTATAATAATATGTTTAAAAAAAAATTGTCAGGGCTTAAGCTTTAAATTTTTGAAATATACGATGGCACAAGGCCGTAATATACCGTTAACCTTTCTAAAGAATATATTATATCATGAACTATTTATTACACATTCAAGAAAATCTAAATTTAGTATTAATAAAGCAGATTTTAAGGAACACCCATAAACCAGTTTGAAATAATCACAAATCTGAGTAGGTATAGTCAAGTCTATGCACATGGGGAAATAAACCATCCATAAATATAGACATGAAAGACATCCAATATCCATACAATTAGGAGAGTATGTATTGAATTTAAAATTAAATAAAAAAATGCAGCTTATGTTTTTCTATTCTTAAATTTGGCAGAGCTGTACACGGCGCGACGAGGAGAAGAGATACATAATGGATTAATATTTCATAATGCACAACAACACGATCATGACTATGAATATTAAATATTCGAAGAAATTTAAATTTACTTTTCCAAGTAAAATTAAACACCGCACCAGTACTGTACCAAACCATTAAATTTATAAAATTACAACGAATCGTTTGCTGCAAGCAACTAAAAATAATCCAATTTCAAATACCTATATGCGACGAGATGAGATTGTTTTTCAAATAATGTCGAAAAATTGCTGAGTTTGTAAAGCTTTGTTTTAGCAAAATTTCCAATGGCTTCTTTCGTATTTAAAAAATATTCGGTGACTGAAATAATTTTTAAAAAGTCTGCGACTTTTAAAACGTATTCGGCGAACAACAGATGACAAAAACACAACATAAAAACCAATACGATTCAAACTGTTTCTGGGACACAGAGCAGAGAAAAAGGAATGGGTGGAAATTTCTTGCAAAACAATGAAAAAGACAATACCTTTGTAATTGTATCAAAGAATGACGTCGTATACGTTAAAATTCCATTAAGTTGGAAATAGGTAATTTAGCCCATGATAAATTGAGAGACAGTGATCAGTATAACTCACGGGCCACCTATATAATAAATATTTTTATTTATAGGGCAAGAGTAAAACACCCTAATTTCTTAATCGATTTAAAATATTATATTTATTTGTAAAACTTTGCTTTTGGAAAATGGCTCAAATTTTAAGTTTCCACCACTCAAACGAATTAACATAGGTACTCTTTGAGCAATAAAAGATTTAAAGTGAAATTATTTTTAGGCAATTACATGCTCAATATTGCTTTATTTAGTTAAAATAAATAAATCCGACGTTTTTAAAGTAAACTTAAGGTTGTCATGCACTTGCCCGTCCCGTTTAGGCACAACATCTTCCATCAAAATAGGATTTACATGCCTACTTTACGACATTAAACAACGGGTGATGCCGTCACGTTTTGTTTAATGTTCCTTTTATTTTGACGGGATGTGCTGTGCCGGAACCTGACGGGCAAGTGCGCGACAACCTTAATAAACTAGATTTCCATATTTTATGGACTTTTGGAGATTTCCAGACTATTAGCAGTTTGAATGCGATAAACAAAACTCTTGTTAGGCCATGTTTGGAATACATTTCTTGTGTGTAGTCACCGCCATATTTAAAAAATATTTAAAACATTGAAAAGGTACACAAAAAATTTGTTAGATTTATTTCATACAAGTTTAGGTTGCCTGTTGACTCCCATATAATGTCTGATGCAAAAGTTGAGTTTTGACTCATTTTCTGAAAGTGGAATCAAATCTGATATATATTTCCTAATTACATTAGTGAATGGAATATCATCGGGTTAACTTTCGCGTTCCACCTAGGCATACAAGAAATCATCTTCCTTTTCACTTGACTAACATAAATGCAAATATGGTAAATTCTCTCCCTTATTTTGTATTTTTTGCTAATTAAAAATTGTAATTGGGTTTTGCCCGTCGATAGATAAATAAATAAAAATATCGTCCAAAATTAATTTCACATTTCATTGCTTAAAAAAAAATTTTCTTGGAACGGTTTAAACAAATCCAAAATGCAATCGAAAACTTAAAATGTAAGCAATTTTCCAAAAACAAACATCTAAAGAAACCTTCTTAAAACGCACAAAACTAAAAATTAGGGTAGTAATTAGGCCATGGAACCATTGAAACAAAACTTTTGCGACATGGTGATATATATTTTAACAAAACGTTATTTTTGCCTATACATTTTGACAAATAGATATTTTTTTGTTTGTTTCAATGGTTTCATGGCCTGTATTACCCTAATTTTTAAAATTTTTCGATTTGTGCGTTTATTGTTAAAACTTAAAAATAGCCCAATCAAATAAGACAAAAATATACAGGGTGTCCCATTTAAAAAATCATATGTTTGTTCTAAACCTCGAAAAGTAAGACTCCCAGAAAAAAAAATAAGCACGCCACTGAATTCTACTTAAAAGACTCTCTAATAAAAAGTTTTCAATTTTTTAAGTTAAAGGATAACCGAAATACAGGGGGTGGTCGAAAAAGCAACATTTTTGAAAACACCCTGTATAGCTTAAAAACTAAGAAAACTATGACAATTCTGTTTGCGGCATCTTTTGTTTCACGAAAAAGTAGCGGCGTAACGTAAAAACCGCAAGTCTCTATCTTTACTAGTTACCAAGATACCCTGCAATTAGGTACATCGAAAAATGAACACCCTGTACAATGTTAATAAATAAATTAAAAAAAAAATTAAGTTTAAATTGCCGCCTAATGTTGATGATTCTGAGTTGAAATTTTATTAAATTCCTTATTTTCTAGAATGAGGAAAAACGAATTATTGTCTATACACATATAGTATGTTATATAACGGGATAGGATATAAAAAAATCAATAAGAAAAGAAAAGACCAGGAAAACCAATCAGAGTTAAATTTTGCAGAAAAATCTCAACACATTTCGTCCTTTAATAAATCTGCCGAAATTTCCAATAAAAAGAACCCATCAGAGAGAAAAAATAAAAGTTCCGTTTTGGAGATTCGGCGGAATTTATCGCTGTTTAGATAGACAACATGTCTGTTAACTAAATATATTTTTAGTTTATTGTGGGGTTAATAAAAGCATCAGAGATAGATGCACGCATACACAACAAACACCATCACACTCTCCGGATCTACAATATAAACAATGCATAAATCAGTTGAGACGATTTAACTTGGAAATAAATTGTGTTTTATTTACACACTGATTTACCTATTAAATGTCGGTAGTTACGAGTTAGAATAGAAATTTCGGTTTGCGTATAATAAATTCACAGGGCGTTACTTTATTAAATCCGTACTTAATACCTAGCCTAGCCACAGATTACTTACGTAGCTATAAAATGTATCGTAACGACTTTGACAAGTACTTATACTGAGTGGCAGTTCGTGAACTCTATATTAGTGGATGAGCTGCATAAATAAAAAAAAAATAGGCGGACATTCTTTGGACCACGTCCAAATTGCCCCTAACCATCCGCTCTGGAGGTTTTTTCAATATTTAAATTGGACATGGGGCGACCACACTTTTTTACAACTAATTGTTTTTCATACGTAAGTTTGTCGAACTTAGTCTCGCCTAATTTAAATTCACCCTCCATTTCTTGCGAAAACCGCCAACAGGTAGAACAAATGAGAAAAAAAATATATAAACATTAGCTCGATGATACAAATACCGACTAACTAAAATAAAATGCAGCACTAAGCCCAACATAATCGGTCTTTCGCAACAAACCCGACCGCATGTTCGGCTCACTTCGTCGTTGGTAATCTCAAGGAGAAAATGCGCTGTCAATACTCGGCGAATGGCTTGATCGTGCCTAAGGTTTATTATTGCACCTAATAGCAAAGCTTATATTAAATATAAGCTGTGCTAATAGTAAGTATACTCGGTTCTATACTTAGGGCAGTTGGTGTGGAATTAGTACAGTTTCAGGTATCGACATAGGGAAAATTATAATTATAATACGATTTAAAATGTATTAATCGGTATTAACTGATGGTTTTGGTGGTTCTGCAGCTCTGCAGCCCTTATACGGGAGCCGCCACTGCCTATACTGTTATTGAATTTTAATAAGTGGGCTCTAGGTTGCATCTTAAGCTTGTTCAGGATGCTAAAGTGGCTTTTGATTCAACAGGCTACTGCAGGATTCAACGCGACATGCACGGTATAAGCTGATAAGCCCTTAAATTGAAAAATACTTTAGACGGGCCGTCATGCATATCACGGTGGTCAGGGTCACTGATCTCTTCGCCCTTTCTCCGGCTTGCTCCGTTCTTTAAAAATGCACCTATACCTACAGTTTAAATGCGACATGGTCATATCTCACGTTTTATCATTATGAAATTAAGTTTTAATCACGTCGTAATTAACCTATCTACGATGCCTAATACACACTTTTATGGGGCTAAATATAATTATTTCAAGATAAAAATTGTTAGTAAGTATAGTTTAACTAATTTGAACTGAATCTAAACAAAACAGTCTGCAAAACACGCCCTCGCAGAAGATCTAAAAGCAGATAAATTCCCTCGCAAGAGATCAAAGCCTTTGATATTTTTCAAAGCGTACCTATATAGGTACACTGTACACTTCTTGTCGCCGATTCAATCAAGATTAGTTAAACTATAACTGTACCAGAAGTTTTTTCTTCAGTTACCAAAATTGAAAAAATGTAAAAGGAAATATTTTTTTTCTTATTGTTGATTATTCTGCGAAAGGATTCTGTTTTATAAATAACACTCATAGGTGCATACCTTATAATAGGTTTAGACTCGGGTTTAGATAAGCTAGCTCAAGGCAACATTAATATCGCAACCGTATATTATCAAAATTCCCAATAAAAACAAGTTAGTCAATAAACAATAAAATTAAATATAAATAACGTAAATAACTGCTCATTATTATATCGTACGTGGTCATAGGGGCGCACTTTTTTTATAATCACGCACAAACTGCAGGGCGCTGTGTGTGAAACTTTCGACCTCATTTGGGGCATATGCTGAAACTGAATACCAATAAAATGTGTAAAGTGTAAGTGTGAAAAGTGTAATTTTTAAATGCATGTCTTTGATTCCGGAAAATGTGTTAAGAACTTTGGAGGGAAAATTTTACCTGATCACGTAGGTAACGAAAAAATAAATCTAAATATTGTTCGAGTTACATCAGCATGTCAAGGTTCATTATTTTTTCCGTATTTTTAAAATAATAAAATATTGCAGTTAATATCCTGAACTAACTCGTAACTCCTCATTTTTAAGCATGGGTAGGTAACTTGATTTTTGCTTCCGTTTGAAAAACTGATTTAATGATACTCACTACCTAATCCTTTAATTCTAATTTGCTACGAAACGGCGAGGTTTGTCGACTCGGATGAAGAGTAGCTTTTTCGTTAAGTGTTTTATTACCATTAATATATTATAATTATTTCTCGACTAATCGAAAATATAGATTTGACATAGGGATCAAGGACTCGGCTTTGTCATTTCTATTATTTTGTTATTTGTTACAAAAATGTTGTTTTCCTGGGCTACCAAAGGGCATTTTACCTAAGACCCGTATTTTATTTTTCGCATATCTTTTTTTGTTTACACAGATATTACAAAAACGAACATGTTTGTCATGGGTAGGTGTATGTTAAAAATAATGGAAAAAACGGATTAAAGCACAGCATACAATTTTCATTCATTTTTTTATAGACTAATTTGAGGTCGCTGATCACGAATGTTTGTCATGGGTAGGTGTATGTTAAAAATAATGGAAAAAACGGATTAAAGCACAGCATGCAATTTTCATTCATTTTTTTTATAGACTAATTTGAGGTCGCTGATCACGAATCCGAAGAGTTTTTTTTTGTTGCAAAATGACAAAAAACTTTCGATTTTTTTTTATTTCGCCATTTCCGCTAAAAATCACATTTCAAAAACGTCTTATTTGGTTTAAGAAGTCTTTGAGGAAGGAATATGAGTACCTATGTACCTAGAAGTGATATATATATTTTAGTGGAAATGGAAAAGTTTGGAAAAAAAATTTCTGATATATTCTTTTTCTTTGCGACAAGGAAAAACTTCGGATTCGTGATCAGGGACCTCAAATTAGCCTATAAAAAAAAGAGCGAAAAATACAGCAAATCCGAATAATTACCATATTTTAACTTTGCACACCCTGTACCTATAACCGGGAGCGATAAAACTTTGTTATGGTTAAACAATTAAAGTAGGATGGTATAGGGGTCCCTGACTTGATATCTTGATGCGTCTATTATTGCATCTACCTAGGTGCCTTAATAATTATTATTGTAAGTAACTAGGGACATGACATAATACTAAACTACTAAATAAAGGGCATACTTTTTTTAATTTTAAAAATAAGTTGGATATCCCAGTTATCTTAAGAGTTAAAAATGAGGGTCCATCCCCCGTTTTGGCTGTAACGTAAAAAGTGCAAATTTCCACCTCCGTGAACCCCCGGCGCTTACCTCGTCCCATTTGATGAATTTCTCTCCGTTGATCAGCGCCTGAGGGACCTCGATCGGCTTAAGGGAAACGACGGTGTGTACAGGAGGAACAGCCCTGGCCATTTTCACTAAAAAAAAAGCAACCAGCGAAGGGTCAACCCGACATTTCGCACAAAATAAATCTAAGAGAAAGCGCGGCCGCGTTTCAACACCTCACCCTGCAGGCGAACCATCGTTTTATCCGATTTCGGTTAATTTTCGTCGATTTTTTCCACTAACTTTCCGCGAAAACCACCATCTTCACCTGCTTTTTGCTAGATGTTCACTCCGGGGCTTGTTGCTCTGCTGCTGCTTCCTGAATTCGCGACGTTGCAGTGCCACTGCAGCTAGATTTGTCGACCCGGGCGTTTTTCTATTTATGATTTCCTCAGATTTATTGGATTAAATTGAAGATGTGGCAACGTAACAAATATCAAGGATTGCCGCGACGTGCGCGCATGCCGCAGCGGTTCCGTGACGTTCCATTGTTTTCGGGCGACGAGCGATTTGGAAAGGTTTTTCTGAAGGTTCGATTAGATTTTCAATAAATAAAAAACAATTAATTGTGATTATGTTTAACAATTACGTTACGTTTGACGTTTTGTCACATTAAATTTGTTTTTCTCTTTTGTTAGTAAAATTTGTCCTAGTTTGTTTTTAGGAAATTTCTATTCGGTACAAAACTTCTATAACCAAGGCACAGGCTGCTGTGAGTGCTGTGACCAAGGCCTCACGCTTCCGGATTTTATACAGGGGCAATAGCAGTAATAGGTGTAGGATCACAAAATCAGTGTTTAAAAAATATTTGTTTTTCTAGATTATAAAAGGATTGTTGGCGGCCGGGTGTTACGTATTAGATTCATTTTAAGATCATGGTTTTCCATACAGCTCCATATCATGACGAACCGTTCGTAAAATCACTAAAACAGTATGGGACATAAATTAAATATTTGCATGATAATTATGATATAATAGTGCACATTTTTATTCAACCAGTAGCGTAGGTATAGGGTGGTTGCGTTAGTAAGCCGGCCACCTCTAGTATAGTCGGCCAAAAATGACTAATCACTATAATAATTTGAATTTCGCTATTTCTTACATTTGCTGTCGTCTTTTACTTTCCAAGAACACATATATTATATCAATATTTCTTTATTATAAGTCAAACGTTACTACCGTAAATTGGCGCGAAAAATTAGGTGTTATTCATATTGTGTCTCCAAAACAGTTTACTAAGGCCAGTGAAGATAAAACAGGACAATTTTAAAGGTAAGTTAAACTAATTCTATATTAGATATATTTACCGAAGTAAGATTTTTTGGAAGAATATAATATGTTTAAATAACTAGTAACATGTCCCAAATATATTAATTTCTATTTTTAGGTAAAAAAATTATATGGCCGGTTACTGGCATTAAATTATTATAAAGTTGCTAGTGATCGGCCACTATGGCCGACTACTGGCAAAATTTTAAAAAATATATTTTGTCTATATCAGGCTTACAAATACATATAAAGAGATTCTTCCTTTGCCATCATGTACTATGATGTATCAAAAACGTACGTATCTGTAGTCGGCCGGGTCTAAAATGAATGATAAAATCTGTAGGTGATATTAAACTTAGTGGCCGACTACTGGTAAAGTCATAACTTGATGATTGTGCTAGCACTCGGCCAGAAGATTTTTTTATAGGCTATAAAAGTATTTTAATCTAACAAAAAAATGGTTTCTTTACATTATTATAGACGATGCCACGCAGGCCAAAAAGAAGGTTCCATAGATATTCTCAAGAGTCCTTAGAAAAAGCTTTAGATTCTATGAGGAATGGAGCTAAAATTCGATAAACTTGCCGAAACTATGGTATACCACGTGCAACTCTGCAGAACCGGCTCACAGGTCGTGTCGCAAGCAATAAGCTCCGACGAATGGGCACCAGATCCATATATAAGCACATAAGAAGTCATCAATAATCTTACATGCAATAGAGCTGATGCCGACGTCCACCTCCCCAACCGATGCTTTTAAAAAAAATGTCTTAAATGCCCTAAGTCGATTCCAAAAACAAAACTTCCGAAAACTGGACCCTTCCACAAGTACCATTTCGTCCAATATTTGGAGAACATATTACATGGAGAGGGATAGAGTACAAAATGAGAAAGAAAAAGCAAGGAAAAGGAAAAGGAATGAGTTAGGACGAAAAAAACAGAAGCGAAATGGTTAATAATACTAATAAAAAAAAAAAGAAAGACCCAGCGAAGAAAGATTTTAGAAGAGTGCTTTGAAACAAATATTGTGCTAAATGTGAAAGTGAACTAGATAGCGATGCAGAAGATGATAAGAATGTAGGATGTGACTGTTGTCCCAGGTGGTTTCCCTTAGAACCTTGCAGGAAGGCCATATAAAGAGGTGCCAGGTCTAGATCATAAGAGCGATTTTTGCGAATACTTTTTTAACTTTACCTATACTTTTAAAAGATGTGTTTGCACATTTTATGTATTTTTAGTAGGTGCATTCAAATGTTTTTTTTTTATATTTTTAGAAATATAATTTTTGTGTTTTTTTATAATATGTTTTCCCCTTCTTATTGACAAAATAAAAAATGTAAGCACGGACCTGTGCTAAATAATCATTAATATATGACGGCCGACTTCTGGTACAGACATGGCCGACTAGTAAACAATAAGTGGCTTACTTCTGAAAAAACTGATATTTTTCAGAACTTAAAAATAAAATATCTACGTACTTTCTCGAGTATTTCCATCTTTTTCAATCGCTTACTTAATGTTTATGCTCGACAAGGACACACATATTATAATTTTAAGTATTAAATGAACAGATTTATTTAAAAAACAAACTACTAGCACAATCACCCTATATGATTACAAATGGCTGAGGGTTGAAAATGGAATAAAAAGATATAAGTATGTATTCCATATTTGGTTTTGGTTGTTATTACTATAGTTATTATTATTTTTAGTTATTGTCCTTGCTACCAGTGTTAGTTTCGAAAATAATAATTAATTTCCATTTTTTTTCCACCCCGTATTTTCGTAACGGAACATTTTTGGACCATAGTGTTAATAAAGCAAAATATCATTAATTTTTCATGTAGATTCACATTCTTAAATATTGGTATATCATTAAGGAACGCCCTGTATAGAGATTTACGTACATAGATATTAAGTACATACATACTGTATAAAAATTAAACATCTAAAGGTAAGAAATATATCACTCACCTTTTTTTACGTGACGTCACATTTCAGCATAAACTGGCCATAGAAACTTCTGCCGTTACAGTCGCGTTTGTGAAAAATATAGACTACAACTAATACTACTTTAGGTGTGCATTAAAAATGTGAGATTCCTTAGGCCCAGATTTTGTAGTTTGGGGTACGCAACAGTTTAAATGAAAATAAAATAAAAATTCCGAATTTTCAATAAAGTTGTTGATGCCCGTCATTGTGTAGGAGACGCCGTCGTCGGCGCCGCACGCTATCAACTTTTAACTGTTTGACAATTTAGTCGATATTATAGTTGGTACCTATATGATACCAGTTCAGAAGTCAACAAGCATCTCAATTTCCTTTTCACATAAAAGTCGCACAACTAACACACTATCTGTTGTCTAAAAATTTTTTTTTGGTGGAGTACGGAGGGAAGTACCTACCAACCAATGCTACTCTTTGTACCTACTATGGTATTCCTCATATTATATTAAAAATGTAACTTTTTTTATAAAGCATTTTCCTTTTGGTTATAGCGTTGTCTTTTTACAGTGGAACCAACAGATACCGATTAAATAATGGCTAGTGTGCACAGTAATGCTCAATCGAATAGCTAAGTTGTAAAGTAGTCGTTTACTCACCCAATTTGACTAAACTGTTGAACAACTAAAAGTCGATGGTGTGAGTGTGAGGCGTCCCTTAGACGTATTTTCACAAGAATAAATTTATTATTTTTATTTCTAGAGGGTATTTCATCGACCGAAGGTCGCCCGCCGGATCTGGCGGGAATGTACGAGTGGTGGGGGCATGCAGATGTGTTATGGTTAAATGAAACTTTTGGTGAAAAAGAAATGTTTTGCTGCCAAGGAAGGTTTCGGAAGGAATACGATTTACAACAGAGACCAAATAATAAGACATTATGTTCTTTGTAAATCGTTTATATTCCTGAGAAAAACAATATTATGCACGGTGCCCCAAATAAAAACGAAAACAACAAAAATATTTTGTCTAATGAAACAAAAATAAATTCGATTTATTGGTTGGTTCATTGGTAACTTTAATTAGTTAATTTAGGGGATTCTGCAAAATTACTTGTAGGGCTGTGAGTTTAGTTGTTTTTGTTTGAAATAAAGTAGGACTGAAAAGGCATCATAAAAGTATCCGTTTTTATCTTTAACCTAACTAAAGAGGGTAGAGTCTGTTTCAGTCCACCTTTTAATGGCGGCCGACAAGTCTTGTCAGTGTCTAGTTATTTTCGGTTTAACAGTATGCAAAGATGGAATACGGATTTTTAGTTTTTTTTTATGATTTCGGAATAACCAACCGGCACGGCACCGGCGCCCGTATTGACAATATTAGAGAAAGCGATAGAAACGTATTTATTTATTATAGCAAGAGGGAGGCACAATTTGTTTCAGATTGGATGGTTAATTGAACTTCCCGGAAAACTAACCAGTTTGTAAATAAATAAACTTTTTTCGTTTAGATAAAGTTATATGGGGGTGAATCAAAATGTTGGTTTTTGCCATAACGTCAAAACATACTAAAAAATAAAATTAACATACAACTTTTTCCTAGTAAAAACTCTTTGGTAAAAATAATTGCCACAAACACAATGGCGTTGGATTTTTTTGTCTAGCAGTTAAAATGGCTTTACAATAAATTTGTAAAGTTTATTAGATAGGTATTTAACTAGTGCAGAAGTAGATCGAATTGTTGCGTGAATATAAAGAAATATATTATATATATATACCGGTGTGGAAATCCGTTGGCCGCCCATATCTTAGTAATAACAAAGAGTAGCAATTGGTTATGCTACTCTTTGGTAATAAATTAAAAGAGTAAAAATATGAAGTACTGTAAAGTGAACAGAAATGGGTTAATGGGTAGATTATGTTTCCTCCACTCATCGTATCGCAGCTCGCTTATTGTTCTCTTGGTGTCACACCTGCCGCTTGGTGGGACTGAATTCTAAATTTTAGTGCTATTTAATTTACCCTGTTGAGAGTTGTACTATATTGGACACAGGCGCCATAAAAATAATATACAACTACTTACTTGCTTTCACTCAGACGGCAACGTCGGAAAGAATGAATATTTATTTTATATTAATTTTATCGAAGGGGGAGACATGACACCAGCAGAACAATGAGCGAAATAAGATACGATGGATAGGGGGAAACTTAATCTACCCATTTCTGTTCACTTTGCAATACTTCATATTTTTATTCTTCTAACTTATTACTATGATATGGGCGGGGTTTAGTCATGACAAAAAGCAACATTGCGATCGACCCCGATATACCTAAGCGTGCTAAGCGAAAAATTATATAAAATTTCAATAAATTGGTTAAGAAAAACACGAAAAAAATTTTATAAGCTATCTGACATTTTCGGTTGGTTGGTTGGTTGCCGTAGTTTGGTGTCAGAGAGGGGAATGTATTGAATCATAACTGTTGGGTAGCTTGACGAAAACTTGACGTGGTGGCCATTTAAAGGATTAACCCAAAAAGGGACTCTGTCAATTTATATTATTTTCGCTTAATTATTAACAAATTAATAAATACCGATAATTTGGGCCAAACCGGCGTAAATACTTAAACTAAATGTGGCATAGAGCAACGTAAACGTCCCTTTGACCACCAGACCCAACCATGCGCTCAATCTCAAAACGTGCACCAAGGAATCGAGCAACAACGCCTTGTAACAACTCGACACCAACAAAATCGACACCACGATTCTCAGGTTTTTGTTGAGGTTATGTCGCGACCACAACCACACGAGTGTGGCGGTGGCTATGTGTTGCACAAGCAGGATGTTGGACTCGAGGCATTTTTGAACGTAGATCCAGTCGAATTCGGCACCACGAGCGCCCACCCATAACAGTAGCGCCCGAGACAATATAACCTAAAATATGATTTCTTTTATGTATTGTGATTGAGAATTTGGCTGGGTTAAAGTATATAATTTTTCCCGAACGTAAAAACCATGTTTCATAATGGCCATGACTAATGAATAATTGTACAGTTTCTCCAAAAACTCACCTCTGCAGTTGCCCATCCAATACCGGCAGTCAGGACCTTACTGTGTCCCTTGCCAGGAATTCCGCTGAGAACGAAGTGCAGTCCCACCAAGTCGGCCAAATCAACGGTATATTTTAAAAATTCCTAAAATTTAATAAGGAATGGTTACAAAAATGCAAGTTGATTTATTAGGACTTTTGGAAGAACTGCGGTGTGTCAAAATGGTGTCTTGAACTAAAATTGTCACTTTTGTTTATGTTTATAATGCGTGATCATGAAATAATCCCTATACATTTTTTATGTTACCTCTTGGACTGCAAATTGTTTATTGCATTATCAAGCAAACGGATCTGCAGATCTCAAACAATCTTTAAACTTGGCATAAAATGTACGGGGTGGACACATCCAAGGTTTATGTGAAAAAATTGAAACTAAATACTTTTACAGAGAATGTAGGTATATATTTATTTAATTGATGACCAAATTAAAATGAGTAAGTAGTATACATCATACCAAACCAACACGATTCCTAAAAAATGAAATTGAATCCTAAAATACTCTTAAACTAATGTGCATATACGGGGGGTGTTAATTAAATATGTACAGCGTGTCCATTTTTCAAAGCAAATTGTTTTTGAAAATGGTTGCTTTTTGACCATTTATTTTAGTTACCCTTTAACCTATCAAAAAATTGAAAACTGTTTCTAAGAAAGTTTTTTAAGTGGAATTCAGTGGCGTGCTTACTTTTTACTAGTATTTGTTTAATTAATAATAATAGCAATTTCAACAAACAAAAACTAAAACATTTCTTAAAATTTGCTGGAAAGTAAATATTAACCTAAACAACATTCTTAAGGTGGATTTATAAACTTGACGTTCCGTTTTGCCGGTGCCGGTGACGGTGGCTGGTAGAGTTAAAAACATTGAAGTGCGTAAGACCATTCATAGTTGCCGGTGACGGTGACGCATGCCGGTGGGTGCCGGTCAACATAAACCAATTTTATCTTTTTCCGGCGGCCGGTCGTAGCAATACTCGTAGTAATGCTCAAGAGCCAATCAAATCCGTTTATGACTCTCACGTGATATTGATAGTGACGTTGTGTGTTTTTTGGCCCTTTCTTATTTTTAAGTATTGCATGTGAACACAGAGCAAGTAAATAGGCCGTCTCATCGTCCATTTTGGCAACAACAAAAAAACAAATGATTAAAAAAATAACACTATGAATATTGTGGTTATGTACTGTTTCTGCTAGTAGAAAAGAAGAAGACGAACGGCAGAGCGACGGAGTAACGTCAAGTTTATAAAAGGTTAATTGTGTCGCTACGACCGGCAGCCGGCACACGTCACGGCCACCGTCAAACAGAATACCCAACGTCAAGTTTATAAATCCACCTTTATTCGCAGGTTTTCTTCACTTTGAACAGGAGATTTATACAACAATGATTTAAGGTGTCCCCATAAATAGTAATCTAAATGATTCATATAGGGTGGCTGATTTTTTTCTATTTCTTACCTGGCTGAATTGGCAAAGGATATTTTCATTGCATAAAATTTTAAAGAAGTTAGTGGCTTGCCATTTTTTTCTTGAAAATCCTAAGAAGGTTACCCTTATCTACATTCATGGTTGAATTAGAAATAATTTAATACCTGCAAAATGTAGGCTCGGAGTAGGTAGGTATATAGAAATAAGCAAGAAGGTATCCAGAAAAATTTTAAATTTTCTTCAAATTAGAACACTCTGTATCTGGAAAACAGAGCCTTTGTGGAATCATACTTATATGAACGTATTACCTATCTTAAAATAAATCAAAGATTAATTCACTAAAGTGTGTGTTGTACATACTTAATTAACACCCTGTATATGAAATCATTGTTAGCGACGATTATTATTGTACATTGATTTTACGCATAAGTCTCAATAATTATTATTATTATTCTATTTCTGAAACACATCATTCTCAGGTTTCAAGTGAAGATTTAAATTAATTAGCAATTTTGCCTTTAAAATGTTTATTTGAGGAGACAAAGTCATTACACGACGGCAAATGGAGATATGGAAGAAGTGTGGTTTGAGAATGTGTAATCCTAAATTATTTTAGGACTAACCCATCCAATTCTATGGGAGAATAAGCAGTTAGATACATCCTGTATGGTCCAAGAAGACACTGTCTGTACATTTTATGCCAAATTCAGAGAATTTTTGAGATTTGCTGATCCTTTTGCTATAGAATCGGCAACAATTTTTACACGAGCAGGTAAGGTAAAAAATGTATGTACCTACACATAGGGTTTATTTCATCACCATGCATTTACCAAATAATTACAAAAAGTGCATAGTTCAAAAACAATTTAATAGGACATCTGAAAATAGAATAAAAAATACTAAGATTGACAGCTAAAAGTGACATATCAATATTTTAGTTGAAGAGAGCATATTGACAAACAAAATAAAAGTTGTACTTGATGCAAGCTGGTCGTGAACCACCCTGTATTAAGTGGCCTGATAGGATTCAAGTCATTTGAAAAATTAGGGTCCAGTGTTCCAATAACTAAAAACCTATATACCTAATAAAAGATTATGAGATATGAACAATTTTCTCAGAATAACTTGTTCTAAAATAATAATTTTAGATGAACTAGTGTAAAAAAACAATAACAAAGGTCTAGTGAGGCAATAATAATAAAAGCATGAGCAGTTGACTCCTTATATGCTTAATTTCCAGGAGAATAAACTAAACTCACCCCTATCAAATCATTGCCTAAATCCCCTACATTGTCTGGAAAAAAGGTTGCCAATACCATCATTTTTGCCAACTGAGTGAACATGTAGATCATACCAGCCTGGACACACTTCCAAAATGCACCATATTCTGACCTATAGAATGTAATGGGTAATTTTTTGTTATAATCAAAGTTATCAAAGAAACCAAACCAAAATGTATGTATTTTGAGGATATTTTATGCACGCCATTTAAGACATGATTTGATATGAAAGTTGATAGAAATTGTGCATGTAAATAATTTCAGCTATGCATGTTATGATCGTGGTTAATCAATATGGGTTTTGACATACTATTACAGTACCTGCACATTCAAATAATAGTCTTTTGAAATTACTGCTTTACCGTATTACCTGCATGCGCCTTGAAAAGGATCATGTATTGTGGCGTAGTGTCAGTAACACAAAAATACCAAAAATGTATGTAATGCAAACTACTAGTATTTATAGGATACTTACAGGCCAGACTGCTTATAGGCGAGATAAAACGGAACATATACTAATGCTATGCAGTTCCCAAAATGATACAAAGTCATCTTTTTTAGTTTTATATGTTTTTGCACGAGATGACAAGACCCAAGGTCCAAGGCCCCACAAACATACAACTCTTTTCTGTCCTAAAACTGCCCTAAACTAATTCTAAAGAAAGTAGGGTTACCTCGATCCATCGTCCCCGCGTCAATGTCAACGAGAGGCTAAAATTCCATACGAATCCAACGTTGCCAATAACAAAATCAGTCAAAGCAGTAAAGCAGGTGCCAAGGTGTTTTGTTTTCCTGCGGCTGGCAAATGGGAAATGGGAACGGAACTTGCAGTATCTGTTTTGTGTCGTTAGAAGTTTAGAAGAAGAGAAGACTTATATGTAACTGCCGACTTTGTTAAGACATAACCTCAATTATAAGTTAAGTTTTGTGGTTAAATTTAAAGCAGTTAAAGGACAGTGTTTCCCTCGCCCTTAAAGTTAAAGGATTTGTTTATACGGTTCCTTTTATAGTTTTTCAATCAATTTAATTTGTTCCTAAATGCTATGCGAAATCTTTTTTAAATTTTCAACAATCGCAAGGCATGTGTGGGTGTAAACACATCTGTTGCAGTTTTTCCCGAAAATTCAAAGTAAGTGTTCATTTTACCAATCATACCTAAACAAATTAACGCTTTCTAACTTTAACTTACACCAGAACAGTCGAAAAACCACATGTAATGTCGAATGGAAAGGATCTAGGTTGCCTGTTGCGTTCCCTCCAACTTATTCTGCAAGCTCAAGTTAAACTTCAAAAGGACAGCTTGAATCAAATATGCAAAAACTCTAGCTTTCGCCCCAGTGTCGAACAATGCATGAATGATTGCACAAAATTGCCCGAAAAACTAACCAGTAAAAATGTTGGGAATATTATGAGTGTTGTCACAGATGGTGCTAAGCGAATAAATACTGTGGTTCAAGGACTTAAAGTCTATGTGGACATGTCGCTGAGGAATGGTAAGAGCATATATGTAAAGAGCGACTAATAGTAATTAACATTTTACTTAAACCCTAACATGTCTTTTAGTTGCTACATTAGAAGTAGTTTTGTACAACAGTTCTGTTTTTAGCCCGAGCAAAAGCAACCGAAGGTATTTTAGCTAAAGGTTTTGCTGGGAAATCCCAATTTTCTCCCACTACTGTTGCTCAACAAGCACCTTTACGTTCCTTTAAGGAAACAACCCGATTTGCTACTGTACCCTCAGCTTGCACTGCTCACACTATCCCAAAAGTAGAATATCAAATTAAACTTACACAAAGTGACAAAGAGCTTTTGAGGCAGTTAGACATGGAGCATAGAGCGAAATTAGTTAAGGAAACTGATAGAGAAGTGGAATATAATAATACTGTGAGAGAGAAGAGAGAAGATAGTGCGAAAACGGTTGGGAAGACCATTGAGGAAAGTCAAGCAAAAGTTGTGGCAGTGCCCAATCCTAAAGCAAAACTTAAGGTTTGTACCTTATTTTTCAATTTTTTTTTTCAAATAAATATACTTCTGACCTTTAGAAAGTAATAAAACCTAGTGGTAACAAGGCATAAGTATTAAGTATTTACCACATATAAATGGGTTATGACCTATCATTCAATGCACAATAATTGGCAATTCATTAATTTTAGTTTAAATATTTGTTTAGTTGATGACATCATTTTTTTAATTTTAACCAGGAAGTTTCCTGTTCTAGGAATTATAATATACTAAGGTAGGTAGGTATGTAGGATAGGTATAGGTTTGAAAGCTTCTATAAATTGGTGAATCCTGGCGCTTCTGTGTTCTTGTAAAATAAGTTTTATACTTTAACTTCTGTCCTGTGCTGTATTCGAGTTTATTTTTATACTTTTCTTTTTAGATTGTTTTTTTTTAAACCTCTAATCAGAAACCTGGTACTGTGGTCTTGCTCTATAATACTTTATTACACGGTCCTACAATAAGCCGTCAGGCCTCCATAGCTTATACATAAATTAAGTTAAGAATTTCATTCATATGCTGACTTGTACTACATCACAATAATATGGTCTACTTCAGGAAAGTTATTTCGCACAAAAAAGTGTTATAATATAAAGTTTTATTTATATTTTTTTAACATTCCGTATTTTTTTGCATGGGTTCCTATTAGTGGCTTTCATAATTGCCTAAAATTTTATTTAATTTGGTAGATTAAAAAGTTAAAAAAAAAACGTGCAGCCCTGAAAAACGAAACCAAGAAAAAACAATCTAAAAGCATTTTTTTAGCTACAGCATTAAGTATGCAAGGGGTCTAGAGATTCTATAAAATAAATAGTATTTGTCCATTTTATAGAGGGTGTTCAAAATAAGGTTTCAAAAACGGCACATTTGAAACTAATTTTTCTAAAGTTTTTCAAATGGAACATCCTGCATATTATTTATATTTTCCCTAATGGCCATGTTCTATGATCTTTGTAGTAAGTTTTAAGTGTTGATAGTGGGTAATATTGTTTAGGTATAAATTTATGCACCACAAGAATAATTTAGTTGTTTTTCAGCATTTAGAGTAAGTTGATTTTAACATAACCTTACAATATATTTATTCCAAGTCTTGATTTATTTTTGTCTCTATGTGCGGTGTCATCAGCAAACATGAAATACCTATCTAGCTTTAGGTCCAGCAGCACACTTCAGATTGTGTACCCACCTATACATACAGTGAATATTGTGAGGGACCAATTAGGTATCATCTTAACGGTTGTAGAAGGGTCTTTTGAGTGTATTAATGTGATGAAATTAAACAATGTTGTTTTTAGTTAAGTGATAGTGCAAAACAACGAAAAGTGCCTTCAAGTAGGATCGGTAGGATGGTGTCTTTTGGGTCTCTGGCAGCAGGTTTGGGTGTGGGCACTGCAACGGAGTACTTGAAGCAAACATTTGGTTTTGGCAATGTTAGCAGTGATGGTACTAATTTATTTATGAGCAAAGCCAATTTGGAAAGGATCGTTGATACATTGTGTAAAGTAAGAGGTAGGAGGTTGTTTTTATTGCAGCAGAGTGTAGAAAGCATAAATATGTAACCTTGGGGGTAAGTTATCTGCAGTAATTCTATCTTATTTATTTAGGTGCAGCACTAAAGTTAGGGCAAATACTCAGTATACAGGATGATTCGATAATAAGTCCCGAATTGGCAAAGGCTTTGGAAAGAGTCAGAAAGTCCGCTGATTTTATGCCAGATTGGCAGGTTGACCAGGTAAGGTAAATTCATAAGATATTACATAATATTCCATATTTTCTCTACACATATTCTTCTAATGTTGGTTGTAAACAAAGAAATGATTTTCTCTACTAGTGCCTTAATTTTGACAATAATTAATAGAAATAGACATTGTTTATGTATTTTCTTTTGTTACAGGTTATGTCAACCGAGCTGGGGCCTAATTGGGAAGAAAAATTTTCTGAATTCGAACGAAAACCGTTTGCGGCAGCTTCAATAGGGCAAGTGCATTATGGCAAATTGGATGATGGCCGTGAAGTTGCAATCAAAATTCAGTATCCTGGCGTGGCAAAGGGTATTGAAAGTGATATAGACAATTTAGGTGAGTTTTGCACTTGTTGAGTCAGATAATTAATAAATTAATTATGGTTTATTTTGTATGCCTTCACAAAAGATACCTGTTTCTTCCTATCTATTGTAATTGCAAAAAAATTTAATGGGAAAATTAATCTTCGTGTTTCAGGAGGTATAATGAAAATGTGGAACATATTCCCCAAGGGAATGTTTCTGGAAAACCTTATGGCAGTCGCCAAGCGGGAATTGGCGTGGGAAGTGGATTATTTGAGGGAGGCGGATTGTACGAGGAGATTCAAGAGCATACTGAAAAACAACGAAGATTTCTATGTTCCGGATGTCATTGGTATGTGTCCGAAACATGAAGAATAAAGATTCAACTTAATTAAGTAGAAGGTTCATGTGAAACAATGCGCATTGAATAATCTATTACTGAATTCATAAAGAATAAGAAAACCTTTAGCAAAAAGTGCAACCAATATGTTTACAGAAATATGGAACAATTTGCAGTTTGTTGTTTGACTTGATCCTCAAGGGCGACAATATAAGAAAAAATTCATCAAGTTTCCTTTTGAATGTAGGAGTGTTATTTGAATTTTTTTTCTGAGTACATAACAAGCTGAAAATTATATATTAGATTTAATGATAACATGTATTTGTTGAAAAAAAAATGAAACGAGTAGAACGCTCACGATTTTTTATCCACATAAAGTTGATTATTCTGTTGTCGCTCTTCTTCATGGTCGGAAATTATAAAATACGTACCTCTGTCTCGCAAATCGCTTAACAGATTTTAACCGGATTAATTTTTCCAGACAATTTAACGACACAACAAGTGTTCACTACCGAACTCCTGGACGGCGTTCCGCTCGAACAATGTTTTGAGATGGATTACGAGCACCGCGAAATTATCGGAAATAAAATTATGGATTTGTGTCTTATGGAAATTCTCAAGTTTAAGTACATGCAGACCGATCCGAATTGGGCCAATTTTTTATATAATCCAACGAAAAAACAGGTCAGGACCAAATATACTAAACATACCTTACAGGGTGTTTCGAAAAATACGGCATAAAAATGGTATTTGTTTTTAAGCTGTTACTGTTAGATTTTGGTGCAAGTAGAGAATATTCAAAGGAGTTTATGGATAAATACGTGGAAATTTTAAAAGCTGCATGCGATGGAGACAGGACGACGGTTCTACACGTTTCCAGAGAATTGGGATTCTTGACCGGATACGAGAGTAAGGTACGTATTATAAATTGTGTTTGATATTTGAAGAAATTCAATTTTCCGATTATACGGCTCATCGTTCTGAATTTAATTAAGTAACCGTTTACTTGAAGCATCTTTAAAATCCACCAAACATTTTCATAACCCTGTTTTTACGTACGCTTGAATAGTGTGCACCTTTTTGTCTCAAAATCAGTCTCAGTAACACTGTATTAAGAGACAACCACGTCTTTAAGTTGCATAATAGTATATTAAAGTACAAGTTTCATAAAGCATCATTTTAGGGCACGCGTGCGAGTTAGGTTCCTAATGGGGCACGTGCGCTAATAGTTGCTTGCACATGCAACTAACCTGAACTAACCTTATACTATTTTCTTTATTGTGAATTTTTTATTTAATATTTAAATAGGAACCCATATTCAAAAAGAAAATATGGCATACAAGTTTTGTAAACTTTTATACGTATTTTTTATGTTGGTAATGCTATCAAAATGTGCAAAATGTCTATTTTGGCCTTCTATCAAGAAAACAGCTTTACTGTCCGTGTTTATCCAACCAAACAGATATGAGAGAAAAGGTAGATTTTATTGGGCACAACTTCCTATGCCATAATACGTCAAGAATAAAACATTTAATAAACACTTATTGCCATTACCAATTTTTAAAAAATAAAAAAATGATTTCATGCAAATTCTATTACAATACTTCCTTTTTTTACTTTGGCCTTAAGAACTTTTCTTGTCTACTAATTAATACATGAATTGATGTTATTGCGTGGCAATTTAGATTGCAGATTTTTTTTTATTGAAAGGAGAGATGCTGAAACATTGCATCATGCGTTTTTTCAGGTTTTTCTGTGGTAGAAATTATGTTTTTTATTACATTGCCGTTGGCATCTCCTTACTGTCAAACATTTTCTCTTAGATATCTTTTCCATTTTTTAATATATATACGGTTTCCTAAAACCCGCGGAAAAGTCATGCGTTTTACATTTCGGTTAATTACTTTCGAGATCAATTAAACAAATGTTGCTAATCAAAAGTTTAAATCTGGACAACCCCCCAAGGTGCTCCCTTTGGCCGCAACTTACACGTCAATAAATGGGAAGGCACATGATTTTTTGTTTCAAAGGGCTTTTATGGTTTCCTAACTATTGCCGGTGGCATATCTTGTCACTACGTCAGGTGTATGGATTCATATAATATGTCCGGTGGTCATTAAATACCTTTATTTCTGACCGGTATATTATTAGCTTATAACGTCTTAGTTACGCGGGAATTATAAGGGTCATAACTCCCTTGGAATATTAAGAAAAATTTGACATAAAATCAAACGATTGACATCTAATGTCAATTTGATTGTCATCTATTGAAACATTTATTCCACTTTAAAAATGAACAAAATGTTACTAAAATCGGTCAGAAATAAAATTATCTATGTATCACTGGAATTATAAGGGTCTCAATTACCTCGGGCAATTGCTGTCCCTCGGGACGTAAACTTTGCCCTCGGTAATTAAGACCATTATAATTCCCTAGATACATAAATAACTATTTTCTTTTTTATATTTATATATGAATACCTATATTATTACAATAATCCTTCATTTTTTTTTTGATTTTTGATCAGCAACAATTATTGCAGATTCGAATTCTACAGTTTGAGTAAAATTAACCCAAAGAAATGAAAAATCCATTGCTTTTGTGCGGGATTTGATTTCCAGTATGATCCAGTCTGATTTTTTGGCCCCTTTTTATTAAACTTTTGTCATGTTTACCAAACATTCAGTGATTTCGTAGTTTTTTAAATGCTGTTTGTAAACGAACTCGACGATAACCTGAAGTGACTACTTCCTCTGGTATTAAAATATTTACGGTTATATAATTGACCAAATTCGAAACTTTGATCACTCTGTAAGTATTCGATTCTTTTCAGATCATGGAAGACGCACACGTCGACGCTGTAATGATTTTGGGTGAAATATTTCGTACAGATGAAAAATACGATTTTTCCCACCAAGACATGACCTACAGGATTCAGAACCTCGCTCAAACCATGCTGGTTCACAGATTATGTCCGCCACCCGAAGAAGTGTACTCGTTGCACCGAAAACTTTCCGGGGTATTTTTACTCTTGTCCAAGTTACAAGTGAAAATTAATTGTAGAGAAAAGTTTTTGGGATTGTACGAACAGTACATGGCTTTAAATCCGCGACAGTCGTAGTAAGGTTAACTGGCTTTAACATTTGACACTACTTGACTTGAAGTGATGCCCTTGACGTGAACGTTAACGTGTCAGCTGACCTCTGCACAACCGCAGTAATATATGTTCCAGGTTGTCGTTCAGCCACGGTCCCTTCTGACGTTATACCCGAGCCGAGCTTTTCATTTTATATCTCTAACCTAAAAAAGTCGTTTATAGTTAACAAAAATTTCAAGTCATTCACAAGTTTCTGTTCTGGATTATTCGGCTTTATGCGGGTTCTCTGTCAATGTTAGGTTAGAACTTTACTTTCATATTTCCACGCACGTACACGGAGAACGATAACTTCAACTGTGCAGTGCAAGGCTGCATAAAGGGTCCGTAAAGTTGTAAATTCGTGCGTTTGTGTCGACTTTAACGGTTACTTATGGCGATCACTTCAGGTCTCTGTAGAAAAGGCCGCGCATTACACGTTAAATCTGACTTTGCGACGTTTATCTTGACGTTCCCTTGAACCATCTTCTCACCAGATTGGGGAGGGGCCGGGGGCACATTGTGCTGCTAAAACACTAGTCCACATTTCATTACGATAATTATATGTTATAATTTGCTTTTGATTGTACTAATTTTTAATAATTAATAAACTCTATTTAACACAAGCGTTTTAGCTCATCACTCCTTTGATTTAAGTATTGCGACACCATTATTTTTTTATACACGCTGCCATCCTTACCTATATAAATTTTGTAGGTCTCTATGCCTCCCAATCAAGATGGTTTTCTTTAACTATCTCGAAAATTGTTCGAGTTAAACTTTAAGTATTCTTCTGATATTTTTAAGATGCTGAAATCGTTTCACTTTTTCGTTAATTATTGCAGCCAATAAGAAAATCGCAACAGAACGAACATGAATATCAAAATTGGAAAGTGCAGAAAACTCGAGAAAGTAATCCAAGTATAATTTAATGCTAAGAAAACCCAGAAGGCGGCAATTTTTTCAAGTAAAATTAACGTTTAAACATTTACGTAAAGCAGATAAGGTAAACCGAGAACTTCAACAACACTTGATGCTCTGTAAAGCCGAAATTTCACGATCCCGATCGCTGGAATGCTGCTCACACATTTGGGATCTTCAGCTCTCACAAACAACCTTGAAAGTTTGGAACTTCGAAGACTTAAACCTCTTTCACGGGTATTTTCGCGGCAAATGTTGCCCGCTTTATTCCACCCAGAGCGGTTACCTATACCCGACGAACCACTGCGGCCCAACTGTGCCATTGTTCAAGAACTACTTAATTTCGAGAACGCTATTCTCGAAAATGACCTTTCCTGAGGTCGGGTTTCCCAACGAGTATAATCTCCAAAGATTAAATTTTTGTGTACAACTGTGATGTTATTAAAAAATAATTCAACTTAAAACCTAAAAATGGAGTACTGTCATCTTATACTAATATGCGAATATAACATTTCGATTTTGAGGTGTGAATAGTGAATTGATTGTTTCTCGGCTTACGCTGGATTACGCATGAAACCCACACACAATTTCTCTTTAAAGCTGAAAAAAATCATACCGATCGAATATCCATGTATATCAGTTTCTGTCGGCTCGTTACACATTGCCAAACTGCATTCGAATTTGTTGGCGCGCGGGTAATAGAACCGTGGAAAGAGTTACGTAAAATAAAAATATGGCTTTCGATGTCCTACGAGTATACAGAGTGGTCAAAGATCAAATTAATTTTTCTTGTTGCAATTTTATTAAGTGGATAAAGAACATTGACGATAAACTAAGGAAATTTTAATTTCGGAAAGAAGTGACGAAGAAGTTGCATTTTGCCTCTGCTACGTCATCACAACTCCGAAAGGTTGCACGTCGACTTGCCATCTTTTTACTTGTATAGGCGCCGAGTCTGGCGTCAGCTACTTGAACATACGATTTTCGACTCACGACCTTTAAATATATAAAAGATGTTTAAATATTTATAAAAATTGAATTTGAGAAAGCTGCTTTGAACGAAAAACCTTTTCAACCCTTACTTCCGTTCGAAGCAAAACAGACTTCATTTTAATTTTAACTCTTGAGGCAAAAGAGTCTACTAAGTGGCGCACAAGGTTATACAGCTATAATATGATTGCACGGTCTCGCTACATAGGGTGCCAATTTTAAATTTTACAATGAGTGTATTTTCCACTCTAAATAGGATTTCAAAAATCCAAAAAATAATATTTCTATAAAAATGAGCCTCATCCACTTTAAAATCTTAAATGGCACTACCCCACTGGTGACACATCCCTGGAAGCTTATCAGAAACGCTTTTCTTTCTTGAAATTTTGAAACCAAACCGGAGCACGATAAAGAAAAATTATTTTTAGTCATTCTCCCATAGAATTTCTGTATGATTTCAAAATAAATTCGCAAAAAGAGAAAAGACACAAAGCAAAAGCAAGCATGTGAAATTTGGTAATTATTTAAAATATATATATATCAAATTTCATTTGAGCAGAAAACAAGTATTTGCGCTATTGCAAAATAAGAAAAAAATGACTTATAAGTTTCAGAGCACCAAAGGATTTTATAAAATACTTACTTATCTTACGCTTGGGGTCAAGAAGCCAATAAACATGTAATATTATTTAAATAAACATCAATTAAAATTTCTAAAAGGCCACACTGTATCAAAGTAAATTTGCGATTTCCTTTTGTTGTGTTTCTGGCAAATTATACAAAATCGAGTTTTAAAAAAAGTTCTCAATATTTTGCTAACACTAACTAAATTTGATCAATTTTTTGGTATCGCTGAAAAGCATTTTTTATAGCTCCTAGGAAGGCGGCACACAAGTGAAGTAGTGCCATTTAAGATTTTAAAGTAGTGAGGGTGAAATACCCCATTTTTAGATCCTCGCGTTTTTATAAGGACGGCATTTTTTTGTTTATCAAAATACCTTTTTTAGTGTAGAAACTATAGCCATTGCAAGTTTTTAAATTGTCACCCTCTATATGTATGTTAAGTTTAATTATACAAAGATTGATTGGCAATTTTCTCAACATTTTTCTCCTGCGCGCACTACGACGCTATTTTTTATAAACCGATCGCCAACCAAGCCGAAATTCTGGTTACGTCGTTACGTCATATCGTTGCTACTTTGTGCAAAATTAAATGTGTTTATATAGCACCCTGTCATTTAGTACCATATGGAATTAATGCCAATCGTCTGAATCTCATTTACCTATAACGTAAATTGGCATAAATATGGCTCTCAGAGGCGTACAAATATTCACAATAAGCAAAAATTTGATTGAAAAGGGCGCTTATTATTGTACATGGAGTGAATCAAACTACTGAGACTATTATGGAGATATTACAAGGATAATAATATTAGCCTTTTTGGGTACATTAAGAGGAAATCATAGGGCAAAAAGTATTATTGTTATAATTTCTACGCCAATGGCATTGTTCTGGTCTAGTGATCCTCTTACGTAGTAATCTAGTTGAGTTAACAAAGCAAAACACCAGCCATGTATTTTATTTCACGTTTTACTTACCAGAAGAGTTCGTTACATACTTACATGTTGAACCTACCTACGTCTGGGTTCTTAATTTATATGATTTTCGCAAAAGAAAATATCCTTGTGCATAACAACAACTTAGTTAGTATGGCATGACGAAAATTGGTACAACATGTAAAATACAATAGTTTTCCTGTTTTACATAACAATTAATTATAAAGCGCATACGGAGGGGCAGATCCACGGGCGAGGAGATATTCAATAAATTACCTTCCTTCCCCAAGATCCGAAAATATTTGTTAGAAAATACAATAAAGAGGGAAGAAAGCCAATTTTCTCTCTACATTTTATACCTTTTTTTAATTCTCTTTGCCATTCAAGAGTATAAGGTGAATAGAGATAGAGGCTATTATCCATTTGTAATATAATTATTAAGAGAAAAACCGTTTTGGAAAACACAAAAAATTTTTAATTTAGTTTTGATTTCCTTTTGAATTACACAAAAAATGCCTTCTCTACTATTTGATTACTATGTACGATAATCGTGACATATTTGAATAAAACTAAATTCTTTTTGATAGATCCCATACTATGTGAGTGTATCGACTATGCATGAAATCAATTTACGATGCACATGAAGACCGAATAAGGAAACACATTTGACTGTTAACAACTAGCTTTGTTTAAAATCGAAATAAATTAAGAGTATTTTACTAGGTTTACTTATATTTCCTAAAATTAAAAGCAGCAGAAAGCAATTTAGTTCAGGATGGCCTTTTCAATGCATTATTAAGGCTCCTTAACTTATATGCAAAGTAAATCATATTTATCACTGGCCCTAAGTTCAATATTAAATTTCTAAAGATATGCTAGAAAGTTAAAGTGCTTTTAATAATTTACGGTCTGTAAATATATTGTTCACATTAAACACATTAATAGTTTTTAAATTATTATTCGATACAAAGACTTTTAAAATCTCTATCCCCACTTCCAGTTTCCATGTGTATAGCAGAGAAAAAAAATTCTATGATAAAATTCAATAATAATAAATATGATAATGATTAAAAAAAAACGATAAGTTGTAATATTTTGTTTTTTATTCACTTGGAAATCTTCAGCCTAAGTGGAAATATAGCCCATAAAATTACCTTAACGTAGTTGAAAATTGGGGGATAAAATATTACATAGGTATTTCGTCCGTTCAGGTTTAATTTGCCGTCACTGTATATGCCATGGAAAAATATTTTTCTTTATATTTTGGAAAGTACAGCCTTCGACTTTTGTAATATAGGCGTCGTTATTTTGACTTTGGTTAATTTTAACCTTTAGTTCAACTATCTTTTGCGATATTCGGAGGTAAAAAGCAATTTTACGAGGAATTTCCGTCGACTCTCCCTGAATGGTTTAATCTTTGATACAATTACATTTCATTGCCTAATTGCATGTCGTTATAGTATGACAGAGTAATTTTAATAATTATTATAATAGTTGGTTTTTACGCAAAAAAAGTGGAAGTTCGATTTATTAAAACTGTACATCCATTGTAATTAAAATTCTCAACAAACCTTGACAAATTTCTTGTCATCGAATACTCTTGTAAAAAAATTACCATGTAAATTAAAGTAGGTAACTCGCTTAAAAATTGATATAAAATTGTAAGTTAAAATTTTAAGAATAGATAAGGAATATTTGGAGTATATTTTTTAAAATGCCCTGTCGAATTTTCAGCAGAACAAAATATTATTTAGATTAAAGTCATTTAAAAATGATCTAAATGTTTAGATTCATTTACCGTTAGTGACCAACGAAAAAAATTTTAAATCTTAAAAATAAATTTAAATTGGTTACGCTAAGAAACAATGGTTCGTTAACTCGTGGATTAGACCGATTAAAGTGTAAACTTATAAAAATCATCGGGCATCGTTACGAGGTTTTTACTTTAAAAGTTTTAATTTTTATAATAATTTAAATGAATAGTTTTTAAGCAGGTACCTACATACCATTAAAGCTTATCCAATTAATCATTTATTCAAGTACTAATTAAGAACTTGTTAATTACGGGCCGGTTGGAGATTTAAAAGCGGAATATGGTTAAATAAGACTCGTGTGGCATGTATTTTTTTTTAATGATCGACGAAATTATCATAATCTCTGTTAATCATTTCCGATTTCGTCTCTTAAAGTTTTGTAAGGTACTGATCAAATTTTATAATTTAATGTTGGTAAATTTGTTGCAGCTAAATTTTCATAAAAATAAATTAGCGGTTTTCCTTGTCTTTAATGAAAATGTTTTACTTCTTTGTAATGTTATAATCATTGCCTGATTCTGATTTTAAAGTTCTTAAAGTAGGCTGGTTTAAGTTAGTAACAGGAGACGTGTCCGGCTGGTTACAACAATTTATAGCTTCGCTGACGACAGCACACTTATTTCATCTTTTATTTTTAATGCTCCAACATAATAGGCCGATGCACATCTCTACAGCCAGCAAGGAGAAGACAACTATCTGGAAGAAATCCTGTCCTGGGGCGACAATAGTAAACCACGAATAATTAAATGCTAAGAATCACTGAGCGTCATGCATTAATTAATTAATTGGATGGTCATATGTTCCGGCATACACACGTTTCGGCTATAGCTAACTATCAGAAGCTTGGGTACTTTTTCGAACTAAGAACCCCTATAAACATCCCAACCGCTTTTGGTGCTCTATATAAAACCCAGATTCGACCATCGCTGGAATACATTTGGGGCTTTACACCGAAATATACTCGAGCCATTATAGTGATGATTATAGCTTGATCGGCGACCGCATGATCTGACAAATGTCCGTGGAAACCTAAAGCGTTTGAGACAGTTTGGTAATTTAAGCTTCTTTTAATTTTATGGCAAATAATTAACTGATTATATTGCCCGCTTTATTTCACCCAAGAGCGGAGGTACATGTTAGAAATACACGATAAGTTACTTCCGCAGACCGTCATCACTTTGGTAACACCTTCTTAAGGTCGTATATTCCACAACGAGCAGCTACAAAGATTCAACAACATCTTGAATCACGTACTTCGCCGCTGATTTTTCCTGCAGTGTTGTGCCTGATCGTAAAATAAACTCCGTTAACTTTTTAAATTTAGTATAAGATGGACTACTATACTACTTATACCGTAAATGGTATACCTATAATATCGCATTATACAAAATGAATACTGAAGCACATTCAATTCTTAATGCGAAAAATAATAAACCCAATTTCTTATAAAAACCTTATAGCTACCGCTACCTAACACAGTACACCCCTCTGTGAAGAAATATTTGTTGTTACCCAACAGAATTGACACGATTTATCTTAATAGGAGTATTTATTTATTGTATTTATTATTTATCTACTAATGATTTTACTACAATAACAAGTCATTGTTGTCTGAACGTATAAATTTAATTAAATGAAAAACTGTGTGTAATCCATTTTACTATTGTTGTATAATATGAATTATTAGCTTTCAACAAAATATGGTTGTTTATTACTCAAGGACCGTAACAATCCCATATAGCATAATGATGCGCTGTGGATATGCCAAGTAAACTTATTCATTTTCGGGTATTAGTGCAACATTGAAGGTTGAATCCTCTGTACATTCACAGAAGATTCGTATATAATTCGTATGTCCATAGGATATGCTAGGGCTGTAAATATAGTTTTGCTATGTGGGATACAATTTGAATAGTTCTAACTAATAATAAAACAAAAAGAGAATCGCTATACAAGATATTGTTCATATGCATCTTACATATCTTCAAAGGCCACTATACACTACAGTGGAAGAAAGTCGGGTCATTTAAACCCATAACAAACATTATTTTAAAAGAACTAATGTTTGGGGGACTTTCTTCTACTTTTAGTTAGCACGCACATGACTGCTACGAATAGGATCGTGAAAAGGATTACATAAGGCGAACTGCACAGGGAACTTTGTCCCGGGGCAGTTCTACGGTAACTGATCCGTGCAAAACATTCATCAGAGGTGATACAGATCAATTCTTGGGCGGCTCGTAGCCCAGATACCTACTAATACATATTCCGGTGATTTCAACATGGCCGTACGATCTATTTTATAACGCAGCGTCTCAGCGTCTGTATGTAGATAAATAGGAAAATTTAAGGTGTTACTGGCTTATTTGACTGTTGTCGTCTATATATTCTACTCTCTTTGAGCTAACGTTTCGTCACTGTGCCCATGTCTCCGGTTTCCAGGGTGGGAAATATACAAAAATGCTATGATGATGGTTCCAAGATCACTATATTCCGGAGTTAAAAACGCCCCCCGATCGGATCTCCGGGTGGGGGCGGGTCCTGGCGCCTTATCAAGCGAGATTATCCAATCATCCACCATGTCCAGTAGCCATGCGGGTCCTTCGAACAATATTCTAAATGGAAATGGTGTGAAAACTGAAGTTGTTAAAATACCCGAGATTAGCAACTTCCAAATTGACTTCTGCAATATAAGAGGACTGAACTCGAACATCAATGCAGTCCATCAACATCTACAATCTACCAAACCTCATGTACTTGCACTATCCGAGACCAAAGTCAGATCATCGATTAGTACGGTCAGCTATTTATATCCTGGGTACGACTTTCATCACCGATTTAGGCGGAATTTTGGCCTTTGTCTCTTTGTCCGGAGTGATATTTCTTGTCAACGAGAGGAGACACTCGAGCCTAACGGCTTTGATGTAATGTGGTTTAAAATATCAACGCAGAGAATTACTAAATTCATCTGCTGCCTTTACCGGCCGCCAAGTGATACCCATTATAGAGACTTGTTCTCCTCTCTTGCTAATACTGTCGACTTTTTGCAAACCCACCATCCCAATTCCGAAGTTGTCATCCTTGGCGACTTCAACGTTCATAATGTCAACTGACTCAAATACTCAAACATGACTGACGAACAAGGTCGTGAAGCCGAATCCTTTGCCATCAGCTATGGCCTCACCCAGCTAGCTGGTGGGTGAACCAACTCGGATTCCAGACCGAGATGGTGATTTTGCTAGTTTGTTGGATCTTCTCTTAACTTCAAACCCCGACTTGTACACTGTCACCGTGAAGCCGCCGTTAGGAACGTCTGACCACAACCTTATTTCGGCACTGAACAAACTGCCAATTAATGCTGAAGAGCCTCCTAGACCACGCACGATATGGCATTATACATCAGCTAAGTGGGAGGACCTAAGGGACCATTTTCGACCCTTTCCCTGGCGGGACGTTTGTTTTACCTCTGATGATCCATCCATCTGTGCAACAGAAATATCGGAGGTTATCCTTACTGGCATGGAAGCCTTCATCCCTTTCTCAAAAAAGTGCCCTTCTAACGGCAAGCCTTGGTTTGCCAAAAATTGCGAACGAGCTGTTAAATCAAAAAATTATTTGTACCGACAATGGCGTAAAAATCCTACCGCCGAAAATCGTACCATCTTTGTTAACGCTCGAAACCAATGCAAGCAAACGATAAACCAAAGCAAATAAGCACACAACCAGAGGATCAGAGACAAACTTCTTGAATGTCCTAGCGGCTCAAGATCATTTTGGTCGGTAGCTAAGGCCGTCAGTCAGAACTTTACCAAGTCAACCATTCCACCTCTAACACGTTCTGATGGCACCATTGCGTCCAAAGCACAGGAAAAGGCAGACTTACTGGCGGAACTATTCTCTTTACATTCAACGGTAAATTTTCAGGGAAATACTCCACCGAACATTACCCCTGTAGAATCGAGAATGCCCGAGATTTTTTTTCGCCACCGCCATGTTAAACGAATCTTGAGGAGTCTCTCTTGGTCGGTAGCTAAGGCCGTCAGTCAGAACTTTACCAAGTCAACCATTCCACCTCTAACACGTTCTGATGGCACCATTGCGTCCAAAGCACAGGAAAAGGCAGACTTACTGGCGGAACTATTCTCTTTACATTCAACGGTAAATTTTCAGGGAAATACTCCACCGAACATTACCCCTGTAGAATCGAGAATGCCCGAGATTTTTTTTCGCCACCGCCATGTTAAACGAATCTTGAGGAGTCTCGACACTAAAAAGGCTTCTGGTCCTGACGATATTCCAGTAATTGTAATTAAGACATGCGCTGACGAACTGACACCGGTATTTTGTAGGCTTTTTAACTTATCCTACAAAAAAGGAATATTTCCTTCTTGCTGGAAAACTGCGAGAGTCCAGCCCATACCCAAAAAAGGCAAGAAGACTTTGCCAAACAACTATCGTCCAGTCGCATTGCTCTCGGTTATATCAAAAGTTATGGAAAAGGCTATCAACGAAAAATTACTAAAATACCTGGAAGGCTTCAACATTATTAGTGACCGCCAGTATGGATTCCGTAAGTCTAGATCAACAGGAGACCTTCTCGCTTATGTTACTCATGTTTGGAACAACGCAATAGAACACCATGGGGAGTCTCGGGCGGTAGCACTGGACATTTCCAAGGCTTTTCACCGAGTATGGCATGAGGGGCTCCTAACTAAAGTGAGAGCATACGGAATGCCGGTTCAATTTTGTTCATGGCTGTCGAGCTTTCTTAAAGACCGTTCTCTGCGAGTGGCGATGGACGGATTTCTTTCAGACACATTTAACATCAACGCCGGAGTCCCTCAAGGTTCTATATTGTCGCCCACCCTTTTCTTACTATACATTAACGATCTTTTGGAAAAAACTAAAAATCCTATATATAGCTTCGCTGATGACAGCACACTTGTTTCATCTTTTACTTTGGATGCTCGGACATCGGCTGCTAATGCACATCTCCATAGGCAGCAAGAGGTCTCACATCTCAACAAAGACCTGGAAGAAATTCTGTCTTGGGGTGACAGTAACCAAGTAGAATTTAACGCTAAAAAGACCCAGGCGGCAGTTTTTTCTAAAAAAGTTAATGTTGAAGAACCGGATATAGTTATGGCGGGACACTCGATTCCCTTGATTCCCTTGGCATCATCAATTCATTTATTGGGCGTTAATTTGGATAGTCATATGTCTTCTCATAGCCCCGTTGCGGCCATTGCTAAGGCAGCCTCGCAGAAGCTTGGAGTACTTTTCCGAACAAAGAACCTCTATACACCCCAACAACTTTTGATGCTCTATAAAGCCCAAATTCGACCATTACTGGAGTACTGTTCGCATATTTGGGGCTCTGCTCCAAAACATACCCTGAGATTGCTAGATTCCATTCAAAGAAGAGCCATTCGCTTGATCGGTGACCATAGTCTGACAAACAACCTGGAAAGCCTTGAACATCGAAGGCAGGTTGGCGACTTGAGTCTATTTTACAAATATTTTCATGGCAAGTGTTCAACTGAGGTTGCCCGCTTGATACCACCCAGAGCGGTGCATGGTAGAAATACACGACGAGCCACTGCAGCCCACCAGTACGTGGTTCAGCTTAGTGTCCCTCGAACGACACTGTTTCAAAATTCTTTCATCTGGAGAACGTCATCACTCTGGAACGACCTCCCTGAGATCGTGTTCCCCAACGAGTATAATCTCCAAAGATTCAAGACCAACGTGAATCGTTTCCTGCGCACACGCACCGCTCCTAGAGCGCCATAAAGGATTTACCCTGTAGTGCTGTGCCTTATCATAAAAAAAAAAAAAAAAAAAAATAGGTACTCTACCATTTTCATACTGAGATTCTGCCATTTCTGCTGATTGACCACAAACTCATAAAGTACTGGCTTCGTTACCGTACTAGTATAGTAATGGATACGATTACGCATTAGAGGCAAATAAGTTAATGAAGTATTAATTAATTAAAGCAAAAAATTATTAACGGTCAGAACATGTCTTGTAGATAAGTACTTGTCTTGTCTGTAACAATGATTATAAATTCTTGAAAGTATTTTAGTACACCACTGTTCCTATTTATAACAACCGTGTAAGTTGACCACCTAGTGAACCTAGTTCCCATATCAACACCGACACAATACAACGCGTTAATGATGAATTAGGTAAAGAGAGATTATATGTGTAACGATTTTGGTTGACTCTTCTTTTAGACCTTTTCCTATAAATGCGTTGAAATATACAGTAGGTATCTATCTCTCTTAAAATAAATTTTGGCGCAAAAATTCTTTTCTCACCATTTGTTATTTGTTTGTAATATCGAATATCAGATGTATGGATTAGCTAAATTATAAAGATTCATTGAAGGGGCCTCTTTATATCAAACATGTAATGTATTTTATATACCTACCTACTATATATATTGTGACAAGTTAATTAGGTGCAATACCTCGATTTTTTTTTTATATGTTTGACGGAGCTTTGTAAGGTCTTGTGGAAAATTTGGATAAAGGATTCTGTGAATGGTATTCAAGGAGCCAAGCTGTGGCGTGAGTTATTACTGCAACCAAAATACAATATAGTAATTAACCGATGTTGGAGCAATTATAATTTTTAAATGGCTGTTGTAAAGTTTTCAACTACTGTCAATTTTTTAAAATTTCATATCGGTATTTTGAAAATGTGCAAATACAACCTTCTGTTAATAAAACGTGAGTAATGAAATAGAATTTCTAACGACAATCGGCAGCAATAATAAGTAATCTGCAATGAGGGTAATGGCAAATATTTCATACTTTAACTTTAATTAGGAGTGTGCAACTTTTATGAAACCAGCAAAATATTTCTGCAGTCTATATAAAATAAATATGATTTCGGAAATTTTGAAACGTGTTTAATTAAAATCATAAAGCAATCTGTTTTATTAATAATTACTTTAACGTATCTGGCGGTATGTAATCTCAAATTGACTTAAAATATAGATTAGTTAGTGTATTGCAGAATTTAATTTTATTGTTTTGTGCAAATTACCATTTATTTTATATGGGTACAGGATGATAATTCTCTCAGACCTTCTGATGAAAAAAAGGTCACGTTCCTTTCATAAGAATGTCCATAATTGCTCCGCTCAAGATACAGGGTGTTAATATTTTAGAACACTCGATATATAGTAGAGCCCGTTCTACTGAAGCCACAGAGCTGATACTTTACGCCAGAAATATTTTTAAATAAAGAAACTTTGACTTCGTAGCCTCTGTCTCTTCATTTCAGAGCAGATAGAGGTAATCAATGCACTCACATCATTTTCACAAAATAATTTGTAAATTGGTGCATAGGAATATTAGCAAGTATTCAACGTCTCTGTAAAATGTTGATTTACAGTACGGAGGAACGTTCTCAGATGGTCTTAAACTTCATCAGATAAATGTCGGCAAAAAAGTAGCGATAGGTAACTTTGCCGTTTCTAATCCCGATTCTGTGCTTTGAAGTTGGGAATATTCATGAATTTTTGCTTAATGATTATTTCCTTAGAAAGCAGTTTTGTGAACAGTGTATGAAAAAACGAAAAGAAACGAAATAATTATCGAAAATAACATTTTTGAAAATTATATTAATTTTTTCGTGATAATCATTAGATGTATAAAAAAATAAAAAAAAAAGGGCAACGTTTGATCTTATACCCTTTTTATAACTAACTGCCAGAAAACTTGACAACTCGTCTAGCTGCTAGGAGTGTGTATACATTACAGGGTTCATTGAAAGATATACATATCATTAAAAAGTAGTCGCGTTTTATCGCAGTTATCACCGTAGACATTTTAGGATATAGTTATTGAACTGAGCTAATTTAAGAACCCGAACTTTATCTGTTTAAGTTTCATGTGTATCAGGGAAGACGCCTCAACATGGGGTTGAAAATTTGCACTCAAAACCCCATTACCCGAGTGAAAAGAAACGCACTGTATGTATAACTTTATAGTATTCGGCAAAATTGGATCATCTCTTCTTAATTTGTAGCAGTTATTCAGTGTAATTAGACGCAAATGCATTAATTTAAATAATTACTTTTACACTTGACCAAATAGATATTACGGCTGAAAAATTTCACAATTATGCATTATGTATAAATGTGGAAATATATGGTTCTATTATAAGAATTGTATTTAAATTGGACTTGCGAAACGTTATCCGTACGAATTTTTTCCAGAAATCATCGTATGTTCTTAAGTAAGCTATTTATTTATTGTTGCTGTTTCGATGGCCGGTGGGTCCAGATTTGTCTAATGGAATAATAAAGCAAAAACTCTAATTGCGACTGCTTGAATTTTATCAAGTTTTGCGATATTGTGATATTTCAATTAGTGATTAAAGGATTATTGTTTTACTATTACGATTAATAACCCAAATGATCGTACGATTACGATTATCAAATTAAATACCAAATAAAAAAAAACGAGAAATGTTATATACATAACTATAACATATTGCCACTGAACAACAAATATGTATGGTTGAAAAATAATGTTATTTTAAATTTAATTTAAGAAAATAATAACGAAAAAAGAAATATGGATTCATAATATACAATACAGATAAAGAAACGCCATGTGATAAGAAGATATAAGCAAGTAGTATTTTTCTACTAATATTGAAAATTAAGGTGAATTAAGGTTTTATCCAAAAAGCAAAACATCTGTAATTTTTTGGCATCAGTTTCTATTAGTATGACTGATGGCTTGAATGATTAAAAATATTTCATAAAGTATTATTAATATTATTTTTTTTTGTAATATAAATAATCGTATTGAATTTGACAATTTTGATTAATCGAATAAGTCCAATAAGCGGTTAGTTTAATATATTCAAACATGGGAATGTATTTGGTGTTCCATAGCTGAAAATAAAAAGGTATAAGGTTTTGTTGGAAAATGTGCGACCCACGAAGTTTGGGATAATAGAACAGTTTCACGATTTTTTATTAGCTTACCATTTAGTTTGGTTGACAAATTCAAAAGTTGTATGAGTTGATGAAATAAGTTTCTTCCTCCTTCTTCTTCTCCTTTTAGTAACATGGTATTGGCGGATCATCAGAGGAGAAGAAGGACTAAGAAACTAATTTCATAAACTCATATAACTTTTGAATTTTCCAACCAAACTAAATGGTAAGCTAATAAAAAATCGTGAAACTGTTCTATTATCCCAAACTTCGTGGTTCGCACATTTTCTAACAAAACCTTATACCTTTTTTATTCTCAGGTAGGGAACACCTACTATATTTGAATATAATATAAAAAAGAACTTTTTTAAAAATTTCTCCAATCCCACTTAAACATATCTTTCACAACAGTTATCAATCCCATTTTAAAAAATAAAATATAATTTTCATTAAAACAAAATCACAAATACTTAAGTAACTTTATTACTCTTTAATGTTGACCTAACAGTTTCTCCTTCTGCCCTCAACTTAAAATGTTTTACACTGTCAGGTCGTCCCTAGGGGTTCTTGTAGTCCAACTGTCATTTTCATTTCTTTACAAGACATAATTACCCAGGTGTACTATTAAACATTTAAACTGAATCTATTTTGCTACAGAATGCAGAAATTTATACCTTCTTCTGTAACTTTGTTCTTTTTTGTATGAAGCAATGTTTATATTTTTCTTACCCATTCCTTGTATGTCAACACACCTTGATGTTTACCTATTTTTTTTTAATTTGATGTTATTTAAAAAAAACAAGCCAGGGTTTAAATTTTATTATTATTAGTTTATTTTACTTCTATGATGGCAAACAAATTAGTGTATGAATAGAAAGACGGTAAATTAAACTTATCGAAACAAAATCAACTTTACAAACAAAATAATATAACATTATGCTAGTCAGCATCAGCATCAAAAAAAAAAGAACGACAAACACCAAGAACTATATTAGAATTATAAAATTTTTTGAAAATAATTATTATCTACGTATCAAAAAGGAAAAAAAAATATCTACATGCCAGCCAATATTAATAACAACCAAATCCACATTTGATTATAGCGAAATACTTTACTCTGTATATGGATGCTAAATTCCACTGCATTGCTCACTTCCAGAAGAAAAGAGAGGAATTAGGTATCAAATTTAGAAAAATACCTGACTGGGAGAATAGAAAATTGTTTGCTCTCCAAAAAAATAATTATTGAAAGGCCAGTTGGGTTCTGTATTCTGTATTCATGTTCAAATCCATATTTAGGAATTAAGTAAATTGATGTTTTTAATTAAATAAGAATTATACTAGAAACCAAAGAAGGTTTACTTAAAAGCAAACATTACCTGAAGATCGCCTACATACCGTTAACTACCCGCCAATACACAATGATCGCAGTCTTGATCTTGAGAAAAATCTTGAACTTGTATCTTTTTAAAAGTGTTGACAATGTTAAACTTGTCTTGTGGTCGGTTTTTATAGTTTTATGCTCTGCTTATAAGAAAAACTTAATGTTTATCAAAGGTAGAAATGTTTGTCGTGTTTGTAGATATGTCTACCTATACCTAAAGCTGACAGTTGTTCAATAAAGTGGTACATAATATGTCTTTATAGACAAAATAAAATGATTGTGAAATGATGTAATTAAAAGTTTACAAAACGCCTAATAACATACATAAGATCTATTATAGTCATTCTAACTGAATAAATAATTTGTATGTTGAAAAATTTGTGTAATAATTATGAAAATTATTAAGAGTTCCTTTTTGGCTTTCACCGAACAAAGTTTTATGGTTTGAAAGCGATACTTTAACAGGCTATTTCATTTTATAAGTTTCGGAACATGTTTCTCTTAGAACCGCTCCTCTGCGGCTAGCGCGACGTTTTTAGTTTTGCGTGGAATACCTAGAAGATGTTTTTGTCACTAGAACCCATGAAATAATATATTTATTATTATACTATACCATATTTTTTAAAGAAGTCCAGCCTTCTTTTTCTTTTGCATTTATTATGACTTTGACTGTCACCATCTTTATACATAATATTTGACTAACCCCCTTTAGCCGGAGAGCCGACGGTATGGAAGCAATATGTCATCGCGCTTTGGTAAAAAAATGTCCAAATTGAAATTTGCATTGGTCATTTGCGATCAGGATAATATGCTCTATGTTTGCCACCCCCATTCAACGATTTTAATCGCCCTAATTTGGGAGATTTTTACCAAATTACCATGATATAGCTTCCATGCCGTCGGTTTTTGAACTATAAGTAGTGGGCGAAAATTTATAGCCTAATTAATAGATGATTAGTGATTATGTAGGTAATATTTATTCGAATTTCTCACAATACTTTGAATGATGGATTTTTAAAAATAATTTTTTTATTAATAAATAATTAATTTGTACCTACCTCATATTGTACAAGAAAGAGTGGTTAAATTTCTGACAATTTTACCCAGGCTGACCTAGGTAATTATGATGTATTATTATGACTGAATGAGGCAATCGAATCGCGAGTATGAGAACTCGCCCAACCTTTTAGTTAAAAGCATAAATGTTGAACGACACGGCACATTTGAAACAATAAGCGTGAAACTCTCGAATTAAAATAAAACAACAATATTAAAAGTTACGAAATACATGGAATTATTAAGTACTTTCTGGTACCTTGTCGATATAGTTAACAATTACTACCTACGATCACTTTCAATTATTATATTAAATATCAGAGACTAAATAGAAAAATGGTTGCCGGTAAATGCTGTAATTATTAATAACAGCCACGTTATGTATTTTTTTTCGATCGCTGTGGATTTGCGCAACATCATTCATATAGTAGCTAAATTGCCTGGATTTTTTCAAATCAGAAAATTCCTTCGCTTGTTGCATCAGACTCTGCGCTTATTTTGCACAATTTGGCACTCAAATTGTGCTCTAGATTTGATTTGTAACGGGTTGTTGTCTTGTAGAACCATAATTACTATGTTCCGTCAATAACTACATTTTCATTTTAATTATAATATCTTAAAATACAGACTCTATATTCTACAGGGTATTTATTATCCTCATATATTATCACTGTCCTATACAGGGTGTCATAATTTTAGGCTAAGTACAGGGATCTTTGAAACTATAAGAGGTACTACAAGGTCGGTTAAATAGTGGCAAAGTTCCGAAATTTGGTGCTTAACAAAACGCCGCTGAATAAATATTCGAAAAAAAAAAGAAAATTAGCAATTTTTTTTTCCTAATTACATTTCAAACAACTGTCGCGAATTTAATCTTTTTGAATTAATTGCTCATCAAATAAATGCTATACAGGGTGTTACAAATTCGAGGCTAAGTACAGGGATCTCTGAAACTATAAGAGAAAAGATTGTTGAAATAATTTCAAACAAATGTCACGTTCTCATTGTCACTTTTCTCCTCTACAAGTTGGCATAATTAATTTTCAATTCCGACGTCTCGTTCTCGGGAAACCAGCATCAACTTGATTTTTTCGAATGCGGACCCGGAAATTAAATTTTATATTTTTTAATTTTTATACCCCTAAAACCTAATATTGGGTGTCTTCTCGTTGCTTAAAAATACATCAGCAACGTTTTTGGATCTTTTACAAATACTACCCTGGTGAAAATCACAGTATTTGTTTGAAATGGAGCAGATAAGAGGAAATTTAAATATTTGTTTTCTTTAAAATACTTATTTAATAATAATACATGTAATAAATGATGAGCAGATACCTACATATTAGATAAACTTGCACTAAAACAGGATTGAGGCACCGATAATATTAAAACAAAATTAAGAAAAGGTAAGAATATGGTTAAAATTTATCTCAAATGTTCGAACAGATTGCAGTTTACGTTTAAACATTTTTGTGTAATAAGTAATTGCCATATCTTTGTCGTGATTTTTTAAATGACCCATATGCCTTCATATTAATATTAAAATCCAGCCTTTTAAAGCATGTGTAGTGTGGTTGAGGTTTTTTGGATATTGTTGAGGATACATCTGAGAGGCTCTATTACAATTTCTTTGACATAAAAAGTAAATGCAAAGCATATCACATTTTTCTTGGTTGGAGAATGGCATTTTGTGGCATTAAAATAATTAATCAATAAACTTGATCGCCGCAGTGGCGTATATGTCATTAGTTTTTTATTTTTCATTTTTCATGGTACTCCTGTTTGTTTTACACGTACAGGGTGGTTTACCTTACATGACCCTGTACCTCTTCTCGGAAACTGTAAGAGTTATAAAAAAAGTTCAAGAATTCAAAATTAAAAAAAATTGATTGATTATAAAGACATTTTTATTTAATTATATTTTTATGTATACAGGGTAGATCGTTTGGCTGGAGTTTATACCAACTTTCGTTTCTTAAATGGAACGCCCTGCCCTATATCTTACAATATTCTTGGATTCCATACATAAATTAGCAATTATTTTTTAATAAGTACATATAAGTCGAAACTTAATAGTTTCCAAAATATCGACTTTTAAAAAATTACATTTTTGAATTTCTTTTTCTTTATCTTACTTTTTTACTATCTTCCCAAAAGTGTAAATTTCCGGTTAAGGCGGATGTAATTCGAAAGACGGAAATATAGTACTTCCGGTTTAACCAGAAATTGACATTTTTAGGAAGATAATAAAAAAGTAAGATAGAAGCATATTAGTCGTTTTGCTCTCAGACGTACCGTTAGAGAGCTAGAAGCTGTCAAAGTTCAAAAATGTCATTTTCAAAAGTCGAATTATTAAGTTTAGACTTATAATGCACTTGTCAAGAAATAATTGCTATTTTATGTAGAATCCAAAATTGTTATAAGAGATTTAAGAAACGAAAGTTGGTATCAACTCCAGCCAAACGACTTACCCTGTATACATAAAAATATAATAATATAAAAATGTTTTTAAAATTATTTAATTCTTCTCATGAACTTTCTTTTATACCTCTTACAGTTTCCGGGAAAAGGTACAGGGTCAGCTTATATGGACCACCAATTTAATAATTTGATAAATATGGGTCAACGCCAAAATCATGTCACTGTATGAATACCTACACCTTATTTAAGTAAGCTTATTTTAAGTTTTTGTTCTGATTTTCACCAATGAGAATGTGACATTTGTTTGAAATTATTTCAACAAATGTAATCAGGAAGAAATAAAAGGAAAAAACAAACTTTCGTTTTTTCGGATATCTCCGAAGGTATTCAGAACTTTTCAATTTTTTCCGCGGCGTTTTGTTGAGCACCATATTTCGGAACTTTGCCCCCATTTAACCGACTGTGTATCTCTTATAGTTTCAGAGACCCCTGTACTTTCCTCGAATTTGTAACACCCTGTAGGTATAGCATTTATTTGATGAGCAATTAATTCAAAAATATTAAATTCAAAAGTTGTACGTGTTCATTTGATAATCTGATATCTATATTTGATATCTCTACACGAGATAGATAACAACAGCCAATAAGGCAAGTAACCCGTTTAACGTTTTAATTTTAATTAGAAATTTTCAACAATGATTTTATTTCAATTTTGACTCTGACAATTATCTGGCATTGTTCAGGTTCAGTGATTTGAATTCTGTATGTAGTTCCTACGTCCTTTCAGTATTTTTAGTCTTCTGATGTTTGTAGCTTCTCAGAAACTGTACAATCGAGAAAACATAGCTTAGGCTCCAAGAAATTTTTGATTGAAATATAAACGACCTCACTCTCTAGTAGAAAAATCTGTATGGTTCGTTAAAGATGAAATTTGTTTCACTGTTCTGAAGGCACGATTCGCTTTTAAAAAATTCGTTAAAACGTTCCAACGTTAATCAAAATTTACAACATCGAAGCCCGATTTAATTTCTACTCGAGACAATGCGAAAAGAACTTAATTAACCGTGAAAACTGAATCATTACCGTATTGCTTTTATTATACACGTTTTGTAAGATTCAAAAATATACCAATAAAACTGCCGCTTCATATATTCACCTAAATATACTCTCTAAACTTTCATATTTTTTAGGTGGCTTGTTTAATAACGGAAACGTTCTTGCATAAAATTCTCACCCTGATTATTTTATTGAAATTGTCTTATTTGAATACGTGCTACTGTACAGGGTGGCCCAACGAAAACTTTCCACCCAGGTATATTTTCGTAATACAGCAAAAAACGTCGAACCCGTAAACTCTACTTTTCCGGTAGACATTTTTTTTGTTATACTAACTAACCCGCTTCCCTTTTCCAATTTGAGCCCTTAAGATGAATGCTTTATTTTCCTTCGTGGTACTGTCAATCAACATAATTGTAGGCATTGGTTGGATTCCAACTGAAAAATCTTTGGTGAAGTTTTAATTAAATGCGTGGGACTGTGTTATTAGGCCGTATTTTCCACCTGGAAATATAACTAGTTAAAAGAACCTAGGGTTGTTGAAAACCACAGTTGACCCATTGACACTGTCTTAACGAATGCTATTGAAAAAGTTGACCGTCATCGGCCAGTAAATACAATTTTATTTTTCAGCAAGGCGGGCGAATGAAAATTTCCCAGGCAGATGGATTGGAAGAATAGGTTCTATTTAATGGCCTGCAAGGTATCCTGACTTGTAGCCAAAGGACATTTCCTTGTGCGAACAGTCTATTTATAATTATTGCTTAGCGGTTGACATTTTCAATGTTTATTATTTAGTTGAAACAAATAATCATAAGCAATTTTGTTAGTTTTTATTTTAATTTTTGAGAAACTATTCTACTATTACCCAACTTGAATGAGCCATCAGGTGTCGTTGGACAGGCATATCGCTTCCCTTTACAATATGGTATCACTCCATATAAAATTGAAATGGTGAAAGTCTTAGGTGTTCTAGCAGGAGGGAGGTTGTGAAATTACCAAAAAAAAATTTCCCCTGAAAGCTGAAGTGTCCCAGCGTCTTTTGATTAATTAATTTGGAAGAAAATGTAGCTTGGGTGGAAGGTTTGCGGTATCCACCCTATATAGATATTTAAATAAAATCGGACACCGTTATAGGTATATAATACTCAAAAAAATCCTAGTTATAAAATCAAATCGAATTACATAAATACATATTTCCTGTTGTTTGCATCGTAAAAACTCTTTTACATGTCTAGGAATGAAATACATATTATGAAGATATTGGATAATGACTATTTTGATTTGGTTATGGATTGTAAATACACAGAGACAACAAAATGCCATAATTTATTGTATAAGAAACAATTATACAAATTTTAATATACATTTATTATATTGTGTGGACTTGACTGATATAATAATTAAAAAACTATTAACCAAAATGCATAATACAGTGCCTCTCGCTATTTTATATAGAAGTGATATTGCTTAACTCCAAAGCAGTTTTTTAAATGATAAAAAATTACCTCATAATGATTTACTAAGATAAGTCGGTAATTATCTAGTTGATCTATCGCGTTTTGTTGCCCACGAGCTGAAATTATACCTCAAATTATAATACCTAAGTATATAATTCCATTTGTACTTGATCTTAACTGTTAAAAAGTTCTATGTGGTATTTTGCCGTGTTTCTCGGCATTTTAATGATACGTATGTGTGAATCATATTATATAGGTCAAAAATCAGATTGAAAGTTGTTTCGAGTTGTTTGATATTACCGGATAATTTTAACGTCGAATATAGTCTTGGCAGGACATTTTGATTCCCTTCGCTTCACCAGTTTTTTATGTATAAGGAATCAACGAAATTATAGCATCTTAGCATAGTCACGTTACAGCAATCCCAGTCACAGCCAGGGTAGTCTTGCAGAAAATTTGGATACTTTTTTGACGCAAGTACCTCTATACATCTCAACCACTTTTCACGCTCTATGTTGGACCGAGCACCGCAGGAATACTGCTCGCATAATCCCTTCATTTGAAGAACGTTACCCTACGAATGTATACTCGTATGTACGCACCCAATAAAGGATTTTTTCTGATTATCAAAGAAAATAGTAATTTTTAATTTATTCTAATAATTATTTCTTTTTTCTTGTTATACGTTTTACTCGTAATTTATTATATTTCGTCACAATCCATATAACTAATTTAGGTGCATATGCAATAAAACTAATTTTTAATAATTATGAGAATATATTTATCTGACATTTCACTACATTTTTAATGAACATAATGATAAACTAATCTAAAACTGACGTCTAAGCCACTACGTATTTTGGCAAAATTTATAGCACCTAATTCTGCTAGTAACAATATTTAATCGTAAACAATTTTTTATTGCTAATTAGTTAACTAAACAAACGGCAAGAATGAGTTTTATATCAATTTCTTTCCTTCAATTCTTAATGACATTTTGTCGATTGTGACTAAACCTATAAAGAATACGGGAGTCGGAGATGATTCGTATTTTTCTTTTTTAATACAAATGCGGCAGTAAATTCTGTTCAAGTTGATCGAAATACTTAAAATTCGAAATAATATCTAATCTTTTTAACTTTCAACATTATATGTCAAAAATTAAGCGATTGCGGACCTATATTGATATAAACTTTTTTCTTAAAATCATATAAGGATTAAGGCTCCAAGCATACAATTATAAAACACCCTGTATATAATATATAGGGTTATTGATAACGAGCTCGCATTAGAACTTTTGAAAGAACTACTGGAAATATTTCCTTGAAACTTTAAAAATTTAGGATTGTCGATATTATATGCTCTCTTCCACTAAAATATGAACTTGCTTCTGGTCACTTCCGGGGATACCGGACCGGAAATAGGTGTCAACTTTAGTTTATTAAATACAACATGGTATTTTATTTCGCCACTGAATTCTAAGTAAACTTAATAGAACATGTGTTTTGCCTGAGTCTTCCAATTTTCAAGATGTCTGCACTTTTGATATTTATTTATGGCGATGAAATAATCCTTATGAATTTTGTAGGTACCTTAGGTTATGGACTAAAAATTGTTTATTATCCTAGATATACCAGATGGATCAGCAAATCTCAAAATAATCATTAAGCTTGGCATAAAATGTACAGGGTGTACGATAACAAAACATTTTTAGTCCAGGAGCTAAGTTCAACATTGTACAGGGTGATTTCTAAGGTGATACTTTTTTTTCAACTGTGTATACAACTACTTAAAAGAAACAACTTTTTCAAATTACGTTTTTTAAATAACTCAAAAATAAAGGAGATACGGTAATGTAAAAAGCCTACGATACGACTGCTGATAATTTTTTTGTTGCTCTTTATTTTTTTTTATGTCAAGCAGTGAAGTCTCAATTTGTTGACAGTTCATCGCGTGATAGATTTCAGTTAGTTTGGGAGTGTTTGAAAATAAAAATGGCTCATGTATATGAAAAAATATCTCCTTTATTTTTGAGTTATTCAAAAAAATTATTTGAAAAAGTTGTTTCTTTTAAGTAGTTGTATACACAGTTAAAAAAAAAGTATCACCTTAGAGATCACCCTGTATAGGGATTATTTCATCGTCTTATATTTGCCAACTAATTATAACAAGTGTGGATATCTGAGGAACTGGCAGATTTAGACCTATAAAATTTAATAGGAAATCCAAAAGTTCAATAAAAAAAACATGCACGTTGTATTTAAAAAACTAAAGTTTTCAGAAACATGTCAATATTTTAGTTAAAGAGAGCAAATCGATAAAGTCAAGCCTACAAAGTTTCGAAAAAATATTTTCAGTAGTTCTTCTCAAAATCCTAATGCAAGTTCGTCGTCTATCACCCTGTATAATAAATAAAGAGAAGATAAGAAGAAATCTATAACAGTATGTTTAATTTATAATATTATAACAAACTTGTATCTATCCCGATCTTCAAATTACATTATGTATAGGGAAGTAACATTCATGACATTTAGGAAAAGGGTTGGGAGGAAGATAAAAATATTTGTTATCAGATTTTAAATAATAAATTATAAATCTCAAACTATTTTCGAAAAGTTTTTCACACAATTGGCTTCATAACGCTTACGAAACTGCACTGTATATTTTGTTGTTTCTTTTCAGATCATAATAATTTACATCGATTGTTAATAAAAAACATAAAATAAATTGACAAATGTCGAAATATTTTTTTTAATTGTAAAAACCAAGTTTTTCCAAAAAACGGCAAAAAATTTTTTTTAATGAAACTAATTATGTTTAGGACTATTTTTGCACATCAATCGCACTCTGAAATATTTTTAGTAGAATGATTCGTGGTAAAAAAAAAGATACGCGAAAATAAACGAATGCTTTTCACCGAAAAACGAAAGACACTTTGGCGTTCGACACCAGAGTCAATAAGCGAATACTAAAAATGACTTAAATTTCAACAATATACACCGGAAAAATTGAAAAGGGAGTAGGCGAACATGGCCGCAGGCGCCAAACTAGCGAACGGTCGAATATCGGTAATGCAACCATGTGCAACCCATTTTTTTCCAATAACCCTCCACCGTAATTGTTATACATTTTACCATTCGGGCCGAACTCCAACCCCCCCGATCGCCCGGATTCAGTGTACCCTGATTTAGTATAAAAGCCGTCCGATCACCTCTCCATAGCATCATTTCTTGCAGTTTGGTCGGTTAATCAACATACAAATACATAATCCGCCATGAACGTTTTGGTGAGTGTAATAATTTTAGTGATTTACGTGATATACCCAGTGATACATACAGGGTGCAATATATAAGTCATATTTAGGAATTCGGGGAAACCTCATTTTTCTAAATTAATGCGGGTCTTGAATTCAGGGTATTATCGAAAATATCTCTACCAAATTGTATCTTAACATTTTTAATACCATGTGAATATTTATATTTAAACTATTAACTTTCATAAAATCGGGCAATTCATAACCAACTTAAATTTATTTTGATAACAAAAACTTTTTTTTTATGTTCAAAAATACATTATTTTTTAAAACAAGTTAGAGATACTTTAACAATATTCCTAAAATCTTGATTTCATATTCTATTAGCAAATATCATTTAAATATAATCCATATGAACCAAGCATTGTAATATGTGTTACTGGGAATGCCTAAAATCATCAAAATATATTACGTACATTTACTAGGCATTATAATATTTACTTTCGCAGTAACATATCATAATTTTTAATTGCTGTAGATAACAATCATTACTGATTTATTATGTTAAATTTTAATACTAATTTTGTTAAAGTTAGTAATTTTTCAATTGCACGTTTAAAAGTAAATAATTTATACCACATAAAAAATCATCATGCTGGAACAGTACCAATCTATTCATTCCTGAGATATTATGCATTTAAAGCAAGTTCTCTAATTGATGCTAATATTAAATTAATACTTTAACATTGAGTTAATCTGTTACATGAAATTTAATGATAAAAACATTTTGAATGATAATGAGCGACCATAATTTAATATTTCATTAACTTCTTAGTCAATGCCTATGTCAAATAAAAACAACTTATGCTTGAGTTGTGGTTAGATATTTGTTACATTAACAAGAATTATCGACAATGTAAGGTAGTCGAAGATTTTGGACTTAAAGTATTTTGTTTTCTTTTCTTAGGCCGTAACCATTTTGGCTACTGTAGCTACCCTTAGCTCCGCTTATCCCGGAGGGCATGGGGCTATTGCTTACATCGGAGGAGGTGGACACGGTGGATTAGGTAAGGATGATTCTAAAATAGTGAAGAAAATTTTAAGCTGAGAATTCTAGCTAAGAATTGAAGAGATCATTTCTACATATATATTTGTTTTCTGGCAGGTCTGGTTTTGGAGTTGGAGACATTTAGAATCAATTATTGTTTTCTTATACTATCACAGCGATAAAATAAATTTGCTAATTTGTGATAAGCAATCTCAATTGTGCAATGAATAAATTATATAAACTTCCACATCAATTACACACCAGTAATTAAAAAATAATTGCTATTGTGGGTACAAATATGACTTGATGCCTTTGTGCGTATAATGTCGATTAAATCTCATTAAATGTTTAATTACTGGGTGCCTATCAAGTTTTTTATGAATATTGAAAAATTGATATTGATTTATTGAAATAAAATTATACTAGAGCTCATCTTACGAAGCAATATAGCTGAAACTTTGGAACACGTAGAGCTTATAGTCACAGGTTTAGGAAAAGTATACCTTTGCGTCAAGAAACTGAAAAAAAATATGGTTCAAAATCTATTGTTTCATTAAGAAAATTATCTCGTAAGTGCCGATTTGTCGATCCAACAACCAGCCTTAGCCAGCTTGCAGTCGCTACAAAGCAATTTAAAAAATATTTTAAGTATTGCGTACGGGTCCAAAATAAGCAAACCTGTCCAACTAAAATTGCTTTCTCACAATAAAACTTCATACTATTGCTGTTTGAAGATAACATTATGTAGTTATGCACGCATGGTTAAAAAGAGAAACTATAAGAAAACGTTCAATTAAAAAAGAAAATGCACTTCAATATTTCAATAATGAAAGTCGCAAAAATGTATGCAAAATACCACTTAAAAGGCACATTTACTTAAACCACTGTTATTATTGTTAAAAAATGTCTTGTGTTCTTATGCAAACTGAATTTGAAATTTGTATTCGCGTGTATGTTATTAGTGCTAAAATGTCGCAACTATTCTAGTTTCTGTTCTACTTACTTCTCTAATACCAATGTTTGAAATTGTCAAGAGTTGTCTAATCAAAATGGAGGTTACGTTATAGCATCCGGTGTTTTTATTAGCAGTTTTATTGCTCAATATGTTTCTTAAAAAAAATAATTATTTGCCGATAGTCGGAGGAATTTCATAACTAAATTCAATGATATGGTAAACTATTGCATCTAAACCCCCTATAGAAGAAATGTCTACTGCGTGAGCATTTAATTACACATTTTAACATGATTAAATGATAATTAAGAGAGCAAATCCACTAGAAAGTGAACAGTGAATTAGGAATTGTAATTGTAATTCTACTATGTTCGATTTAACACCCAGGCATCTATTTAATAGTGTCAACAAACGGTAATTAATACCTTAAGTGAGTGAGATTTATTATTTTATGTATAATTTTCTAGGCGGATGTGATGGCCACGGTGGAGGCTTCGGTGGAGCCGGTTGCGGAGGTGGACTTGGGGGAGGTTTAGGTGGTGGACTTGGCGGTGGAGCCGGCGGTGGTTTCGCTGGAGGTAGCGCTGGAGGTGGTTACTACGGTAGCGAAGCTGCCGGTCCAACTTACGTACAAGTAAGTAAAAAATGAAATTTTTGTTTTTGCAAACGTTATTTTGTTTTATTCTCTCTCTGTCAGGGTCCAATTGCTGGAGGAAAGACCCTTGCTGGACCCTCTGAAGGACCCAACGACATCCAAGGACCTTCCAATGGACCCACCAACCTAGCTGGACCTCAACAAGGACCAGCCACCATTGTAGGACCCAGCCAAGGTATAAAATTCGTTCTAAAAAATAAATTTTTTGCAATAGTGGAGAATAATGAAATATTCTGCAATTTTAGATCACTTTTATTTACTGAGTTTAAATTCAATTTAATTTGTTTTTCCTGTATGGTTTAAAATGGCTGAGATCTTATTTAGTTTGTATTTTTTGCCTTAACGGGTCGTTTTCAATTGATCATTAAACAGCGTATACGGATTTAAAGAATTCTCCAGCTTTCGATTTCTTTATGGGACTTATGCATTCTCGATGCTTATGGTTATTTTCTAATAGGATCATTTCAATTATCTTTAATTTTATTGTCATAAGTGGTTGTGTAATATCCTAAACATGTGTTTTCTTTGGATTTGAAAACTTTCTTATAATTTTAAATAATTAATCAGTATACGTTTCTGTGCTTCGCTATTTTCTGACAAGTATTAATATCTGTTACGTTACGACACTAGAGTAGTTCACGAAGATTTTTCTTACTTTATCAATGGAAGTATGCAATTATTTTTAGGAACTGCCAGCGTAATTGGACCCACCAACGGAGGGGCCAACATCGTAGGAGCCGCCCAAGCACCAATCACCTATTCCGAAGGAATTGCTGTCCAAACTGGAGGAGCCGGTGGTGGATTAGGAGGTAAAAACCTCTTGAAAACTATACTTTTTTAATCAAATATTTTCATCAAATAATAATGTTTATTATAATTAACTAATCGTTTGTATTTTAGGCGGTCTTGGAGGTGGTCTTGGAGGTGGTCACGGAGGACTCGGTGGAGGACTCGGCGGTGGACACGGTGGATACGGTGGACACGGTCACGTGATCGTCGGAGGATATGGAGGTAAACATTACTAGGTTCGTTGTCAATCATCTTTTTCTTATTTCGGTGTGGGTACATTATGCCACTTTAATAAAATCTTACACACTATATTATACATACATAGTTGTCAAAGCTGTTGCAGACAAAGACTGAAAAACCCGTTCTTAATAGGTTTTAAGTATGTATTTTTTTTTTAATTATTGGACAAAGTTTCGGGATTTTTGGCTTTTATAGTCACTAATAAATACTTTTAAAAAGCATAAGTTCCTACATCAAAGAAAATAAAGCCTAACATACACTTCCATCACATAACATATTATGCACATAACTTCATAAATACAATACTTAGTTAAGAGGTGGATTTTCACTTTCAGGTATCAACAGATCGATTTTTTTGTCTTTAATTCTTACGAACATTTTATTTTTTTATAACAGAACCATAACATTTATATTCTATTTTCAAAAAAGAAAAAAGGATGAACGATGTTTTATCTCCGACTTGGCACCATCTTGCAAAAAAAATATTATGGTCTAGTCTGATTCAAGCATCAACTAGAAACATCTTTACTAAACAAAATGCCCAATACATTTTTTTGATATCAGATCACCAGATTCTAAGATATAATGATGTATGTATCGGTTTTTACTTCAAATCTACGAGTATATAGAAAATAAGTAAGCAAGCATGAATGTGTTCTTTTTTAAGCCATAAATAAGACTTTCGCTCTTTAAGGAACAGTTGCATGTGTTAGTCTACTAGCAGGTATAGTTTAACTAAACGCAATTGAAACAACAAAAACGCCGGACGCCGACGTCGGCATTCATAAGAGTTTTCCTAGTAGTAAAATGTCTTTTGATATTTTGCGAAGCGAACGGTTTATTACAGTTTCAATTGACTTTAGATATAGTATACAAAAAATGCTTGCAAAAAGAAACAGTCTTACACATGATTCTCATGAAAAAAAAATGCTTTTTTCTTAGGCTCATCCTCAGGTTACATCAGCCATGATGGTGGAGTGCTCAGGGGACCCATCACCGTTCCTGTAGTCATCAAAGGTTCTTCCGGCAAAATCGTAGCTGATGGTCTTTACGCACCCCCCACCGATGGACATTATTACTAAAAAAAAAAACCGACCATAGGCAAACCAATCTTTCAGTATTACGACTTTAACTTACTTTTTTTAGTCCTTACCTTAATTACCTAAGATCGTCACACATCTTTTCGTCATCAAGTTATTTTTCATTTTTCATTTTTCGTGCTCGAATATGTTCGTCCGTAGGCACTCGCTCGTTTTAGAGCTTGGGCAGTTCGGAGCGAGCATCTTTCGAGCATTACCTGTGATTTTTCCATTATGTACGAGCTTGGTGTTATCATCATGTTATTTAATATGTATAGTTTTTTATGTTTTTATTTTTACTTGTACAAATGTATATGCGTTAATAAATGACTCTTTTTAAAAAAGAAAGACGATTTTTTACTTGAGCTACACCCTGAAATTTTGATAAACATTTTCGCGAAAAAGTTTCTTCGAGTTAAACTTTCAATGTGTTTTTCCACAAATTTACAAAAGTTCTGTACTAATGGACAAACAATAGTATGTGTTACATATACTTTGGTGTTACTTAATTCTTAACTAGCTATTGACATAAATTCGGTTTATGAAATATGATACAAATAGTTAGGTTAGTGGTTAGTGGATAGAGTATACACATATAAAAATAAATTAAATCATCTTAAAATTTTAATAATAAGGTTAAAGGTTTTTTTTTTAATAAAATTCAGAGACTTACTTTAATTATCGCTACTTAGATTTTCAAACTAAAAAATATGTGAATTACATGAAGGCAGAGGGACGTATAATATATTATAAAGTTTGGATTTGATTTTGAGAAAATTGGTTTACTATAGCACTTGTTGGTTATAAATAGCCAAATATAGGATTGCTAACTGTTTTTTATTTTTTTTATTTTTAATATTAGCATCTTTGCCAGTATAAAGAAATATACTACTTTGCTAATTTAACAAAGTTTGTCGTTCCAATAATAATAATAATAAAGTTACAAATAGTACACAGTTAATTTTGAAGAGGCTATTAACGAACTTCAAAAAAAAAAAATTAAACAGCTTCACTGGCGATAGGATGCCTGATTCATCTTTTAATCTCAACAACGAAATTCTGTCTTGGGGTAACAGAACCAAATAGAGTTTAACACTAATAAATCCAAGCGACAGTTTTTTCTAAAAACAAGTTGACGTTAATTATTTAATCGTTAGAGAGCCAGAAGATTTGTTGAATTAAGCGTAGGTATATTTAATAAGTTCAGCCTAGCGCTTTCGACTCAAAAATAAGTCATCATCAGGGCTTCAGCCACGTCAGAACTAGAGCATTTCATAATGTCTTTAAGGCATCTTGAGCAAGGAAAATAAATAAAGTAGGTCTGAAAGAACTTTCGGGTTAATATTGTGTAAAATAGAATTTAACGAGTTCTGACGTGGCCGAAACTCTGATGATGATTCAGTGTTGAGTCAAAAGCGCTAGGCTGAACTTATTAGATACACAGGGACACTTATCGAATGGCGATTTTCCTGCTGACTAGAATAAAAAAGAATGTACACATTTCTCAATGATTTTCCGCAAGGAAGTCAAATTTAATGTTAAAAATTTATGTAAGATCACAAATTTGGTATAACGTCATTTTGATTTTTTTAAAATGAAAACCTTTATCCATAATCACACGAGTGAAATGCATTTCGTGATTTCCAACATTTCCGCAGATAAAGGGGTTCCTAAATTGTCCTCTTCGATTTTGTCTTTTAAGTGTCTCACCCCTTTAATAAATAGACGTTTTAAGCTGACAATCCCAATTTTTTTCAAAATTCAAAATAGCGTCACTTTTTCACATCTGTCGTAGTTGATTATAGCGTAAATAGCTCGGTCACAAAAAATTATGTAACTGTAAAATAAATTGGGATTTTCAGCTTAGAAGGTCTAGTTGAGACACTTAAAATACAAAATTGTTGAAGATAATTTAGAAACTCTTGTATTTACGGAACGGTTGAATATAAATATCAAAAACTATATGTTTTCGAAATCGAATCGCGAATTGCAATTCACTCGTGTGATTATGGATCATAAAAAAAGTATTGAAGCACGAGTCACTAAAATCTTATATTATCTTTTAGGCCACAAACAGAAATAATAATATAATGCAACTGAAGTAATTAGCATTAGTCCTATATAAAATAGCAAAATGAATTGTAAGGTCAAATTAAATGCAGGGGATATTTCTTAACTTGCATTATTATTCCGATTTACTCTTGGAAATTATCAGTCACTGCCAATAGTTTGTTGTAATACCGCCAATGACTACTTTATTGTAGTTTCTTTTTGAAAATGCATAAGTTGGTAAGAAACTAATTTTAATTATAACAAATAACACGTTTATTGTAGTTTAATCGTAGCGACAGAGGTAAAAAAATATTTCTTTAGATTGAAGGTAGACATGCAAAGTTTTTTTTTTCAGTAGGGACAAATATTGAAATCGCCCTTTATTTACTGTTTTGTAACTATGCTATTCAGGTAATGACATTATGCTGTCATAATATTGAACTTTTCTTCAAGTAATAAATGAAAATAAATATTTTTACCCCTGTCGCTACAAAATCATCAACTTTAGGAACCAAGTGCTTTATGTTTTTGAAATCACCTCTCCTTGGAGCTCACAAAAATCTGAACTAAAATATGTACTTGTTTGGTTTTCATTTAAATAATAATTGATGACGTCATGTCTCTAATTTAGGAAGCACCGTATCAATATTTAAAAAAGACCACAACCTGAAATATTATGTATAGGTATAAAAATGTATATTTGATTTATTGAATTTATTTCAAGTTACAGACTTCCACCGCTTAAATAGCTTAATCTTGTATTTTTCAAGTGATCAAATTTTATTTATTCGTTTATATTTAAATAAGATTCGTTTTAACACTGCCGATTTATCTAAATTTTCCTTATTTAGATTATTTACTTTTTAAATGTTTTTGCATGTCATTAATCTTCCTTTTCCCCTATTCGTTCATTCATCACGTGTTAAAATCTTAAATCTTTTTATTTATTTATAAAGTTAAGAGTTGAAACTGATCAAGTTTAATGTCTTAAGAATAGATTCAGAAACGAACTGTGTGAAAAAAGTTCATAAATTAACTTAATGTTCAAAAGAAAATGCATTTGATCAAAAAATTTAAATACCATATAATAAATAATAAGCTTAACTTAAGCATTTATATGTATACATGGCATAAAATAAAAAACAAAACAAAACTAGAAAGATATTATAAATTAAACCAGCTTTTTAAAATAAAACATATCGAGGCTCGCACAAAAATGCATCGTATACCTATGTAAAAGTTAGTTGTTTGTTTTGGGCGCAAGCCAGAAAAATCTATTTGCTATAAAAAGAGGGTTTTAATTTTAAGTTTGGCTCTAATTTTTTTCAGTGTGCCTTTCGCTAATCAAGCAAGGTTAAGAGAATGTCCTATAATTATGATAATACATAATAATAGTTTAAGAAATATACAGTTTAGCATGTAAAATCATAATAAATATCAATCAATGTTGTGGTTTTCCTTTACATAACAGCACTAATATCAGATATGTATATTGTTTATATCTCAAGTTTTTAAAGGTTTTTAATTTAATTTTTATCTTGTGCGAGTCGATAACAACCATTCTTGGACAAGCAGAGATGCCTACCCGGGTATATAGTTTTTTAAAGCTTATACCAAGTTAGATTGTTTTTATTTAGGTTTTGGACCTTGTCGTCCTTATTGCTGTTGCATCAGTTAGGACCTCTGCACAAACATACGGGGCACATCAGTCCAGCTACGGTGCCGTGATATCCGCACCATCAGAATATCGTAAGTGATAATATAATATCAAAGTATTTACCTAAAAAAATTGAATTAGGTTTTGTAAGAAATTATATTGATCAAAAAAAAGAGTCCCTCCCTGATATTAATAAAAACATTATAATATTATAGCCGCTCCTGAATATCAACATGAAATTGTCACGAAAAACGGCGCCGGCGGTAACGTTTACCACAGCAACTATAAAGGTACAAGAGTACATATAAGATAATTTTTTTTACAACTTTACGCACTGTTGTATTAATGAACATATTACTTTATTTAACTAATCAACACAAGAGATTGCAGTAGCAAACCCACCTTATATACCATGACAGATGCAAAACACTCAGTAGAAATATGGTTGTTGTAAAATAATCTAGTAAGATATTGGCATGGTATTAAGTTCCTGGACACCATATTATCAAATCTGTAATTAAATATACAGGATACCCGAAAGGTATAGGCAAATATCCCAGCTCTATTAGTAAAGATAGAGCATCGAGTCACCAAGGTACATTGGTCAACATGAAAATCTACTTTTTCATATAATTCAACTTTTTCAACCTCTTTGAGGGGCGACGCGCTAGGGGGATGAACTCCAGAATTTTAAATGAAACGCATGCCTACTTTTATCTTAAACCACTTTTGAAAAGAAACTTTATACCTCGAACCCAAGTACTGTACTTATGATAATTCATGTTGAAACTTCAGGATTGTGTAACAATTAATATAATAATCAATATAACAACCCTAAACTTCTCGGCAGTAATAAAGTCGATTTTCGTACTAATTGCTCACATGTTCGGTTACTTCTTTTCTAATTTGTAGGTATGAAATAAGTTACGATAGGATCTTCGGTTTTGCGGTAAACTGCTGCATTTTTAATCATATGATGAGGTACTACTTGGCATAGGGTTGCAATTAAGATTCTGGAACCTTAACGAGACTGAAAAAAGTTAAATTGAATGGAAAAGTAGATTTATTGAACAATATTATATTTTTATCTTTATTACTAATAGCAGAGATATTTGCCATTTTGGACATCCTGTATGTATAATTATCAATAAAACTTTTTTTTAAGCTAGTTCCATGTAAAGGCTTACATTACCCACTCGTTAAATATTATTCTATTTTTTTTAAGCACCGGATTACGGCCACTCGATCGTGACGCAAAAATGGGACACCATCTTTAATCAAAAGCATGAACAAAAAAGACTGAATCCGCACGACGAGAAAATGCTGCGCAAAGCCTACAACGAATACATCGACAATAAACTGGCGTTGAAGAAACGAATCGTTACCACACTAGTGCAGAAAACGGTGGATAAAACTGTAGACGTCACAGCATCGCTGACTAAATATGCGGTCGATTTTCTAACGAAGCTGAGTATCGACACTGCTGCGAGAGTAGCGAAAAATGGCGCCCACGCTGTTCTTCACAAGACAGAAGAAAAATTCAAAGATAAATATCATCATTGATACAAAATGACCGTTTTTTCAACTTTATAATTTTGCATGTATCTATCCTATATTATGTAAAAGAAAAAATGCCAAGTAGGACCGTGGAATGAGTTTTGCCCTCGGTTGATAAACTGGCACCAAAGTTGTTTTGTCTTGTCAAAATTTATAGCTAATGAAATATTATGCAAGTGTAATCAATTTTTAGATGTTAATATTAATTATTTTATTTGATACTATTGTAATTTATATTAGTAGATATTCTTAAATATTTGATTTGTTGTCACTATTTGCTAACAATTTTTATTAATTCATAATTGAAATAAATGTCAACCTGATAAACTGGTGAACGTAATCAAAAACCCTACGTTGTGTACCGTGTAGGTACTTGGTAGGTACCCATGATGCCTACCCAGAGAGGTCGCCAAGCTCAGTTGCTCTTATAGGGCGATTCGTAATTAACGCATCAGTAGTTGACAAGTTTGAGGGGTTCCCTCACTGAACTCGGTTGCCTTATTGGCCGCTGATCTCTTGTGTGCTAACATCTTATTTGTTTTGTGGTTGTGTGCATCTCAGCATAAAAATGTATCTACTGCTGTATATACATTCGTTATTTTATTTCCTGTATTGAAATAAAATAATCAATACATAAATATCTGAAATGTTAGGCAACTGTAGGTTATTGTCAGGTCAGATCAAGTCGCTTGACAGATATTTTTTTTCTGCTGGTGACTGAACTAATTGACAGTTTACCGATGTACGTATGCATGACGACAATTTAAGCTTGGTTTAACTAATTGAACTAAACCAAGTATAAATTCCGGCAATGCAAATGCAAAATCAAGCACAGAACCACAGGAAAAAAGGAGCTAACTATTCTGTGACAGAACATAGAGTAACCCAACTTTACTGTTTGATAACAGTCACAGAAGTAATATTCCTATATTCTTAGAGCGACAGTAATATATTTCCTGATAACATGGCGATTGAAATAAAAGTCAGTCCTTGTTCTGTTTTCCTCGTATTAAAATAATATGCTGTTGGTTATACAGTGAATCAAAAATCAAAGACGTTTATTATTATTATTAAGACAATAAGTCGCTGGCAGGGGCGGGTGGGACATCGGTTCAGCAAAAAAATGGAAAGACATAAATATGTATTTTTTCATCCACATACGACAATTCTTTTTACAATAACTCATAAATAAAAAAACAAACTGCCTCCGTAAAGGAAGGAATCAATTTCAATAAATTATTAGTTCCTAATTTCTGGCTTTTTACTTTTTTAATTATTTTCGAAATTAATTCAAATCGTTAAAAAAAAAAAAAGTTCCCAAACAGCGGCGGCGCCTATTCGCGCCTGAGGGACCAGCGCACCGGGAAATCCCCCGTTGTCTCGGTGGGCCCATCCGCCCCTAGTCGCTGGTTTCATTTTACAAACACGTCATAGAAAATTAATCCGTCTTTAACTCTTCAAGTCCTCGATGCATGCTAACTTTCCTATACTAAGCCGTATAGTTAATCCCATGATACTATAACCACAGCATCATGAGTTAATCCGATGCAATTCACAATATCCGGGATGTGACTTTTTTTGGTTTTTAAAAATGGGGGTCGAACGATTCGCAAATAATTGGTTTAATTGCCTAAAATTACTTTTTTTTTAATGTAAAGGTTTTTTTTTAATGTTTATACACAATACGAACGCCAGTACGCACAATTTTCTTTCTTGCAGCGTTTTGTTTTTAACTTTTTAGACATTCAGTATTCATGAATCATGTGAACAAATTTTTACATTAAATTCTATAGGGTTGTTCAAAAGTCCTGCATAACATTCATATTTTTTCTATAAGGTATTTTTGAGAAATGGCTGAAACACGGAAATTGATTTATTTTATTGTTCTTCATTTTTCTCTAATATTTTCATCTCCCTCCCTTCAACCCCTTAACTACTACCTACCCCAACTTCTTTTTTGGAATGGCAACCTAGGTCACATGGTGGTTCTATGAAAAGGTCTTCAAGAACTGAATCCCGTGACACCAAAAAAGTAGGGGTTTGTGCATTTCCTTACGATAAATTTAACCCAAATAAATTTTTCCCAAAAATCTGTTATTAATTAGCAAAAGCCTACATTATTTACATTTGACCATTTACACCTTTAAAAAAGGATACCTTACTTAAATTGTAAAACATGTTTTTTTATGCCTTTAGTAAATAACATAAAATCTTCTTTTTGTACCGTTTTGTTCCTTATCACCATTATTGTAAGCAACTGTTAGTATTTGGGTAGTTTATAGTTCCCTATCGTTTTGTGTTTTTGGGTTATAGTGCTCTCAGAATAGCAGCGTATTGAAATGTTAATATTGTTGGGTTGTGGAGACAAGGTACGAACTCAGAATAAAGTTTGTATGTTATTTAATGAAAAGTATCCTGAGAGTCCAATTACGCAGTGAGCTGTGAGTAGGGCATTTCACAAAATTGAATGATTTTACCTAAAAGTGGCCGACCATCCGCCCGAAGAATATAAAATTGATATACTTCTATCATGTAAGTGAAAATACGCATTCTTTTGTGGCATTGGTGGTATTTGAAGGAGAGAGTGTATCAGAATGGACCAGACAACATTGAGGACCTAAAAGATTTAGAATGGACCTAAATAGTTTACCGGCTGTTAGTTGTGCAGTAGATAGTATTTACCATAGACTTGGTGCATGTGAAGTGGAAGGTGAAGGCCTCCTTCAGCATTTGATAAAATAAGTCGGAACAGCTAAGTGCTAAATTCCAATAGGTCATAAATTATATTATTCTCAAAAAATGTTACTTGGGCTTGCTTTACAGGTGCGCAATCAGCAAATTTCTACTTTCTTGGTACCATGGGATTCAGTTTTTGGAAACCTTTTCATAGGGGGGAGCTACAGGTTAAGGGGTTGAAGGGAGGGGGCTAAAAATATTACAGAAATGTGAACAACAATTTCAATCGATCTAAATCGTGTTTCAGCGCTTTTCTTAAAAAAAAAAATATATGAATTTTTTCAGGACTTTTGAGCAACCTAGTATTTATCATTCATCGTCAATCATCGATAATATTTTTTTAGTTGAAGTTAGGTTAGGTATTCCATTAAATATTTTTATAGGAAGGAAGACAAATTATTATAGGTAAAAACAAAAGCACCAAACCTAATGTAATGCCAATGGCATATAAACAGTGAATATGCAGTACTTAATAAAAAATCAAGGCGTTACTTTCATATAATCCACACCCATTTTTCGATATCTCTGGAATTTGTCAGTCAGATTACTCGTTCGCGCCCTTTCTTATTATCAATTAGTATTAGATATAATTCGTAAAAATTAAAAAGCAACCTTCATTGTGAAATTTGACGACGAATCTATATTTTTTTTTATATGATCGGACGAATTTAGGACAACTGTAATACGGTAGTATAATATACATATACTACCGTATTTACAGTTTTCAAAGAGACTTTTCATCCAGCCATATACATATTTTGGCATTTTTAAACATTTTAGTTACGTTTTATTGTAGTTCAATATGACGCAACAAATACGAATTAATTTAGATAGATACTCAACTGATTGTTTATGATTATTATGTTTTTCATACGATACATACAAGGGACTAGGAAGTGTCGTAATCTGACAATAATTAGCGATATTATAGTTCCGTCATTATATCATTTTTTTACACGATATGACATAGGTACATATTATAATAAAATTTTAATAATTTTGAAGATCTCTTGTTGAGCAATATTCGTATTAAATGTCTTTATTTATTTTGAGTCCGAGATTACCTAATTCGAAACATGCCCAAAGTGTAAAGAATATTTTCCAAATTTTTCAATGAACTAAATTTAATCTTCAGGGGCCCGAAACATTTTAATAGGAGCAATTAGTAGATATAGAGCTACACAATTTTTAGTGTCTAATTGGTCAACAAATCTACTTTTTCTTGTAATTTAACTTTTTTAATCCCCTTGCGGGGTGACGCTAGTGGGTTGAGGTTCAAAATTTTGAATGCAACCCTGAAACATTTTATCTTAAACCCGAAGACTGTATCGTAATTCATTTCCGAACTACAAATTAAGGGAAAAAAATAAATCCTGCCATTCTAGAAAGTGTGAGAAATAATTTCTAAAATTGACTTTATTAGGTACTGCCAAGAAATTAGGAGAGTTAAAGCGATTTAATTTTTTGCACGGTTTTTATTTTTACAATCTTAACATTTTAAAACGAATTAAGGTACGGTTCTCGGGTTTGCGCTTGCGGACACCCTATACAGGGTGTTACCTAAACCTAATGGTATTATTTTATGAGTTTCTTCCTAGACCAATTTTTAAGTCGAAAAGTTTATATAATCATAGGCCCGCAATTCTGCACGTTTATCAAACTCTGACAGGCGCATTGCGATATATGTAAATTAAAGTAATTTATTTCTTTTAATCGAAAACCGTTCCTAACACGAAAAAAAATTTGGGAACAATTCTTGCTCAGTAATAAGGCGTAATTATGAAAATAGTATTTATTTTGAAAAAACAGTGGCGCATCACTGTTTTCGTTAAAAATATTAAAAATATGTTGTCGCGGACGCCACTGGTGGAAGTAGAGCAACTATTTTCTATGAAAAAAATGTATTTTATGCCTAGTTGGTATCTACTAAAATTCAAAATATATCTAAAACGGTTGGGAACCTATGTTTAATATAACTTTTTTTCTTAAAATTGGTCTAATCACCCATTAATATAAGTACATAACATTAAGTAACACCCTCTATAAGAATGTCTGAATGTCCATGGCAACGGAGATTAATATATTAAGATAAACTTAATAATTTAAATAGGTGCAAAGCAATTAGTATATTTAAAAAACAAAACGATATACTTATTACATATTTTAACAGTGGTGTAGAATATAGTCCTTGAAAATTAATGGGTTTACTCCAGGAAATCAGCAAAGGTAACTGAAAAATATTACACATATAGATCCATAGTTATAGGTATAGGCACAACAAAGTAACCAAATGACAAAGATTCTTAATCTGCATGCTTGAGTTCCGCTATATCTCCCTACCTCAATCAACACAATTGCCCTTATTGTGTTAGGTTGGCGCAATATTCTTGAAGATTTTACTGAAGTTGCGTTAGAAAAAAAAATCTGTGGCAGGTTTTCTTAAAAATACACCGTTCAAATGCATTTACGGTGGTGGGCGGCCTTGTTCTCCGTTTGATAACAACTGAAATTAAAAAAAAAAAACGCACTGCGACACTGTGAGGAATTCAGCCCGCGCCATTTTTCGTTGTGATTATAAAATTTTCCTTAACAATAGCATTTTGATAGTGGATACAGAAATTAAAAAATTATTGCTAACTTTGTAGATTGTTTGATCTATTAATTCAAATTATTCAATTTCATTAATTAATGCTGTAGTTGTGTGATATTTGCAGTCTGTATTTGCAATTTCTATTCATGGGCGTACAGAAAAGCAACAATTCCCCTATTTAGAGAATGACACGTCTCTGAAACACCCTTCTTGAGGTCGTGTTCCCAGACGAGTAGAATTTCCAAACGTTCCAAACTGACGTGAATCGCCTTCTTCGCACACGCATGATCCGTAGAGCGCCATACACGCACCGCTGTGCTCAGTCATAAAAAAGGAAGACATTGTGTTTTTGGCCAGTTTCTCACAAACTTGTAAGTATATAATAATTATTATTGTGAGGTATTGCAGAAAAATCACAATAATTAAAAAATATTAAAAATAAACGTATTTAGTTACAAAGTTTTGTAATCAGCAAAATAAAGTTCTTTAAAATCGACTAAAACAAAAAAGATATATAGATACCTAATTGTTTAAGTACTTTTGAATTTTTGAAAAAAAAATGGGTTGCTCACTTTTGTTATGAACCCGGAATGATATTATTTCAAATCTATTAGAAACATTTCAAAAATACCGCCGTGTGTCTATCAGAGTCAAACCCACTCACGTTCTACTACCTGTCGATAGTACGCACCTTGTCCTAAACAAAAAATGCCTCCACCACTGTATTTTGTTATGATAATGACCCCAGATCGTAACTATTTTGTATAGAAATTAACGCATTTTCCTCGTTGTCTTCGAAGGTCGCAACTCGAACTATATATACTAGGGTGTATCAGGAATGAATTATAGTTGGTCTTTTAGTTTTGTAACTTAGATAACTAATATGAAATTCCTGGTAAGTGGCGTGAGAATGAATATTCAAAAAGACAACCTGAAATTAAATTTTTTCGCTTTTTTTGTATCTATATTAATATTAAACAAAGCTACATTTTCGATAGAGTGCCCTAACTATTTCGAAATTAGTTTTAAATCCCTAAAAAGTACATGTAATTTCGATCAATTCTTATCAATTACTATTTTTACGATCTCTCTTCGCTCCAGGTGGTAGCAACTTTAGCCCTCTGCGCCTCAGCGCACGCAGGCATCATCCTCAAGGGCCCCTCTGGAATCATCACTCCTCATGGTCCCATTGGACCTGACGGCAGGGGTGCAGGAAACGTAGGTGGCTGGGCAGGCGGTTGGGCTGGAGCCGGTGGATGGGGTGGTCATGGCAACAACATCATCTTGAAAGGTAAACTTAGTGAAACTACCAATGTGCGTACATACAAATAACAACGTTAATTTCTTGCAGGACCCTCCGGTGCTATCACCGCCAATGGCCCTATTGGACCTGACGGAAGCGGAGCTGGCGCATGGAACGGTGGTTGGGGAGGTGATGATGGTCAATGGCACGGAGATGGTAATAAATTATTTTCTTTTAATTTAACCCGCCCCGTGTTTTGACTTTTTGCTTTGGGTGTTTCATCCTTATACATATATTACGGAATTAATTTACATGCTATTTGTCTCGTTAAGCCCTTTTTAAGGGTATTTTAATGGTACTAAAGTTATAAAAGTCAATTCCCTATTGTTACTTTTTTATGGTTAAATTATCAATTAAAAATAGTTGTTGAATTTTTATATTTACTTTATAATATTTCGTTAGGCGGTGCATGGAATAACGGTGGTTGGGGAGGCGATGATGGTCAATGGCGTGGAGAAGGTAATTTTACAATAGTTTTTTATTTTTAGTTATTTTATAGATAGGAATCAATACCGTACCTTTTTCAGTAATGACAAATTGACAGCAACAAAATTAAATGATATCAAATATTTGTTTAATTTTCAGGTGCCTGGAACAATGGTGATGATGGTCAATGGCGCGGAGACTGGAACAATGGCGGTTGGAACGGTGATGATGGTGATGATGGTCAATGGCATGGAGATGGAGGTAAGAGTCGAACTGCAAATTCCAACTTACCAGTTAGCTAATACGGACGATGATTAAAATTGAGAAAGGAGTCTGGAAAAATTAGGTATATTTCTTTGTTTCATTTTACTAATATTTATTTCTTTTGTTTTAGGTTGGGGTGGTCATGGTCACTGGTAAGGGTCACGCTACCAACGAGAATTACATATGATAGGTTAGCGTAAACAAAATGTAATTAAAAGACTCTATGTATCTATTTTTACTTTGTAAATATTTTTGTACAAAATACAACAAACTTTCTTGTTTAAAACTGCTTCGTATATTTTTAGTTCCTAGTCAAATATTTATAGGTAAGGTTCTGTTTCACAACGAATATAATCTGCAAAGAATCAAGACCATAGTGAATATCGTTTTCATCTGTGGTGATTTATTCCTGATCATAAAGAAAATGAGACAACACATCTCTTTTGGTTAAATTCACCCCTGGAAAAGTAAAACTCGCTGGATTCTAACAGAACTGCTAGCCTGATGACTTAGGGATTAGTTCCCCATTAAAGAAGTTGACAACTAAAACTTAAACACGTTGAAATATTTAATTTAATTAAAAATGTAACTCATGATGCAGCACCCTCGCCCATGAACGAAACATCAAACACTATAAATATCGAGATATAAAACCACTTACCTAATCAAACACCAACTTATAACCGTTTTACTCTAACCAATATGTATTATAGGTAGATAAGAATTTGGGAATCAGTATCACAAAATTTTAAAATGCGATAAACCGCGATACATACAAATGTATGTTTGAATAAGTTTTATTAATTTTTACAAAATAAAATTGATTTGGAAGAAATTCGATTTAAAACGATTGAACCCACGCCGGAGTAACCCATTTAAGTATTTTTGATCAATTTCATAACCACCGCTATATTGCCTTAGTTGAGTCAACACTAATATATTTTGTCACGCCTTGTTCACCACCAACGCCGAGGTGTGGCATCCAGAAATTCTTTATAGTAACGAAAACCAACCACCGTGAACAAAACTACTCGCGTTATACGACTTCGGTAACCTTGGCATTGAACTGCCGATGCCGCGTGCATTTTGCACCAAATACCAATATGGTAACTTTTAAATAAGCAGCGGTAATAACTAATTTACGTAACGAGTTCCGAAAGTGTTATTTTACTGGTTTAGAACTACTACCGATTGTATTAAAATTGCTTGAAAAACGTTTGTTGCTGCCCAAACAATACGTATAGAACATTTCAGATGAACTATTCAGAATTAAAAAAAAAGATGAAGAGTCAAACCTAAAATAAATAAAAGCAGGTGTGCCTCAAGGAGGCGTCCTGGCCCCTAAATAAAATTATGATATATGTATATCCAGATCTCAAAATCAATCTGGGTAATTAATATCCAGATATGAGGTTGGATCAAAGCGCAGCCATAAAAACGCATAAAAACTTTTAAAAAAGAAGTACTACGGAGTATTTTCACTGCACCTAGTGAAATGAAAAGATCCGCAGTCATCAGACTTTTCGACAACCATCGCCTAGTAAAGTAAGAAAACTCAAGAGGACCAAGCTCCTCGAACTAGTCTCGTACTAAAAAACAGTGCAGTGTTTGTAAACAGTGACAGCACACCAGAAGAACCTTTAGGACGCTATTGGGAGAACTATAGTATTTAATTTTTATTTATTCTGTTTTTAAGAATTTACAGACAAATTAATGGTCGGTATATCTTCTGACGAGAATCAGGCCTAATGTTACATAATAAGGGCAATGCAGCAAATTCAATTTTTTTCTACGGCGATGAAAATACGTTTAATCTTTTATATCCACCAATATTCAGCAGTTCTGTCTTACAATATTGATAATGTAACTATATGAATTTATTGCCATAATTATTGCAAAAATACATGACATTGACCATTTAAATAAGAATTCCAAGCATTTGCATTAATTAAATTTTTTCGTATCAAAATATATGTAGTCAACGCTTTTCGTGTACAGGGAGTGCCCAAAGTTACTACTTAAAACGTTATATTATTATTTAACAATTTTCCCACATAGTTGAAACTTAAAGCAGAAGGTTTGGAAACGAGCTATGGAAAAATAAAAGACAGATCAACGGTTAAAAGTAATTGAGATTTACTTTGTCATTGTTTTATAACCAGAGAGTACCTACACTTTCAGACAAGGATTTCTCCATAAAAACCGGCGATATTGGCTTTTACTCAGCGTTTTCAGAAAAATTGTGAACTAGTAAGGAAGATTATTGATGATAAGCCAGTAACATCCACCCGACGACGTTCTGCAAGAGCATGGAATCACCCACAGGACTTTGAGGCGCATTACCCAAACTTCAACAATCGCTAAACTAGTCAAGAGAAATCCAGAGGAGTCGACTTGATCTGGGAGATGAATTTTTAATATTTAAATGACTATGCTTGCACGCCGCGACGTGAAGAATAAAACGGTGGTCATTTCATATAATATATTAATAATCAACATATTATTTTTCATATCTATAGGCTAAAAAGGCTTCCAAGTGTATTTTATATTGCGTTGTAAAATAGTCAAAAATAAAATACATAGATATTAAAATTTTAAATGAAAAGTGAGTTTTAGTAATTTTGGTTCTTGAGCAATCTTTAAATATAACTTTTCTCGAAGACGAAATAAGATACGAAAAAATATCAAGAGACAAAAAAGTTGTATTTTTAGCTGCTTAACCCGAAAATAATATAAAATTTTTAAGAAAGTCAGAATTTGGTTCAGGAATGCGTTCTTGGAATTACAGCCTTCTTCATTAAGTAACACCCTGTATAGAACAATGGTCGGCAACTGGCGGACGGCGGTCCAAATCCGGACCGCGGAAGGTAGAAAACTAGACCACCATCAAAAATAACTTTAAATTTTTATTAACTCATTCAACTTAAATAAATGATAAAAAAAAGATTGTTCTATTTATATTATATCCTATTGTAGGTATTCTTATCTTATTTTCTACTTGCTCTAGACCTCGACGACATTTTTCAAACGTATTCGGACCCCACTAGAAATTACTTGCCGACCCCTGAGAAGTTAACTTGAAAATATAATCGATAGTATGTAATACTATAGGAACATATGAATATTAATGACAGAACCATTTAAAATTGTGAAAACGTCAATAATAGACCAGGATACAGTAAACCATATGGTTTAAATTAAATTAAATATGCTTTATCATGGCGACCTGCGTTTAATTATGTTTTTGTCTTGGGCGTCACGCCCTCGGGCAAGGTTGGAAAAGCTTTACTTGAAATGTGACAATAAAGCTGCACTCATATTGGATGTCCAAAATCTATTAAAGTTTGGTGGACTTTTCATTGTTCTCGCGGAATAAAAATCCATTTTTCTGTGATGTTAGTAATAAAACGTTTGAGTTTGTTAGTTTGAGGTGTTACGAAATGATCAGGGGGAGAATAAAGTCGAAAACAATAAAAAAAAAGGGGAAAAGTATCCTGAAATCGTTATCAAATAATAAATGCCGCATTAAAGTTGTCTTCGGAACTTTTATTCACGGACTTAATGTTTCATTAAGACTTCTGGTCAAGACAAAACATTCCATTGGCGTTTGCGCTAAAAGAAAACGTACCTCAAAAAAACGTCTACACCTACTATTTAAAGTGAATTTATAATGGCTGCTTTTTTTTCTCTAAATTACTGACAGGTAAAAAAAAATAATTTTTTTAATACTAATTTAAATTGGTAATGTTTACCAAATATTGCGTCAGTATTCCTCTCACTGCAATAAGACCAAACTAAAAAATATATAAGATAAATTTGGTATCTAAACACAATCCCATGTACTAAAAAAAGTATCGAGGTCGTATTAAAATAATTAAAAAAGAAATTAAATGAATTGCTTTAGTTTCAAATTTTTCAGGATCGAGTTTAATTTTAGTAGTCAGGATTTCCCAGCAATTTGGTGAAAAACAATGATTACCTTTGCAGGAATGCTTCTTTAGATTTCTTACGCTCTCAATAAATAAATAAAAATAATAATATCAAGTTATCTATAATAGAACGACCTTATACTACCGGTGTGTGACACAAGTATGGCCACATAAAATCACTGAACCATAAAGTATTTAGTTCGAAATTGTAAAAAATAAATAATATCCTGAACAGAATCTACACACACACCCTTAAAAAGCTCGAGACTCAAGGACCTTGCGAAATTGCAACACTATTGATATATAGGTGGACATATTTTTTTTCATACTTTTCTTACGTGGGTTACAATGAAATTTATTAAAATCTATATCCATTTTGGCTTAAGAACAACCTTTACGTCAGTAAATGGATGAACTTGGCCATTTCAGAAGATGCACAACATTGATTGTTTTATTTTTGTACTTTTTATTTCAATTTTGTACCGTTTTGAATAAAGATTTTAGTTATTTATTTATTTTATTGGATGAGAGTTGAGAAATCATGATGATCAATCATGATGATGCCATGGCAAAACTTTGTGTACATTAAGGTACATATTATAATAGTATGGGAATATCCTAAGCAAAAAGTTCATCTGACGACCACATTTGACCTGAAGAAAAGCCAGTAATCTGGCCAATTAGACCACGCAACGGTGACTAAGCACAATGGGCTGGTGTGGTAAAATGTGAACAACTAGGTTCCAACACATAATTGCTCCGGCTAGGAGATATAATGACAAAAAGTAATGTTAATGAGCGGCAATGTATATTAATTCATTTATTAGCTTATTATATTAACCGGTTTATATTATACAACTAAATAAATTATAACTGTAACAACATCGCCTGATCGTGGGCGGTATTTTTAAGATTCTGAAAGGGGTGTAAAGTAATGCCTCTCAATTATTGCGCCTAAATTAAAAAAAATATATTTCAAAAAAAACATAAACAAACACGTCCTAATGAAGACCAAATTCTACCATCCCTGAAATACTGTTCACACATTTGGTGCTCTGCTCTGAGACTGTTGGATTCCTTTAAAAAAAATTTCATTTGGCAATGTCAAATGTTCCACTGATATTGCCCATCCAGAGCGGATTCAAGGGCTCCTTCCTTCGCACACTATCGCTGGCAAAGCGCCATCAAGGTTTTTTTCTGCAGATCGGCGCCTGATCATAAAAACATTTTAACGGTCATATTTTCACGTTTTCCAAAGATCACAGACACATGACTAAAATATAGATCACAGCATGAAGCTATTATGCTATTGAGTGCACGTTGCACCCACTTATTGGCACGAAGTAGCCAACACCCATCAGCACTCCGGTTGCATTGTTCTATTATTTGTAACAAATAAAAATAAGCTGTTTTAAAGTAAATATTGGATAATGTTATGCACATTCGACCTGTATATACCTTCTATCGATTTTCTAAAGTATTATCATTAATGCAGGTATACTTTTAATTTTATTGTTTTCCATAAAAAAAAATGTAGGCAATTATTATTAACATGGGTGTTACATGGTTGTACAGCGTGAGAAAACGTGACACATTTTATCGTTGCATTATTTATTTGGTTTAATGACAAAAATTTTTAATTCAAGCTGTTATAAATGAAAAAATCAAAATACATCTAATTAAATTTTAAAGACAGAAAAATATTTTTCTTCTGGAGAAAAATTCATTAAAAGAGAATTGTTATTAATAAATTATGGTTCTACTGCATTATATCCTGATTATGTTCTCCTCTACACGTGCATTTGTTGATCAAAGAAATACCGTAAACCCCAAAGATATTTGTTATAAATAAATTTTGGCGCTCCAGCAAAGAAAAATTAGTTTTTAGTTGGTTTTTAATATAAATATTTTGATAAAAATTTTTTTAAAAGTTATAAGATAAATTAGGGCAATGGGATTTCAATATATTTTCTATGTTATACCATACTTTCTGATGTAATTTTTACCATACTGTCACTAGGCCACTAGATATTCAAATTAATATTGTTATTAAAAATCAATAGCTTTTTAAAAAGGCCTAATTGGTTCCAGAAGGTCAAGGTTTGAACTATAAAAAGGAATTATAGACAAGCACAGGGGCACAGTCAACTCCAGACGTCCAAACAGCAAAAACTCATTATGAACGGATTGGTAAGAGCGTGATATATCTATTACTCTTAAAGTGCATCAATAAAAAACTCTATATTATCATTCAAAACGTGACGTATGCAGTAAAATCAATTTTTTTGAACCTCAATAAGTTACCAACACCAACCTTAAATTGATTAACATTTTTATGTCTGTTGACAGAGTTGTACAATAGCAATACCATTATTTCTTTAAGATCGTCGTCTTTGCCATCCTCTCCGTAGCCTATGCTACCCCAGGAGGCCATGGAATTGGTCTTGGCGGGCTTGGTGTAGGCAGCCTTGGTGTAGGTGGTCTTGGTGTAGGAGGCCTTGGTGTAGGAGGTCTTGATCTCCGTGGAGTCGGTCTAAACGGTGGAGCCACTTTGGGAGGTAGCCTAGTCGGACCCGCTACCCTTGGAGCATCCTTAGTTGGACCCGCTACTCTTGGAGCATCCTTAGTTGGACCCGCTACTCTCGGAGCATCCCTAATTGGACCTGCTTCTGGAGCAGCTTCCCTCGTAGGTAAGTTGTCATAAGAAGATCCTTGCCCCTTCGAAAAAATAATTTTTCATTCTCGTTTGTAGGACCCGTTGCTGGAGCCGTTTCCTTAGTAGGACCCGCCTCAGGACATGCAACTCTTGTAGGACCTTCTGCAGGTCCAGCCTCCATTGTAGGACCCTCTGCTGGTCCAGCTACTCTTGTAGGACCTTCTGCTGGACCCGCTTCCATCGTAGGACCTTCCGCTGGTCCCGCCTCCATCGTAGGACCTTCCGTGGGACCAGTCTCTATTGTAGGAGCCTCTGCTGGAGGCGCCTCAATAATTGGTGCTTCTAGTCGCGGTGTCGCCCTTGTCGGTAAGGAAAATATTCTATAAGTCGCATGGAAACTTCTTGATAAATATTTCTTTTAATCTACAGGGCCTGCAGTCGGCCTTGGTGGAATCGGAATTGGAAATTTGGGTAGGCTAATGAAATATAATATGTTAATTTCTTAAAAATTTGTAACAACTAACCTGTACATTATAACTTATGATTATTTCTTTAGGAGCCGGTATTGGTCTTGGAAATGGTGTTGGTCTTGGAGGTCTTGGTGCCGGTGTCGGTCTTGGAGGTCTTGGTGCTGGTGTCGGTCTTGGTGCTGGCATCGGTCTTGGTGCTGGTGTCGGACTCTCTGGTCATGGAGTTTCTGTTGTCGGCCCTGCAGCCATTCCAGCTACCATTTCCGGTCCATCGGGTACCGTCAGCGCTTCTGGTGTCTGGGGACCTACCCTCGCTGGGGGTAAAGGACACTGGTAAATTAGCATTCCAAGAACTCATATTTTTAAATTTGCCTTTGGGTAAATATTCCTGAGTTTATTTATATGCATTGATTGATACTGACACCATGTACCAATATAACACAAGAAGAGAACAATCCGAAGAACATTTTTTAAATTTAAATATCAGGAAATTTTTTTCCAAATAGGCTTGTCTGATGCTGTACCTATCTGTGTACCATTATACCATATTATTTATAAGCATTTATGTTCAATAAAGAACGTTGTTATATAAAAAATGTTGCTTTTTATATCCCTCGTATAAAAACTTGCGTTTTGTCTGAACCTTAGCTTAAATTTGACATATAAATAAAAAAAAAAGAAAGACCTGATTCTGTCAGCAGTTAGCGCGAAACCGTTGTAAAGTTATAAATAGGCATATGCCAAAATTGTAACCTATATGGTATGTTCCAAAGGTCATTGTGAATTTTGAAAATATGCCGTTTTTGACGAGAATGATCCCCAAACAATCTATATGCCAAGTGCCGACTTTTGGTTTTGCAATAAATGTTTTGTCGATTCTTCTTTGTCATTGTAATTGATTGATTAAGTAGTATATTTATGTACACAAATGTATTTTTATTTAAAACGTTTAAAACGTTTTTTTGAAATCTGTTAACTTCTCTCCTCTAGATTGTGACCTACCTGTAAGATTCGTTGGCAATTCATTGTATGAATTAGTAAGCAAATCATATAAATAAATAAATATAACATTTCAATAGCACTTCAAATAAAATAATTGTTAAAAGGCTCAACGCTCATATTCATCTAAATGTATAAAGTTGGCGCGAAAAATGCAATTGTTACGGTTTACAGATTAAATAATATCTTTGCTGGTAATTACAAACAGCGATTTTTTACAAAGCCTATCCGCGTACGGTACCGAAGGTCGTAGATTGAACTATATATATGGGGTGTTGGCCGAACTGGGGGCACAGTCAAGTCCAGCTTTTGACCAGACACAAGATCTCAAAATGAACGGTTTGGTAAGGGCTCCTTTGCATTGATATATCCCATATATAGTGTTTAAAAAAGAAGAGTTACAGTGATAATTTTTCGACCCCATTTAAGGTTTTCTTGTTCAGCTATAACCTTATGAAACTGGTAAAATTTAATGTCTTTAAAATACTGAGTAAAAAAGTTTAAAAGTAACTTCAACTTTATTTATGAATTAAAGATGATAAGATTAAATAACTTACTGTTAACTGGTAACTTAAAGTTTCTAATAATAAACTGTAATTTACTGTGTATTTTGGTGGTTTAAATGTCTCTATGAGCAATCAAATAATTTATCAAATTGATTTTTAGATCATCGCACTCGTCACCTTCTCCGTAGCCTGCGCCGCACCTAGCGGTTGGGGTTGGGGAGGTCACGACGGAGTTGGTCTCGCTCTTGGAGGTTGGGGAGGACACGAACTGGGCCTTGCTGGATCAGTACTTCATGGAGGCGCCCTCGTTGGACCTGTAGGTCATGGAGTCTCTGTTGTAGGTAAGTTAGTCAATTTAATATTTTTTAATTTTCGGTGTAAAATTAACAAGTATAAGCAGGTAGTTTCTGGATGACATATACCTGTCATCACAAATGTATAAATTTAAATATAATAAAATAGTAATGCTCGCCTTCGTTAAAATAATAGATTGATTTTTTTTTGTAGGACCTGCCACTCACGGTGCCGCTCTTGTAGGCCCTAGTATCGGACACGCTTCCGTTGTAGGACCCAGCGTTGGTCATGCTACTGTGGTAGGACCTTCCGCCGGCCACGCTGCCATTGTAGGACCTAGCACCCACGGAGCCACCGTTGTAGGACCTTCCGTTGGACACTCCGCTGTTATCGGAGCGTCCGCTCATGGAGCTGCACTCGTTGGTAAGACCACAGAATTTTTCTTGCTGCAGATAATAAGAAAAAATAACTTTACTGTGTTTTTCAGGATCCGCATGGGGACATGGACTTGGACTTGGTGCCGTTGGTAAGTTAAGTTTTGTAGACCTTACCTCTTTTCGATTTGACTCTGTATACGTTATGTAGAGTTTGAACTATAATTAGCGATTGCATGCAACTGAAAATATTTTGTGTTTTCTAGGTCTCGGTCACGCTGCCCATGGAGTAGCTGTTGTAGGCCCTCCTACCGTTCCAGCCACCATCTCGGGTCCAGCTGGTACCATCCACGCTGAAGGTCTCTGGGGACCCACCCTCGCTCATGCTCATGGTGGTCATGGCCACTGGTAAACTTTACGAACCTGAAAAACCAATAGTACCGTTAGAATGCCTATTAGTAAATATTCTTAGGATAGCCCAAGAAGAAGACCTACACAGATTATGTATAAAAGGAAAAAAAAAATATTTTTATTTATAAAAACCTTCTTATAAACTACACAGAAGCCATATACCACCGTAGATAGTGTTCCAACAGGTCTTCATTTTGGAAATATTTTGGGAAACTTTTACTGGAATGGCCCTGTCTGAATTCAATGCTGTGCCGACCATGTACTGCCTCTATTATATGCATATTGTATATTTTGTACTATATACTATTTATTTAGATAGCAAATGCGTTCAATAAAGAACTTTATCGTCAACTGAAAACTGCTTTATTATTGTTATTTAAGTTGTGTAGTGTATATAGTTGAGAGGTAGTGGAAGCTAGGACGACAAAAGTATATCTATATTTTTGAAGTCATTTATTCAAAAACATAATCAAATTAAAATATTAAAAGAGATTCACTAAATTGCTAATAGAAAACGATAAGTTATCTTTTACATGCGACTTTCTAAAACATGGTATAAAAGAATTGAGAAAATTTGTTTTCATTTCATATGTGAAGTGAAAACCGGAATATTCTCATAATTTCTTTTATGCCATGAAAAACATGTTAGCCTTTCTAGAATATTTTAAAGAAATCAGATCATGGTCGTCTATCAAGCTAATATCCTTTCTTTAGATGGAATCTGTCAGAGCAGTCTCAGAGTATCTTTAAAAGTGTGGCAGAGTCTCAAATGGGTCAGCAATATTCCAGCGATGATTGAGGTTGTTGAGGTGTTTAGATGTTCTAAATATCGCCAATAAATATTTGCTAAATACAGGGTGTAACTAAATAAGTGTAAAACATTTAAGGGGGTGATTCCTCATCGAAAAAAAGATAGGATCTTTCATATAAACAAACTTTATTGGAGCATCCCTTATTAAGATACAGCCCCTTAAACAAGTGAATTATTAAAGTAACAAATTAAGAACAGAACAACAATACACAATTAGTATTACTTCAATCTCAAAAATTTACAAACTGGCAGCTTGATACCAATTTAATTGTCACTATCGCTAATAGCGGCCTACTAGATAAATTAGTTTCGTATTTTCGTTTTATGGCGATATGTATCTTGGTCGTAAAATAATTTTTTGCTGCGAACTGGTTTATTTTGGGCAAAAAATTCAAGAGACATTTTTTGTTTAGAATGAAACAGGCTATCGGAAATTAATTTTTAAATGGTAAACAAATAATAAGCCAAAAAGTTGCATTGGAAATAAATTTTAGGGGTTGCGTTTTCCACCCCTTACAACCATGGGGTAAACCAAATAAATTACTGGCTAAGTGTCTTTTTGGTAGTAGAAAATGTCAGGTTAATTTCAATATTGTAACTTGTTTAGTGCTTGTGAAAAAAATTGGTAAACAAATTTTATGTACCCCCTTTAAGGGGCTGTATCTTAATAAGGGATGCTCCAATAAAGTTTGTTTATATGAAAGATCCTATCTTTTTTTCGATGAGGAAACAGCCCCTTAAATGTTTTACACTTATTTAGTTACACCCTGTATATCTAATATTTTTCTTAACAATACTATTATTATGCACTTAGCAATTTAATCGGAATTTAATTTACCATTAATCATATGGATTGGTATTAAAGGTAATATTTTTGTTACATACGATGTTGAAATATGATAGCACTCAGTTGGGTAACAAGTGTAATTATGGCACTTAAAATAATATCCAATTACAGTTCATATGTAAAAATGCGTAAATATAGTATATTATTTGACGAGCATATAATAATTACAACCCTCGCCTTCGGCTCGTGTCGCTTCCTCGTGAGTTATAGTAGCTCTATTACTTGCGAGTAAAATACTATACTTCTTTTACGACCATGGACTCATTTTTAATTATTTAAAATAGCCATCTTTCAATATACTGTCACAAAAATACCTTGACGTATAATAATATTTACTTACTAAAAAGTTCGAATTTCACACTGATTTCAAGGCAAGATTTATGAAAAAATTTGGTACCTATGACATAATTGTTAACTAAAAGTATATTACTTATTGAGCGTATAATGTTGACTATTATTAAAAAGCTTGACGTTTGCAAGATGAATTGAATGATTAATTAATCAGTAGCCATTGGTACCAAAGAAAATTATAGCTACGCACTATAATTTTCTTTGGTAGTACCTACGCTTTTTCTACTACAAAGCTGCTCGTCAAAAATATGGTAATATCGTTTTTGTTTGTCCATTTTTATACTTCTGTTGTTCCAAGAAGGCTTCATCAATTTGAATGAATTTTTTAGATTTTTAATGATTGTTTCTTCTTTAAGCAGCTGCGGTTTATATCTTTGACCAAAAGAAACGTGTTAATTATATACAGGGTGTTAATTAAGTATGTGACCAAACTTTAAGGGGTGATTCTTTGAGTGATTCTAAGACGCAAAGTTTATATAAACATAGGTCCGGTTTCGTTTTCAAGATACAAGGGTGTCAAATTTCTTCGTAAATATCTTAATAATCCTTTAGCCGATATTGTTGAAATTTGGCAGTGTTATTCAGGGTAGTAGGTAGCCCCTTTTCGTCTTAGAATAACTCAAAGAATTTCCCCTTAAAGTTTGGCCAAGTACCTTAATAACACCCTGTATAGGGTGGGAAAGAAAGTCCTAATTATATCTCGGGACAATTTGTGCTATTTTTAATTAATGCCGTACACCAAGAATTACACAATTTTTATAAAACTACAAATAAACAGCTGATAACGGTTTAATAATATTGCAATATTAATTTTGTTCCATTTCTCCACCGCGTCCGCAACATATTTTTGGTGCGAGCTAATAATTTGTAAGACAATAAAATTGTATGTTGATATTTAAAAACAATATTGTCAAATGACATACTTATAAAAATAATCTCGAGCAAAACACAACTTTCTAGAGATTATTCCTACAATTTTGGCTTAGTCCGCACTGTAGGTATTACAAAATATTTATGCGAAGAAAATAAAAAACAGCTATTTCATTTGGTCATTCAAAGTTTATTTTAATCAACACATGATTAGGTGATCTTATTGAAATTAACCAAAAAGTAAATTCTTATATATTATGCATTAACATTAAAAAGTTTAAGATATATTCTTTATGTCCTTAAATGAGCGCTTCTTCTTAATTTATTTATTATTATTTGGGACAACCACTATAACTTTAAGCACCCTTTTCTCAAGGAAACTCTAAGAGTGGTCTGTTCATACACCATAGTGGCAAGCCCCGATGATTAGAAGTTATTATTTCTATAGAAAAGGCTACTGAGTTTTAAGAAAATGCTAATATTTCTTGCTATAGGATCCTAATCCAGATATCTCCAAAACGTCTTAGGCTTCAAAACTTCTAATTAGTTAATTTACATACCATATAATAAGAAAATTCCCTTGAGTAAAACAATTTCAGATTTAATTTTAAATAGATTTAAACTTAAGCAGGTAATCTAATTTATAGTTTAGGTTAGTTACATTAGGTTTGGCCACAGTTTCAATAATTTGGTTGAAGGGATGTTTAAGCTGATACAGAGTATCCCTGCATCAGCTTAAACATCCCTTCAAACAAATTATTGAAACTGTGTGCTTGGATAAACAAATTTCCTAATTATATGAAAATTTATGTAATAATTCTTGTTGTAGGGCATTACCATAGATCGCGTATTACGATACCTATGGACATTACCTAATAAAAAAACTGCCCAAATTGTTTCAAGATATTAATTAGAACTTTTTATATACATTTATCAATTACTCTTACAAAAAACAAATTATTAATAAAATATACATGACATAGGCATCGAAATTCTTAATTTTTACATTACTTACTTTCTTTACCACCCTATATAATATTAACATATTTCTTTAGCTCGAAGATATAAACCGCTGCTGGGTAAAGAAGAAAAAATCTTTACAAATCTGAACAGTTCATTCAAATTGATAAATTCGCCTTCGAGCGACAGAACTTTAAAAAAACGACACTACGATCTATTTGACGAGCAGTGCATTTTAGTATTCTTGAATTTTAAAATTGCTGCATATTAACATATTAGATTATAGTTTAGATAATATGACGTTCAAAAACTTCATCCCATATCGTACCTACTTGATGATGTTACAACTGTTCTAATTGTTCTCAAACGACATTTTGATGCGGCATTGTCTACCTATCCAATATGTTTTTTTTACCGAAATTTTGTGTGTTGTCTATATTGTCTGTGTTGATTGGTTGCAAACGTCTTGAAGGAATGGCTTAATTACAATACTAGTGTAATTATGGATTACCAATTAGAAATCAGACAAACGTGATTTAAATGTTGAAATATAGTTCTGGAAATAGGGCCTGGCTAGCTTAAGGCACTTCTCTACTGCATTTAACAAACTATTGGATAATATGATTTTGTACACTTTTTTGGTTGTAATCGTAACCTAAAGATTTTAAAGAAAGAGGCGCATTAGAAACTGCACGCTACATCAAATGTAAAGTAACACATGTAATGAGAAAATGCCAAACCTAATGTAAAATTGACAAAGTAAAAGTTACGCAGTGTAATGCATTAAATAATATCAGTTATCGTCAATTACCATTGACAATTTTTTTATAGGTATCGATTCCGTGTACGCCGGTATTGAAGGTCACAGATTGAACTATATATACGGGGTGCTGGTCCAACTGAGGGTACAGTCAAGTCCAGCCTTCGACCAGACACAATATCTCAAAATGAACACTCTGGTAAGGGGTATTTTTAATACACCTCTCAAGTTTTGCAAAGAAACCCAATTTTTAACTGCTATTGTTAAATACCTAATACATTTCATAATTAATGTTTTTCTTTTCTCTATTTCTTCTGATATTTATGTCCGTAGATTATCGCTCTTGCTACCCTTTCCGTAGCCTGTGCTGCACCAGGAGGTTGGGGTTGGGGAGGACATGGTGTCGTCCTCGGTGGTCTCGGACATCATGGTGCCGTTCTTGCTGGACCTGCAGTCCATGGTGCTACCTTAGTAGGACCTAGTGCTGGTCACGCTACTGTGGTAGGACCTTCGGCTGGGCACGCTGCCGTTATTGGACCTGTTGCCGGACATGGTTTGGGATGGGGTGCTGGACTTGGAGTAGGAGCTATTGGTAAGCTGAGTCATACCATTAAATATCGTTTCATTTGGCTTAGTTCAGGTTGGATAAATAATAAAAAAGGTTTTAAAAAATTATATTCCTCCTCAGGTCTTGGTCACGCTGCTCATGGAGTAGCTGTCGTAGGACCCCACACTGTCCCAGCCACCATTGCCGGACCAGCTGGTGCCATCCACGCTGAAGGTCTTTGGGGACCCACCCTTGCCCATGGTCATGGTGGTCATGGACATTGGTAAACCCTACAATCAGCAAAAAAAATGACATGCCTACCTATAAAAACGCCCTTTGGTAAATATTCCTAAGATAGTCGGAAAAGAAGGGCGAATAAGGGTCTTCTTTTCAAGGATGTATCTTTGGAAACTTTTACCGGAAGGGCTTATCTGAATAATTATCACCTGCGCCGACTCTGCATGAACTGTCTCTAATTATTTATCGAAATTGTATATTTTGTACCATAAATATTTATTAAGTAAGCATATGCGTTCAATAAAGAACTTTGTTGTAATTAAGTGACCATTTTTTTAATGCCGCGTACAGTTTCATATCCTTAAAAAAACTACCATACAATACTAGAAAATAGTTTTAATAACGAAACTGATTAAAAAAATTACGAATAGATCAATCTACTTTAGAAAAAAAAACTCCGAGGAAGTTACTGTCTCACCCTAAATATACCTACATGATACCCTTTCCTCAACTTAATTTGTAATTGTACTTTTAGTAATAATTATTTCATAACCAGCTTGCTAATTAATTATGTGTCTTTAGTTACACTAGTGGTATTAAAAATGCACGAAAAACCACAAAATTATATATAAATATTTAAATTCACAAAAAATATACGGATTATTATATTAAACGTTGGTGGTGTATATTTTTTATATAATCACGCTGCAGTGCTAGCAGGAAAATTACTTTATGGGACTTTGTATGAGGCGCGTGTGTGAAGGAAGCGATTCACTTTGGTCTTGAATATTTGGAGATTATATTCGTTGAGAACGCGATCTCAGAAAGTTCGTTTCAAAGTAAAGACGTTCTCTACCTGATGAAAACTTTTAACAGTATCGTTCCTGAGACACTGAGCTAAACCACGTACGTGTGTATTTCTACCCCGTATACATGGTACTCTGGGTGGAATCAAGCTGGAAATATCAATTGAACAATTGCCATTGAAAAATCCGTAAAACAGGCTAGAATGACTCTCCTTTGACTGGAACCTACCAGTCACAGAGTAATAGGAGCAGGGCCACAAATGTGTGAGCATTAGTGTAATATATTCGAGCGATTATCGAGTTTGGCCTTTATATGAAGCGCCAAAAGCTGTTGAGGGGTTATGCGGTTAAAGATGGTAGTGCAACCTAGAAATAATATGTATGGTGAATGGTCAAGTAGCGTCGAAACAAAGGAGGCAGAGGAGCATTGTCCCCCCCTCCCCTTCAATGTTCATTTTATTTTACTTATGTTTTCTTTTTCAATTTTTGCACATTCCCATTTAGCATAATATATGTTCGTATTCGCAAAGTTTAGGTGTTTACGTTATTTTTAATGAATGTTGAGGTACACAAAACAAGAAAAACTTATTTTGACACGAACGTATCAATCAAAAAGGCATGTGATACGATTGTTGCGTGCAATTTGCTGATTGCGAGACTATTAAAAGAAAGAACTCTCAAGATCACGTTAGTGGCGGATGACCACACTCGAGAAAAACTTCGCAATTCCAACATACTAATGCATTTTCACGCATTTTAAAGTAAGGCGTGGCACAAGGCATAATTTAGAAAAAATGTAGCAAGGACTAATAGCGGTATAAAATAGAAATTATAAGGTAAACTTAGATTAAAACCAGTACTACATATCATTTTCAGTATCCTGTTCGGTGTTTGTCGTTGTTAAGGAAGATATATGATGCAGTCTGAAGTGGTATGTATGTACGGGTGAAGTAACTACCATTTTTTTTTTAATTTAACAAATAAAATATTCTTACTATTTCTCTGTCAGCTAAATTATTTTAAATAATTGATTGATAAAATCGCTACTTGATGGAGATCAATTTAAATTTAGGTAAATAGTTTTTATTTACGTAAATTCTAAATTCTTTTAGTTATCTATACATAAATACTTATTTTTAACCAATAGATTTCAAGAAAAGTAGTTTTGTATTTTTGGTCAGATACTTATATTTTCAAAGAGTAAAGAAAACCTTATTGATAGAAAATAAAAAAAATGTCCGGACGCATTTTATATTTCTGAAAAAATTATGGCAAAGTTTATGTCAACATTAAACGTCAAATGGTTGACAAACAATGAAAAAAACGGTCAACACATCGTGGTAAAAAGAGATCAGCATTTCGAAAAGTTAATTATATTTCGAACACGAAAATACCTACAAGAAATAATATAGGTAATTTATTAGGTATGAATGAATTTCGTTGAAAACGATAATAATATAGTGACACCGCTTTAAAGAAACTGCTCCACTATAATTGAATATTAATTGAATTTAAGAACAGTTATTATTATTCTAAATATATAGGTACATACAAGTTTACTAAACAATTTTAATAAACTCTTTAAGTATGGGGTACTTTCATTAATAAATTTCTCTGTTTTCACGATAGGTTTTCATTTTACTATTTGGTCTTCTTTCATCTACCAGCTCCGAACCCCGGCGCGAGGGCTTGCCACTCCTCAATCCAGGAGGAATTGGAGGCATCTTTGAAGGTCCCCACTCGGAAACCATAATCCAGGGACCAGACGGAAGCGAAATAACATCAGAACAAAAGGGCGGTGTTGTGATCAGAGACGACGCTTTGGAAATACAACCGATTGTAGTAGCGGAATCGCAGGTAGTTCTTTAATCACTTTATTATTAATATAACTATTAAAAACTTTTATTTTCAGTTATCCTATGAGGTTCCAGTTCTAACTGAACAACGTGTGCTTTCAGCAGGTCCAATCATATCGTCAATCGGGTCTCCAATCATCGCCTCCTCGGGGCCCCTTTTAGCGTCCCCTTCTACACCGCTGCTAACAGGAGAAATTTACAGAGAACCTGTAGGATTTCAAGAGGTACCTTTACTGGATTCTCAAGTGAAACCCGTTGAGATTGTGCAACAAGATCCTCACATCATCGAAACGGAAATTATTGAAGCCCCTGATGTCGAGTCAGCTCTGAGCTCAGATCTGAAAGGCCCCTCAGGTCGGGTGATAACTAGAGGATCTGCTTCGATAGTGTCTGGACCTGCCTCCACAACTATAACAGGTTAGAGTGTAGTGCATTTATATGCTATTATTTATTGCAACTCAGCACACAAAAGAATAATATTTCTAATACAGATATTAATCCGCCTCTTTCTTTTTAGAACCCCGTAGGATTATCGTGGCTCCACCGAAAATAGCAGTTGGAAATCCAATTCTGGCGGCAGCAGCAACCATCCCTCTTAATGAAGTTCCACTTGCTACACCTCTACCAGCTGTTGCAGCATCATCTATTGCTTTAGGATTATATAATGAGGCTAGTTCAACGCTATCCCCTCAAATTTTGAGTTATTCTACTACAGCTGCTCCTCTAGAGTATGGCTATTCAACTACTACAATTCCTTCAATTGATAGATCTTATGCAGATGGTGGAGAATCAACTAACATTCATTTAGGTGAGAAAAAAGGAGGCAAAAGTTCTTCCTGTATTATTTGAAAAAATAAATGTGAATATTTTAGGTATAAATGATCAGAGACAATCCATCCCAGTGGTGGAATACAGCTCTTCAAATGGCATAATCAATGGGCCAACTCTTTTAAATTATGGAACATATTCTTCAACTGAATCGCCGATTTTATCCAGCAGCATAGCTGGTATTTCAGCAGGTCGGTATTCGCAAGATAAACTTTTTTTTTCGCTCCATAAAATGTTTTTTTTCTTCACACTACTAAGATTCAGCTTTTCCGACGATATTATCAACAAACCTTATTTTTCCAACAACACCTCACAACTTATTACCACGAGCTGCTGGTCTGGTGTCATCTAAGGCCTCACCTTATGTACAAAAAATACCCAAAATTGAAGATAGTATTGCTGTAGACGGTAGAGTTGGTAAGAATACCATTTAATCCTCTTCGTGCATTTTCTACTTCCTTGTTATTAATTAAAAATTCGCTTTGATAAAATTCTTAGATATGGGATACCCTGCTCCCTATTATAGAAAAGCTTATCAACTCCCCGAAGTTCTTGGAATGGCACTTGCCCGTTTTTACCAGAAAACTCCGATAATTAAGGACACAAGCACTGTAACGATTGACGATAAAATGGGTAAAGTGCGAAACAGCATCTTTTATCTAATTTTTTTTCTACTTTATCTAACGCTAAAGTATTTTTTAATTAATTCTACTTTTTAACTTCCTCGCCTACAACTTAGAGCTAACGTGTTTCAATATTACTTCCCTTAAGAAACTTTTTCTATTCTTTCATTTCTTTTATCTTTCGGGTGTATCTAGATCTACAATCTTCTTTTAGAACCAAAATATTACTAATTTACTAAACTACTCATATTTTTTAGGCGACTTATCGCAAAACGAAATCACATCCTACGACACGAATCAACCTGATTATTTGTCACAAGCCGAATACATAGCACCAGCATTGGCACGAAATGGCATTGACGTGTCACAAGTAAACTTGGCACAAGTACCTTTGTCACAAGTTTCCAGACTGGCAGATGAATCATATCGCAGAGAATACGACACCGGATATCTGGACAATAGGTACCAAAGAAGTGCCAAGGGGAGCAAGTAATTTAATCGGATTAATACCGGGTGCTAAGAAGAGCTATAAGCATCATCAAGTCAGCGATCGATTAATTTTACTAGTCATAGAATCGTGTAGATTGCATATGTATAAAAATGGTAAACATAGTATGTAAGTAATAAATATGTGAAAGTGTAGTAATAAATGTATTCTAAGTACGTTACTTATTTATTTTTGACATTTGACCCAAACAGAAAAAAATCATGTATTATAAATATTATAAAGTTTAAAAATAAATATTCCTTTTTGTCACGTTGTTCCTTACTACGAGCTCCAAACATTTATGAAATCATATTGCTGATGAGAATAATGAAAATATGACCAAGTATACAAAATATAAAAAATTACACATCGCCGAATATGAAAACTACCTATAGTAAATAGTAGCTCTCGACAATAATATATAAACGAAGAAAAATGCGTTTTACTGCATTTTTGACCTTGTCCAGTTCTATTGTTGTTTCGATATTCAATAATTATTATTTCTTGTCGATAAAAACACATTTTAAATGTTACAATTATTATTTCTTAGATAACTTCCTTGGGTGGAGCCCATACCACAGTTTAATATCTTTACCCGCTTAAAATTCTGTTTCATTGATTTTATACCAGACCATATTAAAAAGTTTATACAGAAAGCCACTGGTTTTAGTATTAAAATTTGTTAATTTGTAACTTCCAATATTTATAAATAAATATATTTTTATTTTGTCTAAAACAACACAAACAGAAAAGACGATACAAAGGGCAGTTTCGAAAAAAAGTATACGACTAGTGGGGTCATGGCAGCAGGCATCAATCCGTCATCTAATATTATTTTGTTCTACTGAAATCAAATATATCCAGGATTTACCATAAACCTAAAAAAAATAAATACATATTTTAAAACGAACATGTATTTGTACAAAAAATAAATTATAGATAAGTAAAGATTTAAAAAATAAGTAAAAAATTTAAGGTACAACTAAATAAAATGCAGTTACGCAATAGAAGACTGATCTCAAGTCAATTTTTTCTGCTATGCACCAATGGATGCCAACTTTCCTACTTAACAATAACATTGAACTATAAATGGCATTTTACAAATCTCCATGACGTGACGTCATTACAATGAGCCAACTATACAGGGTGTTTCAGAAGTACGGTACGTACCTTAAGGGGGTAATTCCTTATGATATTCTACTAACTAACCGGAATTGCATCGTTTTTGATACACAGGGTGCTAAAGTTTTCAAAAAATTAAATACCCTTTTTCCGATATTATTGAAACTTGTACCGTTATTCATAATGATAAGGGGCTTAATTAGCCCTGACTACGTTAAATTTATTAAGTCCAGTGGCGTCCCGGGAGTCCAGTGGCGTCCCCACGAGCACCTTAACAAATAAAATTGACAAAAAATATACGCCACTGACCTTTCATAATTTTGACATTTCTTTTCGGATTTACCAACTAATAATACAACTTTCCTGTTCCCTATTGATTAGAATCTTACCGGCTCCTAGCCATTTGGCAGGGCTAACGATAAGTGGTGCTGCTAATCCACGGCTTATTACTGTGCCAGAAGGTCCTGCTATAATAGCCCTAAAAAGAAACCACTTTAAGTAAGTACAATTTTTTCTTGGTAGGTAATAATCCACTTCTAACCTTGTAGGTGTCGGAAGTGCTGGAACGCCCCACCAAGGAGCTGCCAATGCAGGGGCAGCCAAAATGGGAGCGGTCGCTACTAAACCGGAAGATACAGCTGCAGTCACTACGCCGCCAACCTTCGGAGCCACCCCTACAGCACCACCTAAAACAATTTTATATCAAAATTAGTTTTCGGTAATGATGCTTTTGCTTATATCTTACCTATTGCCGATGCGGAAATGGAGCTACCATCGGGTCCTACTAGGGTCGTTGCAGACGAGGGCCCTCTCAGAAGGGCTCCTGGTTCTCCTGGACCTATGAGGGCTGCTGTGCCTGGTAGCCAACTCGGACGAGCCGAAGCCAGACAAACAGTAGATAAAAGTGCAATAATAGTCTGCAATTTAATTGTAAACAAATTGTAAAAATCTTGACATAAGTACCTAATATCGATCTACATTTTTAAAAATTAAATAAGCTAAATGGACAAAACAATTGCATTGTATTTAAAAAACTCAACCTGCAGAAATAATTGACCAACAAATATAAATATAATATAATATAGGTACATAATAAAGATAACAAAAATAAGATGAAAATAAACTTGATTTACCTACCAGAAAATTCATTATGATTTTTTTTCTCCTTTAAACAGCAACTTGAAACTGTTAAAACTGTTTTGTAATGCTCAAACGTTATCCCGGTGCTTATATATGGGACGTGAGGATATTATCGTCCTTCAGAATGGCCCAATACAAATAAATCCATTTTGCCTCATTGTCGTTTACGGTATGGCGTAATGTTGCATTCAAAGATTATTTGTATTTACATTTTTATAGACTATTCTGATTTCCTTCACATATTTATCTCGTCGGAAGCGTAAAGACTGCGTTCAATGTTCCATCGCAGGAAAATGCTTGTTTGACAAATATGCATACAATTTTGAAGAATGTGTTTTACCTGCGTTTTGAAAAAACAAGAAATCACGCAGAAATATCTTGTGGACTTAATAACTGAGTCAAATAGAGAAATTTTGTAAATTTGGGAGATGAAAGTGACAGAGTTTCGTATTTCTAGAAGAGTAAACATGAAGATTTTGCTCCCAGCAACTTGGAGCCTCGAAAACTGCAGCAGAACTCTTGCTCATCACAAATTCGTTGGCTCCTGACAATCACGGATTTCATGGAACAGACAATTATTATTGCCTTTTCTTTAACGATGCATTGCAAAGACATTAGTGAACTTATGAAAATATTAAATACGAAAGTGAGTGGAACCTTTTCATATAGATTCCTCAAGAAGAAGCTTACAGGGAGTACTTCTACATAATGAACATGTTTATGGGTGCTAGTATTTCGTATTTATGCTTAGAATGTTGCTGTTGAAAAACTAAACTATCAAGAACAGAAATGATGATTGATTAATGTTAGTGGAATAAAGATCTACATTGGACAGGAAACGAGTGGCCTGCAAGAAATAGTGCCTTCAAAATGGGGATGTTCTTTTTTTTAACTTATAGCAATTTCAGAACGTAGTTATGATAAATTTCTTGTTTTTTAATGAACTAGTATGTGCTCTAGCGTAACGGTTATGTGTGGGCCCCGCCTCATTTTCTTTGCGAAAAATTCTAAAAATGTTCAACAGGATATGTACTCGTTTTAAAGGGCGTATTTGGGAATTCGTTTGCACAAGAGGGTCATAATGAACTAAAAATCGTAGAATTCGATAAAGACAACAGTAAAATAAGTTAGTATACTCTCTTCCATATCTATTACAGCGTGTCCGCTAATTAATGATACACGCTGCTAAACTGTTATTCTGTATGTAAAAATATTAGTGTTTTACTAAAATTAACTTAGGTTCACATTTGACAATAACGGAGATACAGGGTGTCAAGAGTAAGAGTGCAAAGGTATATTTTAATTTTATTCCTAACAGCTTTGGAAAAACAAGCTTGTTTGTACAAAATCTAGTATTTGGGGATTTTTCAAGACGAGAATAAAGATAAATAAATTCGCTTTTTTATTTAAAACATGAATAGACTTAAGGCGCAAAAAGTTGTGACTTTTTAAACAAACACAAAGAAGGGCCGTAGATATAGTGCCCTCTAAAAAATCTACAATATCTACATCAACATTTTTCAAAAATTTAAATTTTTCGTCCCCAAATATCAAATTTTGTGCAAGGATGTTTGTTGTTTACAAGGTAATTATAAATAATCTAAAAATATATTTGTACACTTGACACCCTGTATCTCAGTTGTCAACTTTTAGACAAAGATAAGCTAAGTTGTTGTGGTTTTGCCGTGTCCAAGCATCTAAAAATAAGATTTTTTAAAAATCTCCGTTTTAATTAGTGATTATAAAAAACATCCCAACATGAAATGTTCTAGTTACCTTTTTAAAAGTTGTTTTGGCCACTAAAACAAATTTTCGTATTCAGATCTTACTTTCTGGGTTGTATTATATGCGAAGAAAGAAAGTGCGAAAACTACAATGATGGTGCAACATGTCATTGAATTATCGTAAGAAGAAAATAAAATACCGAAGGTTAAGGTTTTTATCTAAATAGGTACAAGTATAATATGTCAATTGGTTTAATTTCAGGTATATATAGACGGGGTAGTTCAACTAACCTGTATCAGTCGTCTTGTTTAACTCTTTGGATAACAACTGTTCTAACTCGACAAATTTCAAAATGAACTCCATGGTAAGTCGAAAAAATATTTACAAAGTTTAAGCACAGTAAAAATCTGAATCCGTCATTTTCCTTTCAGATCGTCGTTCTCTTCGTCTCCTGCTTGGCAGTCTACAGTCACGCCTCCATCATCGGTATCGGTGGTGCCGCCACCCTCCTAGGACCCGGTGCACCTGGTGTCGTTCTTAACGGGCCCGCTTCCCACGGAACCGTCGTAGGACCCGACGGTAGTCTAATTTCCGCCTCTGCACAAGCTGGAGCTGTTGCCCGTGGTCCAATTCCCGGAGGTAAAAGGCTAAATACTTTACAGGATAATTTAGAAATACCCTTATATATTCATTTTAACCAAAGGACAAGAGCTGAATTACCTAGCTAATTATAAATAAATCAATAATTTTATTGTTCGATGAGCCTCTGGACGATGCAATAACAAATAAAAATACTTGGCTTAGTCGTCCAGGCTAATGTAAAGTTGTCAAACCATTTTATTTCGTTTTAGGTGCTGTCAGTGCCGCTGTTGCACCAGGCTCCATTGCCATAGGAGGATTGGGACTAGGATTGGGACATGGTGGAATTCTTTTGGGTTGAGAAACCTGTTTGGAAACAGGCTGATTAGGTTGTGATAAAATAAAATACTTTGATATAAAGATCAAGTTTGATGTTTTATTAAGTCTTTTTTTTTACATTTTTTCGTTCGTCAGTTCAAAAGGCGATAGAAACTTTGAAGTAGGGGAAATTACACTTGATTTTAAGTTTGTATGAGGATAAATAAATCGTTTTATTATTGCTTTCACTTGATACAATAATTATTGTCTTTCCGAGATGGTATCTGCACCATATGGAAACATTTTTTTATCATGATTCACTAGGTAAGGGTGGCGAGCAGCTATATCCCAAAAAGTATTTTGGTCATAAGTTCTCAAGAAAAAAAATCCATACACGAACACGAGTGGGAGAGATTTGATAAATGTGCTTTATTTATTATTATTAATTAGCCGACCCGTACGTGGTTCAGCTTAGTGTTCCTTGAACGACACTGTTTAAAAGTTCTTTCATCTGGAGAACGTCATCACTCTGGAAGGACCTCTTTGAGGCCGTGTTCCCCAACGAATATAATCTCCAAAGATTGAAGACTAACGTGAATCGTTTCCTGCGCACACGCACCGCTCGCAGAGCGCCATAAATGACTAATCCTGCAGTGCTGTGCCTTATCATAAAAAAAAACAAGGATGTTACAAAATAGAGCAAAATGTATTTCTTAAATCAGTTACAAGTATGTATACTCACAGTATGCGTTCTAACGTGTCCCTATACAATCACAATACCACATTTTGTACAACGTCCGTAACGACTCGTAAACATCGCAACTCGGCTACAAAATCGTAATAACAAAAATAAAGTTATATTATGCACCAACAAAAATTAACTAAACATAATGTGCCCGCAAATAAAATATTCCTTTCCACTCTTTATTTAATATTATATTCTTTATTCCCATTATTTTAGCGGTGAGTAATCATCACTGCTGTTTTCAACCAAATTTTAAAACTTTTATAATTTTCAATAAAAAAGGTACTCTTGGACCATGTCGATAAAAAATGGATTTGAATATTACGCAGGAAGAAAACTTTTTATTCCTGGCCTGATTTAGATACACCTCAGACGAATAAACAAACGATTACTTGACATTATTCTGGTATGCAGCGCAATTCTTAAATTTATTTTTCTTGAAAACGGTGTATTCTGGCGGCATTGACCAAGAGCACTGTATTTATTTAAAAGTATTAAAGTGTGAAATGTTTATTGAGAAATATATGATTATTTTTGGACGTAGATTAACGTCCTGTAAGCATGGCACCCTGTATGGACCCAATTAAAGCGCTAATCGTCGTAGCAACCATCTTGGTGAGATCGTCTTACTGATTAGTAGTTTTTTTGTCAAAGGAACAGTATTTTATTTCAAGGTATCAAGGTCAATTAAGAGCTGATTTAAGGGCAAAAATTAATTTAATTTTGATGTTTTTAAAGAAATATATTATGTAAAAATGTAATATTTTATTGAGCCAAATATGCTTTGCTTTGATATAAGCTTAAGAGATCTTGGCGGTTTTATTGCAATGGACGAGTTTCTTTTTATGTGTTATGTCATGTTCAATAAATTATACCATAATACAGTCAGCTTCCTATCTTCATACCCTCGTTATTAACTCGAAACTCGATTTTTCTAAAAACATTTTCAGAAAAGCGCTTTCTTAAAAAAAAACAGCGGTTTTACCGATAAGTTGCCTCCTCAATGTTGAACATTTAACGAAATTCCCTGGATTGTTTTTCCCCAGTAGAGTAGGGACTTTTCCTTAATATACAATGAAGAGTCTTGGACATGACAGGGAGTTTTTAGTAACCACCCCTATTTTAACCTGTCATTATTCTGAGCATACATGAGTCACGATTCCTTTAATAATGATAACGATCTTTGTTACTTACGGAAAACTATCGAAGATTGTCAAAATGGTTTTTATTATTCCACTAGACGCCAAATTAAACTGAACAAAGAAAAGTAATTCGTGTTGTGTGTGCAATAACTGTAAAGCAGCCTGTGGAACTCTTTGACCGTGAAAGAACGTTGTGTTCCCATTTTCATAGAATAAGATAAGCGCTGCAAAAAAGTGACAGCAAATGCCGCAAAATGAAATTGGAACTTTATTTTATAATTCTATGTTGGCATAACGCCGAAAAATATTTTTTTTTTCAATTTCAGGAAAAAGTTGGGAAATAATCAACTTTCTTTCGCGCCTCAATAGTTCCACCGGCTGTATTTGTTTCCTCCTATGTAACATCAAATTCTTCTATGTTCTTTTAAATTTGCGACGTGCAAATTGGAAAATAAAAAGAATATATTAAGTTACAATCTAACGCACTTTTGATGGAGATCGGTAACTGAATAAAAAAGTTAAATTTGCTGTTAGCATATAGCTCCCCATGCTCGCCGGGACGGCAAAACATCTCAAAAACAGCAATAAAATAAAGCGGTTCCGAAAACGCCACGTCGAAATACTTTATTTGCGGGCAAATATCGATCGCAGAAAACAACAAATAAACAGCGAGAAAATAAGAAGATTGAAAGACGCGATTGGATGGTAAAATCGGTTCTTTCAGCGAAACACATCAGTCTTTCTAACTTAAGAGGTGGCGCATCCGGGAGTATCGTCGTCGGCGTCGCCGCTTTCGCCATCGCCACCGGCGGTACCTTCTTCTTCGTGCGACCTCCACGACCCGGAGGAGCTGTCGGAACCGCTCGACTCCATGTTCAGGATGGAAAAGTCGACCACGTCATCGGGCAGGTTGCGTTCTCGCCTGGATGCGCGCAACCGTTGCCATAGCATCCACAGCACCTGCGGCAGAGACTAAAACCACTCGGTTATTGTTATTACCCAGTGACGTACACGCTTTCTCTTCATAATTACACAGAGTTCTGTTGATTTTGTTGTCAGTGATACAAAATAATTAAACGACCTAAATGGCCAGAGTAATAAGAAAAAAACAACTGACTAATGCCCATGCGTATTTTCACCTACTACATAATATATTGTTCAACTGAAACCCTGTATATTAAGAAATATTATGACAAAGCTTAAAATTCTCTTTTCAAAATTATAAGTTGCAATAACAATCGCTTCAGTCAATTCTGAAATTTTCAATTTAAAATAATCAAGTTTATTTGAAATAAATGAAGATGGATCGATAAAGTTAAATAAAAGTTTCTTGCCAATTAATAAAAAATAGCATTTATATTGTCTTCAAAATGGCAACGTGCATCTTTTGTATAATTTTACCCGTCAGTCTCCATGGTTACTATGATTTATTTAAAAATAAACTTGATTGTTGCAAATTAAATATCCCAAAAACGACTGAAGCAAGTATATAATATATTTTCCAAAAGAGAATTCCAAGCCCTATCAAAATAGTCAGTAATATTATACAGGGTGTTCCATTTAAAAAATATATATGAAGTGGGTGAGAGCACGTTACTGAATTGTTTTTTCTTAACATATTTTGGTGATTTAGGTCAATCTCCAACAACAAAGTTAGCCGTTAATTATGACGAGAGACGTCTTTATTTGGTCCATGCAATGTCACGTGGCTAAATGAAGAAGTCTTCGTGTATTACTTAAGAGAATGGTTTGGGTCAACCTACCATGAACTATAATATTTATATTAACCAACACAATAGAACTTAAAGTGCATTACACGACAACACAAAAACGTATTATCTATGTAGATAGATTCCGCATCCAGTTAACAATAACTATGAAATAGATCCAAAAATAAATTAAAGTCTTGGAACTTTAATAACAAGGTTCTTATAGTTTTATTAAATGTACATGTTGATTCGGATTCATTAAACCAAGCCACAAGGGAATACATACACAAATCATCAGGTCTTAAAGAAAATCGATGAGGAAACGACTATTTGCTTTGTTCAAAATAAAAAGTTCTTGGTCAACTCAACATAGTAAAATCTATGTTTTAGCGCGGAAGTAAAAAAAAAGTCAATAAAGGGGGCAAGACATAGGTATTTCATAAATTTACCAGATCCGCAGTGAAAATTCCCTCCCTTGACTTTTTGCCAATTTTCAGTGTTCGCCTAATTTCTCCTCGACTCACTAATAACCCTGTGAATGATGGACACTAAGAAAACAACTAAAAACATGGAATCCGGAAGGTAAAAATTTGATTATCGCAGCAAGAATACCGAATAAAATGGAATCAATTCTATCGATTGCAAATCCCGTTTTGGACATGAATTTCTCTCTCTCATACACTTCAGAATTCCATTTTATCGGCACACTTACTCGGCGACATCTCTACCATCCGAATGGAAAGAACGATAAGAAGTTCTCTTCTCCGTGCCAGTCCTGGAAAATGGATGGTACTGTATTTAAACAATGAGGGAATGTACGATACGCACCTGATGTTCCGAGCGGTCCAAGTGACTGTTCCAGCCGGCCCTTTTGTTATCCCTTACTATGCTGGCGAGGTCCTTCAGGGCCGGACCTTCTTCGCAAGAGGGCACCCAAATCTAACAAAATTATTCTATTTTACTTTGTTATTATTTGCATTGTGTTATTTTTTGACTGTCTTGTGTCATTGTGTGACAATAAATCTTATAGGAAAAATATTTAATTATAAATAAATTTGATTGATAAATGCACAGAACATGCAATCGCTAAATTCTAGCGACGCACCATGTCGGTGTAATAGTTGTTACTAATAAATTCGATATTTAAGAAGGAAAATTACCTTGACGTCCCAATCGAGACCGCTGGTGGCCAGAAACGGCAATTGCGGATGCGGCTCGAGACAATTAACGACGCCGTTGTCATCGGCCAATAGGAATTGAGCCACGGATTCGGTCTTTCGCTCCCAAAAGAACACGTGACCGCAATCGGAACCACTCATCACGAATTCGGATCGGGGGCCGAAAAACGACACGCCCTAAAATATCATCGGAATTATCAGTAGGAGTCGGTATATTTTAAATTATTAATTTTTCTGTTGGTCACCAGGACAGTGTTGAATTTAATTTTTTCATATAAAAACCTTTTTTCCCTTTGAAAAAAAAACTTCTTAATAAAACAGTGCATTTTAAAGATTGATAGCAGCTTGGCAACACTGTCACGCCTCATCTAATGGAACAACATTTTTGTCAGTGTAAATGACAATTGCTCCATCTAGCAGCAGATCATTTAACATGCACAGTAATTATAAAACTTGTTAAGCTTTTTTACCTTAATGGTGGCGCCGTTCCTGTGGCCGGAGTACCTGTGCGCGTACTGTCCAAATTGGGCGCCCTTCTCGAATACGTAGATGTCGCTGTCGTTATACGAAGCCATTATTTCGCTGCCGTCATGATTGTAAACGGCACAGGTGATGTGAAAGCCGCGCAGAAAGTTCGTGTCGCTTTCCTTGAAGGCGCAATACTCGCCCAACGGACGCGAATACCTCTGGTCGTACACGCGGACCTATAATGGCAAAACGGTCCGTCAACAAAGTGGCCAAAAAAAACGTCCTAAACAACAACTTACTATAGAATCTCTCCCCGCCACACAAAAATGGTCGCCGTTCAGCGGATGCGAGTGTATGCTGTACAGAGCTATCTCGCGGCCATCTTCGTCTTTGACTTGTACAATTCTAAAAACACAAAACAAGCATATTTTAAAAAAATGTTGCCACTTGAAATATGAAAATTACCTGTTGGGTTGGCTTCTTCTCAGATCGTAATTGTAAACGAGGCCGTCTTCGCCGCAACTCAGTAGGATATGCGGCTGATCCTTCAGCACCGTCAATTTATGACTCGGCCCGCGATGTAGACCCAACTGTCTGCTTTCTCGTACCCCTTCCTGCCCAATCTGGAAACAAACTCAATTATAAATAATAATCCTTTACACACAAACAACGTTTGCAATACTTCTTACCTGCATATAATATACCTGCCCGTCCCTTCCACATGTGGCCAAATGTAAATCAGGCCCTTTCAGATCCATGAACTTGGTTTGGAAAATGTTTTTTCGATGACTGGTGTCGACTTTTATAAGACTTTTTCCAATTCTCCAGTCCCATATCGCAACCTACGACGCGCACCAAATTTATGTTTATTTTCACAACCGAAGGAAGGTGTCACTTACTGTACAGATTTTTTTTTTTGGGTATTTATCTAGGTATTTTATAATTTTTTTTATAGGTCTTTCTTTAGATAATGCATATATAGGTAACTAACTATTTATACATATGCCTGTGACCATTTATGTGTTTTAAAAACATCACCAATGATTACAAAATAAATGTTTGTACTTGGTTAAAGGTTACCTTAAGATCATCGGAACCGCTAGCTAGAAGGTTACCATCAGGACTAAAATTAAGACTATTTACACACCCATCATGGTCTTCTAATTTGTACATTAGTTCTAGTTTTTGAACGTTTCTAAGTGAACCATAGCAACGATGCTGAAATAGGCTCGGATTCGATTTGTTTGATCTATACCCTAAAATCCAACAAAATCAATCACTAAAATGATAATTTCTCAGTTGGATAATAATAAGTAATATTCCTTTAACACAAAGGTAAAATTCTAAGGAGTATATTCAAGGGTCAGATGAGTAGGTAAACATATTGTGCTCATATTTTTTTTCATCTAAATAAATGTCATCTGGTATTCAACTCAGAATATATAGCTATACAGGGTGTTTCAGAAGTACAGTACGTAACTTAAGGGGGTGATTCCTTATGATATTCTAAGAGAATGATGAACATGTGTCCGGAGTTGATATTAAAGTTAAAAAAAAAATGTTTTTTTATAATTTTTTTAAATATCCTTTTCCCGATTTTATTGAAACTTGGTACCCTTAATCATAATCATATTTTAAAAAATTATTTTATGTTTAATTTAAATGTTTTAATTAACTTTGAAATACATAGGTATTTTTTTGTAGATGCAATGAAGTGGTTTTTATTTTTTATCTCCAAAACGAAGTAAGATACAAGAACAACTCAGGAAACAAAAGTTGTATTATTAGTTGGTTAATCCAAAAAAAGAATCAAAATTAGAAAAGAGTGAGTGGCGTACATTTTTTTGTCAATAATATTTGTTAAGGTGCTGCCACTGGACTTAATAAATATAATCTAGTTAGGTCAAATTAAGCCCTTATTATTATGAATAATAATAATTTCGGTGGGAACAGTACCCCTGTACCCCAACCACATTTATTATCCTAGGATGTATCACATATACTTGTTACATTTAAATTTAGCTGTATTAATTGTTAATAGGTATTTCCTTAACAAAGTTGTTAAGTAATAAATGCTAAGATAAAAAATTTTTTTTACACAAAAAATGCATCCACCAACCACCTAGATGACTAAACACCTGTATGTGTAATAGTTACAATTTTTCTCATAGGTTTAAATTTCAAATAATTGAACAGATCTCAAAATAAACGAATAGCCCTAAATGAGTAGAATCCCTACATAAACCGAAAATTCAGAATAGGATCCTAAATATATGAATCCTTTCAAATATGTAAGATCTACATTCTTTTTTAAAAATATGAATCTTAGTGATATTTTTTATTTCCAAGGGTATGAGATTATAAATCTTTGGAGCGAAGTAATTGAGAAATCTTAGGTTAATATTAGTCCTACTTTTAGGTAGTTTTATATAATAGTTTGCTTTATTTCGCGTTAGGTGGCAATGGCTGATATGATTTTTTAGGTCTTTATTTTTATAAACAAAAATGCTAGTCTCCAAGACATATAGAGACCTAATATCAAAAACTTTTTTAGAATACAACATGCTAGTGGGATAAAGTCTATTTTTTTTGTAGATTATTTTTAAAATATAATTCTGCACAATGCTTAGGGGGTGCAAAGCCGTCTCATACAAACCCCCCACACCACAATACCATATCTCAACAATGACTCCACCATGGTTCTATATACAGACTCCAACAAGTTTTTGTTCAATATATTTCTTAAGGTATAGAATTTATACAATAGCTTTCTAATTGTTGTTGTCAACTTAAGAGCATGGTGGTTCCATTTCAAATGCTTATCTATAATTATTCCTAAATATTTAGTGTGTGAGACCTCCTTTATTATTGTATTTGAATTTTTTATTTGGATGGAATTAAAGTCTGGATTTGCAAGGGTAATTGAAAAAGCAATATAAGTGGTTTTATTTAGATTTAATGTCAGTTTAAAAGTATTTAACCAGTTTTGAATGACTTCCAGACCATTAATTACGTTTTGTTTTACTTCATTCCATGTTTTTGCAGAACATATTAGGGCAGTGTCATCTGCATAGGAAACGATCATTGCATTCTCGAGTTTTAAGTTAGCTAGTGAGTTTATATACACCAAAAACAGTACAGGACCCAGCACTGTACCCTGTGGGACACCTATTTTAATATTAGATGGGTCACTCAAAACGTTGGCAATCCTCACATATTGTACTCTCCCATGCAGATAACTTTTAAAGACATCCAACACCGCACCCCTCACCCCATTCTTTTGATACTGATAGTGATACCACATTTCAATAAACTTGGGTAAAGGATATTTAAAAGAATTAGGTACCTATAACAAACAGATTTTTTTAAAACCACTTTAACAATCTGTATATCAAAAACGGGGCAACTCCGGACACATGTTCATATGAACTTTTTGTCTTAGAATATTATAGGGGTTCCCCCCTTAAGTTACGTACCAAATTGTCGATTTACTACTTCTTGTACCATAAACCATGTATGTTTAGGTTTCTCTTTTGTCAACACTTCTTGCACATGACCTTCTTCAGCCTCCGTATCAGTACTGTGTATTACAGTATTTTCTGAACTGGTACTGTGACGACTATTATAATCTTCCAAGCTGCTCAGCACCGAATCTAGATCATCACCATCATCATCATCACCATTATCGCTTGAAAATAAAACAGGATCATTGTTTAAATAAGTATACCTAATTACTAGACAAAAAGGATATAAATATATGAAGAAGAGGATTAAATTTGCACCTGTTTCAAGAAGTGGTCTAAAAAATGTAAAACAATTTAAAATGTGGATTTTTATATCTATGCTCATGTCCAAGTTGGAGGACCAAATTACTTACTTTTCTCCCTCTCTTTCTTCACTCATTTCTCCTTCAGCACTTTCTCTGTCTGAACTTTTACTTTGTTCAGCACAAGGCACCACACTCTGGTGATTTTCCTCCTCACCAACACTAACTGCCAAGCCACTATCGCTGCTCGTGCTGGCACACTGTTCATTGCCGTTTGAATTATTTGAGGAACTCGATGATTCTTCAAGTTCAAAATCAGTCTTCACTCTTTTGGCACTCTCTTGTCGTTGGCGCTCCACAGGACTATCCACCCTCTCCACCTCAGACATATTTTCATCCATGGTCTAAAAATAATCTAAATAAAAACGCAGTTCGGGAACTTTGCCTTGGTTTATCCGGCAAAAAGCATGGCGGAGGTTATCTCTTCTCGGGCATACGATTAAAGATTCGCCAAAGAATTAAAAAAACCAAAAATTATTATAGATGCGTTTTTTACAGAAAAGAAAACAATGATAATCAACGAAGGAACGAAGAAAATATTTGACACCACTTCGATACGTTTTGCGCGTTTTGCGTTTGCGCTGGCTGACATCTGTCAAGAAACAGCTGTGACCACAGAAGATGTTCCTTCAGTTCGTGCGAGACAACCCTGGTTTCAACTAACTGTGGAATTTTCATCTAACCTCTTATCTGTTTTGTGTTTTGAGTTTTGAGGTTACATACAAATGAACTCTCGAGGTGCTCTCCAGTCTCCAGGCCTCCAAAAAGCACAGATGAGAAAAGTAAAGTAGGTTCAGAAATACTTAGTTAAACGTAGTTTTTAAGTTCTTTGGTCATAGTGTTTTGTGAGTTATATACGGGTATAGTGACCAAAAACGGGTAAGTAGACTACTGTTTGCAAGGTAAATTATTCTACTCATAGATTGTCTTAGACCATTATGATATGACTGGGTTGCAATGACCACTTAATGAAATTCAGCATCCAGCCAGCCAAACTTATGATGTAAATGTATTCAATTTCAAATTTATGAATGAGCTAATGAACAACATTCCAGGTCGCAGGGGCTGTGCCCACGAACTTGAAAAGAAAATGGGCATGGACTTCCCCTTAATGCCCTTTGTCCTATAGGAGTTATGATGCCTTTCTAATTCTTATTGTCTTATTAGGCACCTTTTTGCTTCTTTGTTTAACTTCATTTGAATCAATTATTTATTAAAACATCTTTTACAGCCGCTTGCAGCGACTTTTTTTTAAAGGACCTTTAGGGTAAAGGCCCTTTAAAGTGCCATTAGAGTATTTTGTATCTTGCACCGATTTTAATGGTCTTTTAAAGCGTTCTTTAAAGGACCATTAGTTAATTGGCCAAATTTGGTCACTTAAAGCTGTTTTAAGGTTAATTGTGCGTGCTAGTTTAATTTTGATTTTTGACACAAAACTCAAAAACAGACAGAAAAAAAGATGGATTATGTAAACGTTATTGAAGATGGGTTGGTAGAGGATAGGGTTGCAGATGATTTGGGAACATTGGATTTTGTTGTATTTGGCTTCCCTCGAAGACTCAATGAGCGCCGTAATTATTACGAAGAAATGGACCAATTTGGTTTTTTTCCAAGGTTCAACAACGAACCCGGATCGGAAGTAAGTGTTAAGGGCCATAGTTTTGTTCTGTATTTTGCTAAAACAAATTACGCATTGTATTTTAAGAGAATCGCTGTGTGGGTAAATAGTGTGTACGTGCCATATATGTTTTTTTGAATTTTTAAATAATAAAAAACTTTCGTGTTCCATTGCAATCTTTGTTCATTATTTGCAACAAATAAGAGCTTCAACACCTAATATCTCACATAAATACTTAAGAAATTACGCAGCGTACGAAGATCTATCCTTTTCGAGACTATTCTAATATAAATAAATAACCAAACAAGCTCAACAAGGCACTACCATCCTGCCTGAAACAAAAACTAGCACACAGATTCTCTCCGAACCCCAAAATTGAAGTTTTGTAGCTGCCCCCACAGAAGCCGAGTCAACCGACGTGGGAAAGGCCGAAATTAAGCAAGTCACAAGGGCCTAGACGTGGGCAGGCGCTATACTGCCGACATAGTAGCGAAAATGAATAGGTACCACAGATAGGTACTTTTTAAAAAACTCAACACTATAACACACAAACAAAAAGAAAATCAAAAATAATTTTTGTGCCAAAAAGATATTTGGATTTTAAGCACAAGTCAATTTGAAGTTTAAATCAAGGCCCTCCAACAGAAAAACGCAAAAATTACAGCGTCCTTGCGACGTTGCCATATTGTAACAAAAATTAAAGCATAGTTAGTTAAAATTTCGAGGAAATGTTTCCGTGCAAATCATTTGCAACTTAAGTAACAATTAAAATAAAAGGTCCATTTGTTAAATAACAATTAACAAAAAGCCGCTGCAAGTGGCTGTTAATGCCTTTTTAAAGAAACTCAATTATTAAAATTGGGGTAGATATCTTTGTGACTGATTTAATATTAAAGCAATGAGGAACTAAGGCAGTAGGTATTCTATATTATTATTTTGCTATAATTAAAGAAAACAAAAACAGAAGAATAGTTTTTTCTATTTGTGGCCACTTTGTTCCGAATCTGGGTTTTAAATTTATGGTCATCTTGTTCCATATCTGGCCTATATTTTGTACCATGTTCCATTGTTGACCTATATGTTATACCTAACATTTATAGCGGTCCTCCAAGTAAGAATAAAAATATGACAAAAACACAAAAACACTGTTGTTTAATAAAAACTAATCAAATATGCACTGCTGTTTTATTGTGCCATTTCTGGTCTTATACATACCTATTCTATATTGTCATTACTCTGTGGGAAGTTACCCACAAGGACTTTTTGCAAATTTGACAAATAAAACTTACCTTGTTTCATATTCACAAAATGAAGTGACCATTTACCTGCCAATTTCTATGACAGGTTACTTTCAACAATCTAGTAGAGATCACTCTCAACTTATTTAGTTATGTTATAATATATAAATGAGTTTGGAGAATGTACTTCCATTGAGATTTTACATAAACATTCGTTGATATTCTTAATATAGAAGAAAGTAGGTTGTTAATGGTCATTAATGGTATGATGGCCACAAATGGTCTGTACCCTCTACTTATTTTGGCATAATTTTTTATATAATTATAACAGTGCACAGGTTGTAGTACTAACCTGAACTAACTTGAAATCGAATATGTCATCTTAAACATAGGAAAACATGCCAATTTAATGCTACTAGGCTTACTTATTTAGAGGCTCTAATTATACTAGAATTCCGTATATCTATCTTTTATGATTTTCCCTAATTTAACTATTTCTTCCTTGAATATTTAACCTGGATGCTTGTTGGTGTAAAAAAAAATGATAAACTGCAACTTGGGTGTGGTTTTAAGCCATTGTTTTCTAAAAAATCAATTTTATATATAAATATATAGGGAGGTAGACACTCGTCATTTTATTTTACATTTAGCTTGGAATATCCACCTCTTAATCTACCTCAATTCGACCCAAAGATGACCACAAAAAGTCTGATATAAGCAAAAGTTAGATAAAAGGCTAGAAGATCTGCAAGCTTATTCTAACTTATGGTAAACAACATGTATTTATTGCACCATTTAAAATACTTGAAAACCCTTATAATCTTTTTAGATATGAACAAAGTCGAGGAGAGAGCTCCAACAGATCCTCTCACGTCCTCAATTAAATCAAGACGAGGTTCCATTGGAAGTATTGACATAAAAGAAGAAAATTGAGCTGAATAGGTAGGAATTTTTTTTTACCTCAATTTATTATTTATTCTTTTACATTGTTTTTAACTTGTATGTCACAACGATAACTCGCTTTGTTAGTATTGAATTCAATGATTCTGCAAATATTATCCTACAATCCTAGGACTAATGACAGGTGCTCCTTTTACTTAATTGAAATATTTTTAGTTAAGTACTAATGTCAAAACAAAAATTAGAAAACAAACCTGAAGTTCTTAAGACTATAATTTTCTTAAAATATAACAGGCCACATTTGTGGTTGTTTGTATAAGAGACTTCGGGCGACTTCGCGGGAATTTGCTTGCACTATAACCCCAGTTTTATACTAGTACAACAGCAAACAACCTTTCTCCATGATTCATTTATGGCACATTTATTTTCTTAAAAAAAAAATAAAAATTATATGAAAAAGTAAAAACACGCAATTTTATATGTAATATGCTACTTTATATATTACTTTAAAACCTATATACAAATCTAATTTAAAATATAAAGCTAATTCGAGATTGTATTAGATAGAAAAAGAATTTCTATACTAATCTAACAATAAGACTAGGATTTGGCATAAAAATCGTTTTAAGTAGTTGCCTATGCAATACAGCCAGACTATAGGTATACCTCAAAAAAATCATTTACAATATTTCTGTTCTAAATACTGAACTATCAATGTAAATTACACCACGTAAAAAAAATGACTGGAAAAATGAAGAACCTATATTTTAGCTCACTCGCAAAAATACAAAAATATAATATGCTATATTAAAATTTCTTTTCGATAAACCTACCTAAGTTAATAAATATTTATATAAAAATTAAGGTATTCTATCATGTTAAATATTCCATAACACAAAATATCTAAATCACAATGACATAAGAACATAATAATTATTGTCATAATATGGCCATCAGGGATGTAGATAACGTTCGTTCGGCAAAAAGCTGGCAATAGTTTCAAATATATCGAGAATTTTTACTTTAGACTTCATTTATTCTAGGACACCTTCCTTTTTCTTTGATATAAGGTCCGTATTCACAAGAGACTATCCCACATTGCTTGTTTAAAATACACCTAAAATAACAATAGAACTCTCATGCCAACTCTCTTGGTAGGAAAATTGGCATCAATGGATAGCTTTTAAATTTCCCATTAGATAACCTTTCTATTTTCTTTGCTTATACTTACAATCGGTCTGTAAGGCCGCTGTACTCCTTCCCTTTTTTCATTCTCATACAATCTTGATTGTCTTCTTTACAATCGCAATAACATTTCGCGTTATACCTTATCTTGGGAGTGAATTCCTTCGGGCATTTACATCTACAAACACATATAATTCTACATATTGATGTCTCCGCCAACATAGTTTAGCGCATTTGTAACAGAAGATAATATCCAACCATAGACTTACTTTATTTCCAAGTTCTCTGGCACGTCCTTTCGTACATTGACGCTGGATTTTATAGAAATTCCGGAACTGATTTTAGAATTGTGATCTGGAGTGCTGAATTCCGCCACCCGTTTCTCCCGTTCCGTGGTGAAGTTATTTTCAGCGTTTTCTTGATTCTTATCCTTGCATTCGCATTCCGTGTGGTTGTAGAACGTCAGGGTTTTAACTTTGGTGTAGTCGGCGCCTATGTTTTTAACCTGAATATAGAGTCAAGTGAATAAAATTAGTAAATACTAGGACATTCGTAACAACAGGAAGAAAATTAACTTATGTATCCATAATAGCTGGTTATTTATTAAAATAAAGATTCACTTTTTTCCAAAATTCAAGTTTTATCTGAATGCAAATATTGAACACACGACACATTGTTAAAATTATTGTAGGCACCCTAGTAGTACAAATAGTGCGCGTATAAAGTCCCTTTCGTGTTATCTTTCGAGAATTAGTGTAATTTTAGTACGTTCTAGAACAAAAGTGAAAATGTTTGACTAAATTAGTGCGCCATTTTGAATAAATGAAGAAATATATAAAAAGTTGGATAAAATCGTATCAAATTTGGCGATCGTTTGTAGATTGAAAATACCTTTCCAATGAGGTGTCACTCGACCCCACTTTCCATTTAAAAATGGTATTCAAAATGCTGCCATATTATTTGAAAACGGAGTCACGAATTTGCACTTAAAAAATAGTTATTATTCGGTTTTATATGTGTCATATGTTTTTATAATTAAAAGGATTAACTTGCGTTTTTACCACTATATGTACAAGTTGGAGTACGCATCCTATAGAGATCTTTCTAGAGCACAAACATAAAATATTTTTTATTGCTGGTGTTATCCCGCGTCTATCAGAAGCAATTAAATTGTTTTTAAATTTCCCATCAGTCGAACCCAATAAATCATTTTTATCGGAAAGCCATAGAAGAGCCACATGAAAGCGATACTAAACGACATTAACGACGTAAACTTACGCAAAATGTTCAAAGAAAATTATGACAAAAGGTCAAAAGGGGTCGCGAGAGTCGCCGGAGTAAATTTAGTTCGCGGAAATGACTGCAGGACACGAGACGCGCGAGATTTTCAAAAAGAAAAGACATCTTGCAAATTACTGCTGCGGGATTAAGTAACAGCTGTTTGAATTTGTTAAAATGTAACTAACATTGTTCTCGATGGTATTAACAGGTCTTTGGTATTAACTTATTTTAGATATTTTAAAAGCTGTGTTCTCTCCTTCTGCTACATGGCTGAACAGCTTCTCAAAGTCCAGTAGTCGACTGAATTTATAAAAATGAGAGACATAAATTTCCAGAACTCTCGCGTCGTTACTTATCTTCCACTCAAAGGCGCTGAATGAAGAAAAACTAACAACTCTTTTCCGGAATAAACAGGAAATAACTCTTTGGGCCAATAATTAATCTTAAAAACAGGTGTGATATGACAGAAAATATATGGCACAAAATTTCTACATACTTGCAGCTAATGCTTTCAATAATTTTAACCATGTCTTGTGTTTTCGTTAGCACTATGCACGTGGTTATTAAATAAAAATAGTTTAGATAATATTTTAGAAATGCTATAATTATTAAATATGTATTAATATATAAATCTAAATATTATTAAATAAATTTATAAAAATTTTATCCTCAATTATTTACATAATAATAAATATTAACCAAATATTTTAGATACATATTTTAATAAAATTAACCCCTATACAAGTTAACCTTCAGGGGTTTTATTCCTAAGTTTATTTTGAATGTAAAATATATGAAAATGTATTGTATTGATGTAAATATTTTAAATAAACTTTATTATTATTATTATTATTATTACTCAATATTTCGAGAAAAAGAGGATCTTCCAGCCGAATTCACCTTTGTTTTTATATACAACCTACGTATTTTTTTTTGGCTATTAAAAAATTATACTTAGGTATTTACATCCTGAAATAATTGAAAATCGTAAGTGTCATGTTGGCATCAAATTCTTCTTGTCCTGATGGCCATTAAGCTAAGCAGAAAGCAGTAAATACTGCTCCAGATTTACGTAGACAAGTAATTACTTAAAAGATCGCCTTAACTACTGTCATTACCAAGCGTAATAAAAACAAGGAATAATTCTTTTAATTAGTTCTCAACGATGTGTAGAGTCGTTGATATACACGATCTATTTATCGTCAATATCGTGTCCTTTTAGTAGAGTTATTTCTGCTGCCAAAACTTTGAATTCAATAATTAAAATCCCTTACCTCTCGATAAGTCGAAACAAAAAGTTTGCATACTTAGGTATAGTACTATTAAAACCACCGACCAAAACGAGATCGATGCCATTATTGTACAATATGGTTGTGTGGAACGCTGATGTTATGGTTTACAGACGAACTCATAATATAGTAGAAATTTGTCTATTCTACGCATTCTTAGATCGTATATTGTTGATTTACGTATTTTACATCCAAATTACTTACATAAAAATAAAGACTAACTTTCTGCCTCTCCTTATACTGGCATGTGGCGTCCCATTTACAACACCCGGTATCTTCAGCGCACCTATGCAACACCGTGCACTGGGGGATGTAAGTGACCGTAGGATCAGGATGCTCCAGATGCACTGGAATCACTTTCGGGATCGGTTTTTTACATTGGTACTGGTTCTTGACGCGGACATAGTGTTCTAGGACGGCTGTAGCATTGTTTTCTGCAAATTAAATAGCAGAATACGATTTTAGCATACTAATAGGCGTAGGTAGTATATTCGGGTTGGTCCCTCCAGGCTACATATGTTAATGACTTAAAAAATCAAAGGGGATCCTTTTGCTTACCCCAACCAAATATTCCTTCAACCATCCGTGGAAACTTCCTAACCTTGTTATGAAGGTCAGAATGTCTTTCCATGCAATGGATCTGATTTTCTCTCTACGAAGTACCGCTACTCCGAAGATATGGTGTTAAATGAATTCCAGACCTTTGCAAGCCCCTAGGCAGTGCAGCGGTGTATTTTCTTTTTCCTGCTCGGTTAGGTGGTGGGAAAAGATTTGGGTTAAGCAAAAAGGATCGCTATTGGTCTACCTCCTACTTTTCCTTTTAGGTTAGTTGGGATATCCTGCGTAATAAGTTCAAGTAGCCCGTGTATAAACGGAGAATAATTGCACGAGTTCATGGTGCTGAGTATGTCATATAGGCTAAAGATTACCTTTAAAATCATTTTAAAGATGCAAAACGAAAGACGCGTTGACAGACGCTTAAATGAATAATTGCACATGCCTCGGGACGTCACGAAACGCATCGCGATGAGACGAGAGACCGCACAGATTGGACATTGGACTAGCAGGAAGAAATAATTGTGAACTACATAATATTCTGTATAGTTCTGAGACGTTTGTGACAATTTTCGTATTATATATTTTACTTTTTTAAGGGTCGCATTTGGGGGAAATTTTTTGGTGTACCTATATAGGGAATCCTATGGTCTTGAATTTTTACCTTTTCAACGTAAAAACCGCAAGGGTTTTGGTATGGAGTGCCCTAAAACGTGGTTGCTTACCTTCAGGTGACTTATTCAAATTGAGGTAATTTCTTCTTGCTTCTTGTACCTTTTCGTATGTCCCTAGCTGCACCCATTTGTATTCCGTCAGACTAGAGTATTTTCTTGGTTCTAAAAAGAAAGGAATATCGTATTACGTTGAAGTTTTTCCTGATAGTTATTTTTACGATTAGGAAAATATTTTCGGGAGCATATGCGAAGGAGGCGATTCGCGTTGATCTTGAATCTCACTTACCTGGTGTTGGTCGTTCCGTCGGTTCCTCTGCCTGGAAGTTATTTTCGTCATCTTCGTTGCCCTTTGAGGTGTCAAAGAATTCATCATAACTAGAGTCCTCGTCTTCCTGAAACAATGTGTTAAATAAGAAAAACAAAATAACATCCTGTGATTTTTTTCGTTTAAAAATCTTAAATATACAAATTTACCAGTGGCAACTAAATAACAAACTATTTTTGAAGACAATTCGGTAGATTCAATCTTTTTTGTGAGGCGACATCACGAAGATTGTATAATGTCGTTGGATTTCTTTGTCTAGCACCTAAAACCACCAAATTTTTTAAAGTTGGATACAAATGTGCCACGTTCTAATTTTTGCTTGCCTGCCGCTGACGTCACTAGGGTCGGAGGTTTGTTCGACTTATACACTGGCAAAGTCCCAGAACTGTTATCAAATCTAAGGGCGGCTAAGGAGTCTTGTCAATTATTTAGTTACTACATTGTTCCTACCAACAAAAAAAAAAAATTTTTTATGCATTTCCAACTTCACAACCTGTTTAATTTATTTCGAAAATGAATCTATGTGGGCATGAAAATGTTAAAAACTATTTTTGGCATGTTGGATATCCGAAAGTATGCCACTTGACGAAACAGGTGTTTTCTGGAAGTCGTAACACACGCCAGTGTTCGAGGGCGTTTTAAGCCTTCAAATTGAATTTGAAGCGTATATCACTTCTAATTTTAAGTTTCTAATAATCAGTGAAACTGTATTATTAATATATTATGTGGGTTAGGCTGATTTCACACGCCGCAATTTAATGCTAGCAATAATATGCCACGTGATGTTCGGCTTTTATATTTGTGATGGTTTAGATGTCACTAACCCTTGCAGATGCAAAACTAACCTGAAGTAAATCAGGAATTATACGAATTTCTAGAAAATTCTCGGGTGATTACTGACGCCACTGAACCCCCCAAAAAAACAAACAATAAAACCGAGATAAGTACAGCTGACCATTCTGCAGCGCTGCCTACTGACCTGTCCGTATTTTTTACTAATTTCGCTATGGTTTAGTCGTCAGGAAACAAATCAGTAATTAAAGTACAATTATTTACTACTAAATAGTAGGTATGTTATTTCGTCGCATTGAACAGAAAAAAAAACGTGCATGCGCTGAATTGCAGTCAGCCTCAGGACTAAGAAGTAATCCCCGCATTGTTTGCTTGACTGCATCCATAAAAATGTTCCATAATATTTATTTTTGTTTGCATACGTGACTTATACTCAGACTGCGGTCTTTTCAAATTTAAATTGTTGTTTATCCGTTTGTTTGGCGTTGACGAAATAAAGTTGTATTTTTCATATTTAGCTGAAATGTAGAATTTCCCAGTACCAAGAAAAAATAACGGAAATAGATTAAGACTTGCTCGATTTTTGGCTTTTCTTTTCAGGTTAGTTAGTTCAGTTTATTAAATATTGAGTTTGCTTTAATATAAATTGATGAACCGATTGTATATGTCCTCGGGGTGAAGAATATGATTATATTTGTCTTTTTATTATTTTTATGATACATTTATACACTTTTAGCTCCCTTTTTAGCATGTACCTACCCTTGAAAATGGCATGAAATATCCAAAATGCATAGGGTATTTCAATGAATAAGAAATAGGCTTTCCTTTCTCCTCAATATGATTTTAATAAACCGCCTTCCAGCAGAGACAAAGTATCCAATTATGCATGACCTGGCACGTCTCAAAAATGACTCGGTACGTCACAGTTTTGGCTGCATGCAAATTATGAGTGGACATCAGGAATGCAGTTCGTTCCTGGAGACGAACGAACAAATAAACTCATTGGGTCGTTAAAGCGTTAAAACTTTTGGTCTTTGACCTGCATCAGAGATTCTTGTACGATGATCGACAGAAATAGCGTCGTTATGGCGTCCATGGACAGTCTTGCAGTCCTTTACATGTTAGGGTTGTTTAGTATGTTCTGAAACAACCTGTCGTTATCTTCACGTCGCTGAGGTCAGGCCACCATTAAAAAATGTATCTTTATCAGACGATACCTCTTAAAGCGATACGTGCAATTAGCTGCACACAAAAGTCATTATCTCCGGTATAAAAATTATTACTAACAAAAAATTAATTACATTTTATTAATTCCACCAAATCTTTCTCGCATCTTTGGTGGTCTCTTTATTACACAGTTTTCCAAATGTTTAATAATTGTGTGTTCTCGAGTCTGTTTCACTTGCTCAATTCCAACACAATTTAACTGTATTTACTGCTGCTGCTCTGAAAGACACTTTAAATTTAAATAAGTTTCTTGCATATTTAACGATTAACCTTTTAAATCAAAGGTCGCACACATCTTGTTAGAATAATTGAAATATCTGTGATGGCACCGTATACCGGGTGACCCAGAGAGATACTACGCCCCCTGTTTCGATTAATGCTCATTTTTAAGACAATAAGACTTTCGTAACCACTTTTGGTTCAACCGAAAGTAACATCAAATTTCCCTTTAAACCATCATAAAATACTCAATAAAATCTAAAATGTCTTAATTTGAAAAAAAAAAATTATATTTAAACTAAAATGCTTTTTTAATATAATTCATAATATAAAATCTTCATACCATCAACATGACAATTTCATAATTTAATTTACAAGTTCCGTTTTCAAATTTTTGAAGTTCCTACTCACTTCTAGTTGCACTCATTAATTTGAGGCAATTCTAAATAATTTTATTCAACTCGATTTTGGGTAAGTCATTATTGATTCTATTTTAAGTGGTCGTTTTACCAATTTGAAGTCCCTTCTAGTATCCTCTGAAGATGGACGTCTAGACGGCCGAAACATGTAGGGAACATAACCATCCTTTTTTCTATTAAGAAATGTTATGAAGGAAGACTTTATTGTTTTATTTACATTTATATAAACTATTGGGACTTGCAACAAAAAGCAGTATATATCATGAGCAAGCAGGTTCACATAACTATTATCCAGTTAGGTACACAATAAACAATAGTGGCCCCAGAACACTACCATGGAGAACTGCAACGTAACATACTGGCAATACCCTGACAAACTGAGCATTTAATAAGATTTCTCCAAGAAATTTCCTCTCTAATGCCATTAGTATTTATGTTTAAAATGGAAATTTTTTGTTTTAAGCATGTAGATAGCAAATCGGGACAAAAGTAGCCATAACATAATAAAAAACCGAAATAAGCATAGTATTGCTAAAAAGAATGGTTAGGTATAATAACTATGTTTATAGACAGTAATAAATGGCGCGGTTTCTTTCAATAACAATTATTTTCTGTAAAGATTGATTTATCAATAACAAGATTTAATTCCTGTGTATTTAGGAAAATACTATTATAATGTACTTAATTCTTCGATGTAGGCGTGACATTATAAATTAATAATTTGTGTTTATTTATACAGATTAATATAGTGAATTAGGTATAGCCAATTTGTATTTCTTTCTACGTGCAGATAAGAAAATAAGTAGTATAAATCACAAATTAATAGGTAAAGAAAATATATAATTTCAACCTACCTGCATTGTGATTGGTAAGTTTGTTCAAAGAAAATTGTGTAGAGTGAAATTGTCTTTATTATCTTTTAATAATTATTGTTTCTTGTAGTTTAAATTAAATTCTTGCGTTACGCAATCGATGAGGCATTCGTAATTTCCCTTGAACTCAAACGGCGCAAATTTCAATAAACCAAGTGTCATTTGTCTCCTGTAGCCTATTCAAGACAAATAAAATATTCAATATTTCGCAAGCATCACTTGTTTTAATTCGTCACAGTTTTATGACAACTTTAAATAGAAAGTGCAAACAATATAATAAGGTGCCATTGCGCCTGATGGCAAAAAAATCTTACCAAACAATTTTTACATGTGATTTACGCTATCATAGCAATCAATTGCTGATATTTGCAAGCAACGTTTGGAGTTTCCCTAATAGCAAAATGGTGCCATACTACGTCAGTAGTCTTTTTGGCACCTGTTACGTCAAAATCGCCTTATCGACTTTTGAGTTACAACAATAAAAAAATTTGATATGTAGGGCCCACAATCAGTAATTAAAAAAAAAAAACATTTATTCGTCATTGGTCATTTATTGGCGTCAGGCTAAAAAATCACCTTGTTGTGACGGAAGAAATGACGACAAGTTATTTATTGAGTTTTGTTAAGAAAGGCCGGCCAAAGGGGTGGAAGGTAAAACATTCGATATTGTTCTAATATGAAGCATGCAAACTAGATGCAAAACGTTTTTAAAAATAGAAAGTGAAAGCAAATATGAAGACTTGTGTTCGATTGAAACGCTATTTAAACCCGAAGTATGAATGGCACTTCTTAATATTTGCTTTCATAGTGGAACTTGATGCCCAAGATGGTGACAACGTTGATTCAAAGTATTTACTATTAATACCGATTTCATTGTGTTTACACAAAAGATCTATTTTCTTGTTATTTACACTATCGCACTTACGTTTTTCCTATATCGATTGTCTGTTAATGACTTTCTTTAATTTAAAGTACATACTCATTAAATTATATAACGTAATTGGTGAAATGAACGGTGGCGTAATGAACCCTAATTGAGAGATAAATTTGTAATTATTTAATGGCTCGTTAAGTGCTAGAAATACACATGCTAAATCAGATGTTTTTTTTTTTAATATTGTTGGGTTGAGGAATAATATCCTCCATTTTTATATCCACAAAAATAACTATATTTTGGATTTTGGTTTCACAAACTTTATGCATTAGGATCTGTTAATCATAATGTGGTAATGCTAAATTATTTTTTACACATAGATACATAAATTGCGGAATTTATAGTCGTATAACTTTTAATGGCGATCATTTTAATGATCATCATTAAATTATTGTTTTATTAAATCCCCAATGCAATTCCGTGCATTGCATATTTTCGCATACACAACAACTGGGAACTATATATTTTATCGAGACATTTAAATAAATGCCATTTGTGGATTAATTTTGTAATATGTAAAAATAAATACTGGGATCTCACGCAACTCAATATTGACGCTCTCCAGACAGTTCGGTTCTCATCAGGACGTTGCGTGATGAAATAACTCGATTTTTTCGTTTATTTTGGTCTAATGGAGCTAAATCTGGTCATACAGGTGGTCATTGTAACGCAAGATGCTGAGAATATTTTGTGCAGCGGAACTTTAATTTAAAATAAGAGTTTTAGGGCTGAAACAACATGGCATATTAAGAGAATATATATATAAATTTATATATTCATTAACAAAACTAAACGATAGTACTGCAGGAGATATTAAAATAATTAAAAGGTTTGCTGCACATCACATTATTGTATTGTCGTATTGTTAACATAAAATTGTTGGTTAAATGACTAAATGTGGAACTCGACCTGATGACCTTTCTATATACTCTTCTTGGTTAAATATTAATTAATAATATTAATATCTTAAAATAAAATAATGATGTGTTGAGATAAGAACAGTTAACAACAACTAATTACAACATACTGAGTATTTGAAGACACTTTATTGCAATAATGTTATTTAAAATTATACACCAAACACCTGGTGGAAACCCACATACACAAGACATGGTAACTAAATTCCCGCAAAATTACACTAAATTTACCTCCATATTTGCCAAGATTAAGACTCTGCCTCTGCGTGTGCAAATGTCATTAGGATCATTAATATTGCTAGATTATATAAGTTGCTATGTAAACATTAATGTGTTTTAGTCATAATTTAAAGTAATAATTTGCAATAACTATAATTAAATAAGCTTTTTAGCATTAATTCTGTCATAACGCGTAATATATTTGTATTTTTATTTTTACCAATAATTGCGGTATTCAAACCATAGAAGGCAAATTTAATTATCTATATATGTTTGTTTGGCACAACATTTATTATATGCACTTATACAAAATGTAGTTTAGGTTAGTTCAGGTTAGTTATATTATTCGGTATTCTTGTCCAGTGACACATTGGTCTGTATCCTAGTGGAAGAAGATAATTAGTATATATCTATCTGCAGGATGTCTCTAAAAGGTCTGTACAGAATTCTACCTTAGTCCAAAGGTTGAGAGTGTCCGAAATCTCAAACATCTCTACAAGAATTAGGGACCTTGTACCAGTTGTAAGCCTGAATAAACTGTAAAGGAAGCCCAAGACTAGTTCAGTACGCAATAACACATTTAAATTCAATTATCTCAGGAACGGTTGGTCGGAGCGAAGCCTACCAGGTATAACATTTTTAAATAAAATATGCTTTGGAATAAAGATTTATTATTAGAGATTTAATACACCGAGCCACAAACAAGTTAGAAGGTTTTAGATCTATGGGGCTCTCTGCTACGTATATTTTTAAAACTGATATCAGATCTGGATTTCGCATCCTAAAAAAACTCTCGTTACTAAATTTCATGCAAATTCTGCTATTGTTAAGATAAATATTTGAATAAAAGTTAAAAAGAATCATTTTAGCGATTTGTATTTCGGAAACTATCAACTTTTGCACTAATATGTTGGGCTAGATCGACAGATTTTAGCCTGGTTTTTAGATTTGTGCTCGTTGCATTTTGTAAAGACCTTTCCAGGGTGTCTACCCGGCTTTAAACTTTTGGACAATAGGTACATTGGAATTAGAGACAGATAGGGTCATTTATAGAAAAAACACGCCATGCCCGTATCCACTATATTTAAGGAATAACATTGGACAATGTCACAAAACGTATGAGCCGTTTGAACAGCATAGGGCTTACGTGAATTCAAAAGTAAGAATTGCCCATTTCTGCAATAATTTATAAAATATATAAATATTTAATAATGAATTGATGAATCTGCATCCGCAGGATAATTTATCATAAAGGATGGAGATGCATTTCGCAGCAGGTAAATAGCGAACAGTGGGCGTTGCTGGTTTGTATAATTCTTCTTCGTGGAGCGGATATGACTCATGTACTGATGACTTTAAAGATTCGTTAGATATTGCTTTATATTCGAAGATAGTACGGCACTTTTAACTGAGTAAAGTACATTAGATGATGAAACTTTGTATATATACCTACCTATTAGTAGTACATGTATTACAAAAGCAGTGTTAAATGACTACTTTTGAATTGCAGTTTTATAGAGTAAGGACCACTGAAGATGACACGTGTGACCATAGAAAGTACTTCATTATTGATACATAGTTTCATCCCAAGACCTAAGACCAAAGCCTACAACAACATAAATGAGAAGCACGTCTTACGTTCGTTACATCACTTAAGATAAATGACGATCATGACATCATTAGGAATATAGCAGGAGTGCTAGTCAAAGTGACACCACATCATCCTTGGCACTAACAGAGATGCTTCATTAGCAAAATGGAAGAATAAACCAACAACATTGAAGTAACACACCCCTAAAATCAACAAAAACTCATCAATACCTTAGGTAATCACATACTAAAAATAAAAGTCATTAATATTTTCGATAACTATCTTGATCGACAAGACCTACATATTTATTAACACAAAGGTACTCTTCATAGGAGCAAGTTAACAATAGAAGGTCACCATACTATCACTGTCAATAGCAAATATTTTCGAAAAAATATCAATATCAATTTAGGTTGATACGACAATGGCATTGTGGTAACATTGGCTTGGCATCTCGATGGTACTTTATTGAAATTACAGCACGCCGACACGGGACAAAACAATCTGATGGAACTGCAACGTATAATAAGGCACAAAGGCGCGCGGACTCATAAATATTGCAGACGCTATAATAAAACGAGAAGACATATTGGAACCTTGTGTTATCCGCGGAGTCGCTTGTAATCACGCGGAACCGAGAAGAAAATATGCATCGGCGAGCAAATTGCTTAGGAAGAATAAAGAGGGGTGCTATGGTGCTGACAAACATAAAATGTAACGAACAAAGATAGAACCTTCAGATTTTAAACCCTTTGTTGGCCAGTTGTAATGCTTATGCTACCGTTATACAGTTTTTCCAATAAAGCCCCTAAGAAGTAGTTTACCCCAGTATCTGTATTTAATGTAGCTACAGCCTCTTCTTATTGTTCCTTTTGGGTGTTTATAATTTTGCTTTACCTTTTACTCGCCCTTGTTATGATTGACGAAGGAAAAATTTATTGTACTACATCAGTGAAGTATTGGGCATTTGAAATAATTTTTACAAATGTTAAATTTACTGAAATACATTACATTACAATTTAAGAAATTAATCTTTGATTTATTTTCAGACAAAACCTTCATTTTTAAGCAACGGCCCTGTTTTCCAGATACAGGGTGTTAAAATTTGAAATAAAATAAATTTTATGTATTTTCTGTTCAATGTTCAATAACCAAAAGACATTTTTGGTGTATTTTTACTTGCCCCAACCGGCAAAGCTTTCAAATTTTAAAGAAATAGTGCCGTGCCATTTTTTTTTTCATAAAAATTAGTGTGTGTCAAGATTTAATAAAAACTGTTAAGAAAATTATTAACATTAAAAAATATTTCATTTATTTGAAATTTTACCACCCTGTATCTGGAAAACTGAGCCATTGCTTATATGAACTTTTAGTCTTAAAATCAATTAAAAATTTATTATAATTATGGTAATAGTAATGTTAGTAAGTAAGGCTTTAGCTAATATTTAAGTTGTTTTTGTCATTTTGGCCTCACATTATAATAATGAACCTTTTCGGGCTTAACAAGTTAAATACCTTAATGGCATCGAATTAGGCTTTGATGGAGATAACTGTGAGATGTTTAAGGATTATAAATTGTAAATGTGATTTGACATCAGATAATAAGTAAGTAGGTACCTAATAACGTGGTTTTAAATGGCCAAACATCTACACAACACTATAACCTGAAATAATTAGATACCGTATTTCTTATTGATCAGTGGCTTCAAACTTTTGAAAGTTCTGCAAAAGAAAAATCCTTTTAACTATCCACTTGAATGCTAGAACTCATTCTCATTCACTCATTTTTTTGTGGCCCTTATTGGCTAAAGTTCCTGTAGTTCCAACGTAGCCATCATATTGTCACACTAATAAATGCGTAACTCGAAATAAGTACATAAGGTTTTTCTCTCGCCCATATTATCCTATTTTGTTTGTTGACTGTACGATTTGTAGGTACAGAAAGTACTTTTATCCGAGAATAATATTTTATTTGCTATGATTTGGCCGTTGTTAATTCGTTCCATCCACTGTTCACAAAGCTGCTTTTTAAGAAAAAAGTTCTTTGTCCTTTCTGACTTTAAAATACGTGTATTTTTCTTTCTTTAGCAGCTACTATATTGTTATCTGATAGCAAAATTATCATTATCATGAGGTGCAGTCCAGCAAGCGTCCGATGACGAGAATATAATTTTCCTACGAGGTGCACATAGCATTTTTTCTGCGATCGAAAATGAAATCGAATGAATTGCCAGATGTATGTTGTGGAAATTCTGCAGTGCGCAATATAATATTCCAGAATTTTGAATATTCCTATTCACACACCGCAGCTAGATGTCAGTGTTTGGACGATTCTCTACCTGAAGTAGGAGGAGACAAAGGTTATAAGGTTTTTAGGTTAACAGTTTTCTTTATCCGAGAAATAGATTTTAAACTTATTCTCCGACTTTTTTAGAGCAAGGATAAATAAACTTTTCCTAAACCTAAATAATCATATTTATACGTTCTTAAATATTATTTCCTTAACAAAACATTAATAAGCTCCATCCATACAAAATCCGAAATCAGTAGTCTATTCCAGAAAGCTATAAAAACAAGCCCGTAACTTTATAGGCTCGCATTAAAGCACCCGTTGATAAAATCGAAAGCTACCGTGAATCCAAAGTTGTTTTATTTATAATCGCCCACGCGTACAATATCAAATCGCATTTCTAAGATACTTAGCGGGAGTTTTTGCGGTATTACTTGTGCATCTCCAACATTATGAGCGTGAATATTGATTTCATTCTTTGTTTGTATTTCTAATTTTTAGGTAAGTGGTTCAAAATGCAGAAATCCGAATGCGCACAAAGGCTGCTGCTTCTTAAACTTATACCTACAATGGTCTTCTCGACAACTCCTGCAATGGGCCTCCAGCCTTCTTCTTTTAATTTTCATTGCACACGGCACTACATCGACTATAAGAGTAAAAATATCGTTAGTATTATACATAAACTATGCCCTTTGTAAAACTGACTAAGGTGGTTCTAATATGTGGTTTATTGACAGTTTTAATCCAATTAACAAAGGTAATTACCCTATCGACAAGGTTATCGCATTTAAGTTTACTGCAAAAGTTTATTACCGGTTAGGTAATATTAGTAATTGATCCAAAGGCATTTTTCGGTTCCGTTTCAGGTGGTTTATGTGTTGGTAATTATAAATATCATTTTGCTGATGAGAAATACACCTAAAAGTACATTAAATAATTATTAAATCGTTACTACGTTCTTAATTTTTTTTTAATTTACGATAAAACAACTACATATTCACAGTGCACGGGATTTGATTTTTTTAAATTCGTAATAATGTTGTTGCAATTCAAGATCTAGCATCAGGAGAACATCCGAGTAATGTAATAGTTGTTTGCAATTTAAATATTTTGACACAAGAGCGCTAAATACGCAACCATTAGTGTAAAGGACATTTTATTGCATGTTTTGGCATGCAGAGATAAAGTAGTACCTTCCAGGTAATATTATTTATTTTTCAGACATAATCGATGAGCAATGGCAAGGGAACGATATGTGAAAATATAAATATATCAGAAAAAACAAATTTACGTTCGGAATAGATGTTTGCATAATATAGAGTCCAGGGTACCAAATAATCTAAATTTAAAACATCAACTTTTACACTTATAAATTGAAATTATTAAATGATGAGTATAAACCTTCTATGTTAGCACATGCCTTTTTTCGCTATAATATGCACAACGCAAGATAGAGGATCTAATATACAAGAATTCAGCATTTTTGACATAAAGACACGAGTAGTCTTCTTCCATGAACTCACCTTATTTATTACTGAAAATCGAGTACAAATAACAACAAGGCATATAGCTTTGCATTCATCGCAAGACTCTGTAGGCTATTATAAAACAACATGCAATGTACTAAGAATGCCTTAGAAACCAAAGGAATATTAAAAATACATTTTCTAGAAAAAACTTTTTAGGTAGGATTTTTTACAGCGTCCAGGGTACTATAAGTGTAATAATTAAATAATATTTAAGTAAATAGTGGATGCTGCTTTGGAACCACTGCATTTCTGTTAGCATCCTAAACTGTATAAATAAATTATTAACTTGTCCACGAGTTCATCGGCTTGCATGAGCAGTATTTGATTTTGAAAAATAAATATTGTTAATTACGAAACAAATAATACCTACTAGAAAAATTGCCAATTCTGTTTATGATATTCCTGCGGACTATGCCTTTTTAGTCAAGTAGGAATTATCATCTTTATGGATAGATATAGCCTATATGGCCTCGCACTTTTACGTTATCCTTGAGCGCACATATTTTTAAATGAACGTGTGCAAGAGAAAATATTAATATTTTGAATGCCAAAGGGTACCTTTTTATATTAATCAAAATGAAATATTTTATTTTTGGTTTAAGTGTTTAATTAATTGTGCGGAGAGACTAAGGTTCTATATACAACATTAGAAATTTAAATCGATTTAATCAACTTTTGAGATAATCGAAATATTTACAAACATCCATGCCCTACCCCAGATTCAAACCAGTGACCTGTGTCGGTTGACAGGCAAGTTTTTTCAACCCACCTCCTACCGAAACCGGCAACATTTCGACTTTGACATTTAATATCTTTGTTTTGTAACATCCTTTTTTTAACACACACTTTTTCAATGCTGGAGTTAAAGCAATTCCCAATGGACGATTCAATAACATTAATTCGCAGGAAACAGCGATCAAGCACGATGTAATTGATAATAATTTATTACCTTTGTATTATTATACGAGAAACTCATTTATCAAAAAAAAAATCTCAGCGAGAAACATTAAAAATCCTGACGCCTGCCTCACAGGTCATAAAACACTTTTTCAACACCTGGATCATTATTTAAACCATTTCCAACAATGGTACCGCTAGATTAGATGACTATAATTAACCGAAAGTTACATAACGCCCGCGGCGGGCTTAATTTGTTTTAATTAACCTAGTTGTTTTGTGGCATCCATGTTGCGTCCATGTCAACAGCGCCCAGAAACATATCATTATTAATTTTCGAAATATTTTAATAAGACTACGAGGACTACATGAAAAGTCGTAATATAAAGTTAAATTTGACATTTAAAGAGTTAAACATTAAATGGTAAATAAAAGTTTGGGTACGGCAGGAGCAGGACCATCGCCCACTCTTCACGATTGTTATCTACACCTAGATAATGTTAAATTTCATCATGTTTATTTCAATGGAACTAAAACCAACTGCACAATACTTAATATAAAAATTGCTCATTATTTCAACGAAATACACGCATTCGCCTACACGAAAAAGTTGCTTGTTTAACAAAATTAATCTAATATTAAAAAAATTACCGTGATATAAAATCCACTTTCAACGTACTAAACACTCCTTAATATTTTCTGAAGGACTAGTGGTAATGCGTGGAGAGTGGAGATCTCAAGCTATGTATATATTGCATAAATTTAATAGCAATCTTTAAATACTCGTAAAAATGTTGATTACATTTCAACCCTTTGCTAAAAAGTAATTTAAAAACCATAAAATAATCAAATACCTGCTTAACTTTAAAACCCATAAAATCATGTACAATTACCAAACGAAATTTCGTAACTTTTCCAAATTTTCAATTTATGTATACCTACCAGCAAACATTGTGTAACAAAACTATTTATTGTAACTTCATTCATAAGACGTTAAATTAAGCCAATAAAAATGTTTGTTTTAGAAACCATACATCAACAAACCAAAACAAATTATCACATTACAGTTGACCGTTTTTTTTAGTTATGCTTATAAAAACTGTGTGGCGTCTTGATAACACACAATTGTTTATTCACAGTGACGTGCGGCTTTTTTTCGATTGCAAAATTTGTAATCCTTTAAAAATATTATACGAAACGCTAAAGTTACTCTGTTTACACGTGACTCGTAAAGGAAATTGTTTTTATCCTATAAGATAGCCTGCAGGATATTTAAAGCCTAATAATTTGCCATAATTTTAATTCTATTGCTTAACAGGGTCTGTCATTTAACTACACCAATTAGCTTAAAAGGTTTCACTCTTACAGTTCTTCCATATCCCCTGTTTCGCCGCCAATGCCTATTTCTATTATTCGACACGCAAAGAATTTAAAAAATGTGGTATAAGACTTTTAGTTGTATATAGAGAAGTAAATCAAAATAAGGAAATGCTTCATCTCAAAGCGTACTTTGTCTTTCAGCAATAATTTGTAAATAAACAGAAAGTGTTAATGATAACATTAGGGAGTAGTTGTAATAATAATCCTCATAGCTAAACGCAAGGTTTATCGTAAAATAATGGAAATATGTTCAATATTGTTTAGAGTTTTTAATGCAACTTTTGAAGATACCTGTATATTAATAAAGAATTATTACAATTAAACGCGTTTAAATTATGTAAATTTGACAATAATTAATGCAGTCGTTACTCTATTATATTTTATTATTAACGACATAGGAAGCGTTTACTGAAGAATGTTACCATCCCATTATAAATCATTGTATCTTTACGCAATTTAGCCATTATTTTAACTTTCACTACACTGATAACTGTATTTTTTATCAATAAACTAACACTAACCTATCAATTACATATTCTTGTTTCCATTAGCTGATATAAGGCTAAAATATTTATCCTTTGGTTACTTTCTTTATGTGCCTGTTAAATACCAAGACCCAAATCAATCATGCCAAGCATCATTTGTCGATTTGAAATAGGGATTCGACTATGTCGTGATGTATTAAAATGTATTACTCGTACAAACCAATCCAAAGATTATCAAAATCTTCATTGCGAGCAGAAACAAATGATTCAATTTTTAAACGAAATGACCGGGCTTAAAGAATTAATAAATTCTAGCCGTGGGCTGAAACCGTTTTGTCCTCGTCAATAAATAGCATTTTGTCAGTAAATAATGGATATTTTACATAAATAATTGATACTTTATAAGATAGGTCGATGCTTTATGATTTCTTTATTGGTTAAAAGTTCATAATAAAATTATAAATCGATTATCTGGTAGCTTGAGGTACGGTTTTCAAATTTTAATGACAAGTTATTGAGATAAATTATACCTAAGTACACGTCAGTGTATATTTAATCGGTAGGTACTTGCATATCTAGATTTTTAACATGATCTTGTTTTAAAACATTTTAAGTTGTTAATCAGCGGGATATTATTGAACATATTATGTACAATTGTAGAAACATTTACATATTATCTGACCGTCAGCATCAGTGTAAAAAAAAAAACTTTTACAAATCTGAGTAATATTTAGATTTTTAGATCCCTTAAAGTATAGAACAGCTTTTTTCCCCAGTGTAGGATCGTTAGACATAATGCTATAATATAGTATTAGTGATACATATTACATAAGCTAGCGCAGTAAGAAAATTGAAAATAACTTAAATTTATACATTTCCAGCAATTCCGAGTTATTTTCAGTGCGAACGCCAATAAAATAGTTGTTTTGTCTATGTCAAGTTTTTGGCAATGGATTAAACGGTGCATGTGAAAATACCGACTGCTATATTTTGTGGCGGACTATAAATTTGCATACATTATAGTTTGATTTCTAGGAAATGTTGACACTTCAACTCTATAGTGTCAGTAAGATAAGGTAGGACCTTTTCCCCGATGGTTGCCTAAAATAGTATGTAGTAGCTTTGAAATAAAATTTTGTTTCACGGCATCAAGTCTCACAGTTATTAAAGGGTTCATTAAATGTAATTTAGCAAAAAGAAAAAAACAGAAAACCTGCTTAACTGGACACCTGAGGCGTATCAGTCCTGTCTACACCGCTACCGTTGAGTATTTTTAAGGGAAGTACTTCAGATCAGCTTAGTTAAAAAATTACACGATTATACAAGTTCAAAATCTACTGTAAAAAATATTATAGCTAATTTGCTTGGGAAGTTCGCATTATCTTAGTCCAAAATTGGCCATTAAAGATCATTTTTATGCCTAAGTCAGATTTTATCATTGCGTTGCAATTTTATAGACGACAAGCAAGTGCATTCACATTTTAAGCGGACAATTTATACTGCAATGTGTATAAAAAAATATACAATACTTTTAAAAAACGAATCTTTCGGTGACAATATTTGTCTTTTACTATAGGTCTTCATTTGAACTAATGGTGTGCGACGCTATCTTTAAAAAATGATTTATAAATTAGACACACTGCCTCTGTTTACCTTATATGGAGTAATTGATATCAAGAACGTTCAGTGTTTTCTCAGCGCATGAAAAACACACAACGATTAATTCATAAATCAAGATTAAATCAGCTTTTTCAACCCAAAAAAATATATATTAATGGCTTTACGGGTACAATTTTCTGGCGTGGTAATAAAGTTACAGAGGATAGATTATAATTTCAAATGAATACATGATCGAGTTAAAAATTTATGGATTTCTGAGTACCTGCAGAAATATCTAGAGTTTAGCACACTTAAGAAAAACGCACGGTAAATAAATATCTTCATATAAAACAATTATATGTTTAATGATAGAGATCGCTCGAAATTACTTTTAGTGCCGATACGATCTTTACGTGCCGATATATCGTATCGGTTGGCAGCATTTAATTCAGTGATTTAAGTCTTGTTCTTTTACGAAAATCTAAATTACCAACCCGGACAAAAACTAAACACTGAAACATGTAGATGTGCCTTTGCCGATACGATATATCGGCACGTAAATATCTGTATCGGGCGATATATCATATTGGCAATAAAGAGTCTTAACGTGCGACCTCTATAAAAAAGTATATTTTTGACACTACGCGACATTTGAACGCGGAAAAGGATTTACCTCGTTCTATTTGTTCGTCTGAGGATTTACCAGATTAGTATAAAAAAGGAGCTGAATAATTAAAGATACAAAATTCGATCGGGAAGTTTGCCAAAAAAAAGCATCAGAGTAATATTCAATTAAAACAATTTCAATGTTCTTAAGATGAAAATCCGTAATTCTGCATGGAGTTGAAAGCGACTTTAAAATACCAATAAGGTAAATCAAGCTGATATGGCGTAGCGTTTATAGTAATTTTTAAAAAATAATGGTTAGATCACATTTTAAAAAATTAAAGGTGATATAGAGCAAATATAATATTATTTCGAAAACAGTGTGATTTAACATTATTGAAAAATAAATTTATCTCTCTTTTTAAAATAGACAATAATCACAAATATAAGCTTGGCTTTGAGCTATTACTTTTTAGATATCTACCAGATAGACCATGGTACCGATAAACTATTAGGTGGGTAGTAGCTTTAATATCATTTTCTGTGAAAATTAATTAGGCGAAAAGTGTATATATACAGGGCCTCCTAAACGGTATGGCCAATAATTAAGGATGGAGTAGATAAAGCGGTCATATAACATTTTGGCTTATGTCCCCCGCATTACCGAGTTACAGCCTGCCAAAGGGAGACTCCGAAGTTTTTTTTCAAATCATTAAAGATTAAAATTTAGAATTTAGATGTTGGAGTAAAGTATAAGAGTTCGATATTTTAAAGTCAGAAGTAACATAAGATAAAAAAAAAAACATCCCATAGTATTCCGTGGAATCAATCACGCATGTCTGGAATTATTGCTCTTGAAACATAATCTAGGTAACAATCAAATCCAAATTCTTTTTTCGTGTGTGTGTGTGCCATAAATGCAAGGAGGTTAAAATATGTGTTCAACATATAAACAAACTAAATACAAGAAACTTTCAGCTTGAAAGGTTTTCAGCTCTAAATTCAAATTGATTTTTCGTCAATAAGGAATATTTATGCAAATAAGCCTGTTGGACATAACCCATTCCACTATTTTTAGAAGAGCACTTAATATAATTTTTGTTACACAGGGTGTTTCAGATCAGAAGTACGGTATGTAGGTTAAGGGGGTGATTCCTTATGGTATTCTAAGAGAAAAAGTTTATATGAAAAAGTTTCCGGAGTTGCCCTGTTTTTGATAAACAAAAAAATTGATTTTTTATCATTTTTAATTGAAATTTGGTACCGTTATTCATATTGATAAGGGGCCTAATTAGTCCTAACTAGATTAAATTTATTAAGTCCAGTGGCGTACCGGGGGGGGGGGGGGCATCTTAACGAATATTATTGAGAAAAAAATGTACGCCACTGACTTTTCTAATTTTGATTTTTTTTTTGGATTTACCAACTAATAATACAACTTTCTTGCTTCTTGAATTGTTTTCGTATCTGGCTTCGTTTTCGAGAGAAAAAATAAATATCACTTTATTGCATGCACAAAAAATAGTAGCTATATGTATTTCAAAGTAATTTGATCATAATTAATATATTTAAATTAAAAATAAAATTATTTTTTTTAATAATGATATAAAAAAATGCAACAGTTAATCAAAGCAAATGTTGAAAATGACCACCTTTTGATAAAACGCACGATTTTTTTTTAAACTTTAACACCCTGTATATCAAGAACTTTTTCTCTTAGAATTTCATAAGGAATCACCCCCTTGAGTTATGTATCGTACTTCTGAAACGCTCTGTATAGTTATTAATATTGTTGGGGTCAGGTATCTGGGATTGATTTCACGGCATATGTTGAGGACTTTTTTTTAAAGCGATAAGAAATGGCAGAGTGTAATTTTTTTTATATTGATATATTGATTTTTATAATTTTTTGTCAATTTAGAAAACTTTTACAAATCAAGAAAATGTTTGTTAAATACGATTTAAAATTTGAAGGTGTCGTTGTTTATATAGATGAATGGGGATTTGAAAATATATACTTAATCCAAGTTATTATTAAAAAATACTCACCACTTGGTCTTCGTCATAATCCTCGAAATCACCATAGGTATCAAACAAATCATTATCGGGACTCGCCATGGTGGTCGTAGTACTCGTGGTAGTACTCGTACGAGCCCTGTTCGACCATCCGTGATGTCTTAATTTCGGATACGAATCACTGTTAATCCATCTACTGTCACTACCGTAAAATCTGTTATCACTATACCGGCTTTTGCTCGTGTGCGAGTCGCTAACGCCGTGCGCTCGCTCGCTACTCACACCGCCCTCACTATCTAATCCGGCTATTCTAGTTTTGATTTTTTCGAACTGGGGAAACTTGGACGAGGAATGTCTTAATTTTACGCTAGCACTGATGGTGTCCGAACTGAACTTACTGTTCGCGGTTTTGCTCGTGCCAGCGACTACGCTAGTCGGATCGTACTTTTTCGGATTAGTTCTCTGGTTGTTTTTGAGATAATCATTTTTCGGATAGGCGAATGTCACTTGGATCAAAACACCGAAACACAGGATCGTTTGCGGACAGCGAAATCGCATTTTTCACCTGGTCACGTGAATTTGATCTTTTCCAGTTTCATTTTTGGATACCTGATAAACAAAACATTTTTATACATAGTGTCTCTAAAATGCTACGACGAATATACAGGGCAAATCAGCGATCCTTTACACAGTAATTTTATTAATTTTTTTATAAATTTTCCAAAAAAGTTTATAGCGAATTTAGAAAAACAGCGGCGTTTATTTCTTATTTGAATGTGTACCTAACTTTACGCTACAATTTATGCGATATGAAAAAGCTCTCCAAATCTATACGCCACATCTGCTTCTTTGTTGAAATCACTCAAAATGTGCGATATTTAAATTTAAGACATAAATAAACAGTTACAACATCTCTAGACACTACTTTGAAGTAAAAATGCAGCTAGATAATTATTGTTCTGAAATATGTATATTTTTATGACAAATTTTCTATTTTTAAGTTTCTAGGTCACTATAATATGAACCAAAAATAAATGTACAACAAGTAGTGAAACAACTTGTAAATTTTATTTTCGAAGAAGAAGATGGAAAAACATTTTTAAAATGAATAGAGACAAGTACCACTCTTATAATCTGCCTTATACGTATATCGTACTTTTCATGTGATCTTAAAAGATCCTCTGTTTAACTTTAACAGTCTAAGAATAGACAAAATAGTTTTGTCTCGAAAAGAAAGGATTCCCGAAATAGAAAATTTTAAAAAGCAAAAACTATTAAAGGATCCCCTTCTTTATGGTGTTTATTGTTTTAAATAACAAACGACCGCGCAACACCGTCCACAATAGAAGAAATTCTATTAGAACAACCCCAATAGAAAAATCAAAAGGAATCAGGTGAACGAGCTGGCCATATACGCTTTTTCGTCTGCCAATGCTCTAACTAATTAATTATTTCTTGTAGTACTGTAGCTATCAAAACATAATTATGTGCGTTGTTGTATACAATTTAATTATCTTGATTTGCAAAGTCGAAATGATTGCACGGGATTTCCAGAATTGACTGCAACACAAGTTATCTTTGTTATTCTTTACGTTATCTTTTGCAGATTATTCAAATAATTTTGAAAAAATAATTGCGGTGAGAAAATCATGCAAGGAAACGCGATGTTGTAATTTTAAAAATTTGCTAATACAGGTATACCTACTATATAATATAGTCATAGCATAATACAAAAAATCGTGATGCTCCTTTCGGCATATATTTTGGTAAACTTGAAGGATAACCTTTTAAATTCAGGTTTTAAAGATCATTATCATAACGTCAATGACAAGAACTTAAAAAATGCTGTTTAAAAATTCGCTTGTCTCGAATGCGGACTCATCAACTCGAAAATTGTTGAAAAAAATATGAATTTCGTTGTGATTACCGCCGGTAAAAAAAAACATTGGGGACAAGATTTGGAAAACGTAGGAAATAATATTGAGAAAAACTTGTTAAGGCTGAAAGTTCCTAATTAAAAGGCGTCCAAACACTAACAATAAAAAGAAAGCCATGCCGTAAGTTTCACAACTTATTTAAAATATGCCCGAAAAATATCAATCATTTCAAATACCTACCTACTATATAGAAAATACCGCAGGAAATTAAAATTATAAATATTTAAAATAAGATTAGGAACGGACGAAGATTAATTAAATTCTTCGTAATCTAAGGAATTTTAGAATTGTAGGATGAAAATATTGCAGGAAAACCATACTTATTTGGGGCTGTGATTAAAGGAGTGAAAAAAAATCATATAGGTTTAACTTTGTTGTTTGGACTACCAACCCCAAAGAATATTTAAGTAAGTCATGCCTGTAACAATTCTGTCGTTAATTTATATAGGTCAAGAATCGTAAAAATAATATTTTTTATTAATAGTAACTAACCCAAAAAACTTTTAATCAACTATTATCCTCTTCTAATGACACGGGGATCACTGTCACAAGTCAAACGCGTTGCTACAAACAAAGCTTGGAAAATTTTTTTTTTCGTATTTTCAATAGCGCGTATTTTTCAGCTCGCGTAATTTTCGTAATCCTGAAAAACCTAACCGCCAAAGACAAACGCGCGTGGCTCTACACTATCGCAGTCGGTGTCAGACTGAATCTTTATTTGTTGCGGCTTCCAGCATATCGTGGACCATTCATTCATCTGCTTCAAATATAATATACCCAAGTATTCATTGTCTGTTTATTGGGTACCAAGAATCACAGGTCCAAGTGAAATGGGTGGTCAGCGAAAGGCTAAAAGGTATAACAACATCCCTTTCTGTCAGATTTTTCAAATGACAAAAAATAATTTAACCACAACTCTGCAGAATTAACCTCAACCTGATTGCCAGGTGATTTTTCGTCACTGAGGTCAGGTCACAAATAAATTTCGTAATTGGGAAACTTTTTAGACTAAAAAATTGTTACGGCCCTGGTACTGAACAAAATATGTAGGAAAACGTATAATAACTCGCGTGGTTAATGTTTTCGCACCCTTAAGTGAATGCAAACTTTGCGTATGGCTCCGTTGCAAACTAAACTCTTACGCAAATCTGTTAAAATTGCCATTTAATACAGACACCTACTAGATACCTATACAGGGTGTCCGGTAAGTACCTCCTAATTTTTCGGAAGCATATAGAGGATGTTAAAACAACCATAATCTGTCATAGAATAGTAGATTCTGTAACGAGGTTGGGATGAAAATTCGATCCGAGTGGAAGATTTCGAATTTTTATTCTAACCGAGTAGCAGACTATATTTTCTCCACGACCAAAAAGTACGAATAAAAACAAATAAAATCTGTACAAAGCAATTAAGTTATTTATTCGCAATATTCGTAATTTCCGGTGGAGTATTATCCAGTTCCATATATGATTCATCCGATTTTTCACTCATTTTTTGACTTGCACTAAAATTTGTCTGAAAATAATTATTACAACGCGGCAATTTTTATCTGACACTGACAGTTTCGAAATTCATGGCAACCTATGTCGTTTAGATCAATTACAGAATATTCATTCCGTATCTTGTTATGGAATGAAAATACACGCAAAACGCATAAGAAGCAAGTGTTTCAGAATAAATATTCCAACTTAAGAGCGAGAATTTTTACATTCTATTATCAAAAATGATTTTGGAATTATTGCATTCAGTAATGGTCGTGGAGAAAAAAAATTCCTTAAGTGCCCCTTAACGTAGATACGGATCTCCAAAGGGGTACCCAGCGATTTATTTTTTTGGCTCTAACTTTTGAACCGACTTGTATAATTTAATGAAATTTCAATATTTTATAGATACAGGCCATAAAGAGTCATTAAACCATACTACAGTAGATGTTTTACATCGCCAGAGAAGAAGGATTTTATGTGAAACACTTAAAAGTTACTAATGGTAAACACAAACAGGTAAAAATCAGGTTGTTATTGTTAATATCCACATAATGAATTACTATTGACGGAAAACAGAAAACAGAAACAAAACTTTGTGTCTGTTTTCCTCGGACCTTGTCAAAACCGCCTTCAACTAAAAATAATTTTAAAAAATGGAAAAATATTCTTACGCAGAATTTGCTGATATGGTGAAGCGCTGTCCAACTCTTCGAAGGCAAGAGGACTTTGTTCCAAAAGATTTCCAGTCCGAACATTGTCAAGTCAAAAAACCTTTTAAAGGGTTGATCGGCGAATAAGGGAAACACTGTTTGTGTTTAGCATTAGTAACTTTTGAGTGTTTCGCATAAAAACCGATTCATCTCGAAAACCGCCGGTTTTAACGAAAAAAAGTAAGAGTACCTTTTTTGTAGAGGAATGACCAGAATTTAAGTAAATCGGTTTTCAGGTCTGTCAAAAGACACCGGTCAAAGTTTTGGACCAACGAGTGTTGTGGCCAGTCCGTTCCTGATTTCCCTGACAATGTAAAACATCTACTGTAGTATGGTTTAATGACTATGGCCTCTATAATAGTTATTTATGGTACAAGTGTGTTATGTTATATATAAGTCACGGTGGGAAATGTTTAGCCCTCAAGGCCGTAGGCCGAGAGGGCTAATTCCCGAGTGACTTATATGACCTAACACACGAGTGCCATACAAAATTTTATCCAACACTTAATGATATTAATAAGAAATAGAAAATTATATTCTCTCAATGTAAACTGGAAAACCCTGTATTATATTTGAATTGACATATTTTTGAATGACAAATTTGACACGTAAAAGTAAGCTAGTGTGATTATTGTTGTTATGGAATTGATTAATAACAAAAATTTAAAGAGAGTAAATCAAATTATTATTTTTGCCATTTTCGATGGGGGTTTTTCAACATATAAAAAAAACTCCAGCTGAAATTAAAAAAGAAGCTGACCTAGCGTGTTCATTTATTATTCCCCACAAGTCAAGAGATAGTTATGACAAAACCTTGAAAGAATTTATCGACTGGTGTCACTGGTGTGATAAAAGATGTACCTGCGTGAGTTATAATCATAACCCACCAGTGAGTTATGGTTATAACCCACGTGTGAGTTATAAGCTACTTTATTAGTCGAAAATCGAACTAATAATGTTCACATTATATGTAAGTGTTGGATAAAATAATAAAATTTCCTTAAATTATACAAGTCGGTTCATAAGTTAGAGCCAAAAAAGTAAATCGCTGGGTACCCCTCTGTATCTCCGTTAAGGGGCACTTTAGGAATTCTTTTTCTATGACAAATAAGGGTTATTTTGGCCTATGTATGCTTCCGAGAAATTAGGAGGTACTTACCGCGGAGACCCTGTATATATAATATATATTATTTTTTAGAAATCTGTCCTTGAAAACTAACGTCTACATGTTAACATAGATTAAGAATAGACATTACAGCCATGTTTTCTAGCGTCAGTAAAAAATTACCAACTTTACTTAGGTTAAGTGTCTAGTGAAGATATACAGACTGACTGTGGTGTGTACACACTGCACGGTGTAGTTTACTTATATTTTTAGAAGATTTTTTAAAAATTACGCTGAAAGAATTATAGTGAAATACGAAATGACGAAAACTTGATTATGGTGACAGAGGAAACAAATTACAGCAGTTCGGTTAGTGGAATAAAAGCTCTGGTACAAATGATCTTATAGCAGTTTACAAAACCGCTTTATGATTTTTAAAACTACAGTAACACAATAGTTATTTGTGTAACTAGTGGAAATAGTGTATATTTTATTGAAGAGTATTTTACAATACAATAAATAAATATTACTAATTTTTAGAATAGTTTTAACAATAACATGAACAGTTTAAACTAACGTTATTGTTATAAAACTATAGTTATTTCCTTCTTTTCAGTTAGTTTCAGTTTTAATATCGCAGTTCGCAGTTAGAGCAATTTACTATGGTAGCTGATGGACAAACTTCATTTCCTGTAATTTTTTGAATTTTGTTTTCGTTTTTGCTTGTGGAGGTCTCAGGTTCTTCACTTAAAACTCTTTTTCGGATGCTTGTGAAGTTTCCGGTACTGGTTCTTGGTTCACTCCCAGAATTTGAGTCGCTATTTTAGTTTTTTTTTTAATTTTTAATGTATCCCTCAGCTACAGTTGAAGATTTCCATCCTCCATGGCGTTTTAATGTTAACATATCTGCCCCCGATTCCACAAGCAATGTTGCAGAAGATCTTCGAAATCAATGTCCTGTGTATTGCATTAAATTGGATTTTCAATATTTAAGTAGTTTGCAATATCACTTGGAATTTTTACTGAAAGTATCTACACCAACAGGTTGAACTGAACATTTTCCATTATAAAATCTGATAAAAAATCTAGTGTGATTGGTAGTTTGGGGACGAAGGGATGCGTATTTGCGATACATTCCAACAAATTTAAAACAATAAACTTTACCGCTCATTACAAATGATCGAGGTTTGTTTGTCTTGCTATCGGGAATTTTGACAGTTTTGATAGAATCCATGACTTAATATTATTTAATGTCAGTTTCTGTAACTCGTCCCTGAACATTCTCCTGCAATGCCAAATACAGCAACTGTCTATAACAAAACGCAAGTAATTATAAAGTTAAAAATTAACATCATTTGCAAATGTTACCTTCATCATTAGATATTTATTATCTGGAGTTTCCATTAAGAATTTGTCAAATCCCTGCCTGGTAAAAATTTTTGATTTCTTGGGACGGTATCCTACCGACTCCTCTTCAAAAATGGAATTAATTTGGTAAAATGTCGAATTTCCACATTTATATTGATTAAAAGTGTAGCCTTTAACATTGAATACTCTGACCATAGAGTCGATGGCTTTAGTACCTCTGATTTTTGTTTTAAATAGGCTAGGAGGACGTGTTCAGTAATTTACTTTGTGTCACAACGGGACATAAACTGTCTATAACAAGTTTCATACACTTTTTTATATTTATCGGATAATAAATCTACTGTAGCTTTATTTGCTGTTTTAATTATATCTGGAGGAGTACAAACAGTTTCTTCCTCACTATCCGAGCTCGACATTTTAAACAGTTTTACAACAAAATATAAAAATTTTAGGTAACTATCATTATGCTTTCGTTAGTAACATGATTATAATTAAAATTATAGTGAAAACGTTTCCTTTTTAGTATACTTGGCACAGGTAGACAGTGCAAAAAATAATTACTTTTTGCACGATCATAAAAAAAATAATATTAAAACGACAATTATTATAAACTACGTTTGATTTTTAACTCTTCTAGAACTCAATGCCATTCAGAGAAATAAGTAATGCAACTAGACTTATAATATTTGCTGTATGAGAATATTCTTACGGTATTGATTGGTGATGGTGGTACAGAAACGGTTATATTTATACATTGACACACAGTAATCATTTTTACCAAACAGTTAATTTCATTCAACCCGATACTCGAGGGTACTTAAATTTGTTTGCGGCTTTAATCAACTATTGAATTTCTTTTAATGACCATCGAAAAGTGCAATATCCGCCTGTTAGTGCATGCCATTTCTAAAAATATCGATGATATTGGATACTCAGACAGTGCTAATTTAACATCATTTAATCGGCGCATAGCAGTTGAATGGACCACTAATTAATTTGTTTGTCCATTTTCAATATAAAAGAGTCTCAAAATTTTCTGATAATTTTTAGTAGATATTTATTTTCCCTTATCATTGGAAAATATTTTTTTAACACCCTGTGGTTTAAAAGTTAAGATGCTTAGGACATACGTTCATATGAAGATTTTTTCTTAAAACGACCCAAGAACCACACTGAAATATTAGTATACACATGTATCATTAAGGAAAAAAAAATTTTTGGCCAAAGGAAAGAATGGGGGAAACACATTTTTGGTAACTTCGGCGCCCTCTACCGTACAAAATTGTCTAAAAAGTTTTTACTTACAACCAGTAGACAACGAGATAAATCGATTTAAAAGGTTTTCAAAATGGCGGCAACATGCAAGGGGGTGGGGATACTTTGATAAAAAAAAATCGCATCCGTAAATTTTTGTAAGGTGGAACAGTTTTACTCTTACTGGATAATTTTTCTGTAGTAAACCCAATCTGCTTTCACGTTTGTGTAGGGTACCTATATCTCCCTACAAAACAAATTTAGAAATATGTTCCTCCCCCACATAATCCTTTTCATCCCTTATTGGGACGTGATTACGACTAATATTTGGTAATTAGTGATTCACCACACGATTGTGTATATACACGTGTACAGATGTCAAGAGTATAGAGGGTGGACGTTAGGGAAAACATTTAGCGACCACTACATACGGGTATAAATAAAATTAGTATTTCTGTATATTTATAGATATCACAGAAAATAGAGCTATTACGTAGCTATATTTTCTGTGCTGACCGATATCATTGAAAATATAAATAAAGTTCGTTATCGAATACAAGTATGTATTCATTTTATCATTCACCTTTTCGTCAAGTTGTATCTGGTTATACGCTTCATTATTATTATATTTTTTATTCATGCGATGGTTCTGTTACCTTTGAAAATGAATAATAATGTAAAGTAAAAATAGCCAATTACAATATTAAAAAATTTTTTATACAGTTTTGTCCAAAAACATGTATGGGGATCTTGAAATCTAAAAATGATAGAAAAACGATTAATTAGATTTTAGACAAGACGATTCGTTTTTTCAAAACCATCGCCAGGTTTATTTCTTACATTGTATTGTATTTATTGTATATTTTTATACTTTATGCCTAAAAGATATGATAAAAAGCTCTGGAATTCAGATTTTTAACGATGGATCAAATACAATATGGCGTCCATAAATAAAATAAACCTGACGATGGTTTTCAAACGACGAAATGTTGTTATGGAAATTTTTTTACAACAGATTTCCAATTACCATTTAACCGTTTCTATATCTCCTCAAGGTCATCCTGCATGTAGGCGCTCTGCAAGCTGCATTTGTAAGACAATAGTGATCCAAAAGTGGTTTTAGATGACGAACGGAAACGGTATAAAAGGCCTTATCGAAAACAGGCGGTTAGTTCGCTCGCCTTATCACCGATACCAAAGTTAACAAAATTAGCATTAATTCTGTAAACTTTGCTGATACTGGACATAAATTAATCTTTTTAACGCCATCCGCGTACGCCTTTGGTCTATGTAGGTACCAATATAACAAATCGCTACCTACAGTAATTATTACTAACTTTTATTATTATCTATTGTTTTGCTCACTTGTTTAGATATCAGTATAACATGCACATGCAGGTATAGGGTATTAAGGTATGTACGTTACTGCATTTTAAATATTTATTTCATACATTTTTTTATGTTTATGCATATCTTTGATTGTCTTATAAAATTAATGATTATAACGTTTCTTAATGGAATAAGTCTAATATTTAGATTTCGAGATACGGAGTCGTTATATAGGTAGTGGTGTGACGTATCCCTAGTAGGGGTGATTCTTTAAAAAGTGTTAAACCGAACGATCAATACCTAATATGTGTAAAATACTCAAATCACCAACTTGGCTTCGATGTTGTTATGTTTGAAGTTTAAATTGTTGGTAGGTAAGAAAATTTATTTTTACCTAGTCGGATTAGTTATAATTTTTTAATGCGATGGTCAGTGACATTTTCAAGGTTAGTAGCTCGGAATGGACTTCAGCAGAGTATGTTTAGGAGCCGAGCCCCAAATGTATTTTTATTAATTATAGTATATAGGTCATAGGTGTTCCAGCGATCGACGAATTTGGGTACAGAGCGTCAAAAGTTGTTGAGGTGTAGGTATAAAGATTCTTAAAGGACCCCAAGTAGTAAGTAATTAATGAAATATCGCCTATCTTTTTTATCCATTTGGAAAATTCAAAGATAATATTATAACAAATGTAATCATGAGTGCCAATAAAACCAATTATATGATAAGCGGTATATTGGTCGGGTCAGAAAAACACATGTTGGGCCCAAGCGAATTGTGGACAAAAGCTATCTGCGATAAAATTTTTCCGACCATAAATTTGTTGACATTGCTCTCCAATATATAAACCTGCTCTTAATTTTGTTTGTTATACATCATAATTAATTAAATTCTCTTGTTTATGTCTAAGGTGGAATTCTATAAAGCAAAACGCTCACTGCTCTGTCCAAAGACAGTCTTATATCAGCTAAACGTCGGGTATTGTAGGTATATTTAACAAACAAAGAAAAGAAGAACGTCTGGGCAAGGTGTTGCAAATATTCTAAAGATGCCACTACATTAAACCATGAACATTGAATGAAGGGACATATTATAGCCTCTGTTATCGTTGGGCGAGTATATTATGATCATCTCGCTCGTTCTTGCCGTTGCTGCTGCTCCAAGATCACCGGGCCTCGACTTTCATGCGTTCGCTTTTTTTTTTAAGGTGTGAAAAGGGCATCGTTGAGCGCAAAGAGATCAGTTTTTCAATGAACGGGGTGAGTTTGATCATCATGCTCGCTCTACAGGCATGGTTCAAAGTTGAATAAAAATTATTTAGGATCGACATTGACACTAAGATAGACGCAGGAAATGACTGACGCGCGATCGATGCTTAATAAAGACTTTGGTCTGGGAAAAGTAGGAAAATAGCATTTTAGTTGAAAGAAGTTTTATTTTGAATCCTCTCGAAATGTTCAGTTTTTTTAGACCAGGCGTCAGAATTCCACGCTGTTTGTCTAATACTGAGGGAGAGGCAGAGACGTAGCTAAACGTTTAGGTATACACTGTCTTCTACTTTTTTTTAGTACGTGCCGTGGTTACAGAATTCAGCTCTCGCAATTTTGTGTTGGTCCTCTCACTTCCACGTGCAATTGGTGATAGTGGTGTTTGGGCCATCGCAAGAAAAGGTTGCAATATTTGTATTTCCAATGCGTGATCAACATAGTGTCATACCTATAAAATTAATACTTTAAAATCCCATACAAAGAAACAGTTCACCACTAAACACCCTGTATACATTTCACATCACATATAATATCTTTTATTTGTTACAGACAGCCTTCAGGCATCAGGAAAATGATCCAACGAGTTATTTCCTCGCTAGGTATGTAATTATTTCACTAATCGACATTTCATTACCTAACTGGCTGCGGAAGACATAAAGCATGCACTAAGCCGTATAAAATGCTTATTATAATGGTGTAATACTGTATTATCTTTCCAGCGTTCCTAACGGCTATGGCAACGGCATTTACAAGCATAAACGATTTCTTTCCCGATATCAATGGAAACTTGACGAAAATCACTTGGGCACATGCTGTTAACAATTTACAGTTTTTACTTGATAGCCTCAGCGACGGTAAGTGTTGATTAATTCAAATTCAGCTGAGCTTACTGCAGCTTAGCTCAGCTTAAAAAATTAAAAAGGTCAAATTGTCATTCTTTATTTTTAGAAACCATTATGATGTTGGAAGCCGACGTAGTTCTTGGTCAAGTCAACGGTTCAGGAGATACTATTCCCATCATGGCTCATCCGCCAGCGAACAAGTCAGATTTGCCCCTCATTGCTTTTTTCGAGGAAGTGAAAAAGCATAACAACGACGAAACAAATACGAAGAAAAAAGGTGTCAAGCTGGACTTCAAAAGCATAGAGGCTTTTCTCGAGTCAGTTGAAGTTGTTAAAACCCAGGGTCAGGTAAATCCCAAGCAAACCTTACAAGCCCGAGTGTCGTAATATTTAATGTTTGTCTTTAGCAAGAAGCTTTAATAAAACCGTCTTTTAAAATGTCTTAAACAGAAATGTTCTCCAGATCTTGGACATTAAATCCTTTTATTCCGAAAGCGCATTTATAAAGATTTGAATTTTAGTATAATGCATAAAATAGTTGGATATAGGTGTATCTAACAGTTTAGAACGCAATGTTTATGAAGTTAATTTGCTTTATACAGGGCGGTAATTAAGTATGTGGCCAAACTCTAGCGTGATATACTCCTGATTCTAAGACAAAAAGTTTGTAAAAACGCAACCGCTTAGTTTTGAAATTGTAAAATATAAAAATAAAATAGTTTTTTTCTTAATATGTATATTATTGTGTATTTTAGTAGGCACGAACTAGGTATAAGAACAAATTTTTTTTAGGCGTTCGCGCTACCATATTTCTTGATATTTTTAACGAAAAGAAAGAAACGAAACCGAGATCAAAAAAAATATCGAAGGGTACTTTGCATTAGACATTGACTTGTCTACATAACTGTGCTATCGAAATGGAAAAGACAGTGGCGTACATATTTTTTGTTTCGCTTAAAAATTGCAACACTGTGTATCTCAAAAATAAAGCGGTTGTGGATCAACGGTTATAGTAATATGCCCTTTTTGTCTTAAAATTGCATAAGGAATAACACCCTTGAGTATGGTTACGGTAGGTATATTAATTAGAGCAATAAGACATTTTAATAAAATAATTTACGTGTAGTTTTCTCTCACAAACAACCAGATTTAAACAACAAATTGTCAAGTTAATTACAATCTTTATAAATGTTATTATTTTACCCCATTGATTATAAAGCTACTGGGCTAGTTAGTAAATTGAAAGTCTATGATAAAAAAAAAACTGTTTGTTTTAGGGCGAGTTCCCCGTTTGGATAAATGCAGATATCATCTCCGGGCCGATAAACGCAACCGGCACCCCTGTAGATGCCGATAGGTTCTTGAACGGATCGAAAACCTTTCCGGGCTCCATCCTCTCCATTGGATGGACCACCCTCTATGGAAGCAACTATTCAGGCGCTTATGAAGCCGATCAAATTAACCAGATGACTGAAGCTATCACTAGAAATAACGTTACCCAAGATATAACTTTTCCCGTTAGGGCGGGGCTAGCGGGGGAAAGCCTAGCTCTTCTGGTTAATTTGGTTGGAGACGTGGCGAATTCGACCATAACTATTTGGTCTGCTGAAGGAGATAACGTGAATGTTGAGCATGTAAGGATATTGATTTCGAAAATTGGAATTTCGAAGGTTTACGTTGATGTTCCAGCGGACCTTTTGAAGCAATTGCACCTGGACAATTTGCCTAATGCTTCTGGAAAATTAACCATTAGCTTGCTGGGAATAGTGATGTCAGGTTTGGTGATGTTTATGAACTATTGGACCATTTAAGCTTAATTTGGGTCTGCTGTAGCGTTAAGGACAACGGTGATTATTTATTATGGAAATTAATGTCGGATATTATAGGTTCGGATTACTTTCAAGGATGCCGTTTGACCTGAGGAATACTCAATAACCAGTGTCATTCTATCGGTTAAACTAAAGATTGAAGTTGGCCGTAACCTATAATATCGGGCATAAGTGTTTTACAGGCTATAAAAATTAAGTAATAACATTGTTTGTAGATGTTAAAAGAGATGGAAAGTTTAGGTAATTATTTTTATAATATTGTAGCTATATTACTTTTTACAGTTACTTATAGATACTACTATAGTAGTATAGTAAAAAATATACAATATCTAGTTAACTGTTGTTTAATTTCCAATGGTAGTAGAAACTTATGTTGTTACGGGAGGGGAAGGAGTAAATTAAGAGATTAAACAAAGGGTTGATTTTTTGCATATACCTCCTTTCTTAGGGGCTTTTGTGTTGATCAACAGTGTTCGTCTAAAGCAGAGGTCGGCAACTGGCGTACCGCGGTCTACATCCGTACGTACAAACTGGACCACCAAAAATATATTCTCTCATTGAATTGAAATAAATGATTAAGAAATATTGTTACATCTATATTATTTTTAAGATTGAAAAACTAATAATTAACTACGTTTCTTTCAAAGTCTTGATCAATATATCATCATTAGGTACAAAGTATCTAGAATGATTACTACGTTTTAAACATCAAACTGTGGCGTTGTCTTTCAAAATTGATCCAGCTGATCCTTTATTTCCGAAAAACATTGCAAATCGTTGCGATTATTTTTGAGATAAAATTCCTTCTTATTTTTCTTTATCTTAAACTTGCCTTAACCATATAGTCAACGATAAAATTTGGATATATCCGGAATTGTTTACAATAAACTACATTGTTAGAACCTTCTAAAGGTAATAAGCTTTATCGGATCAATAAAAGGTGACAATGGTGAGTTTATCACATTAATGTCACGTGAAATAATTAGGAACAGCACGTGAGCAACAATCTAATGGCATATTGTGCAATTTTAATTTTATTCGTCGAAATAAGGGATTTAGGTTATCAGCTTTTATTCAAAAATGGTTTTTGGGTAAATGGACCATCATAATTTTTTTTATTTAACAGATATAGGAACTTAGTTATTATTGAAACAACACCATACAGGGTGTCACGTCACAAATACACAAGATCAATTTAAAAAAAAACGCAGATTCGTGTTGACACTTCAAATCGAGAATTCCTTCAACATTTTTGCAAAAAATCAGAACTACCAGCAATACTTATTCGACGGAGACCGGAAACATTCAGACTGACCTACTAAAAACATACTATTTAAATGCAAATCGTGTAATAATACATACACATTATGCTTATACTATAGATACTCTTAGTTCTAATTGCATTTCAGTTTATAAATAGGTTGCATTATACTGGGTGATATTATGGTTATGGTTAATTTTGCGAGAAGAAGTGAAGAGGGAAATAAAAAACCCCATAAAATTTTACACAAGGTGACTATATATTAAAAAGTAGTATTTTGAAACGGTAGCGTACGACAGAGGCTCAAAAAGTCTACTTTTAAAGAAATTAAACTTTGTGTTTTGGACATTATTAATTTTTTTTTAATTTAATGTTTAGATTTTGCGATCCTATTTATTATACTAAAAGTCCCCAACCCTACGGGGTTAAGATCTTTTCATCAACCTATAGTAACATATATTCAATATGTTAATTATATAAAGTATATGGAGTTGATGGATCCGAATCATATCTTTCCACAAAAGAACATAAACAATTAAGAAGACAAGAGTAAACCAGTTTCAATTTTTCTAGTAAAAACAACAAAATATGTTTTATATTACAACTATGCCAATATTTAAAATCGGCTGGTATTCAGGTGGTTCAAGCAGAAGGCGACGCAGACAAAATCATGGTAAATAAGGCTCTTGAATTAATAACATTACAATCTGTAGTTACTTTGGTGGGTGAAGATACCGATTTGATGATCCTATTAATATTTAAATCAAAAATGGACAAGGTATCTGCTTCGACTAATAATAATACCAGACAAAGTGACCAACATAAAATATCTTCAAGAAAAACTTGGTCTAATGAGATCTGCAATATTATTTTGCCACGCAATATCGTGAGCCCCTTATAAAAAGGAAAATTTTCTTCTTTCAGGTTATTAATAAAAAATAAAGCCCTACAAGAAAAAATTTTATTATTTTTACAGCCAAATGCAGAAATGGATGCTGTTGTAGAGACCAGTGAGGATTTTTTAATGTCCGTTTATGGCGCAACTAAGTCCACAAAAGATTTAAATGAACTGTTTTTTTAAAATAGCACGACAAAGTTTAAATAAAATATTCAGTTAGTATGTCTCCAACATCATATGCAGCATGTTAACACAGTTTACGAGTTGACCATCAAATTCAGGAATGGATGGGTAATTTAATATCTCCTATCACTTGGGGTTGTAAAGAACAAGGAGAAATTATACAGACATAGCTCCGGAATTTATCCTTAAACTAATTTTTTGTAACTGCAAGACCGACTGCAATCTACGTGGCCAGTGTCAATGTGCATGCAGTAATTGCTTTCAGGAGTACGAGGATGCTTTATTGGAAGATAATCTCTAGTATTTTCCTCTAACTCTGGTAAATATTCGTACTTTTTTTTATGAAAAGTTTAATAATATTTTTATTTATTCTATGCATTTTTTAATTTTAATTAATACACTTTAAAGCCCATTTTGTATAATAGTACGCCAATGTATTAAATACCTATATTTAAGAAATATTTAAAATGTTAGTTTGAAAAAAAAAATAATAATGTCCAAAACATAAAGTTTAATTTTTTAAAACTATTATTTGACTTTAAGCCTCTGTGGCACGCTACTGTTTCAAAATAGTATTTTTTGATATAGTCAACTTGTGTAAAATTTTATGGGGTTTCTTTTTTTCTTCTTCACTTTTTCTCGCAAAATTAACCATAACGGAGATAATTTAAAAAACAAAACAAGAAATGTACATGGGGGGGATTTGGGGGGTTCCCCACTTTGGAGGGTTGGGGACTTTTAATATGATAAGTAATTAAGACGACAGAAAACTAAACATCCCTCAAAAAAACAGCTTTATGTGTTTTTGTTCCCAGCCAGTATAACGACGGACATTGTCGATTTTTGTTTTAACCAATCCTCGATCCAAAAAAACTAAATTAAGTATCAGGTTTTAAAAATCGAAAAATTCATGGCCGCCGAGCAACTTAGTAGCTTCATATCAAAAACATATTAAATATAATTAATAAATGTATCAATAATTAATTACCTGCATTTATATATATTTAAGTGGCTTCATACATTTCAGTTTAGCTGATCCGCTCTGTCAAATACTTTAACTGCTTTCTTTGGCCCATATCTAACGGGGCCTAGATTCCTAAATTAAGTGATTGGCCATCAAAAATACTGTTTACTGATTTAAGAATCAAGCCCCTAACTGCTATTGTTTGTGATATCTGTGGAGAAAAATGGTAAGATCAAAATGAAAGCTATTATAAGTCCACATCAGCTGGTAAGCGTAATATCCTAGTGTTAATCCAATTTGAAATGTCATGGAAGTTAAAATTTTTAGTGTGCCAGTTGAATCTATATTGCAAATCCATATTAAAAGCGTCTCCTTTATGACTTGCAACACCCTATGCTCGTTGCAGATAAAGAAATATACCTACATTAATAGCATGCCCTGAATCGAATGTGCAAATAACTTGGTTTGGTAAAGGGATCGTAATGTTATTCAATCAGCAACTGATATACAAAAATTTAAATTTCAAATAAAAACATTTAGTTTAACGTTTGTTTAAAAAAAAATCTGAACAGTACTTTTTGTATTAAAATATAATTAAAACTTAATGACTTTTTTAAATTCAGACAAATAATGGATATTATATAGTGCTGCGTGAAACCCATTTCAGGTAATTATTCCAGTAAACATTCAATTGATTAGTTCAGGCTAACTAATAAATTTATATGTATTGTAGGTACAAGATGGGGCCAAAATACAATAGATCTTCCCCCTGTACTATCTTTTTTTCATAAAAATATTCAAATCATAAATCCCAATCATATATAGGATTTATTATAACACCTTGTAAACTAACAGTTAGTTTAAGGATTTGATTTTACTCGGATAATCCAAAATATAACAGCAATGAAAATTGAGATCATTAAAACATATTTAGAGAGGTACTGTCGGTAAAAACTTAAGGGTATACGACTTTAAACACACCACGCCACGGGGTAGACTAACCCTTCCTCTTCACCGGTCCACGAATTGTATAGCAGTTAATAACAAAATGTATGATTAAACAAGATAACCGATTCTATCAGGGTGCAAAATATTGTAATTCTAATCAAACTTATGATGAATTTTAAGGAAGAACTGGAACTGGTTAGATCTATTTATTAGTGTTTAACCATAAACTATAGTCTGAGTTAGTAAATCGCGATTAATTTTAGTCATATATTATATAGAGTTTATATTCTTGCATGGGAGTTTGTAATGTTTAATGAGTTTATGGGCCATTGCCAGATATCTGATGATTAACTGTCCATTTTTTACGCGTAAGATTAAAACATAAAGTGTTTTCTTTTGATCGGTATAATATGTAATCATACTAATCATGCATCTCCCTATCCTAGCAACATCCACAGACAACATTTAGCAATATAACAATATAACAAAAGCTTTATTGACTCAATGGCTCATAAGAAAATGTTTTTTTTATCACTCACGACCACATATATTATTATAATATAATGCAGATAAATACCTCAAACCAATTAATGCTTTTTACAGTTTTATCAATAATTACCTTTAGAATACATATATATGTACTACCTTGTGTTAATTTTTCAGTTAAAGTGCAACGTTTAAAAAATTAAAAATGCTCAGTTACGCCGCTCTGGTTTTTATAGTTCTGATGATCGTGACTCTTTCTGATGAATTTAAACTTGGGCGTCCAAGTAGACCTCAAAGGAAAGAGGAAGTCAAAGTTAGAGCTGAATCTACCATAGTGTTGTCTCATGTAGTAAGTATATACACTGTCTGTATTCCAGACTACAGGCAATTTGTATGCCAATAAGCATTGCCAAATATTAAGTACCTTTTTTGTTTTAGCTGTTTAGACATGGAAATAGGACTCCGGATGTTTCAGAACTGTACCCAAATGATCCCTATTTAAACTATTCCTATTATCCACTAGCTAATGGAGATCTTACCGTGGTTAGTATGAATACAAGGTGCCTCACCTCAAAATAATTGATTGATTGATGAACTGGTGTAGTCCTGATTCGGGTCTAAAGGCCGTCGTCGGTTGGAATTGATTCCTAACGTTTCGCTAGCACAAGTGGCGAGCTTCTTCCGAGGTCCTTCCATCTCCGGTGCTGGAAGTAGACTGCTATCTGTAGCTAGCGAAACGTTAGGAAGCAATTCCAACCGACGACGGCCTTTAGACCCGAATCAGGACTACACCAGTTCATCAACTGGCCGCGAAAGCCTTAACCAGTTTGTCTGATTGATTGATGTTTGTAGGTAGGTAAACAAAGGGAATTTTCTATTGGTACTGCTTTACGAGATCGCTACGATAGTTTTTTGGGTATGTACTATGTACAAGATCTCGTGGACGCCTGGAGTACCGACAGAAACCGCACCAAGATGTCCCTGTTACTAGTGTTGGCCAGTTTGTTTCCTCCTAAGTGTTCGGAAGTATGGAATGCTAATCTAAATTGGCAACCGGTGCCTTATAACTATCATCCAGGTAGGAAAATAATAATTTATTTTTTCTGTGCTAGAAACTATACATATCCGAATGTAACATGAGCTATTTTCTACACGTATGTAAGCTCCTTCGGCCGGTTACGGTATGACGTCGATTTTTTTCTTTTTAGTAAATGATGATCCAGTGCTCTATGGAATCTCGTGTCCAGCCTACCTAACAGCATACGATGCAGTACAAAAATTACCGGAAGTCGAAGCAGAATTCAACAAAGATGCGGCAAATTTTTCCTATATTACCGAATTTTCTGGATTGAACATGACTGTGAATGAAGATGCATACAACGTGTACTTTGGACTGTCCACTGAAGAAGAATACGGATTGAAGTTGCCCGATTGGACGAAAAAGGTTTGGCCGGAATTTTTCAACGAAATCGCTTACAAGCAGTATGCGATTTACACGTGGACTACTACACTGAAAAAAATAGCAGCAGGTTAGTTTAAATACTTATATAAATGTAATACGTGTATCTATGTATATTTAAAACAAAACAGACATTAATTTCAGACACATTAACGACTACGTATTTTAGGTTATCTAATCAAAAAAATGATCGACGACACCGAGAGAAAAATAGGAAACGAAACAACTAATACCAAAATGTATCTCTATTCAGCGCACGAAAACAATATAGGGCAACTCTTCGCTACTTTAGACCTATTTGAAGAGCCCCACGTACCAACCTATGGCTCTTATGTCCTTTTTGAGGTTCATTTGATCAATGGTACTTATGGGTTTAAGGTAGGTATCGAAAAATAAACGGAACTTTCTACAGTTCAATTTAAAGAGATTTAAATTTAGGTTCAAAAACTAAAAAAAAATAATCATTTTTTAAAAACATACGCACTTAACACTTGTATTAAAATATTATAGTCTAAGTACATGATATTTTGAAGGACATACTAGGAGGACTGATAGCGAAAAATGTCAAAGATTTTAAAATTGTAGGAATTTTTTTAAGCATCGTGCCAATAATAAACTCCTTGTTTTTCGCAGCGTGAATTATTTTTTATTTTTAATCACGTGCGCAATATAAAAACAAAATATGGGAAAGATGTCTTTTATTTAAAACATGTATCTCAACAATTAATGAAGTAAAACATTAATCCCCTAAATTTGTCATTTAGAATGCCATTTCAGTCTATTCTCATTCATATCTATTATTATTCAAAAAGTTACTGTACTTTTTTCTTTACCATTATTTTCATGCCCCAATGTCGTAGTCGTAGTCATAATTCACAGTTGCACTGAAAACAAAAATATGTTGCGCATGATATAGGTATCCATGTAGGTGCATATTTTCAGCTAAAAATGTTTCGATATCATGAGCAGTTATTATTAGCAGCAATTATTACGTTAGGTATACGTAGTTTGGTAACTGTGAACGTTTAAAAGTAATTAAGTACTTAGTTTATTACTATATAGGCATTAATTTTAATTATTTTAAATTTTTAAAAATATTTACCCACTAAGTATAGGTACCTACTTAAGTATTATAGATCCATGAGCTATAATTTTAATCTTATCAAATGTACACACAATAATTTTGAGTAATGGTTTTAATGTAAATATCTATATTTAGGAATTGTTGCTACTCCTCTTCAGAAAACCTTTTTTTTTTAGATTTACTATCAGAATTATAATGGTACGGCTTTTCCCAAACTCCTCAAACTACCGTCGTGTGAAGAATTTTGTCCATTGGCGGACTTCAAATCCCTCGTCGAAGAATATCTACCTGAAGATGGTTTATGTGGAAACTAGAGTTATTATATAAATATATTTATTTATTTGTTTCAAATTGCGCCTCAAGTTCTTACGAAATTTGAAGTACGAAGAGAAAAGGACAAATGTTGTTTAGTAAAAAAATTATTTTCCGAACAAGAAAAATGTATCCTGGTATTTCTTTTAACCACATGTAATTACACTATTTGTGAAAATAATAAATATGTTCCTCTAATCATACATTTTAATCTCTTTTGTCGCCTTTTATACAGATCGTGTGCTTTTGGATATTTAGACTTTTGTTTGAAATCAACAAAAAATTGATGGTTTGTTTCCGTTCCCTGTTGAACTGATCTTATTTCTCAAGATGGAGACCCAAGCAAATAGTGCAAATTTGTCATTAATCTAACTTCGTAACTTCACGGTAATAATCTATAATATTACGGCTATTGTTTCAATTACCTTGCGTGCGACTGCTTATAACCAATTAATACCTCTATTTATATGCATGGTATTATGATGAATTAAAAACTTTTTAGAGATAATACAAAAATTAAATGGAAACGCCAAGCGCGGTAACGTAAAGCTAACGATATCAAGTCCGTCATGCCAATTGGAAGAAAATTGCAAATGCCAAATTTCAGGCGTCTATCTACATATCTCTTGCAGCTTAGGAGCGGACTTAATAGGGCCCTTCCCCTACATTTTTATGCGTAAAATAAAAAACGGCAATAACTCCCTAAAAACAATATGAGATTATACGTTATCACATATCGTGATCATGCATCAATCGAAAAAAAATCCTATAAATTGAAAATTGTTCTAAATCATGTCAGATTCAGTCTCGTCTCAAAGCGCCTTAAAATAGAGCAAATTGTAGCTAGAAAAAACTTCGGTTTCAGACCAGCGCCTGGTGGAAACTTCAGAGTTTTTTAAAGAAACTTTTCTAAAATGTACTTTAACATCGGTACTTTTTTGTTTCTGGTTTTGACCGTTCAATGGACCTTCGAACAGGTCAGTTTGGAGGCCAACCAAGACACATTGATACTTACGCATGTGGTAAGTTAACATTTTGTACAGGCACAATTATTTCTATACTAAATAAAATCAAACTTACTTAAGTAAGTAAACTATTATAAATATATATTTAAAATATCTTTATATAACTATAAACCAAAGTTGTAACCATCTCAGTATTTATTTAGTAACATAATGACATTTGAGAGATTATTAATTATAGAAGTTAAAATAGTAATATTGGTTGAGGCACTTGGGGTAAACTCCCTCTTAAGAATTCCTCAATACTTCGTGAGAATTTCAGATAATCTACGTCAGAAGAAATTTCCCAAGCGGTTGAAGTAGTGACCACCGACCTCGAATTAATTTTATAGAACGGTAGTCCCAGGATATCCCCAATTTACAATTTCTACTACATCAAATTACACTTTTATTCCAAGAATCTATGCTTCCCAGAATCTTTGCTTATTATATTTTACAATGTCAAATTGTCGATAAATTTTAAAATATGTGTTTAATAATTACCGCAAAATTAAATTGATTGGTAATTATTTTTTCGTGCTGCATCGCGATAATCGCCTTATAATAACGATTTTTTTTATGTATTTATACCATAATATTATAAATAATTAATTATTGCATAATAACATAATTATTGTTATCTATATAGGTACCGATATATAGTTTCTTTATTTTTACAGCTGTTTAGACACGGCAACAGGACTGCTGACAAGGACCACGAACTATATCCCAAGGACCCTTACCTCAACGAGCGTTACCATCCATACGGTAGCGGCCAGCTTACCAAAGTAAGAAATTTGACCGTCATCAGGTTTAATATTTATCGTCTCATTTATTATATAATTTTAGGTTGGGAAACATAAGGAGTTCTCCGTAGGAAAGGCCCTTAGGGCCCGTTACCAAACACTCCTAGGGGACTATTATTATCCCGAAGTCATTGACGCCTACAGTACTGACTACAACCGCACCAAAATGTCCTTGCAACTGGTCCTGGGGGGATTATTCCCGCCAAGAGAAGAAGATGTATTCGAAAATGGCGTTATGTGGCAACCAGTACCGTTCAACTATCTGCCCAAGAACCGGGATAAGGTGCTGTTGGGGGTGCTGTGCCCTAAATATTTGGAGATGTATGAAGAAGTTAGCAGGTAAGAGACTTTTTGTCATGTTTTCTAGAAAATTTCACAATAGGTTTCCAACTTACAGGTCTAGAGAAATGATACAAAAATTCAACGAATACTCAGAAGTGTTTCGGTACATTTCTGAACACTCTGGTCTGAACGTGACCAGATTCTACGACCTGTACAATTTGTACTTTGGCCTGTCTACAGAAGAAGAGTGGGGATTTGAGCTACCCGCGTGGACCAAACCAGTTTGGCCCGATACCATTACAAATTTAGCCATCCAGGTACATTTAGTCAATAATCTCTTAGTACTTTTCAATACCTAACTATAAAAAAAAACTATTTATTTTCTTCCTTCAGGACTATTTTGTATCGATGACGACCCACAAAATGCGACAAATGGCTACCGGATACTTTTTGAACAAAATCATTGAAGATACGAAGAGAAAGATCATCAGCAGCGACCTGCCAGGCAAGAAGATGTATCTCTATTCGGCTCACGAAAACAACGTTGCAGAATTGTTGATGAGTTTGAACCTATTTGACGTACCCCACGTACCAAACTATGGAGCCTGGGTGTCCATCGAGGTGCATTTTATCAACAACGTGTATGGAGTAAAGGTGAGTTTCTTCTTTTGGGTGCTGTCATAAGCTGGTCCCCATCCAGTTCTATTTTTCCTAATGAATAAGTTTAAACGACGCTTTAGATTTCAAGTATTTATATAATATCTGTGTTTTCTTTTACAGGTATATTACGAAAATCACATCAAGAGTGAGCCCCAACTTTTAACTATACCAGACTGCGGCACCTTTTGCCCCCTTGACAAATTCATTGCTTTTACTGAGAACCTTATTCCTTCCGGTGAACTCTGCGGTATATAAAATGTAAGAAAAATTAGGGCTTATAATACTCAAACACTAAATAAAAATTTATATATTTTTTGTAAATATTGCTGGGGGTAAGAAAGAAAGGTTGTGTTGCGACAGTATTAAGAATCTCTCTCTTTGTACATATGTTACAGATTTTGTTGTTTTATATTTATTTTCCTGAAAATACATTTATTTTGATAGTAAATTTCAATGTTTTTAATGCTGTCCCCTGCCACAAAAAAAGGTTGTCTTCATGTCAAAAGATGCTGCAGTATAATACATAATTTTAGTGCATTGTGGTTTTTTTTTCGGTAACAAATAATCTAATTAAATATATTAATTGAAATTGCCCCCCAAGAAGAGTAAACGCACCAAACAAAAAGTTTCATTCGAGAAGAAAATTTTTCGCGTATCTTTTTCTCTTTCTGGGGTGAATGACAAGTGTATAGGTACCTAACTTTTGTACTTGATACTAAAAATTGCCATGAACGAATTCCCTGATTACTTTATAAGTAAGGTATTTTTATCACGAGTACCGTTCATTGTTTTGTACTACCCACTCAAGTGCAAGTATAAGTGTTTTTATTTTAGAAATCGCGAATTGGTATCTAATATTTTTGCCACGACATCGCATTTTTAATAGCTTTAGAGTATGTCACTATTATCAAATGTTTTGCGTATTGATCTTTAAACTTTAAGTGGACATTGTCTTCGGGATTAGGCATGTGCCCGGTTTTTTTGGTACTTTAGATTTTTATTTCGTATCAGTTCTATAAATAATGATATTTAAATGGTTCGACACGTAGAGTGTGTGAAGAAGTAGGTACTAAAATTTTAAAAAATTCCGCTAAAAAACATTATTCGGGGTAGTATCTCTAAGAAAGTAGCAAACCTGATTAAAATAAATAATTTAAGAATTAAACATGTCCGATAATAATTACAGAATAAGTTGCAAAACTTGCAAAAGAAAATTTAAAAAAGTATGCTAATTTATGTGTTTGGTGTCACGCAACGCAACGACTAAAGAAAAAAAATGACTTTTCACATTAGTTTTACAAAAAACGTGAACAAGAAAAGGATAGAATGCATTTCATCTGAATATATGGGAATCTCTTGACTAAGCTCTGCCATATTATTATGACAAAACAATTTTGCAAAGACCGATAGCTGTAAATTGCAGGAAAAAATGTAACGGGTTTAGTTAAGAGTTTTACCAAATAAATTCAAAAAGTTTTGCCACTGGGAATCTTATTACTTTTTTTTTTAAGAGATTATGAGTGGGTACCTACTTCTCGCTTGCCCCAGAAAAGACTAATATGGTTCCGGAAATGATTAGCAAGAAACTTGTCGGATAATAATTCTGCTTCAAGGTTCATACATCATTTTTTTGAAAACTCAACGCAATTACAGGATGTCAAAATTTGTCTTTTTAAAGTCTATTTTGGCACACACTTATTACTAATGTTCTTATATATTTTTGTTAAAGCAATAAAAAGTGATCACTTATGCGTTTATAAGTAGGAATTCATATAATAATTATATGCCTTGATGTAAAAAATAATAATAAATTAATAAACAATAATAATTTAAATTAAAATGAGAACTAGACCATGTCCCAATTCCAAATATTTGTATGTTTACGTTCGTAAAGTATTTTCTGTGCTAAAACTATTTCAATCACCTCGCATTAACCACTTCCTTTCGTACGAAAATCTGTTCTACCTCTGTATGCAACAATGACGTCAAATTATGGGATATAATTTTGAATTTCTAATAGATTATTAATATGATGAATTTTAGAGTAATTAAAAGGGTATTTCATAGAAATTATTGGAAATTCATCAGTTCTTACGTTTGCCATATAATATGGAAGTACCAGAGAAATATTTATGACCCATTATTACAGCCATTCAGTATAAAAGAACTGTCTTTGTCGTTAATAGGTCATTAAAAAGCAGATTCGAAAGGAACAAGGTGCCATAAAACCCAAAGACGTTTTATTTTATTCTGTTGAAAATAGTTTTTCTGTGTACAGTGCGTGATTTTTTTTAAAGAGTTTCGCGTTTCAAAAATGTTTTTGAAAGTATTCCTGCTAATTTGCGCTGTCAATTTAGATTTTGTCCATTCGAATCCCTTTCCAAAGGACTACTATTTGGAGGACGAATTTGACTTTGCCGATAACAATTTTGAAGACAGCAAAAATAATTTCCATTATCACCATCACAACCATCATCACAATCACGAACATCCAGAAGACACGCTAGTACTTAGCCACGTGGTAAGACAATTTTTTTTTATCTCTTAATGATAAGTATACAGTGCTATTCGTTTAGTTCACAGCGCGTTATAATGCCCCCCGCAGCATTCGAGGCCGGAGCCAAGACATTTTCCTATATATTTTATTCTCTATATACAGTAGTAGTATTAGTATTAGGTATAATCAATCAGTATTTCAACACCGGATTATTTTCTTATTTCCAGCTTTTCAGACACGGGAACAGAACAGCGGACAGTATCCAGGAGATGTACCCAAATGATCCATATTTAAACGAAACTTACTATCCATATGGAATGGGACAACTCACCAATGTAAGTTATCTAGATTTAGTATCAAATCTTGGAAAGAAATAAAGCAATGTTATTTGATCATAAACTGAATAAAGTTCTTCATACTGCGAGGCAATATACAAGAACCTTTCTTTCCAGGCAGAAAATTCTATTTATTACCTTATCTATTGTTTCATATATTATTATATACCGACCAATACTGTACAGGGTGCTTGTGACAAACTATGAGGACAAATTTAATCGCTTTTACGAGTAAAATGGTATTTTATAACGCTAAATTTATTCCCCCAGGCTGGAAAACTGCGTGAATACAGTATCGGCACCTCGCTCCGCCAGCGCTACAACTCGTTCCTCACCGAAATGTTCGTTCCCGGAGAAGTGGAAGCCTATTCCACAGATTACAACAGAACCAAGGCTTCGCTACAACTGGTTTTAGCGGGCCTGTTCCCCCCGCAAAAGGAACAAGTCTGGAACCAAGGTCTGATGTGGCAACCTGTCCCTTACAACTTCGTTGCCAGAGACCAAGACCGGATTTTGCTGGGAGTCTTGTGCCCTAACTACGTAACGCTATACGCGAAAATATCCGCCTCTTCGCAGATGAGGAACCAGTTCGAAGAGTCCCAAAATGTATTCGAATACATTTCCAGGCATAGCGGTTTGAACGTCACTCGATTCCAGGATGTCTACAACCTATACTTCGGTCTTTCCACTGAGGAAGAGAACGGTTTTACTTTACCGCAATGGACGCAAAAGGTATGGCCTAAAATGATCGTGGATCTGGCCATACGAGAATATTACGTGTCCATGGCTCACGACGACTTAAAGAAAATGGCGGCCGGATATTTCCTGGAGAAGATCATCCAAGATACGTTGCTGAAGGTTTATGGTAACGCAAACGAGAAGAAGATTTATCTGTATTCCGCCCACGAAAACAACGTGGCTGAGCTTTTGATGTTGCTGAACGTCTTCAGGCCTCACATTCCTAATTATGGAGCGCATGTTTTGATAGAAATCCATAAAGTTAATGGAATTTTTGGATTTAAGGTAAAATACACTTGCCAACAAATAATTTTCCTGACGAATGTACTAACTGCTCTTTTTTCTTCTCATTATAGGTATTTTATCAAAACTACGAGACCGAGCAGCCAGAACTGATGAAATTACCAAACTGCGAAGAATTCTGCCCAATTGAAAAGTTTATTCGACTTTTCAGTAAATATGTACCCGAAAGAAACTTGTGTGGAAACTAACATGATGTTTAGATTTTATCGAGTTCCTTAAAATTTCTAGTCAATTCGTTATTTAATTCAAGTATTAAAATGCGTTTACAGTATTAATTTATGCGATATAAGTATTATTATTAGGTATTTATTTATTATTTATTTTGCATTCATTGATGAACCGTTTGTAGAGTAAAGTGCCTATTTTATTTTGTCTAATAAAAATGTTTAATTAATAGAAATTTATTCTTATTACATAAAATCTTTAAAAAGTAATGGTAATGTAAAGAAGACAGCTGAACACATTCTGGTAGACCCTATTAACTAATCACTAATATCTACTTCTACTATCATACACAAATGAGAATCACTCACTATAATAACCTAATGACGGTCAGGCGTCAGACTCAGTCGTCTTTTGTAATATAAATAATGTATTAATTTAAAATAAATTAATTAACACGTTGACTACTAATACTATAATGACGAATCTATACTGTGGTGCCATACAGGGTGTCAATTTGAAAACTGCCCACCCTTAATATCTTTCTTGCAGTTAAAAATATGAAAAATCGGAAAGACACCTCAATCTTATTTGTAATGGGGTCACTTTAAATGAATAGTTTTAGCCTTCTTGTTTCAACCCCCTAGGAGGGGTAGATGTCACCCTTAGTTAGAATCTTAAATGGAAATGGGGGTCAAGTGGCACATCGTTTTAAAGTGCGTTCAATTCTCTTTTTAGTGGCATCCTACTTTCTTGCTTTTTGTCCAAAGGTTTCTGAATAATCGCGTTTCAAAGTTGCAGAAACAATTAAACTTGCCTGCATTGAGATTTTGGTTTTCAGGTTAGTGTTTACACAAAAATTACTGCATTGGGTCTCCTTGTAGTACAAGATTAGGTGACACCATGAGCATAGCCAGACACTTTTCTAGGGGGGCCAAATACTAATAAACACAAAACATCATAAACATTAACGGTTTTTTTTATCAAATTCCAATAAGTGTCAACTTCCAGGGGGGGACAGGGCCCTCCCATGCCTCCCCTCGCTACGCCCATGGGTGACACCGTTTCAAACTTTATTTGGGAATTGGCAAAGTAACCTCGAAAAATTTACACAAAAGGTAATCTAATAAAATTTCGATGGTACTACGAGTTCGATGACTTATCTCTAGTAATATATTAAGGGATAGGGAAATTATCGAAAATCATTCCGAAGATTTTTTGCCGTGGAAATCGCTCGAGGGCTTGCCCGAGAGCGATTTCCTATTGGCAAAAAATCTGAGAATGATTTTCTGATTATTTCCCAATCCCGAAATGTATTTTGAAGATTATTTACCAAATAAAAAACTAACGATTTCTGACGGGTGAGATTTTCACTTTTGACAAGGGTGATTTTCACCGGAGAGCGGGAGATTATCGCTGGATTTCTGACGGGTGAGATTTTCACTTTTGACAAGGGTGATTTTCACCGGAGAGCGGGAGATTATCGCTGAATAATCAGGTGAAAATCAACCCGCTTTTATAATGGATGAGGTAAATAATCACTGAAATTCCACAAAAAGCCTTGCTATTCTATCAACAAATTCTAAAAATACGTGTTTTTAACAAAAAAAAACATGGTCAGCAAATTTAAAAGATGTAGCCAAAACAGGAATATTTTATATTTATTAAGCGCATAAAGTGTGGTTTATTCTCTTCAAGAAAGAACTGAAATTATTTTCATTTATGGAGAGGTTGGAAAGTGCGCACGAAGGACGGCATTGGTTTTCAATGAAAGAAATCGAAATCGTGAAGTAAGTCACAGATAATATGTGCTGGATTTGGTGGAAAAGTTCTCCGAAACTGGTTCGGTGAGTAATAGAAAAATAAATAACTTCGGAGTGATGAATGAAAGAGCTCAAATTGAGGTTTTGGGATTATCTCCTTGCGGACAGTAGCAGAACAGACAGGAATATCACACGAGACTGTAGGAAAAGCACTGAAAACTCCATCCATACAAAATGCAGATACTTCAAGAACTCTATGACCTATGACGATGATTTTGATAGAAGAATAGAGTTTTGTGAATTCATGAGTCGTCAAGTCAACGCCATCCCTAATATTCTGCCGAATATCTGTTTCAGCGATGAATGTTCATTTTTTCTAAATGGAAATGTTAACAAACAAAATTGTCGATATTGGAGTGACGAAAACCTCCATATTTTTCGAGAAGGACATACACAATATCCCCAAAAAGTTCATGTTTGGGCTGGTATTCTTGGAAATGCCATTATTGGTCCTTTATTTATTGAAGGAAACTTGACAGGTGATCTGTACCTTAATATGCTTGAAGAAACTATTGATTGAGGGTAATTCAGTTTTACAGGAGGATTTGATAACATTCCAGCAGGACGGTGCTCCACCTCATTATTTTCTTCCGGTCCGACAGTGGTTAAGCGAGAGATTCCCGGATAGATGGATTGGCAGAAGAGGACCAATTGAATGGCCTCCAAGATCACCGGATTTAACACCCTTAGACTTCTTTCTTTGGGGACATCTTAAATCCATTGTTTATAAAACACAACCTGCTGATATTGATGATCTTAAAAGGCGAGTTGCAGCAGAATGCAGGTCAATTCCCGGTGAAGTTTTCCAAAATGTTAGGGAGGAGTTCTAAAACAGACTTTATTATTGTTTACAGGAAAATGGACAACAATTTGAACAACTTATAAGATAGTGCGTAAGTAGATCCCATGTGTTTTATTGTAGAAATTTCTCTTCCGCAATAAAAAGTTATTTTTGTCGAAGTAAAATAATCAATAAATAAGAAATCAATTGTTTAAACTATATTTTCTTCCTGTTATTCAACGATTTTAACGGTGCCGCCTAATCTTCTAATCATTTGTACTACAAGGAGACCCAATGCAATAATTTTTGTGTAAACACGACTAACTTGAAAACCAAAATCTCAATGCAGGCAAGTTTAATTGTTTCTGCAACTTTGAAACGCGATTATTCGGACACCTCTGGACAAAAAGCAACAAAGTAGGATACCACTGAAAAGAGAATTGAACGCCCTTTAAAACGATGTGCCACTTGACCCCCATTCCCATTTAAGATTCTAAGGGTGACATCTACCCCTCCTAGGGGGTTGAAACAAGAAGGTTAAAACTATTCATTTAAAGTGTCCTCCTTATAAATGAAATTGACGTGTCTTGCCGATTTTTTGTATTTTTAACTGCAAGAAAGATAGTAATAAGGGTGGGAAGTTTTCAAATTGACACCCTGTATATATCACCAAAGAAAGTTGTAGCTACGCAATAACCTTCTTTTGGTATCACCAGTGATCCACCCGAGTCAAAGTTGTGCTTGTTAGAATAACGTGATAATTAAAAAATAAAAAAAATATATATTTTATGAAAACACTGTAAAAAAAGGAATTATTTGAGATATTTTTGTTTCAGTGTATATTCTGAAATCACTGTAGTAGAGTGCAGCTATTTGTACATTCATGGCAAAAAGTGGAAACCAACTTGTTTTTTTCCTTCAATTTTTAAATTATTATGCAGATCTTACTGTTTTCCGTAACATGCACGATTGTCTTTTGTTTTCTCAATAATTTTTTCCAATAATGTATGTTTTGTTTTTGTTACTTTTCTGTTTCACAATTATCTATAATTTCTCCAATTAAGCCCCTTATAATAAGTTTCTCTCTAAAATCAGATACCTGATACCTGAATTTTCTTCTTATTTATGAAAGCTGATATACCTAAGTTAAGAGCAGCTAGAGATGCCCAAATAAGTATTCAAATTAAACCAGGGGCGGCCTTAAGGCCCGGGCGACTGTCCAGGGGGGCGCCAAAAACATATTAGTAATAATGTAGGTATATATGTATCTACGTTACGTTATAATAAAATGTTATGATTTCATTGTTATTTTTTTCTAATCTATTCTCCATCGTGACGATTTTTGGTTTTAGGGAGGGGGCGCCAAATTACGCTCTCACCCGGGTAAAAATTTTACCTTGAGCCGGCCCTGAATGCAACCTTATGGTATCATCTAATAGAGCGACGCAAAACTGAAAAATAAGATGCCACCTCTGGTTGGAAAGTTCAATACCCAATTTAAACATCTTGTAAAAGATAATAATGGTTTCTGGTCTACTTATAAATCGTTCACCTTTGCGTTTTTTTTTCCTTGTATCAATAATGTTAGGTTCATAAATACGATTCGTATGTGTATTCACTTTCGTCACAAAGTTTAAAAATATTACTGCATACTTTTGAGGCTTTCTCCCTTGGACCTTTTTTACATTCTTGTATTTTTTGAGAATCCTGTATAATATAATACATTTTTCTCTTCGTAAATCCTAGTTTCTTGATCAACAGAGCTTTTTAGGACGAGAGACGCTTTTTTTCATAAAACGCATAATAAAAAAGTTTCCCATTTGTGTAGAACTTTCTTGGACACGTTGTATACACAATTTAACTCAGTAAAACAACTCAACGAAATAGGAACTAGCACGTGAAAACAGATACAAAAGATCAACTATGTATGTACATTGTACAATTATTGTACATGTCATGGTACATGCCTATGTACCGTGTGAACCACCGACGATTAAATAGTAAAAATGGCCGCAAAGCGTTAAAATTGCCTATTTATGTCACCTAGAGGCATCTCTTGTCTTCTTAACGAAGTTTCTCTTTGGAATGTGTTTGGTCCAGTACAGAACTCCTTATACATTCACAAGCAGTTTAGAAGAAATCTGCTAGTTCGCAGCACAGAACTCAAACGGTGGTGATAAAGTGATAACCTGTCGGTTAGACATGTCTTTGGTGATTTGGTGATAATCAAGTCAAACAAGTGGTTTCTCCTGTTCTGTGGTTTGTTTGCCACATTATCTGTTTTGTGCTGTGAGGCGTGAGGAAAACATTGCGATTGTGACCGCGAAATTACCAGTTTTCTGAAAATTACATAGCTTTTGCTTTTTTGCGGTAAGTTCGATATTTAGAATAGAAATAGCTCATATTCTAATTCGCATGTAACGTACTGTTATTTACGTTAAAATAAAAACAATATTTAAAAAAAGTTAGGTTAGGGTTTCGGTCTTTTTTTTATCATTATATTGCTTGATAATCTTGGTAGCAAATTGTTTTTAGCATTTTATTAAGCATGTTGCTTTGATTATGCCTATTAAATTTATTCCGTGATTAGGTTCAAAAAAACATTTTTTCAGCAAGCATGGCCCCAAAAAAAGCAGCAAAGCCCAACGGCTTCGTCTCGTTCGCTCAGGACTTAATGAAGCAACACGGCCGTAAATATAACTCATTAAAAGAGGCCGTTGAAGCTGCTGGACCACTTTGGGCTGTAAGTATTTTCAAATATACAATACTAGAACTTGTGTTCCAAACTGAATTGTTTCTCTTCATATTTTTTAACAGCGCATGAGCGCAGATCAACGCAGGCCCTACAACGAGCAAGCCAAAGGGATGAGAGGACCTCCTACTCGGTACACATCTGAGGGACTTGATGTGGAGGCACTTACTCGAGAAGAACGGATGAAAGCTCAGGCTGAAGAGAAAGCTCGACAGGATACTAGGAACATAATTACTATGGCTTATCATAAAGGAGAGGAAGGTAGGCTTTTGGGATAGGCTAAGGGCCATTTAGACCAGTTGTGTTTAAACTTTAATCTTACATTCTAATTCAAGTTGTGAAAACTTGCCCTAACTTAGGGTATATTAATATTATTAATATGTATATTTATTTTTAGCATTGGCTAGTGAATCATTCTTTGTTATTCACTGTAACATTTTTTGTTACTATGCGGCTTCAGATCGCTACTATCCAGCAGAGATTTCTGTGCTGAGTTTTTCTCTTAAAGATGGAGTAAAGCAAGAGAACATCTTTTATTATTTGGTACAACCAGGTGAGATCTGGAAGGTTTTTTTGATTTCACAATAATCTGTGATAAAATTGCCTTAGGACCCCTACCGGTTGGATACAAATTTGAGTCAAGACAACACTCGGATGAAACTCATTTGTTGAAAGTGCCACTTGACAGTGACGCTGAAAATAATCAGGAAGACGTCTATTTTAATTTGAAGGCATTTTTAGAGGTAATTTTAACAGTCAGGCTTTGCATTTTTATAAATAATGATATTTTCAAATGAGGTCTTTTGGTGTTTCAGAAGAAGAAAAGTCCAGGAACCAAACGTATGCCTATTGTGTATGCTGACAAAAAAAACATTAAAATGATCCGAAGGATTTTGAATTGTTGGTGCGAGGATTATGATACTGAGACAGACTTATTTAGGGTTTATAATCTTCAGGTAAGACCACAGGGTTTTGTTTACTGGTTAGGTATCTACATAAAATTACATTATATGTAGGAGATGTTTTACTTCCTGAGAAATACAGTAGCCGGAGGGCCAGTATGGACGTCGCTCACTTTTAGCGACCGCGAATTGGAAAAGGATGTTTATTCCCACAATACAAGCATCGCATGTGAAGTAAGTTCTTTTGCTGCTGCTAATATGCTATTTAGATTCGATCGCGTTTTAAGGAAATCTGTTTTAATAGTACCATGCGAACACATCAAAGCCTCAATACTGTAGTCAGTCGATAGTCATTTGTTATGCATACATGATCTGTGACAATTGTTGCTCCGATTTGAACATTGAACTGGAGCCCGGGCAACATGTTCCCGTCGCTTCCGCCATACCGGAGACCGGCAGCATGTGCGGAAGTACCAGTACTCGTTCCAGTAAGAAGAGTTCGCACTTTGGGGGACGAAGGAGAAACGTAAGTAGTTCAATTATCGTAATTTGAACTTTTGAACTAACCTGTTGGTTTTCTGAACTAACCTCTAGTTTTCTAGTGATTACTGGTAAATTCTTCCTACTTACTGATAAGTCTGTTGATTTTCTAATGGTTTTTGGTTCATTTGGCTTAACTACCAGTAATTTTTCATTAATTCATTGATTACTGATAAGTTATGCTCAATAGCGGATAATTTAGAAACCGATAGATAGATACCTATAGTGTTGATTTGTTCCAAAAAAAAAAATAATCCAAAGGTAGATATAGAACAGGGCAATACAAAATGTATCTTTATTTATTTATTCATTCAGAATTTAATCAATACTTCATGATATTTGCTTTGTCACAAAAAATAAAATAAAGTGTATCTAAAATAAAATAACAATTGCACAACATTCACACCCCGAAAATACATTGCCCTCAGCGGCTTTTATAACTTATGGTTTAACAATAGTAATAAACAAAAACAAGTACATATTAAGAAGACTACAGTATCACAATATTATCGTGTCATTAAAAAAATCACTTAGCGTGTAATATGCTCTGGAGTTATTAATAATAATAAATGGCTTTTATTAACAGACTGAAGAATAAATTAACAGAGTAATCATATACAAATTATTATAAAATAAATGAATTAGGCAAAGCCTATTTGCCGAAGTTTAACCGTCTGGCTACTCTTACTTAACCAAAGCATATTCAGCATCATGTCCACTTAGCAGATAATTACGGAGTTTAAATTTAAGGCAGAGAGTTATATAGGCTAATGGCATTAAATAAAAAACTTCTCTTAAAATTATGTTCTATATTGGGGTATTGTATATTTATTTATTTATTCATAAATCTTATGTTCATATTAAGAACAGTTCTTCTAGGAATAAATTTACTCTTTACTAGATTGGAAGAACGGGGTGAGGTATGCAATCTGTGTATGAAACTACCCAAGGTGGTTGAGTTGGCGATTGTTGATATTGTCACACCTTGTCCTATAGGGGTTACGTTCGGGGGATGAATAAAAACTATATTACTATATAAAAGTTTAACCCAGGCGAATGCGAATTAGTACCTACATTTTAATTTTTCTTTCATTTGTTTTAATGGTACATTTTTTAGTTGAATTGGTAGTTTATTCCAAATTGTTGTGATGCAATATTCTACCTTCTTCTGTAGGCATATGTAATTATTCATAGAATATCGAAGATTATTATTTTTATTTCCCGTGTTATGATCATGATTTAGTAAGGTTTCTGTGAAAAAGTCTATTTTTTTTTATAAACAACGTAGATTTCAAGACCAACTGCTGTTAATAGTTTTTTATTTATAAAAACTTCCTTACAACTCTCTCTCTGTTTCATGGTGGCATATGTTGCTTATGCATCGCTTCTGAAGTATCAACACCCTACCTAAATTGGATGTTCCTTCCCAAAACATAATTCCTTAGAAAATCCTTGATTGTACAAAGGCTGAAATGTTTTAACCACCTTCCGGAAAATATTAGAAATATTCCAAATCTTAATAAGTTTTGTTTTAGTCGTGTTAAAGAAGTGTTAATAGCCAACACATGCTACAGCAGGACATACTTCTTTGCAGTTTAGAGAGAATATTTCAGTTATCCTGTTATTTTAGCTTTTGAATACTTAGGTACTGTATATTTTCTCTGTCATTTTAATTATGTAAATTTTAATTGACTCGTATTTCGTGTTTTACTTTGGACTTTGACGTTTTCGACAAGTTGCAGATGTAATTTGACTGATAATAATAATAATAATAATAATAATAATAATAATCTTTATTTTTCAAATTGTGTTAACAATACATCATAATTAACATACCCAACACAAAAGAAATGGCGTCAAAAAAGAAAACGAAAAGAAAATTAATAAACCTACTTACCATAATCATTATCTTACCCTATACCTGATTAGTCCACCCTTTCCTAATTATTTAAAAAGTCATCAATAGAATAGGGTTCTAACTCAATTAACAATTTTTTTACAGAGGTTTTAAAAGTTTTCTGACATGTAATGACTTTTATATCATTTGGTAATTTATTAAAAAATTTCAGGCACATGTAGTAAGGACTCTTCTCAGTCAATGTTAAACGGTGAATTGGGTAATCTACATTTACTGTCCTTGTGTTATACACATGAAATACCTGCAGTTCAAAACTTGCTCTGTTTTTAAAAAAGAAAATTATTGCTTCAAAGATATACAAAGCATATACAGTTAAAATACCTTCGGCTTGAAACACGCCTCTACAGCTTTCTCTAAAATGCATTTTTTTCATACAACGGAGAACACGTTTTTGAACTACAAATACTTTCTGTGTCTGGCTACTTCTTCCCCAAAATATAATACCATACTTTATACGAGATTGAAAGTTTGCAAAATACATAATTTTCAATGTTTTATAATTCATGTAGTTGCTTACGACTCTAATTCCATAACAAACTGAATTTAATTTATTTAACAAATCAGCAATATGCCTAGACCAATCAAGAAACTCATCAATGTTCAGACCTAAAAATTTTGTGCTTTCCGCAGTGTTAACATTTTCATCAAGTATTTTAATATGCGGCGGTTTTTGGGTTTTACAAAGCTTTGTTCTAAACATAATTAGGTTTGTTTTTTCTTTATTTAATATCAATTTATTTCTTACAAACCAGTCATTAGCCTTTGAAAAAAATTCATTACCTTTCTCAGTCAATTCATTAATACTTTCACCACTTATAAGTAAATTTGTGTCATCAGCATAGCATATCATACTTTCATAGTAAGAATTTCTAATGAAATATAGGTCATTTACAAAAATAACGAAAAGTATTGGGCCAAGAATGCTGCCTTGTGCTATTCCTAATTTATTTTCCTTAATATCTGAGAAATATGTAGATCCATTTTTCGTTATTTTTACCTTTTGTTTCCTATTCGATAAATATGAGTCAAACAGCTTTAGCACCTGACCTCTTACCCCATACCGATCTAATTTTTCTATAAGTAACTCCCTATCTACACAGTCATATGCTTTCGACAGATCCAAGCAGATACCTAGAGCCATTTTGTTGTCCTCTAAATGTTTTAAAATTGCCTTTGTGATCTGGAAAATTGCGGTTTCTGTTGATTTGTTAGATGTGTACCCGTGCTGATGGCTGTTAAATAAATTGCATTTTTTAAAAAAATCTATTAGTCTTTTACACATGGCTAATTCGAATATTTTTGAAAACCCAGGCAGAAGGCTGATTGGTCTGTAATTATTTATAAGCTCCGGGTCCCCTTTCTTAAATAATGGCTTTATTAAGGCTGTCTTAAGCTGATCCGGAAAGATGCCTTCTTTAAAGGAGTGACTTATCAAATGGCACAATACATATTTAATATGTGGCACAGACATTTTTACAATACTAGATGGTACCTCGTCAATGCCGCTACTGTGTTTATTTTTAATCTGTCAGGCATAATCACAGATCTCGCTAGGTGTTACCGGCCTCAAAAACATTGACTGATTATTTACAGATATATTACAATGGAAAGGCTTACTCTCTAACTTATCTAGAAGCTTTGGAACAATGTTCAACATATATTCATTAAACTGATTTGCAATTTCAGTAGGATCGCCATTCATTTCAATATCGCACTTAGAGTTGTCCTTACCCAAAATCTCATTACAGATTGACCACATGCATTTTGTCTTATTATCAGAACGATTTAATTTTAAGTCATATGTTTGAGACCTTACTGCTTTTAGAAGAGCGTCGTATTCCTTTTTTACCTTCTTATATTCTGTTTTATAATGATTATCATGCCTGGATAAAGTTAAAAGCATATCTAGTCTGTGTTTACAAGCCTTAATTTGATCATTGTCTTCAGGTGTTTTTTTTACATTGAAATGTTTTATCGGTTTCAGTGGAAAAGATTGATTAAAAAGTCTGCAAAAAAGATTCATGAAAGCATTCCACTGTATATTAACATCAGTTCTTTCATTTTCATAAACCTCATTCCAGTTTTGTTCTTTAAGGCAGTTCAAAAAGTTTTTTTTATTTTGTTCTGAAAAAATTCGTTTAAATTGTGTTTTATAACCGGGAGGTTTCTGCAAAGGTAATACGATTTTCTGAGCAGTGTGGTCCGATATAAAAGTGTGTAAGACTGAGGTATTTAGGTAATGACAATTTGCAAATATGTTGTCGATACAGCTAGCTGAATGTGACGTTATCCTTGCATTTTCGAATATAGTTTGTTCCATATTAAAAGATGACATTAATGATATAAACTTAGTTCTATTTCCATTAGGTTTAAGCATTTCAATATTAAAGTCGCCTAAAAGAACCGTTTTCTTTTTTTCTAAAAAAATATCTAATAGTATTTTTTCCAGACAGTCCAGAAACATTTCTACACTACCTGATTTATCTGGTCTGTAGACTGACAATAATTATTTGATTTTGATGCGATTTTATTATTTCTGGTTATTAGGTAATTTATTGTCGATTATTCATTTCCTAATAATTGCAGATACTTTTTGATCGGTTCCTGTTTAGTTCTACTTAATGACTAGGTTAGTTATCTGTTGATTTCCAGTCATTTCCTATTTATTATCGGTAATTAAGTATTTTTTGTTGTTTGTCCATAATTTCTGATTAATTTACATTTGTTCCAATTTTCTAGGAGTTTGACAGCGAATTCGAAACAGACTCGAATGCTGATACGTTTGATACAGCCTCGATTATAAGCAATTCGTCGACTATCACCACTACAAATTTGGACGACGACCAATTTCCTTCATTGGGCAGAAGTCATTCGCAATCGGTAAGCTTAAAAAAAGTGTCAATTATGTTCTTAGCAATAAAAAAACTGGGCAACTTTTTATTTAATTTATAAATATTCACAATTGTTTTAATTTTTTTCTGTTCTGTCGGTTCCCAGTCGCAAAAAACTAGACCTATTTTTTTTTCAGCAAAATTCCGATCTGTCCGGCTTTAGCCAGGCCAATTCGTCGAGTGCCATAAGTTACGCAGGAGCTACTGGCAGGAGCACTATCCGTAAGTGTTTGTTGTTAATGTTAACTGGATATACCAGGTGTCAACGAAATCGTTGTACATCATAGGACCGCAGCGGTATGTTAAAAGATCTTAATTAAAAACTTAAATGAAATATCTTTTAACATAACAGTGTGGTGCTATGTACAATGATTTCGTTGACTAACTGTAATATGTATCAGCATTGGCCAATTATTTGTTTTTTCCTAATATAACAGCGTCTGCATTTGAACGAAGCATCGGCAGCATGTCCATAAGCTCGGGAACCCCGAAGGGCAGGGGATTCAGAAGGCGAATGAACGACAGTAGCTCCGATACATCCTCAGTCTCGGGTAAGTGTAAATAAATATTTAAGGTTGCGCCGTACAATGCGGGCTTTTCGGGACACCTTGTATATTATTTAAGGTGCCGCCGCTGCCAACTTCGTGAGCTCCGATAGCTCGGATTTTCCTCCGATTGGCCGAGGCAGAGGATTCGTTGCCAGACACGCCAGGAATCCAGGTGTACCATCCAACAATAACTAGGGATTTTTCTAATTATTTTTTTACTGTTCTACTTTTGCTGATGACATACAGAATTTTTGTGATTTTTAGTTCATACTTGTTTATGTTTTCGGCTCCGATTATGTATTTAGGTTTAGTTTCAGTGGCGTACGGTTGACTATAAAGTTTGAAGGAATAAACACCCTGTCAAGCTGCTCGCAAATCGACCGGTAATTTTATATTGATTGCCGCAAGTTTTTTCTTAGATTACTAACAAATTCCGCATTATTGCCGGTTATAAGTACCTACCTTGCTTCCCATATTTACCACCGTTTATTTTTCACTTATTAACGATTGTAAGGGTAGGAAAGTAGCCTAATCAGATAAACTAAGGGAGGAAGTTGCTTTTCTACTCGTTTTACTCGATTTTAGTTTAAGAAATAATCAAAGGTTTTATGATATTAAGACCATGTTGCACGTTGAAAGGCGAACCAATTCGCCTTTTTCACCTGAACTGATCTATGTTCGCGTTAAGATTACCGTATGGATTCTGGTTTCGGCTACACAGCAGACATAGTGTTTAACCAATTTTTTCTATCTAATATTAATTTAAATCTAAGCAAAGAAAAGTGTGTTGCGTTATCTAGATTTAAAGATTTAAATAAATATTTTATTTAATAAATACAAATGCTCTGATTTATCCTATTTGGATAGGTATAGAATTTATTGAAATTTCAGAGGATTAAGGTTAAGATTCGATATAATCCACAGGAGCGACTGTTCCACCTCTGCAGACATCGGGATGATCTTGTCCTATTAAGTTGCACACCACCTCACGAAAATCTCTTAAACATTCCTCTTGAAACTGTTGATCATAAACCTAAAATGTATTTTTGATCAAATCTAAGTCAGTGAGACGTTGGACGATCTTTCTTTTTCGCAGCTTCTCTTTAAGATGAACTATCTAAACTTACTCCATTTAAAACGCACGTAGGTACAAAGAATCTGGGAATAGTCAATCTAATTTTCACCGTAGCATTCTCTGCTTCCAATTGCAGTTGGGTCCCCTCTTTGGTGTTATAGCAGTTCTCCATTAATTCGTTGAAATTCAACCCAGTTACTTGAGCACACTGAAATTATAAACATTTCTTTATACATCTAGAGGCATTGGCGGGATGTGAATATTTATATGATGGGACTTGCGCATCTCAGATTTTGGTAAAATCTAATAAAGGTGTTATTTGAGGGGGCCCGCACAGTCGCCTCCTATCTACGCCAATGCCTGTAGATTGTTTACCTTCTCTCCAAATTCATCGAAACCCAATCTTACGGTCTTCATCATACAAGAAACGTACGTCATTTGCTTGGACTGATCTAATAGTCGACTTAAACCACATGACATGATTCGATTTCCTTTGCATTCCGCTGATCCGTGTTGACAACGGAATTTTGTTCCATTGTCTAGACTCTAAAAAAAAGTTAGAAGTAGATACGTTAAAATCCAATACACTCTTATAAGTTTCAACCCTCCCCCTTTTTTTGGTCATTTTGATACGTTCTAGAACAACTAAAAATACTCTTTTAAGTGTAAATTTTTGACTCAATTCAGAATATACATAAAAAGTTCGATAAAATCTTATTAAACTGGGGATCGTTTGTGGAATGAAAATACCTTTTTAATAAGGTATGAGTCAACCCCACTTTTCATTTAAAAACTTTATTAATAATGACTCCCCTGTTGCCATCTTTGAAAACTGAGTCAAAAATTTACATCAAAAGTTGTGTCGAAAATATCTTACAACCTTTGTCAACCCTTTTTGAACACTGGAGTAAAAAGTTGGAGTTTTGATATTTTCGACAGGACTTTGTGTTTTGCTTTTGTTTTCTCCGTTTGGCGGAAAACTGGTACGTTTTACTGACTACTTACAACACTTTTTCCAAATGGTATGAAGTTTATATTTGCGTAATCGTTGATATGCTCCCAATTTAGCTGCAGCTGATTTGAAATAAAGACTCTACTATCGGAACATAGCGATTCGAAGTATAGATCAATATTTAGCTAAAAAAAAAGTCAACAGTGTAATGTGGACAGGACAGGAAGTAATTCAGGTCACCGTGCTAAACTAACCTTTGTATTGAGGATATTATTATTTTGCACCCGACCGGCACATAAACTTATCAAAAATACTGTTATACATAATAATAATATTCGTTGTTTGCCCCACATTACGACCAACAAAACTAATTTGCTCGTTTTGTGTGGGGCAAAATCTAGATTGAAAAATTACGTTTGTTGTAAATCCCGCCACCTGCCTTGAAATTTTTTTTCCAGCGAGAATAAATCGATAGAGTGGCGAAATTTGAAAATATTAATCCTTATCCTTTGTACCTGCGAAAGGAGATAACTCTAAAGGCATTTTCGAAAGATGTAAGATTAAATTTGCAAGATAAAAGGTGCGTGGTATGCTCCATTCCACAATTATTCGTTGATTTCTCGACTGCAATAAAATTTAAATGACAACCCTCAGTCGTAATCCCAACCATAAATAAGCTGCCTGATAAATATCTATTGTGTAGTCACCAGACCTTTTGAAAGGGTTCAGGTCCTGATTACCTACTAATTTCAATAGTTTAGGTTAGCTATTTTCAACAAAACAACAAATATAAAATAATAGGTAAGTATCTTTATTTTAATCATGTAATTAAATAGCTATTAATATGTATACAAAAATACTAATCTACAATATTATAATAATACAATATTTAACTTAACCTGCTCTATATTTAGCTCTGTTTCACTATTACTATCGTCTTCATCTATGCCTAAACTAATTATTAAGGGCCGTACGTTACTATTAATTATTGGATGGATGGGTTTGATCATTATATCTTTTACTGTCGTTAATGCAACTTTGGTCAAAATACTCGTTTCACTAAAACTTGCACTCCGGTCATACCCTTTTTCTAAAAGGGTACAGTAAACGTTCTTTATGATGTTTTTGGCATCAAGTGATAAATGTTTTTTCTTCGTTACACCATAACTTCCGGAAGCAATATTATCTGAAGTTTCACACAGATCTGACATATTTTGGATGCTCGATAACACACACGAAAATACCTTTAACGCACAGTTTGACAAACACCAAACGACTGATGAACTAAGATGAAAAGACTCTACTTTATATTGAACACCTGCAATTTGCCATTAACCTACCTAATACACCAATATAATAACATAATTAATAGTAACTTAAGGCTCTTAATTAGTTTAGGCATAGATGATATTATAATGTTGTAGATTAGTATTTTTGTATAAATATTAATAGCTATTTAATTACATGATTAAAATAAAGATACTTACCTATTATTTTATATTTGTTGTTTTGTTGAAAATAGCTAACCTTAACTATTAAAATTAGTAGGTAATCAGGACCTGTACCCTTTCAGAAGGCACTTATTTTTGGCTGGGTTTAAATTTTATTGCGGTCGAGAAATCAACGAATAATTGTGGAATGGAGCATACGTATAGTTTTTTTGAAGCCACATTAGGTTCTCTTTAATTGTAGCTCGTTGAATCTTTGGACAACACTTTCACTTATATGCAATAAATGCGGGTTAAATCTACATGTCTATTTTCTGCTGTCGATAGGTTTCTTGCTAATTATTGAAAAATATTGTTTCAATGCATTTGAAGTAAAACAAGCAAATTTTAAAATACTAAACAAATATTTTTCGGGAAATAGGTTTTTATTTTAAACTATTTTTTAAACATTGACATATATTTGAACAATTTTTAATGCAAAATAAAAGGTGTTATTTAAAGTGTTAACCTTTTGTTAATTAAATACAGGTTGTCCCGTAATTGTGGGCAATAGCACATTTAGGATTTGATCTATGTCCCATTTGTTATGGGACACCTTGTCGAGAACGTGGTTCTTTTAGATCACAACTCTAACTGGTTTCTCCCTTTGTTATTAAGTAATATAATAAGAGATAGGGCGATGCGCTGACACTCAAAAGAACCTATAATGTAAAAAGAACACGCTAATTTCTTTTTCAAATTATAAGAAACTCGGGAGAATGACTAGACAACTGCAAAAAATATTTTTGGTATTCTAGAAATAATCTACATCTAAAACGAAATGCTTATTTGGCAGTTTCAAGACGACCAAAGTCGATTTGAAACTGCTGAAAATACACCTAAAGAAAATTTGTACATAATATCAAATTAAGAAGTATAGTCGGTGCCGTCGACACATGATACATCATTTATGTTTTTCTTTATCCAAACAGAAAAACGCAAATCTGAGGTTCTTATTTCTTACCTAAGAAACACTACAAATAAAACCATTGCAACAATGGGATTCTTGAATATGGATGGCATCTCCTATACATTATACAGTGGTGAGAAAATATCTAAGGTTTCAAATGAATGACAGTTGATATGAATGGATAACATAATTTTAAAAACGATAAAATATATCCTATATTAATATTTTAATAATTATTCGATATGATCACATTGATATTATTTACCCGCAACTTGAGCAGTGGCGGATCCGGACAAAATCCTGAAAGGGGGGGGGGGGGCCTCGAAGAATAAGTTGCAATTCGAATTTCGTATGACTTTTCCACATAATTTTTTTCTCTAACGCGTGTTTTGTTTTTGCTTCTTTTTTTTTTTTTTTTGGTGGGTGGGGAGCTCTTCCTCCCCCCCCCCCCCCCCCCCAGATCTATCACTGATTTGAAGGAGAAAGTTTTATATCTATAATTATCTATCTATCTAAAGTATTCGTTAGTTCATATAGAGTAGACTAACAAAAGAAAAACAATTATTAACATAAACATAACAATACTGTTAAGAATTTTCTTCATATTTTATCAATTTTCCTAAAAATGAATGAAATCCGAAAATATTAGCTAACTTTCGTTTTTGCGCAATGAACACTGACGGAGCAGATCTTGTTAAGCCTTTTGTTGCAGGGGGGCGCCAAAAAGGTGCACCTACCTAAAGGCTTTAATAGTTTCAAATGAATCGAATATCAATTTCATATCTCTATATTCAAGACACAACCCCCTAAATTATACTACAAGCATTATTCTGTAATTTGTTTCTATTTGACGAACTAAAGCCCGAGCAACACTGTTGGTGCTTATGAGACTGGTGTGAGGATTTACTAAAGCTCGGTTGACTTTTGCTGTTTGGAATACAACCTCTTACCTAAAATAAACAAGGTTACTTTAAAATTGACACCAGAATAAGTAGGTACATTTTTCATTACCAAATTTTTCCCTTTCAGATCTCCATCGCTTTTTGATTCCGGTATATTTTCATGATGGTTGTGATTACTCCTGTGTTTCCCTAACTTTTTCGCGTATTTGTACATGGCTCGTCCGAATTCGGGAGATTCGGGTGGACTAAAATGATCCTAAGAAATATAAGATTGTCAAATTAAACATTGAAAAAACACTTACGCCATTGCTACCCACCTCTTTCTGTGGCTCTATTTGAATCGGAACGGTATCGATTTCTACTTTTTTGATCGGAGTATCGGGAGTATCAAGAAAGTGGTTCAAATCTACCTGCCTCCTCACTAAAATACCATGATTGGGGATGACCGGTAGGCCAAGAGAACTGCTACTGCTGCTGGGTATGCTTAGATCTGCTGATTTCGTTTGTCTAATTTGTAATAGAAACATTACTAAGCTTAACACGGGTTCTGAACGATCAAGTAAACAACACTTACCTAACATCGACCTTATTGACACTGACAGCCGACGAAACCTTGCACGGCGTCAGGTTGGGCGAGTTGACTGTGGTGCTGGCGGCACTGGCACTGGTGCTTCCTTCGTCGTTCCAATCGCCATTGTTTTCCTGCGAGTCCCAGTTGCAAGTGGGCGATCCAAAGTAGTGGGCGGGGTCCCACAGTGATGTCGTTGCTCCTTCTGAATTCGATCTCGCTTCTAGGACAAAAATGTGACGTCACTCTGTGACTACTGTCTTTTCGATATGCGTGAGTATTGTGAGTGAACGGATGGACATTACCTCGACTACTGTTTAACGTTGTTTTAACCGGAGAGCTGGCTATACTTCTCCTGGCGACGTCCCGGAACGTTATGGGCGAGTAAACGACCGTCCTGCTGAGCAGGTCCTTTGGACTGCTAGGCGTGGAGATGGATATAGTTTCCGGTCTAGCAATCTCTTGTGACGTAGGCAGGGTGTCCGGTTGCAGCCTCGGTACCGGGGTTCTACATTCTCGGCCTTGAAGCCAGTAGGTCTTCATGTTACCTAAAAATTCTGACAATAGTACAGAGTGTAATCAGTTCAATGGGTTGTTTTCTATAAATTCTCACCCTTTCCTTTAATTTGGATCTCTCCTCTCTCTTGCACCTTGTACGAAGCGGGTAGGCACTCCCTGGTGTATTGGGAAATGTGGATTTTCATCGCTTCGCTAGTAGATTCCATGCGCGAGGCTGTGTTGACGCTGTCACCAAAAAGGCAGTACCTGAAAAGAGAGTTTATGTATCGTACCTGATGAGAGGGATCGGTCTCTTAAATATTTAGGATTACTTTTACTGTTTTACCTTGGCATTTTAAGTCCTACTATTCCTGCCACCACCGCTCCCGAGTGTACCCCTACTCTAATCCGAAGATGTTGCCCTGCAAATTTTATCCAGTTAATTCTATTCAATTATCAGGTTTTCATTTTCGACTAGATTAAGTTACTTACCCGTCGACGGATCTTTCAAATCGGTAATAGCCTCGACCATATCCAACGCCATGTCACACACCCTCTCCGCATGGTTTCCCTCCTTCGCCGGAGCACCACTGACCACCATGTACGCATCGCCAATTGTTTCCACCTGGGGAGCCCGGCAGCGGTTAAACAGGGATTGTTGGTGAATCAACAATAAAAGTAGGGTGTAAGGTAAACGAATCGGTGCAACACAAATGATTTTGATTAGTTACTATGAACACCAAATATTTATTTGGTTTGTGGGCCCACTCTGTAGCGAAAATGGTATAAATGCAACAAATGGTTGCCCATAATACTCACTTTGTACACTCTGTTTCTTTCGGTGAGTCTGTCGAATATAGAGTACATTCCGTTTAACATTGAGACAACTTCCATGGGTGTTATCCTGCTGCAAATTTCTGTGAACGTTACCACGTCGGAGAAGAGGATGGAAACGCTGTCAAACATCTGCAATAAACTAATTTTAAGATTTCTTTTCAATATTTTCCTGTACGGAAGCATTTTCTGTCTTGTTGCGTTTCTCACAACATATTTTTGTACGATATACATTTGCCTACACCGGAATAAAATTAAAATTATCTAATTTACCAGCAAATTAATCTTTGGATAATTTGCTGGTAAGTTTTCCCCACTAACTTTTACGAGGCATATAAAATTATCCCTTTAAACTTTAAGTATACACCGAATGCGCTGATGCAATATAGAAAGTAAATTGTGCAGAAAATACGCTTAAGCCCGAGTGTGTTTGAAGTTGAAGAATCAGAGGGCAGTCTGGGAGTTCAGCTTAGTTTAAGGGTGAACCAGGCATAAGCACTGCAGAAGAACTCATTGAGATGGCAGGGATCGACTTTAAATCTTGAAACCTGAACTTTTGTTTTTTAGAATTAACGATGGAATGACACCTTAAACATTCTCTACATGCTTGATTAACACACTGCCAACTCCTTGCACTCTTTTCAATAAGTCAGCTATAAAATCGACGTTTCGGCAGCAGCACGCCGCAGGTAAACCCAGCCTAATGTCGAGAACGTGCTGTTTACATGGTGCGAATTTAATGGAGACAAACACGAATAAACTTTATTCATACATTTTCATTCGCGTCACATATGCTGATAATTTCCCGGAGCGCGGATGTGATTGTTTGTTGAGCTGTTTTAACTTTGCTTTGGTGTAAAAGCGAGTTATGTTAACATGGAAGCATAAAATTTACCTGATTTAGCCAGTACAGATTATACATAAATTTAATCGGATAATTTTAAATGGAAATCATATCAATGTTTACGCTCAGATGTGCATTGGAGTCAAAGTTGAAGAAGTTATTCGCGGGCAATTGTACTTGGTCGAATGAAAATAATAATTCAGTGTTGACGCTTATCGTAAATTAGTATGTTGTGAAACGTTGACCATTTTCGATTAGATTTTTATTTTATTTTATTATAAAAAAAAATATCACACGTATTCATATTTTAATTTCTTTACCTTTACCTTATATTTTTTTTTGCTTACCTCACATGTATCAATAGGATTTTCTCCTTTCCTTAACCTATCAGCTACTTGTTTGGGAATCATCTGATACAGCAACTCGTCTGTTCTTTTCATTTCTTCATCCAGTTTTCTCATCGATTCTTCCAGCTTTTTACTTTTTTGCTGTTCCTGGTCTAAAGCCAATTTAAGCTCTACAGATTGCTGGGTACCAGCCAACATGAGATCACTAAAAAGTTTCAGAAAAAAACAGTCGTACCTACATGGCAAAGAAATCTGCTTTTTTAAACACTTGTTTTAGTTTCCTTACCGACTAAAATCATGCATGGATAAGTCGTTAATATACAGTCCTGAATTAATAAGGGAATTGAGATCTGGCATCACTGGAGTTCCTAAATACATCATCATTTTCCAGTTGTCCATGTATATCATTTGACCTGAAAAGTGTATTTCCATTCTGTTACACTATAAACGCTCGAAATTAGGCTCTAGTGATGAAAAATAATAGCTAAAGCATTTTTCTTTCGTAAAACACCAGCAAATCTAAACGAGCTTTGATCAATTTCATAATAACTTTCCAGAAATATAAGTTGAACCGTGGAACTTCAGTAAAATTGGAAAAAGTTTGAATTGCTTCCTCAGGGCTTACGACTTTTGAATTTAAAAAACTTTTATGCGCATTTTTCTATGTTTCTTTTTTAACCGAGCATCGACATTCGTCATTATTAAGCATTAAAAAAGATAGGGCTATCTAGAAAAAAATAAATTTTAGTTTTAATTATAAACTCCAAATTTTTTTGGTAGAACCCGATTAGTTCGAGGTGTGTAAAATATATGGCCACATGTAATTTAACAAGAGAATTACGTCTAATTGACGTTACATTACATGCTATGTTTCATTAAACTTATCTGAATACGCCTTTAGAGGTCGTAAAATTCCTTATTTTCAATACCGTTCTCCATAGTGAAAACGTAATAAGGAAACTGGTTTTATTTAAATCAACACGTCAGCTTAGGGTAAAAATAAGATGATATTCTTTAAAACCTTTATATGAAAAATAACTTGCACGGTCCCACGTAAAATCTGCCACGATCTTCTGTCTTAAACTTGAATTATATTCGGTGTTTTAGGAAAAAATAAAATTTTATTTTGAAAACCTTTTTCGTCCTGGAGTAACTTAAATAAATTGTTTCAGAAAAGGTGCAAACATAATATAATATTATCATATATAATAATATTTTCCGTGACATGTTTCTGACGGGCCCTTTTCGATACTATGCATAGGTTTATTAAAAGACAGCGCGTGTTAACTCTAACGTCAAAGCATTATTTGTTCAACATAATTTTGTTCTTCTTTTTCAATACCGAATAAATAAATATCCCAAACTAAATTATCGGCAATTTCCAAATGGCATCAACCGAATTTGGTCTTGTTTCAATTTGTTTACTGGTTATTAATCAACATCCGAAGAAACCAGACAAATGTTTTACACTTTCCAGTAATCACATGCCTAAATCAACTAACCGCATCAGGGGTTCAATATGCTTTGAATGTTTTCAGCTTACTTAAAAAAAAAAGTGGTCCCGTAATTTGACTAAAAAACTTGACATTTTCTAAAATATTACACATGCAATTAAAAAGTCATAGAAATTTTACTTCTGACAGATTCTCTTATAACTTACCTAGCAAGAATGCTATAATAATAAAGAATAATTGAGAATAGTAACTATTTCTAGTTTTCTCTCTCTCAAAACTATTTTATTATGCCACGACAGCAATGATATTGTGCACTTCTAGTTTATGAGACAAAAATATTAAAATCCAATTAGCTATATGGCGTTCACTTTAGAATTTAAACATATGGGATGTTTTAATTCGGTAATCCATTATTCAGTCAAGTGGACACTTGTGCATTTCAAAAATAAATACTTCGAAGAACAGAGATTTACGTCTGATTAATGGTGTTTTCCTTTACTCGCTTTAATTGACCAGTTGCATGTGCCAGCGTGATTATCAGTCATTTTTGATTAGAATGGTAAAGCATATTTTGGGATAAATTAGGGATTGTTGGGAACTTCAACTATATAAGGCTTTTTGACAATTCCTTGCAAAGCTCTTTGTACAGAGTATTCCAATAGCAATAACCACCAAAACAATAAGGTGTTTTTTAAATTAATATTGTGTGCACTTATGCTACCAACATTATTAGAACCGCCAGTTGCCCGCTTTTGCCCCTATAATCACTCCACAGTCTACCACGGGCACTGATTCCAGTTCTCCTAAATGAAATTCGGTAATTCCCTCCGGAACTGTCCCAGATCCGATGCTTCTTGTAAATGATTTACAATTTCTTATTGCGAGAAAAATGTATTGCTTATACTGAATGAATATACAATCATTCTCTCGCACAGCGAAAATCAAACCCTAATTTAAATTGTCGTCCAAAATGGCTTTTAAATTACCGCGATTATTAAATAGTTAGTAAAATAATTATGTAACTCTGGATCACATTACTTTTTTATTATTTTTAACTTATTAAATGGTTTCCTACCTTTTAATCTGAGATTCTTTTCTTCGTAATACGAGTCCATCTCGTCGCTCATAATAATCTCTTGGCGTCCCGAGGGTTTGTCGTTTAGAATGGGCTCTACAGTGACCAATTCGAAAATATTGTTTGTCCTATTCAATATCTAAAACAAATATAAACTGTCTGTAACTGGAAGTAGGCAATCGTCGAGGAACTAAGTAGGCATTTATTTTCATTATGGTCAGGCCCAAGATCTAACGAAAGATTCCTCTATAACACTACGAGCAGTGCATGCAACTTGGCATTGGATCTTTGATAGATGGTGATTTGCTCCAACAAAAGGTCAATTAAAATTTGATGGAAACGCTTTTAATTATAGCTGTGTGGACAATAATTAGTAATTTGTGAGGTTGGAATGAAATTGGATTAAAGGAAATATGCAAAATACATCGAATATCTAAAAAATTATTTATATTATGAAATTAACAGAAAAAGTTTATTTATCTATGAATACATGTCCTAGGTGAGTGACATTATCGTTATTTTGCTACTAGAGAAATTTTATTAAAATATACAGAAGAACATGCATTTTTCATTAGATCGCTACGTTTTTCCATTGCATTTAGCGCCGTCGTTATTGGGTATAAAATAAACATAGTTTTCCTTTATAAATAAAACATTAGCTTTATGCGAAAATGTTACTTTTTAGAGGGTTGTGCAGAAGACAATATTTTTGTCGTCGACTATTATTGATAGTTACAGTCGTATTTTAACAAATTATGTTCAATGGGGAAGAAATTGCTGAAAAGCCCTCATTATTGCAGATTGAAAAAGTAAGGGATAAACCTTAAAAAAAACCTAAAAATTCGAGAGAAATAAAGAGATGGGGATGATACATAATGATATATAAAATATAATCCTTGAACTGTAATAAATTATTAAAAAAAAAACCGAATAAAATTATGAGTTGAACCAAAGCTAAGTGAGAGTCGTATTTAAACAAACTATGTTGAAATGTGGGTGATACATTGAATTATTATGAAAATGCCAATGATCAAACACGATTTAATATTTACGTTAAATAAATATTAAATGTCATGGCAATTATATAAACCATTTGACCGTAAAACAAACAGATAATTAAACCACGTTGTATTGAGGGCATCCAGCGCCACACAAAAAACAGCATAAAAAATGAATAACACATAAACTGATTGGTCCATTTTCTGCTACAAAAGCTCTCGGTGTTCAAATTGTAAGCAAACCTACTTACTAATTTGTTTCAATTAGCCAGTGTTTTTTTGTGATTTGTTCAAGGTTTGCGACAGAGCTTTTAGGGCGTTCGTGCCGATATGTTTATAACTAAATAAATACTACTTACCGAACTAAATTTAAAGGCAGTCAGTGGTCGAACTAGATCGAACCAGTTCGTAATCTTCTTTCCTAAGAGATCAGGCATTATTACCATGAGTGAGTTGCCTATACTACGTACTATCATATCAGATCTGAAAACAATAATATATTAGTGGGGCGCTACACAGTTGCTCCATTGCGGCTTATTAGTTAAACTTCAATACCGAATGCAAAGCGACTGACATTACATTTTTTTTAAATTGTACGCTACTGATGCGGCTACTTGTCGTTCTAAAATTTATTGCTCGAGTTTGGAGGCTTCGCAGATATCAAATAATCTTATAATTCAAGAGACGCATATGCATATTATCGAAGGAATTCGGAATACAGTCGAGAAAGCCAGCAAAATCTGCCTTAAAATACTGTCTATACAGGGGTTAACGTTTAATGGCTCAGTATTGTAGACAATTGCTAATTTAAAAGGCACGTAATAAAAAAACAGTTGACACTCTTTTAGGTTTTAGATTAAACTTCTGTAGGGTAATATTTGTTTCCTTTTTTCTCTCATGCATTTAAACTCAAACTCGAACATTTTATTTATCATTTTAAGCATAACAGCTGTGAAGAAAAGGAAAAAAGCAAATACATAGAGGCGAGTAATGTGATATACTTGGTATTATTATGATGAATATTACGATACATAAAGAAAATATAAATTCGATAAGCAAAATTGGTAGTAAGCAGGATCCTTATTTTATATTCTAATGTTAGTAGGTGAACGAAAAGTCAAAAAACTCCCCCAAACTATAGAACACAACGGCAACCAAATTATTTTTAATCAGTTCAAATTTTTAATGGTTGTAATACTGCTTGGTAGGTATTTTTGTTTCGCCTGTTGTATGAGTGCATTCCGGAGTATATATGTATGTATCTTTCTTATTTTTGTCAACTTTGTGAAGTCGTATCCGCGTTTACAGAGACTCCCCAAAACTATTCCATATTGCATTATAGACAAGAAATAATCAGAATCATATCCAAAATTGATTTTGATTGTTGTAATTGCATAAATTGCCGAGTTTCTTATTGCATTGATTTATATGAAATTTCCAGTCGATATACCCCTAGAAACTTTGTAGTAGGCGTCGGATTGAGAGGGCCAATTGATGACGCACTGGGTTATTTCCCTAGTGGTTACATTAGTTTTTACTGCGTGGCCAATAGGGTTGCTCACTGGTTCGTTACTTTTCTGCTACCTTGATTAAACAATTGTTTACTTAAACACTTGTGTTTTTATTCTTAATGCAGGTTATGGTAGCTTATTACAAGGATTCACGACAAGAACACTGGTCGATACTTAACGTTTACATTACTAACTGCTTTTTTACATTTTTTCCCTAACTATCGCTTGAAACTACATCACAAAAACGCCCCCGCATCGTAGGGAGTTCAATTTCGTACGTCAGACAACGCGGAATCGTGAGCTGCTTAGTTTTACTTAAAAAGAAACCATTTAATTTCCCAAAAAGGCCTTAAACTCGTGGAGCGGACGTAAGGGCACTTGCTTCACCGAGCCATCTTGGAATCTCTCTCTCCCTCTGCGTTTTTTACTAGCTACGTGACTGAATGCAAGTAACTGCGTGAACAAATTATAAGCCTTATGTAATTTACAAACAAATATGGCAGAGATTAAAATCGCACGCACACAGCTTTTACCAACCTATTCTCTTTAACGTGTTGATACAAGTTTCCCCAACACCAATATTTATATTAAGGAGATGTTCCCGACTTTCTTATTTAGTTGGAAAATAATGTTAAACGTTTAAATCGACATGAAGTAACAAGTTGTTAGAAGCGAACCAGTCTGCTATTTCTGAGATTTTTCGGATGCGTTTTTTATTTCTATATGACTAAATCGAATGCTGGTGTCGGAGCAAAAAATTACCCCTAGTAGGCAATGATAGAGTTGTCCTCTCGGGTGTGCGTTTTTTTTTTGTTTCACTCTCGTATCTTGGTGGCGTACTTCGTACCTATGTCACAGTGATCTGTGCCTATGTACCATGAGTGAATATAAATTTAATAGCCAAAATGAAATAGGGGTGCAACGACTTGAATAGGTCGTCTAGCCTGCCAACTACGTAAATATTAATTAAATTTACTAAGGACTACCATGGAATGAGTATGTATACTAAGAAGCTGCGCAAATTATGTCAATAGTTTATGTTAAAGGTAAATTTGCGAAATTTTGAAAATATACTAGAACACTATCCCAGTTTATATTATATTGACATTATATTGTTGTATTATATTTGTGTAATGCTCACCAGTGTTGATAAGGTATACAAAAAAGTTCTGTTTAAAAAGCTGTTTTATGTACATACATACGTTGGCAATTCTTAAATTCAAAAATCTTACCCCTTACCCATTATAAAGTAAATTTGCCCCGTTCAAACATTTCACATTCATTAGCTTCACCCTTCTTAATTATTAATTTTATTAATATAAAGTAGTAGAATCGTCAAAGAGAAGAAGGTTACTTAAGCTTTATTCCCGCATCAGCTAAGGACATATAATTATTTTATTATTACCCTTTGTTTTGAAGGCATTACAAAATTAAAATGTTGCTACTGCTTTGTCATTAAATTTAGATGAGGGCCCTATTACCGAAAGTCTTAAATTCCTCCCCAAGAAAAAACTTAGCATATACTATGTTTTCTATACTTACCCAAACACTATACAAAAAGGAAATATCTCAAAAAGTACAGACGCGCTAATGGGCAGATGTTTTTCTTCCCGCGTCATCGTCAAGGAGGCTAGTGTAAATGCCCTATTGTCAAATGTCAATTGAAAGGTGACGTGGACCATATCGAACAATAGTTCTTCTCGTACCAGTTCGATCTTCATTTCTTTGTGGTAGAAGTGACGAGCTACCTACAAACCGGTAAAGATATAAGCAACGCTTTGATTGGTTGATAGCGGAACTCGATACTTATTAAAAAACACAAAAATAATTATATATATATATATGTTATTGTCGTAGATTTTGTGATGGAATATTAACGGGAAAGAAATTTTTATTTTGAGGCGGTTATTAAAAAATTACACCGAACAACGAGGTTACACTGCACAAGTGTTAATTAATAAAACCAATTAAGGAAGATTGAGTATGCAGTATAATTACTTGAGAGCGCAATGAAAAAGCAAACATTTAATTAAATTAAATTACATATTCTAAATCAGAGGAATACATTTTTGAAATAGTATAGGGCTTAAAATAACATACATTTTTAATAAAACAGTAGTAATGTATAACATTTATCAAGCATGTAATGTTGGTTACGAGTTTCTAAGGTCTTTGGTTACTACTCATATGAGAGAATTCATTCGAATTAGTAATAATAAGCCTAATACTATAGGTTTGATACTATGGCGCCCAGAAACTTCGGACCATTCTTGATCATAATTTTACAGTAATTTTAAATGGTCCTACAACCGAGTCTCTGCAATGTTTTGAATTTTTCATGGCATATGATTTTTTTACTGTTGATTTGTCACAAGCCCGTGAAGTAATGGGTTCATCACGGTGTAATGAATATGATTATTTATCGGAAAACTAACAAGTAATTAAAAAATGGTTGTAGAAAAATACATTCAATCCACAGTGAAGTGATTTTCAAATCTTCGGGAGACGCACACTTTATCGAAATGAATTTTTCTCGTAGCAAAATAGACCGCGAACAAAGGAAAATGTAATAAAGGAAAGTTTCGGTTTTATTAGAGAGTCTGTACTAATAATCCGGTAATTCAGACGACATAGGATAGAAGTTGTGACAAAACTTTTTGTGGGTGCCTACACTATTTTTCGTTACACTTGTATCTAACTTTTGATGCCAATAATGAACAATGTATAATTTTGTTTAGTTTAAGCATACCCACTATAATTTTTTTTCACCCTCAAATGAAGTGTATGGTTTCAAAATTAGGGCATACTTAGAAACACAAAACAAAATCCAAACATTCTATTAAAAAATAAATAAAAAGAGAGAAATTAAAGAGAATCTTTCATTTTCCAGAAAAAGCGAAGGCACAAAATTCTTAATTTATTTTTTTCATCAATACTTTCGACTGTTTCAAAATAAAACAACAATTTGTCCGCTTTTAGTCGCGGAACAGCAAAATGAAAGATAAAGTCAAGAGATAAATTGTCTAAAGAAGATTCAAACTATGAAATCCAACCACGACAAGCATGTATGTACTTATTGTTACATATTTAAAAATTAACCCTAAAAAAGTCAATGGTGGTCAAATCTGGATATCGTGCAAGCTATCTATACCGAATTCTGACATTCCTCGTATTTCTATTTTAACTTGACGATACTTACCTCTCTGATCTGCCCCATTGTGTAATACACGAATCCTCTCCGTTTGCTTCTGTAATGCAACGTCAAGCCGTGTTTCGTTTCATTCTCGCAAATAAAACTGGGCGCCCTCATTCTCGGGTACGAGAATTTCAGGTACTCGTGCAAATTGTCCAATCCGTTTAAAAAATCTCGCATGTGGCGACCCAACACCGAAAGGACCCTGTCGTATCCGTATTGGCTGACGAAGCCGATGAAAAATACGCCCATTTGGTCGAAAAACTCTTTTTCGCTGACTTTGAGAACCTAAAAACGTTTTAATCATACACTGTGTATTGAATAATTTTTAAAATACGCCCCGCCGGAAGCAATCTCTCGAGCCGCCACTGTTATAATCTCTTATCTATTGCCAGGTGCAAAATTTTAGCGCAAGAGCGATACTTAAGATTTTTAAAGCTGTCGATACTTTTGCTGCACCCTGTAGGTATACCTATGGTATACTCTATGCTACTATACTCTACATATTCACATCTAATTATGACTATGTTGCCAAGTCTTATTTGTTTAAAGAAATTCTTTTTTTCTGATAGACCTAACGAACCTTAAGAGTAGAAATAGAAAAATCGTATGCCTGCGACCTTTAGAGGATCTCAGAAATAACATTTTTTTCTTTATTTTCCTTTATTAGGTTCGTGTTACTTGTTTAAATTGATTGACAGAATCCTAAAAGGAACGCGGGCTTTGTCCCGGAATAAATCAGTATTCTTCTATCCGATTTCCACCTGTTAGTATTTTGTATGCTTCCAAGCCGAAGTAATAATTTGTTTTAAATGAACGCCGTTAGAATTGTACATAAAGTTAACAGGGTCTATGAATATCAACTAATCCTTAACGACTATCCATACAGCTAGGGCTAGGGCTACTTAAACATTATGTCAGGCTCTTTACCTGTACTGCTTTCTTCGATAACCTGGGTATCAACCCCTCCGGGTACACCTGGTGCGTGCTGAAGCTTGGCTGGTCCACGCCTGCAGCTCTCCGGATTTCCTCCCATTTGTCTTCCCCGTAGGTTGCCTTGATGTACTCGGTCATGTTTTCTATGATCAACCCGTACATGGTTCATTTGTCTGGAATAAATGTATCACGTGACAATCTGGTGAATCTTGGCCAATAGTTTTGTTCAGTTGGTAATAAGTAACCCAACTATTTATTTATTGGTAATCGTATATAATACTCAACTTTTTTTAATTAATAAACTACTGTAAGCACACTTTCCTACTTTTATTTTTTAAATATTCTATTTCTTACTCCATATCAAATATACACTTTGCTCCATATCAAATATACACTAATGTTCAAACAACAAACAGAAACACCACATACAGACGTTGTTTACTTTCATTTCTCTCCGCCTGGAATTTGGATAATATGTAATTTAAACCACGTTACGAATATTTGATTCCCTTGCTACTTTTCAGAAGTTCTTGGGAATTCTTGCAGGAATTTGTTTTACAATTCACAGACTATTTTTGTTTGTGGTGTAAAAAAAATTCATTTGAGATAGGTATGTAAAAAAAGCTTCTTAAGTTTCGTATATTTACAAACCTGACGTGAATATAATAAAAATAATACGTCCTTCTTTTCGCATAAGGGTAGCTATAGCGTATCGAACAAGTAATACTTAAAACCTCATTTGTTAACGTCAGACCCATCAGTCGCAATTTGTTTTTCTTTTTGTTTATTCGTTTCTTTTTTCTCAAGAAGACGTTTAGTTCATCAAAGAATAATGACAGTTAATTTTATTTGACCCAAATAGTAATCAGGAGCAGTCAGCGAACAAAGGATTAATTTAAATGAATAAAAGTTAATGGTGGGTGTATCAGATACAAACAAATTGTGAAAAATACTGTAACATAACACCATCCAGAAAATCGCACAGCGGCGGTAAAACAAAAGGCAACATATCCATACCGGTTTCTTAATAGTTATTTATGTACCAAGGGTGTTAAGTAGACTATAGTGCCCGGAAAGCAAAAGCAACTAGCCAGTGATAGTTTTCGCCTGATGGGCATTATAGTCTAGTAACGCCTGTGGTGTATTTATTTTTCATTAATTTTAAAATATAAATAGTTAAACTCCTGCATTTTTTTCCAACTAGCTTGAAATAACAAAGTTCGTATGAAAATTGAGCACTAAATAAACTAGAGAACGGAGGACCTGTAATAATTTGGCCCCAAATTATTTTACGAAATGAGGAGAAATAAATTAAATCCCAGAGAATGTTTCCGATTTTAATTCGTTTAGAGAAAAATACGGGTCAACGAATTTCTGGCGAATTAAATTAGGAATTAACGCAATCGTGACATTGTCGGACTGAAACAATTGAATAAGTCCGTCGATATTTCTAATTGGGTCGTTTGTGGGAATAATAAGTAATTAGTCGAGAACGAGATAGATGCACAGTGTAAGATGGAAGGGGGGGGGGGATTATTAGTTATACAGTGTGTTCAAAAAATAACGTAAGTTTAAAGAAATAGTCCATTCTCGAAGTGGAGTTGAAATATAGGGAAAGGGAAAAAAAAAGTCAAAAAGTCTTTCTCCACTAATTTAATAGTGAGCTATTAAAGGCTCAATTTTAAAATTAAATTGTCTCTACATGTTTCAAAGGTAGTAACCTTAATCTTCAGGAGACCAAAGTAGTGCTGCAGTTATTATTAGCAGTAGAGAGAAAACTGTTGGTAGAAAATGACGTTGATGGAGCTTTTTTTTATTTAAAAATATTTTGACCAGATATTAATAATTGAATGTAATCAGCATGCTAAAATTGGAATTGAAAGTGGAATGTTATATTTAAATCAAAGTTTATGAAAAGACACTGTCAATCTGTGGTCGAATTTAAATATCTTCCCTTTTTAAATTCGACCACAGATTGACAGTGTCTTTTCATAAACTTTGATTTAAATATAACATTCCACTTTCAATTCCAATTTTAGCATGCTGATTACATGCAATTATTAATATCTGGTCAAAATATTTTTAAATAAAAAAAAAGCTCCATCAACGTCATTTTCCACCAACAGTTTTCTCTCTACTGCTAATAATAACTGCAGCACTACTTTGGTCTCCTGAAGATGAAGGTTACTACCTTTGAAACATGTAGAGACAATTTAATTTTAAAATTGAGCCTTTAATAGCTCACTATTAAATTAGTGGAGAAAGACTTTTTGACTTTTTTTTCCCCTTTCCCAATAACGTAAGTGCTGAATATGATTATCCCCTTAGTTAGCGCATCAAATGAGCGAAAAAAAATTAATATAAAAGTTGTTCAAATTCAAATGACACTACCGTCTAAAAGCACATACAATCTAGCCGTAGAAGATAGAAGTGGCTTTATCTTATAATATAATTCGATATTTTTTTAATGGTCGCACAAAACAACATACATTTTTCTGTTTAACAACTTTGTCTCTACCTGTCGGGGTCAAACAAAAGCCAAACTAGGGCAGAGTTACCCTTTGGTTATTAGAGATTAGTTATCGTGGGACGACGCGACAGAAAAGGTTTGATACTGATAAATCGGGCTGGTTAGGGATTTGAAACTTTCCTGTTAGTAAAAAAATTGGAAAACAGGATTTTTATCCCCGAAGGTATGCTAGAAAAAGGAATAGAAATTTATTTAAGGTTTAGACAAAACTGAGAAACGTTTTTAAGCAGTTGAAATGGAAATCATTGGGCATTAACGTAGATGGCGAGCCCTTAAATAAGTTGCGGTTTGCTGATGACATCGTTCTCATATATCTAAAAATGTTGACGATAGGTGATTTATGATACCGGAAAAATATCACTAATTATGCTCTTACTGTCCCTGGAAACAAAATAACTGTGCGTAAGGGGAATCAAACCACCGACCGCTGGAATGAGCTGTTTTTAAAAGGTTTAATCGAACATTTAAGAACAACACTTTTAGTCTATATAGAAAGATGTTGAATGAGTGAACGTCACGGGTAAAAACTTGTCAATTAAGGACAACAGTGGGTGTAATAGATATGATGATGATGTGCGCGATAGTGGTGAAGGTACTAAATTCCTATTTTACAAATCAGGAAATAGTTGCAATGCTCTTACTATAAATTATCAAATGCAATATAAAAATTAGAAGCGGTTTATCATTTTTATTAAAACTGTATTTTCGTCCAAAATTAATTGTATGTTCTCCCGCAAGCTGTTTTCCCCAAAATATCCTCCCAATTTATTAAAATCAACATGTATTTCTTGCTTGTTTGAACGTACTATTATGATTAAAGGGATCCTGCTTATTTCCAACATGCCTTCAGCCCTTTCAACGCATTTATGATAATTTTGGTAATATCTTTTATCTTTCATGTCTAACTAATAAACTAATATTCTGAAAACTCCATAACCGCATCAAAAAGGTTTTGTTTTTATCCTCAAATATCTGACGTTTCACATCAAAAATCCTTCTCTTACTTTGTAGATACACTTCTTTGAATTCGATAAGAAAAATCCTTTTAAATGGCGTAAAACCTTTTGAGGATTATGCCATATGTCTGTGTAACTTGTGAAAGGAGAGCAGAACCTTTCAGGAAAAAATCGGAGTTCAAAGAGCGTTGTAAAGGTGGCTAAATGCGTTGTACAGATTAGGAACTATGAAAAATCAGCTTATTCTTGCATTTCGCCTTGCATCTTTCAATAATAGTTCACTGAGAAAAACTCACCATTCAAAATTCATAATTATTTACTCTGACTGATAGTACTAATCAATTTGTTCATTTATTGACTTAGGTAATACATTCCCACAAAACATTTATTGTAAATGATAAGCTAATCAAACCCTAACCTATCATACAAAACGATTTGAATTCAAAATTCTTCTTCAACCTATTTCGATATTGCCATTCGTTTGTAGTACATTATTCAATGAGCGGATAGTATTAAGTAACGAGTTTATTATTATTATACTAATGTAATAATGGAGATGCTTACCTATCAGAAAACAGATAGGTAATTAAAATATTAATTACAAATGGGTTGAGTAGAAAAAGTAATAAAGTTAGGCTGGATCAAACTATTAATACTAATGTACAATATTTGTCAATCTACATTGAAGGCTTGAAATTTAGGCGATCATATTTAATATTCATAAAATTGAAGGATGCCCGTATACGACAATGTTTCCATAGACAGGATATCTATGAATAGATGCAGTTCTTTTGGTAAAGAATTATTTTAAAAATCATTAACTTGATATTAATGAGGTAATAAAACATACTCAATAAAATTATGTTACTTATACATGGTGGCAGCATTTAGGATATTCTCAACCATCGCTTTTCGTAGGAGGTTTTAAACAGGATCTGTTCCTGGTGCTATTGTTAAAACAAGTTTTGCTATAACTACTGTCTTGAATAGGCTCAGGCGATAATTTCGAAACAACTCGCCTTTAAAAAATGTAAATATCATCATCATAAAGGGCATTATTCTTCTTCTTCTCTCAACTAAGAAACATAAAAATAAATTGTCTACAAGCCAAAACAACTGACGAACGATATGAATATTCCTAAATATCTTGCCTATTTTTGCATCGAAACCAATCTCTTTGAAACAAAAGCACTTTAAATCCTGGTTTCTCTTTAATTTTCCGGTTTTTACGGTTCACCAACTAAACGGCTTAAATTTTCTTAGGTTTTCCGAGAGTTTTCCCGGCTTTTCCGGCTGAACACGACTTCGTGTTTAATGAATAAAACGTGTTGCTTTCCACGTAATCCCTTTGAGGGTGCATGAATTTAATGTTTGCACATTTTGTACTTAGTTTTTGTGCAACAAATTAGATTAAGTAGATATCATGGGGATTAAAGATGTTAATTTTGAAGCGTAGTAGTGATAGTAAAAACAATTTCGAATCGATTGCTAACCGTGGATTCATAGTAACTTCTCATAACAATCTTGACTATATTATGTGGTGTAACTAAGACTCTTCCGATCTAAGAACCTCGATTTATACACCCTAACAGCTTTTGACGCTCCATACAGCGTGGCCGCCGAGGTATGCGAAATACTTCGTAGATGAATTCTATGACTAATTTTAAGCAAAAATAATTCTATTCACTTTTCCCGAATTCCTAACAGTTCTTGAAATATCGGGATTTGCAGTTTCCAGGTGGAATGGGTAGGTGCTAAAGAGTAAATTGCATTGTTGCGTCTAAAGGGCTATGTTATTTAATAATTAGCAACTTTGCTGACATCCCTATCATTACCAATCGGTACAAGAACTTCTGCCCACGGATTTCCCCCAAGAGCAACCGAAAACCCTCATGCTATTCGAGAGACCAATTTCCAGAGAAGATTCTCCGTAACGCTGGATTTATAAACTCGAAAAGTTGGTGAGGTTGAAGTTATGTTCAAGTTGATGAGGTTCGATATTCGACAGTTCAGAATATGGTATTTATAAAGTCAGTTCGAAAAGTTGTTGTTTGATTGGTTCGAGTTTATGTCCAATAGAATTAATTAAAATATTTCATAATTTTAAATAAAGTCTAGTAACAACAAATGAATGTCATCACTTATCACTTTCCATACTATCTATTTTTTCTTTTCCAATTTTCCGGCACAAAACACAAACTAACCTTACAAGAGAAAAAAAATATAAAAATAGAAATGGCGACGTAAACAACGAACCACATGACTTTAAAATAGCGTCTTTATTGGTCGGAACGAACTTTCCGAACCCCGAATATAAAATTTGGTTATCTCGAACTGCCCGGGAACTTTTCGAAACTATCGAACTTTGTATGAACCGAGTTTATAAATGAAACTGAGTGTTTCCTTTAGTTTAAATTGAACTCTTTTTCCAACACCAACTGAACGTCAGCTTTGCGAACTTTTTGAGTTTATAAATCCAGCTTAACCGTTTGGGCTGGAATAATTAGTCATGAAGTTATCGGACCACATTTCTTCGACGGAAATTTCAACAGCGAGATGCACCGGACTTTTTTGGAACACGCTCTACCTCTACTACTGGAGAATATTTTCATTTTACATGATGATGCTCCGACCCATTATGAAAGAGGTGTCAATCATTTGATAGATGGATAGGTCGTGGTGGTCCCATTGCTTGGCCACCGCGATCTCCGGATTTCAACCCACTAGACATGTTAAGACACTTAACTATTCAATGGGGAAGCCTAATAACAGGGACCAATTATTCATCCAGAATATTTATGCAGCGTTTTATAAGGTGAATAACAATATGGAGATCGGGTCCAAAGATTCAACACCAATGTGAATCGTTTTCTGTGTACACGCACCGCTCGCAGAGCGCCATACGTGCCCAACCATAAAGAAAAAAGTACCTTTCGCCATAATAATCTTTATCATGGTATCGTATGTCGTCGTAGCGACCGATTTACTAATTTATTGTTTGTATTTGTTGAATTAAACTCGATTATCTCCAAAACTGTTTTACCTCAGTTATAAAATGAGACCCAAAAATCCCAAATAATAATTCAAAACGATCGATTATTAAGAAGTAAAAAAGGCATTATTGGCTGAAGTTCGGCCCTTGTGGTAAATTGAAAGGGATTATTTTCGGTTTAATAATTTTTTATTGCTTTTAATTAAATTACTTCAAGCGGAAAGGTGGTAAAAAGGGACATAAAAGAAGCATTTTTGAAATCTGATCACGCTTCTCAAGAACTATGCAGTTTTCGAAGCGCTTGGTTTGGCATAATATCGTTTTACGGACCATAAGATGTCTTTGTTTACGACTTATAAGAAGTTGTAGTGACATTTTTAAGGGGCCATAAACAATAAACATAAGTTACTTGGGTCACTTAATTTTTTGATTTATTTTCGTTACTATTTGACGTAGAGTACTAAAATTTGGCACAGGTACAGCGACTAACGGACAAGTACAAAAACTTGAAATCAGTATTTTAGGGGTGATTTTTAGGAACTAAACAAGATACAAAACCCAACGAAGATAATTTTTTCAGGCTTGAACAATAACAATATTTTTTTATAGGAGTACCTAACTTGCGTCAATCGACTCACGTCTCGGCCGTTAACTTGCTAAAACGGACTTAATTACTGCCAGATCATTCATTCAATCCTTAAATTGTGCCACTAATTATACGCCAAACTAAAATCGTTGCAGGTAATGTCGTTGTGCTAAAATTTTTCATTGTTGATTTATAATCGCCTTTTCGTGGACTTTGTAAGTATGCGTTACATAACGAGCAGCTGTAGCTGTACACCCTGTATAAAGGTCTCCACAGGGGGCTGGTATAACCTGGATGTCTGCCACAGCTTCTTGAAAACCAAGTTAAGATAAATATTTTTTGGGCGTAAATATATTTTTAATTATTATTACCGGATGGATTTAAGGGACAGAAAACAATTTCCTGCCTTCTCACCGCCAACGGTCCGGCCCTCCCTGTTTTAATTTAGCTCAAAAGGTCCTGTTAAACTTGTTACTTTCAACCGTATAACTTTTTCAGTTTTATGTCTGTAATTAATTAGAAGTAAGTTCCAATTTTCTTTGATTAGGTGAAGTGGCAGGAACTTTGCTTTAGGTGCTTGTATATAGTATCCTGCGTAAAATTTAAGTCAATCGTGCTCTCTATTATTAGACTTTAGACCCTATACCTACAGTGACTTTTTTTAAGACGAAGCCATAAGTGATACATGTTTAGGCTTTTTTTAGTGGACATTTAAAATTAAAGTGTTAAATATACATAGTTTGGAAGTGTATGTATCAGCAACAATAGAATTGAGGAACAGCAGAAAACATTGCAGTGTGACTGAATGTCATCACCTTTACCGATTACCTGGTAAATATAAACGTAAAACAGAAAGAATCAAGTAACTATTAACAAAAAAATAAATTCATTTTTTGATTATTCTCGACACCCTAAATTTTATCTGTTTAAAATCTTGGCTCTTTAGTTCTAATAAAACAGTGCCGAAAATGCCGTTGAAAGCTTACCATATTATTATGTAAAACCTTATGGCTCAACTCAAAAGAAATACACTGTATAACAATCACAGCAGCAAGCTGACGTTATATTACATAGTTTTTTTAGCACCTTTAAGAGGGTGAAACAAACAAAAAAGATATTTGAAAAATCCTAATTTTGCGATCAAAGGTAATGTGGAAACAATTTTTTTTTTCAAAACAATATATTATAGTAAAAGTTACAAAAAATTTAAATTTTATCTTAGCTTACACCCTCTAATCAGTGCTAAAACGCTCTGGTCTCGAGATTTCTTGCTTTTAAAGCAACAGTGTAAATTATATATAAATCATACAAATAATTCAAAAACAAACAAAAAAATTTCTGCCGCTAGTGGCTATAATGCAATTTAAGTTCCCTAATAAACCTACTTTCCTTCCTATTATTTTTAATATTTACAGGTAAATAAATAATAAGGTAAATAACACTGATTGTACGATAAACCGACGCGCGACGGTAGGTTTATTACTTATCAGTTTTTTTTTTTTTCATATATTATTATTAATATGAGTGATACTCCTGACTTTGTAATAGCCACTGTATGGAAGCTTTAGTAATATCATTATTAAATGCTAATGAATTAGTGGAAGAATGCGGATTTTCATTTACTGATATTTTTTAACATTTCTTTTTTATCAAGTTACTCACAGTTGGCTGCGTAATTGAACTCTCAGGATACTTTTCATTAAATAAAATAACATACATTCAGAGACTTCATTCTTGCTCCAGTGCTTGAGTCCGTACCGTGTGTCCACTACCCAACAATATTAAAATCAAAATTCTAAAATTTGCTTCCAATAAAACGTGTTAAGGAGCAAAAAGGCGCAAACAAGTTTTTTTATTTTATTTACTAAAGGCATAAATTGAAAAAGTTTATGCAGGACTTTTGCACAACCCTGTATTCAACGAAACGAGCAATGAACTTTTTTTATGGAGATATTATATTATAATAAATCTCCAAAAAAGGTCTTTTGATCTTTTTTCGTATTTTGGGTAATTTTTGTTTATAACACAATGTTCATACAATACAATACAAAGTAATATAGGTAGGTAGGGTACGACACCTAGACCACTTGTTTTTTTTTAGAGGCGTCCACTTTTATTGTTAAATTTACTTTTTTGAATGATATCAAAAAAGAGCTCCACGGTTTTGCGGGACCTTCAGCAGTCTCTACTGAACCCCAGGGCTCCGTAGAACACAGTTTGATAAACGCTGGACTAGATCATCATATTTTAGCCTTAGGAATTTGTGCTAGCAAATATGGACACCCTGTATAATATCATAAGAGTGAAAAATATTGTCATTAAAGTTCTTTGCCAGGCAATTTCATAACTGACATTTTTTAAGACAAAAATGTCATTAATGAAATTACCAGATAGAAACAAACCCGACAAAATGTTGTCGCTGATGGAAAACCATCATGTTGATTTTGTTAAAGTGGGTTCAGGTAACAATTTTGCCAGTAGAAAACAGCTCGTTGTCAAGGTCATGATATTTTGCCAGTATAAAACAATCAAGTGATTGTTGTCTTATAACTGAACTGACATACTGTAAGTATATTTTCTTGTTTAAGAACATTTATTTTATGTCTCGTTTTCTGGGGTAATTTAATAAATAATTCCATCATAATACAGAATAACTGTATGACTAATATTACTCGTTTCCAAGTACTTAACACAAAAGTGTTAAAAGTGACAATGAAAAATATAATTAATTTCTCCCTTAAATATCTTGCTCAACATCAAAAGTTTTAATGTAGGTAAGCTTTGTCACGAAGTAAAGAAACGCGTTTAATGTGCTCTAGTGCTAAGTGCTTCGCGTGTCCCTTTTTATACAACTACAAAAATAATCTTTTATTCTCGTTGAATAAGGACAAAATTAAATTTTTTAAGTCCAACAATTGGGAAGACTAAAAAAACGATAAAGGTCAAGAGCACGTTGGACTTCACGCATCGTACTTAACGTGGGTTGTTATACAGGGTGAGTCAAGAGTCGCGCAACGGCTTAATATCTCAAATTTGGTATGTTTATGGTGGTTTCTACTTATGCCCGATAATATAAGTGATGTTACCAAGTTTATAGGATTTTCCCTAGTTATCTGATTTTTTTTATTCTAAATGAAACACCTGATATATTATGAATTTTTTTAATTCTTCGTTAAATTGTAGATAAAATTTGCGATGAAAATAAATTTTTTGTTTGTTGACTTTCGAAATTTATTTAATATAATAATCAAGTTAACATAAGTTATTTAAACACAGTAACTAATCAAATAACAACATAACTAATAATTCGTGTTTAAATAATAAAATTTGTCATTATTACATCTCATTAACGTTCACATGCATCTAACTTATGGACAAGCAGTCGGCAATTGTGTGGATGGATGGCAACAAGAATTTATTCTGATACATTTTCAAATCCAAGTGTGCCGCATAAAGGAACCATTGAAAGAGCTGACATTTCGGAAATTACTGAAACGCAAAAATGTTACACATGTGAAAGATTTGCTTCTTCTCGTTTACTTCAGCAGATTTTCGAAATGGGCGATATGTACCTCTATACATTTCCTTAGCTGGCGGATGTTTTCTCGTTGTATTTGAAACAGCATTCCAGGATTGTCTCGAATTTCGTTGAAACGGTATGTTATTCTTTCTATCAAATCTTCTCTGGAGTGAACTGGCTTCGAATATACAAGCCCCTTGAAATTTGAAGTCATGTCAGGCGACCTCGGTGGCCATAAAATAGGCCCATCGATTACCAAAAGTATTTGATAAGTGCTGACGAACTAAATTGCTAAAATGGAGCGGTGCACCGTCGTGCATATATCACATCTGATTTCTAAGGGCACATTTTATAATAAGCCGTTTAAGTTTTGTTGCAAGAATTGCAAATACGTAGCACCATTTGATTATTGATTCTCAATAATCCCCGCCCACATGTTAACCATGAACTTTTGTTAGTGCTTTGTCTGTACTGTCGCATGGGGATTTTCTTCATGCCAGATATGCAAATTATGGTAATCTATTACTCCGTCTCCGGTGAAACCGGCTTCGTCCGTGAACAAATCAATAATAGTAAAATTATAATTTTGCCTAAATCGTTGCAAAAACGAATTTGCGTAGTTGACTCTGGCAGCATAATCAGCGGGAGACATGGCATGTACCTTTTGAACGTGATAAGGATATAAAAGTTGTTCTCAAAGGGTCTCATGAACAACCCACTTTGTTGCATGACGTTGGACCAACAATTTTCTTACACTATTGGAGGGATTTTCAGCAAACTCATTCAGAATTTCCTCCTCTAGCTGAGGGTTATTTGCTCTTGTCGAAGGTCCTTCTCCACCACGATTAGCTACTTTTAGCATTTTTTTTTCACTTGACTTTTTACCTGTCTTTCTTAAGCTACGATCAACCTTTTTAAAAGTTCTGCGGTGCGGTAAATGTTGATTTTGAAATGTATAAGTATAAATTATTTTCACCTCCACACAATTGCCGAGTGCTTGTCCATAAATTAGATGCATGTCAGCATATTCACTATAGGAATAATCCTCCATTACTTAAGTATTATGTGCTCAATTAATTTAGAAAGGTGTTGTCAATAACACATTGTTAACAAAATAAAAACGACTGGTGTAAATAGAAAAAATGTATTTTCTTCGAAAACGACTGATTTTATCGCAACAAATGTAGAGTACCTTTTTTAAAGAAGAACAACCAAAGTATTTACAAAATCACTTTTCAGCTCTGTAAAATGATATCTGTCAAAATTTTGTCCCAACGAGTGTAGTGATAAGTGCGTTCCTGACTTCCCTGATCATGTAAAACATCTACTTTAGTATGGTTTTATGATTTTTTATGGCCCACATAAAATATTAAAATATCATTAAATTATACATGTCGGTTGAAAAGTTAGAGCCGAAAAGATAAGTCGCTGGGTACCCCTTTGGGGCTCTGTATATCCGTTAAGGGGCACTTTGTGTGTTTCTGACATCCCCTAACCTACTCTCTAGACTCATATCGGCCTAATTCAATATTTTAGTTATATTTATAATAGAAAAATACAATAAATAAAATTTTTAAAATATAGAATAACTTAATTAGTGAGTACTGACATGTGTGTAAAGTCTTTTAAAATTCATGGGACCTTGCGTAATGAAGCAGAAGCCACCCAGGTTTTATCAAACTTGAGTTCCTTTCACAATTTCTTTCAAATTAATAATATAACGAACTCGAATGGCGTGATCCTTGATTTAATTCTTTCACATAATCTCCATAGTACGAGTTCAGTCTCAGATGATGTATTATTGCCTATTGATGAATATCATCCGCCACTGAATACATTGGTGGAACTCAGATCACACACTAACAACACCAAACTCATGGCTGATGGGTATTACTATAATTTTAGGGACGCAGACTTGTTTACTATGAACCAATATCTTGGTGGTATAGACTGGGACACCTTGTTTAGCATGCAGTCCTTGGATAAAATGGTTAACTCGTTCTATATTGTAATGTATACAGCAGTTGAGCTATTTGTCCCTGTTAAACGGTATACATCTGGTAAGTCTCCTAGTTGGGTTTCTCCTGAACTCAAAAATCTTATTGTTCTAAAAAAAGCTGCACACAAACAGTTCAAGCGGACTCGTGCACCCGGTGATTATGTAGAATTTTCGGCATTGAAATCAAGATGTAAGGAATTGTCTAAGAATTGTTATAGTTACTTTGTCCATTCTACTGAACTACCATTACGCACCAACTTAAAATCATTCTGGAACTTTGTAAATAGCGCACGAACCGATAATTCCATTCCACAGGGAATGTCTCTGGACGGTGTCTCTGCTTATGACGGGCCGGGCATTTCGAACCTTTTTGCCAAATATTTTTCGTCGGTATATTCCACAACTGCCTGTGTCACATCTAATATTTCCTCTACGGAGGATGTTTTGAATATCTCATGTCTTCACATTCCTATTTCCTATGTATATGAAGGACTGGCGTCTTTGGACGTAAATAAGGGTCCTGGTCCTGATGGACTACCGCCTGTTCTCCTCAAGGGCTGCAGTTTTGTCTTGGCGCGTCCTTTGCATTACATATTTAATAAGTCTCTATCGACTGGTCGGTTTCCAGATTGCTGGAAACTAAGCTACATCACCCCTATTTATAAATCAGGCATAAAAAACAACGTTCAGAATTATCGACCCATTTCCATATTAAGTACCATACCTAAGTTGTTTGAGAATTTTGTTACTGGTTTCTTGACTCCCATGCCGGGTCTCATCATCGATGAGCAGTTTGGATTTCGGGCGGGAAGATCGACTGAGCTCAACCTGGTGTCCTTTGTTGACTTTCTGTCGGGTGCCTTGGAGGTGGGATGGCAGGTTGACTGCATTTATACTGATCTTTCCAAGGCATTCGACAGGGTGAATCATGAGCTTCTTGTTCACAAGTTGAGGGCCCTAGGTTTGCATGGGTCGCTATTGCAGTGGCTTCAATGCTATCTTGGTGGTCGAGTCCAGACAGTGCGTGTGAAGGGTTTCATATCGACCGAGATTGAGGTAACATCTGGCGTACCCCAGGGATCCCATCTGGGTCCCCTATAGTTTAATGTTTTTATTAATGACATAATGATGATGTGATGGTCTATTGTTTGCGGACGATTTGAAAATCTACGCCAAGGTATCCTCAATAAATGATGCGTCACACCTGCAGGCTCAGCTTGATGCCCTTGGCACGGAGTTTGTTGGGGTCTCCTATTCGGAATTTCAAAGACTTTACTACTCCTCTGTGATATGGTTTGAATTTTGTAATTATTATTATCAATTATTGTATAAGTAATATTTTTGTTTTTTTGTTTTTTTTTAAACTTTATGTTGAGATGTACCTAATATGTTTATATGTTATATTTTAGCTATTTTAAATTATTACTCTTGTAATTTTAACTTTACTTAGTTTTAAGTCTTGTTACTTAAAATTTTATTTGTGGAAATAGGCTACAGCCCGTGAATTATTAAATAAATAAATAAATAAAATATTAACAAGAAATTCTGATGATATTGTGCGAATTTTAGCCCCTATTTGTTCGTCTATATCAGCTAGGTGTCCGAGTTGGATTTTATACGCTTTTCTTATAAATAACCATAAAGGAAAAAATCAAAGGGACGCAAATCCAGCGAGCCAGGAGGTCATTTACACATTTTGTTCAATTGTTTTCGGATGGCAATAATTTATTACATAGATATTAGGCCATCGCGGTATATTTTAGTAGTTATGATATTCGAATGTCAAATTGTCAACAGTTAAAGGATTGGGATATTAAATAAAATATAGCTAGAATTTAGAGAGGAATTTATAAAAAGTTCAGATATCTAGGGAATAAAAACCATAAACATGACAATGTCATCATTGAATCGGTCATAATTATTATAAACCCCCTTAAATAAAATTTTATTAATTTACATTTATTTAATAACTTTTATTAAGAGGAAACTTTTGAATAACCCAGTATAATAATATGTCTTCTAGTAAAAAAAACATGAAATAAATGGTTTCTTCAATAATAATTTAACGTGAAAAACTCACCTTTAGAAAACTCTTCCAGTTTAAATTAAATAATTAAAAAGAAAACGCAACAGCTCTATATCACAGAAACACACAAAGTTCCAGCCAAAAGGAAAACAAAATAAAAAAAAAACCTACAACTTAACAAACCAAAAAACGACCGGGAAACGCGTGGTTTTTACCCTCCATTTCGGAAAAACACGACAGTATGTTCCCAGTTCAACGTCCGGATGGAAACTGAAACTAAAAATTCATTCGGAAAAGCTCCTAGTCGAATGCTGTGCGAGCTTTTCGCAAGGATAACGAATAATTCGCGAGCAACATTACGCTTTTTGCTCCTCGATCAGTCTCTGTCTCTGTTGAGCTTGTGGCGCCTTAAGTTCTGCGTCCTTTTCAGTAAGGAGTTGACGAGTGGAAGGACGACGTTATGAAAAAAGAACGAACAAGAATTCGGGGCTTTTGTCGGTGGAAAAATCATTTTGAGGGTAGGATAATAATTGTTGCACGGGTAACCGCAGGATCAAGCGTTCTATCCTTAATCGTTGATTTAATAGAGAAACCTGTTGAGCTGTATCTTTTATTTTTTTAAATATTTGTTTGTGTTTTTTGCAGTGGAATTATCAAAAAAGCGTACATTTTTCAAGCCCTGCCTGGAGGTCAGCTTTCGTTACTAAACGATAATTTGGCCCACTGCTATTTACATTTCCGCGACGTTCGTCGATTGTATACAGTTTAGTGGTAAAGTTGGTAGTTATAATTTTCTGTGGTAGGTACTCCTGAATATTCTTCCTCTTGAGTTTTAGCTCACACATTTTATGATAATATGGACCGCCCCTAATACATTATTCATTACCTTGGCAAGCTTCTTGTCACGTTTACCCTTCCAATACAAAATTCGGACATTTCCGACAAGTAACACTGTTTTGTCTCTTTATGTGCCATTTGTTGCCTTATTTCAGGATAATCTGGACTAAGTGGACCATCGTAGCCGATTTGCCAAGACCACGAAATATAATTCGAGTGGAATGTGTAAAAAAATAAAAGAAAATGGTACGAGGAGGATTTTCTTTCCGATTTGATTTAGTGTATTTTTACGATAAATCTTCTAGGGTGATGTGTGAAAGGTGCTTGGGCGAGGGAAGATACATTGATCTTGAACCTATTGCGAGTCTATTTATTGTAGAAAACGTTCTCCAAAGAAATTCTTGAACAGGGCCGTCTCGTATATAAAACGGGCATTCAATCAGCAACCTGTCTTCGATGTTCTTTCTTACCTTTCAAAGGTGTTTGGCAGTTCCTGGTCGTCAATCAAGTTGATAACTCTTCTTTCAATGTAATCCAGCAGAGCGTGCTTTGGCAAGTCACCCCAAGACAATTTCTTTCAGGACTTTTTGTTCTTTATATAGAGATATGCATCGGCAGCCAATGTTTGAGCAAATATAAAACAAGTAGATGCTATCGTGAGCAAAGCAATAGGTTCCAGGTCATCGTTAATGATAAGTAGAAAGGGGGTGGGAGACCTGATGAAGTAAGAATCGAATTTCTGGAAAGTCATTAATAAGAAAAGTTTCATATTATTGTATTAATTTGATGCCGGTTATAGTGCGAAAATTATGTTTTGTAGACTCTGGTATAAAATAACATGTTTAAAACAATCAAATATGGCACAAAACTGATTCTTTCCCTGACACCAACCGTTCCAATAAACATAAAGTTCTTGAAATATTACTAAACGTAGGTACTCTTAATACTCTTTAATTGTGACAACCCTTGGGACATAAGCGAGTCTTTATGAGAAGCAATCGACTTAAAAGCTTATTGTGATTTGTGGCAATTAGTACTGGATGCCAATTATTTTAATTAAAACACGAGAACAGTCAGGCTAGCGGGAATTGTTTTGAAAAGATTTGTATATATTTCAAATATTGTTTTCCAACGGGTTTGGGACACTTATTGGTTAAGTATTGAGAAGTTTGCCTTGCAATAATTAATCATTGCACGGGATGAGTAATATTACTCAGCGCTCATGAGGGGAAATTAATAATATATTATTTAGTGTGCATATATATTATAATGTTGACCATACACCACCAATGCAGGGAAAACAGATAGATTTTAGATCAGTAATTGGCTGTAGAAAAAAGGTATTTACATATATTATTACCTCATATTATATTGTGCCTACTACCTAAAAATAATTCTGTGTTTGCTGCAGAGAGAAGCACAAATTATATTCTTTAACTTACCCAAAAAACATTTATAACTGATGGAAACGCTGCGCTGTATTGTATCTCGTAACAGTTTAATAAGCGGAAACAAATTTATAAGAAGCTTTTACCCATACCTGTGCTTTTATGAACGGCAATAAATTTAAAGAATGCAAGTTTTTATTCGCATAAATTGTGAAAGAATTACAAAGTCTAAAATAATAACAGAGGGGGTAAAAATAGGATTTTGATTATGGAACCATTCATGAACTTGTAACTTGATCCTCAGCAAAGGATCTACGTGCCCTGTGCATCGTAGGCGACTTTCTGATTTTATGAAAACTCCATTTATTATTAATATACCTACTTACTACCATTTACGAAGAAAATTCACATTTTCTCAATAAACACTTTAAAATTCCGAAGTTAAATCCATTTTCAATTACTCTACTAGCTTTGCCTATTACAATTTTTCATTTCAGATATTTTTCAGTACGTGACAACTTTATAAATATAATTTTCAATTTAGCGAATGCGATGATTGAATATGAATTACGTACTTGTGCACGTCGTGTCGGGGCTTATATTGTATGGTCCTTCGAAAAAATAATTGTTTGTAATTTGTCGTAAACTGTGCGTAAAATGAAGTGGAAAATCCCGTATCTACTGTGACAATTCTTAAATAACGCGAACATATTCAATATACAGGGTGTAATTTAATTGAGTGCCGATACTTAAGGGTGATAATCTATGAATGATTCTAAGATAAAAAGTTCATATGGACATATGTCCTAAACCTCTTCATTTTTGAGCTACAGGGTGTTAACATTTTAAGAAAAATATAACCTTTTTATATAAATCACTCTTAGATATTTTTATGAAATTTTGTACATACCTTTTAATCAATAAGGAGCATTTTTTGACCTAACAGATTTATAAAAATTTTTACCAGTGACGTCCGTACGGGGTTTGAACTGAATATTTTTAAAGAAAAAATGGATACGCCACTGCTTTTTCTAAAAACGAAACTTACTTTTGAAATTCCCATTTATTTTAAAGCAAATTTCGTTTATGGACTTACTTTTGTACGACGCACCGTTTTCGCGTAAAAAATAAAAACAAAAAAAAATAAAAAATTTTATTTCAAAAATCGCGATTAATTTAAAAGGAAAAATTCCAAACCTTAAATCGAAAGCGAAATGACAAGAGAAGATAAACAGAATAAAGAACCCACATTATTTACAGTAGTTGTTCGAAGTGTCGTCCACCCACACGTATGCAAGCATGGACTCTTCTTCCCATAGACTGACGCACATTTTCGAAGATTTCCGGGGTGTTTCTTATGGTTTGGCAGCATACTAATATACGATTTCGTAACTCTTCTTCGGTATGAATCGGCACTTGGTACACTAAGCTTTTCAGATGCCCCCAGAAAAAATAGTCTAAACTGTTAAGGTCCGGAGATCTAGGTGGCCATGGCTGCGTTCCTCCGCGACCTATCCACCGATTGCGATAGGTGTGATTTAAAAATTCACGCACTCGTAAGCTAAAATGTGGAGGCGCACCATCGTGCATTAGCCACATCTGGTTTCTTAATAATAATGGAAGGTCTTCAAGCATTGGCGGCAGATCTTCTTCAAGAAAGTGTAAATATGATTGTCCATCAAGTCTTCTTGGGAGAAAAAATGGGCCTATCAAATAATCATCAATAATGCCAGCCCAAACATTTATTGAGAACTGTTCTTGATGATTTGATTCTACAATTGCATAAGGGTTTTCATCCGCCCATAAATGGTTATTATGGAAATGTCTTATTGAGTTTCGAGAAAAATTAGCTTCGTCGGTAAAAAGAATGTGCCTGTCAAATAACGGATTTTCCATCAGGTTTTGAAGAAACCACACACAGAAATTAATGCGCATCGGGAAATCTCTAGGGAGTAATGCCTGGACTCTTTGAATGTGATATGGGTATAATAAATTTTCGATGAGAATTTTCCAAACAAGAAAATGTGAAACATTAAATGTTGCCGCGATTTTCCTCGTGCTACTTTCGGGGTTCTCCTCAATTTCGTGTAAAATTCCTTCTTCAAGTTCCGGTGTTCTTACTGTTTGATGGACTCCTTTAGCACTGTGGTCTACTTTTAAAGTTCCGGTCTCGTGGAGACGTCTATGAATCCTAGAAAATGTTCTCGGATCGGGTAGTACGCGATTTGGATACCGCTCTTGGTATATCCGCCTGGCTTCGTATGCATTACCGTTTGCAAGCCCATAAATAAAATGCATGTCAGTTAATTCACTGTTTTTAAAATTTACCATTCTTTTATTATAATTTAACGTCTTACTGTAATAATAATTATTTAATAATGCAAAATCAATGCCAGGCCTTTTGTCTTTATGAAAAGAAACGTCAAAATTGATGTAGCTTTACCCAGCCTACTGATTTTTATTTGATTTGCTTTAAGAGGGCATTTAATATGGTTACCGTTTTTTTCTTTTCAAACGTTCAGTTGAATGTCACTGGTGAGTAGAAAATAAATTGTTGTCCCAAAAAAAGTGTTTCCACTCATGGTGGGTGCCAACCAAATTCAACAAAATAAATAAAAGCAGTCTCAATGAACCGAAGAAAAAAATGTTTTTTTTGTTTTTATTTTTTTACGCGAAAACGGTGCGTCGTACAAAAGTAAGTCCATAAACGAAATTTGCTTTAAAATAAATGGGAATTTCAAAAGTAAGTTTCGTTTTTAGAAAAAGCAGTGGCGTATCCATTTTTTCTTTAAAAATATTCAGTTCAAACCCCGTACGGACGTCACTGGTAAAAATTTTTATAAATCTGTTAGGTCAAAAAAATGCTCCTTATTGATTAAAAGGTATGTACAAAATTTCATAAAAATATCTAAGAGTGATTTATATAAAAAGGTTATATTTTTCTTAAAATGTTAACACCCTGTAGCTCAAAAATGAAGAGGTTTAGGACATATGTCCATATGAACTTTTTATCTTAGAATCATTCATAGATTATCACCCTTAAGTATCGGCACTCAATTAAATTACACCCTGTATATCGTTTGTTAATGATCGTTTCCTTAATAATATAAAACATTTCCGATGATGTTAAAAAATACTTGCGAAATCACCATGTTCTTATAGATCATAATAATAATAATTACTCTTAATATTCATTATACCGTTAAAAAAAATGTATTCCTACATATAAAAATAAAACTTTTAAATGAGCCCTCGGTTAAAAATTCAAGATCAAACGATTCCGTAAACGTTTGTCTTTCGTCGATCGAAAGACACACGTCTACAGATATTGTTGTTTCAGAAAACAAGATCGGTTAAAAATATCTTTTAAGTAAAACCAAAGTCAATATTACTCCCAGATTAGAAATTATTAGTCCAAATTATATTTTTGGATTTTAATTAGATATAGATATGCATATATCGAACGTGCTCTGTCCTATTGGTAGGCAGCTATAGGGGGGGTTCGGAAATAACGTTACTTAACTTTAAGGGTAGCTTGCTCATCTAAAAATAAGACAGACGTGTTAAATGGAAGTAGGTGCATATAAAAATATACCGATAATCTCTATTTCATTTTGAAATAGATGCCCAATAAAGTACCCCTAATTTGTCATAGAAAAAAAAATTCCAAAAGTGTCTCTTAACGGAGATAGAGACCCAAAGGGGTACCCAGCGACTTACCTTTTCGGCTCTAACTTTTGGACCAACATGTATAATTTATTGATATTTTAATATTTTATGTAGACCATAAAGACTCATAAAACCACACTAAAGTAGATGTTTTACATCGCCAGGAACCGACCTGCCACCACACATTTATTTCGATAATATTAGTCGTTTTCGAAGAAAATAAATTTTTTATATAACACGTTTAAGCATATAGACTTTCAAAATTTAGTTAATAATCAAGTTTATTAACATAAACTATTTAAACACAGTAACTAATCGAATAACAACATAACTAATAATTCGTATTAAAATAATAAAATTTGTCATTATTACTTAGAATAAATTATTCTAACCTCCACACAATTGCCGAGTGCTTGTCCATAAATTAGATGAATGTCAGCATATTCACTATAGAAATAATCCTCCATTACTTAAGACTTATATGTACTCAATCAAAACGACTGGTGTTTTAGTATTCAATAACGTGTTATACATAAAATTTATTTAAAACCCGCTAATTTAATCAAAACAAATATAGATCTAGTAGTAGTATTTAAAAAATCAGTTTTCAGCTCTGTAAAATGGCACCTGTCAAAGTTTTGGCCCAACGAGTATGGTGGCAAGTCCATTCCTGATTTTCCTGAAGATGTAAATAATCTACTGTAGTGTGGTTTTATGAGTCTTTATGGCCTACATAAAATATTAAAATTTCATTAAATTATACATGTCGGTTCAAAAGTTAGAGCCGAAAAGGTAAGTCGCTGGGTACCCCTTTGGGGCTCTGTATCTGCGTTAAGGGACACTTTAGGAATTTTTTCTCTATGACAAATAAGGGTATATATACGCTCTGTAGCGAATAACTAAGACTAAACAACTATAAAAATAGCATTAAGTCGATAACTCATTTTTGCAGAAGAATGCCCTTAGCACAGGAAATATAGCCTGCTTTCGTTTACGTTTTCAACTGCTTCATCTAAAACTAAAAATACATTGACGATTTGAAGATCGACTAAACCATAGTTTTCTATATTTTTAAGAACAGAGCTGTTTCGATACTGGTTTCAGTACCGTAATACACTTTTTATGAAACTATTTCTTTATATTTAGAAGTTGATAATGATATTATTTATCAAATGTTTTATTCCGTTGACGTATAACGTGGTTAGTTGTGATTGTGACCAATAAAATCTCATTTTTTAGTTATATGTGTGTGGTTGCATAAACACGGACAATAAAATTATTAGAAGACCAGACATTTTGACAACATAAAATATATACAATTTTTAAGAGGTTCTTTCCAGTGTTCTAACTTTGTAGGGTAAAGATACCTGAAAAGTAGGTACTTTAACCTTAAAAGAAGGGTTAATTCCACAAACTAAAATCTGTTTAACAAAATCTAAATTGCAGCAAGTGGTAACAAAAATTGATATAAGCGTTATAAAGGCGAATACAATAAACACATTGTTCTTGTACAAATAAACGTTACAGATGCGAAAAGTCGTATTTCAACCAGCAAGTATCATAATTTCTTTATTTTTAGACCAGTAGATACAAATTTTGATGTATTAAAGTTTAAAAATAGGGTTATTTTTATAATTATTGAACTTCTGCCACACGCGGAGACTTCGGAGCGCGTGTAAGCACGAGTGTTCCGGAGTGAAGGACTGGAACGGGAGGCTCCAGCGGAAGTGGAATTTTGGAAATCCGAGATATTTTAATAATCTACTCTACTGATCAACAGTTCTGAACGACACATATTAATCCTCAGCTCCGGAGTTTTCGAGTGTAGCTGACTAATGGATCTCTTGGACGACTTCCTCACGTATAGATTATAAAATAATTAAATTATTGTCGAGTAAGTACCCCACAAATTTAAATTTAAAAAAAGATATCTTCTTGCTTCAACACTTTTAATCGCATATTTACATTTTTTACGTTTGTTTTGCAAATTTTTAGGGAAATTCAAAAATAGGATAATATTAAAGGCAATAAATACAAAAACAACCAAACATATGAAAACATTCTATTATTTGGTTAATTTAGCCAAACTAGAAAACATTAATTTTCCCAGTAAAGCCAACATCTGGCATTAATCAACCAATTCGTTAACGCGGCAAGGCACGGATTCGTCACGTGTTTTACATACATGGATATGGACAGGCATTCATTACCTGAGCAACAAACCCACAGAACAGGGAATGGACATTTTGGCGACCCCTCCCTAGATGCTTTAACCCTTTTGAGAGCTAAGAGATTTATCAGTCTAAGGTTGCCAAAATTTGAATTCCTTGTTCAGGTCATAAGGGCACAGACTGTTAATTAAGTATGTGACCAACCTTCTTACTCAATTTTAAGACAATTTGTCTTCTTTGTTGTTTGTTTTTAATATACAGGAGGGTGTTGAAATATTTTTTAAAAAAAGTGTTTTCCTACATACCTAAAAGTTATCCTAATTATAAAAAAATATTTTAGATCAAATAAAAATAAATCCTTTTTTGCTTAATAACTCTCCTTTATGCATTACAAATTGTCAAAACAATGTTTTTATGAACTGTTTGCCTTTTTGTGGACACGTACTTAATAAACATCCTGTATAAGATGACCTGTGAAATACCCGAAGCAAATCCGTAGCCCGCTCCTTCAGGAAAAATGATAATTGTCTTCATATAATTGGCAACTCGTATTTTGAAAATATCTTCCTAAAATCAACTTTTATTACGTAAAAAGCACTTTATCTGTTTTTTTTTTACACAACACTCTAAAAATGTACGACATATTATGAGTAATATTCACCTATATATAGTAAGTACTCAATCATATTAAAAAATACTTAACAAAAAAAAATAGATTTGTGTATATACAAGTAATTTGCAAAAATATACAACAGCACCTGGTAAATATCTTTCAACAACTAAATACGAACAATTTCGGAAAAATTAAAAGTCTGGCAACAACGGCTGACTCAAAGATATTTACCAGATAAGAAAATCAGCCTTTTTCCGACTTTTTAGACACAATGTAATAATATAAGGGATTGTAAAATGTTCAAATTACCTTCTTACAGTGATGTTGACATTTCTTATCACAGTTATCATTATCAATACTGTAAAGAGCAATAAGACGACTATAACAGAGGGTAACAAATGCCTGTATAACATATTATGAACTTAATTTAATAGCAAAAATACTTACACGGATCCTGAGACAATCTACAAAATGTTTTTCTTAATTATAATAAATAAACAATATACTAATATTAACAATTTGGGCTAAAATCATCACCCATACGGCCCTATGATCAAACACACAAGTTAACTTTTAACGTACCGTTTCCATGACAACAACCGAAAAAAGCCTACCTACTTGTTAATTTTTCACTGTGGTTAAAAAACAGATAATTTTGAAATTAGCGTCTAGAGTTAACTTGTGTGTTTGATCATAGGGCTAATTATGTGTTAATTAAAGTTTTAATGGGGAATTCGCCAGATGATAGGCCGACCAGCAGCACCAATCTAAGCTCATAAGGATGTCAACTCTAGTTGGTTAATGACACTAGACAAGGATAGAATACAACCGCGCTGTCATTTGTTTCACGTCTTATTGACAGTAGAGTTGCAATACAACATTAAATAAAGATAATGACAGGATTGTCTAACCTCAAAAACCGATGCTCTCTGTATTTAGTCCCATTGAATTATTGTCACTACCATTGTGTATCGTTTTGCCCACATTGTGTAGTGCTCTAAATGAGTAATGACCCTGATATTACAGAAATGTACAAAAACATTGAAAGAATTTTATAAACGCGTTTAACCCGCTTTTGTATTAAAAATTTTTAGGGTAAGTCCTTACCAATTATTATTTCGGTAGACACAACTACGCCAATCTTAAATTTAATACTGTTTCGCAATGAACAACGTCATATAACCACTAAAAAAACTTCCACCCCCTCTTGTCAGCCGCTTTAGGGTGGTTAGGGCTTACCCTTTTAACCCCCCACAACCACACTACACTATTTTACTGTATTTATTTACATCTCTCGATGTATGTCTTAAAATAGAAGGCGTACTGTACAAATATACGGTGTGCGAAAAAGGTATGCACCGTTTTCTGTACACGCTGTACACCTCTTCCTAAAATCCTGTTTGAAAAAATAATCTCAAGGCAAAAGGTGTCAACATATGGGCTATTTAAAAATCTAATCCTTTTTTTCTTCGCCCATGTTCGGGTCGAAAAATAGCGCCGAGAAAGCGAAGAGTATAAATACTATACCGCCGATGATTGTAACTGAAAAAAAAATAGAAAAACATGATAATATGGCCGAAACATATACAGGGTGTTATTAAATATTATTTCTTATCCGTTCTAAAAGGTATAGCAACAGAATAAGTTTTATGAAAATAGGCCTTAATTTAATGTGACATCAAACTTCAATAACTTACCAGTTCGAACAGATATTTTCTGAGCAATCATTCGACCTCCCAATACTGCTACTCCAGTGCACAACGAGTGGCCAAGGATACCACCAAGTATAACACCATAAACATTCTGGAAAAAGAAACTTTAGTGACGTGCAGTTTTTTTAAAGGAAAATACGTGTTTACCTCTCTTGCACCCAAAAGAATGGTCGTCAATTGCGACCTATCGCCCCATTCGGCCAAAAACGTCAACGTGAAAGCCTGCAGGAATATCCTTAACAAAACTGTGATGGGATTGGACGGCTTGGGCCTGCGATTCGGCGCCCCTGTCTCTACGTCTCCCGTACTTGAACTCCGTTCCAACTGAAACGAAATATTGTTTTTTCTAATAACTCCTTCGAACTTCAGACCACCCTGTATAGCCGAATTAAGCATAGGTTACAAACTAACCAATACCTGTTCTTCCCTATTTCTCAATTCCATCTGGACCTCCTCCATTTCTTCTTGACCTTCATTGGGAGACATTGAGCAACCTTCTTTTAACATTTTCAGGCCGAATATTGCGAAAAGCGCTGTGCTGATGTAAAAAGTATACGCTCTGGGAATGACGTTGACAAGCCATCCAAAAAGGGCTGTAAAAAAACAGTCGTTAATTGATTACAACAAATTATTATATCAAATCAATAAAAATCAAACATTTTTGGATTGATTTGAAGATAAAATATAAAAATATCCCTAGTTCAAAGAACTTCTCTTATCAAAAAGATGAATCCAATTCAGCTTTAAAAAATAATCCTAAATTCTGAATATAAGCTTGAACAAATATTATTTATAAAATTAGGCTACGTCAACACTTGCTCTAGATATAATTAAAGATACCCGCGCATAAATGATATTCTAAAAGCTATTTAAATGCACATACAGGTGTGGCAAAGTTTTATTTAGGGTGGGCATTTACATGCAAAAAAGTTGGATACACGAAAGTGTTCTTATGCTCCTCCTTCTTTGTTAGGTGCACATGAAAGTCGTTCTTATCTGCTTTAACACGCGTAAATGCGTCCCCTGAACTTGGCTCTGCCAGAGCTGTTGATTTACCAGATAGAATGGTCATCAAAATCAAAGCAGATATCGCGCCACCAAACACTGTGAGGCGAGGATGTCTCATCGCCATGATAGCGGCGATAAAGAAAGTTTTGTCTCCGATTTCGGAAACAAGAATGACAGACAAACTGGCGACGAATCCATGTAAAAAGTTGACATTATCTGGATTAATGATTTTGCTTTTTCCATCCTTGGTCTCATCCTGAAAAGAGCAATAATTATTTATTAACAAACCCCTGCATTTTTCGCACAGCTATTGTGGCAGTTTTAGAAATAATTCTTATGGGTTATATTATAATATACGCTTTCATTTTTTATCAGCATTTTTCCTTAAAATTAATTAATATAAACCAAAAAAAGAAATCAGTTGATAATCCAAAAATTAAAGAGTGCAAGAATAAATTAGATGTTCTTTTGACATTATCTAGATTCAATAATAATTTTAAGGAACAATACAAAAAGACCAAAAGGAAATATGATAATCTATTGAGAGCAGTTAGATCAGGGAAGTACGAAAAGCGATTAAGATTGGCGGATAATAAGACGAAATGTGTGTGGAACATATTTACCGAAATAACTGGAAGTAGCGTGAAAAATAATGATATTGGAATTAAAGGCACACCTGAAGAGATATCCGATCGGTATAATAAGCACATGGTGTCAATAGTTGCTGAACTAGTTAAAAATTTACCAGTGCAACCGATAAATTGTAAAATTAAGGAAAACAATCAGTCGTTGCTTATGAGACCAATATCTAACACTGAACTTTGCGACTTGGTTAATAAAATTAAAAATAAACACAGTTCTGGTATAGATGAAATACCCACTACTTAGCATTGTAAAACTGGCGATTCCTATAATTAAGGAAATTCTTTGCTATCTCATAAACAATTCATTCAAACAAGGTATTTTTCCGAACCAACTCAAGATATCTTTAATAAAACCCAAATTTAAAAAAGGAGATCCAGAAATCATGGATAATTATAGACCTATAAGCATTCTGCCATCATTCTCGAAAATTTTTGAACTTTCAATGTGTCATCGCCTTTTAGACTTTTTAAATAAATGCAACCTACTTAATAGTATACAACATGGATATCTGCCCAACAAATCAACACAAACTGCCATTTTTCAATTCACAAAACACATAATAGATCTCATAGAAAATGGAGAGTTGGCTATGGGAATATGCCTGGACTTATCCAAAGCATATGACTGTATTGATCCAAAATTACTATTACAGAAATTAGAATTATATGGTGTAAGAGGCAGGGCCCTTAAATTATTTGAGTCTTATCTTTCAGGGAGATATCAAAGGATGAAGATAGCAAAGAATGGACAAAGTTTTTCATCCGATTTGATGGAAAATAAACTAGGAATTGCTCAGGGCAGTATTGCAGGGCCAATGTTGTTTGTGATATTTCTTAACGACTTGCACTCCATAGCAGATTTTAGTGAAAACATAACATGTTATGCAGACGATACAAATCTTATCACTGGGGCGAAAAATATGGGAGAATTAATGGTTATGGAAAAATCTTTATTTAACAAAGCTAACACCTGGTTTTCAGAAAATAAATTAATACTAAACAGCAAAAAAACAAATGTGTTACTTTTTAGAACAAAAATGTTACCAGTAGATAAGCCAAATATAATATCATTTGGGGAATCCGAGGTAGAGATTGTCGAACAAACTAAGTTTCTTGGGATTTACTTGGATGAATTCTTAAACTGATCATATCATATAAACATATTAATAAAAAAGTTAAATTCAATTTGCTATGGCGTTAGGGTTGTTGGGTGGTACCTGAATGAAAAGAGTCTAAAACCAATATATTATGCGAATTTCGAATCAATAATGAAGTACGGCATAATTTTCTGGGGTAGCAATAGCCTAATAAAAAAAGTATTTGTGATTCAAAAACGAGCAGTAAGAATTGTAAAAAGAATGGGTTATAACGAAAGCTGCAGAACTGTTTTTAAATCATGTGGACTCTTAACTGTGTATGGTGTTTATATTTACGAATGTTTGATCTTCTTCTTCAAAAACAGAAATCTCTTTCAGCTAGAAACATTTCATATACAGGGTGTTATGGAAATGACTTATTATATTTTAAGGGGCCACTCCTGGGGTGGCCTAGAGTTACACTTGATAGTTTTTTTTTCTAAAATCGGAAGTATTTTGAATTTTGTAAAATACCTTAAAACCGGACCATCTGTGCCTCTATGAAAGTTCATTACCCCTAAACACGTGTTTTTGACATGACAAATTGGCGGAATTTCTACAGACAGCTGATTACCTTGCGACGTTGCCAAGTATTCGGGAAAATCTTTTTTTTAGGTTTTTTAAAAAAGATTAAATCAAAAACTATACTGCGATTTCAATTAAACAAGCCTTATTCAATAGGTATAGTTTTTACTCACCCCATGAAATTGTATTGCTATCATAATACTTCGCTGAGTAAAAATCGTAGATACCAACAACAAGCCCTATGTCTGGAAATTTACACAGATAAATTATCACATCACAAAACATTCCCATCACATGTGTATCACATTATTCAACAACTATACACTCCAGCAGCAAAACGCAAACAAATTTTATGCCGTTGCAAGTAAATGAATAATAAGAAATGATATTAAAAACAAATTTATGAAGCCACATATGAAGCCATTGGGCGCATTCGAGAGACGAAACTGCTCCGCAGTGGTTACCGGTTATGATCCAACCGCTACCGATTCGTCGGCTTCCATGGATTTCGACTATTTCGACCAAAAGATCATCACGTTTGGTTCAAATGTCAAATCCATATCAGCTGTGCGTAACAAACATTAACCTTTCTTGTTTTGTGAAGCTTACCAATATACTCATCCCTTGGTTGAAACTCTTTGGTGGCAGTTAAAAAGTACGTTTTCCTGTTTAATGTATATGTTTTGTTCCTCCATTCTATTTACTACGTTCTTCGTAACCAAACTTTTGTTGCATACGTCATTTCCCCATTGACATAACGAACCGCTCTCTCCAAGCAGCGGAAGTGAAAGATGCTACCCAAAATGGCGACCGTTCCGTAACATGTTGGAAAGTGTCGTAAAAGTAGCGGTCGACACAACAAGACGATTTAGGAACTGCTCCGGAGCAGTTTCGTCTCCCGAATGCGCTCATTGACTTTGAACTGCTCAGTACCCAATCACAGAACAGCAACAAATCACATTTCCCGCCCCCTGGACTATCGTGTTTAAATGTTGTGTGTCCAGTTAAGAGTACTGGATTGGATACCGTAATTATTATTCTTAATTGCAATGGCCACCTGTCTTGACGACAATGAGCCAGCTATTATCATTACCAAGAAGAACAGAAGTCACAGAAGAAGAGAAAGAACATAACCGTATCAAACGTGTGTCGCGTTGTTTTCAATCCGGATTTTGTTATAAAGTATTTCTAAGTCTATAACTATTAATTTCTTGTATTAATAACACAGAATTAAAGAGCTAATAACTTGATAATGTCCCGAACAGTTAATGTGTTGTTAAAGTGAATAAATGTCCCGCTAGAATCATTTGAAATGGTAACGGTATAACGTGGATTTCTTGCCGATATGTTTTTTATTTCAAGGTATGTACAAATAAAACTAGAGCAATACGTAGACAATTTTTCGTGTAATAGGGTAGAAACTAAAGCATATTAAAGTTAAGTAGAAAAAATTAAATATTCAAAAAAGGTTATCTGATGAAACTGATGTAGTAAATGTGGCAACACTGCTCAAAACACATGTTTTGGGCTGACGATATCTAAAGACAATATCTGACAGTAACTGTCAGATTTTTGTCAACAATATTTTTTTTGACAAGTAGTACGAATCAGCTGTTTGATCATTGGCGCGTAGGTGTTTTGAGCTAAATTTTTGAAGGCATTTTTCTCGAATTTCTAGCTTCGAGCGCCATTTAACGCAATTTTTCCCCAATTCGGCTCGACCTATAGATTTACGGGTTAAAAAATAATAAGTCATTTCCATAACACCCTGTATATAACACAAGGACTTTAAATGTAAACTACCCTATTCACAGACTAACCCTTACCGAGAAAAATCCACGATATGTGTGTTTAAAATTCTTTAATAACTTACCAGGACATATAAAATATATAAACACATTAAAATCTTTTAAAATCACTGTGAAAAGAATGTTAGTTGAAATGGAACCTTATTCTATACAGGATTATTTGAGGTAATAGAAGTTATAGGTATAGGTTGTAGAATGTATACTTTTGTAAGATTATCCAAGTAAGTATATTTTTATTGACGCCATTTGCTTTTTGTGTATGAGTTTATGTATGTATTCTTGTACATAATTAGAAATAAAGATTTTTATTATTATTATTATTAGGTATTATTATTATTTTGGATCCTTATTTGCATGTTTCTGTGAAAAGCTGTTCGTTTTATTTATAATCTTTAAGGGTGTGTTATAAGATTCGCAACTTTATTATTATTATTTGAGTCTACTTATTTCCAGTATGTTGAAGGTTAATTTTTCGACACTCTGTATTTAACCCTCCAGAAATTCCAAAGAGAAATTCAATAAAAGTAATTTAATTATTTTTCACAGGCTGCAATATTTTGTAAAGTGGGGCAAGACTATTAGCGAAAATTTGGGCCACCGTTTGTGTCTTGACAAAATTAATGCATACTTCTGTAATGATCTAATGTATTTAAAGTACAGTTTTATCAATAAAATGTTCCTTGTGAAGCGTTTTTCAAAAGCTTGTCTTTTTCATTTCTATAAGGTGTTGTTAATCAATAATATGAGGGTAAAAATAGCTGTAGGTTATCAAATTATCAATTGTGATATTATATATACAAGAATACAAGCAATATCATTACATAAAAGAAACACACAATACGTATTTATAAAACACAGTGCAGACTGCAAAAATTATCTATTCTTACATGTTAACATGAATTTACATCGTGTTAATAGATTAATAAGTATTCAAGTTTCTGCAGCATATCAAGGACTGCACACTGTGTCTGAAAAAGTGTTCAACTTATACTTAAATAAACTGTTTTTTATTGTAAAATATTTTAATTCATAAATGTGTTGGTGCATAAAAAAGTCCTCATTTTAACATTATCACCAATTTTAATCAATGTTGATCTGGCTATTTTACACACAAAACGATTAGGTGTATGAACATTAAATGAAGGTTAAACTTAGAAACTGTTATAAAAAAATTAGGGGTGTAAATTTTGGTGATAGAGTAGGACCAGACCAAACAAATCTATTGATTTATACAAACTTTGTTCAAATTTTGGTTTTTAAGCTATTATCTGTATTACAAAATGTTTAGCTTAGATTAGATTGTGATTTTTAAATGTATAATATGTTGAATAAGCAAGATAATAATCATACCCTACACATTCTTATTAACTGCTTTAACTTAACCTAATATGCACTGTACCTATATAACCCCTATTTTATAATACATATTATTATTAAATGATTTCCGTGAGGCCACATTCCACTAAACTAGAATGGTTTCAAATTTTTGTCATTTCAGACAAAAAAGTCTCCAAAAATTAATATTCCTTATTCCTTTATTATTCTTACTTACCCCAGTAGGTGCTGCATCTTCCAATTTTTCCTTCGGCTCATCATCAGCCCTATTGAGGTAGACACAAGCTAAAAAGGTCAAAATAAAAATAGCAGTCCTTTTGTAATTGTTTCTACTGAGCATGTTGAGTCCTCTCTGTGTGCTTCTTAATTAAGTGGTAATTAAATTGAAACCTGAATTGTATTTGCTTGTTCCAATACGTGAATCTGGGAAGGTGCAGGCGGTATCACTATAACAATTTTTTTTAAATCGCGTTCTAAGACATTATTTGTTTAACAATATCAAAGAAACTGGGAATAACTGTTAGGGAAAAGCTGAACACGTTAATCCAGATAACTATACGGAATATTTACCACATTTTTAAGAACTTTTTTTTATGAGACAACTCGAAAAATGATTAAAATAACCTCTCTACGTCAATAAGAACAAAGTGTCATGTAGACGTCGATCGCCACTCATTTGCACACGCGCAATAAACCCACAAAACAGATAAGAAAGTGGAAAGTGCTGCCGTTTTGGTATAATTGTACTGAATTCAGTACAATTTGACAGAAATCAGTTAGTACCACAGATAATACACGAACACGAACATAAAATTTTGAAGAATGCCCTCGGAGTCCTCAGACCAAAGAAAATAATAGCTACGAGGCCCTCAGACTGGAACAAAATTCATCTGATCTTTAATTTAGTATTTAATACTTTCCCCGGCTTGGTGGCGTATTTCGGGGATTCCCATATGAAAGAGGAAATCCAAGTAATTATATAATAATTTAATTCTGTTTTTTTGTACAACGTGCCTACGGCTATTAATTGCGATTTTGATTTTCGTCATTTTTCGTATGTATCATAAGTTTCGCGTAGTGATGATAAATTTGTGCGCGAATTTTTAAAAGTGAAACTGATTAAAATTGCTAAACTGTAAGCTCATTATTTACCAATGAAGACTAAGGTTATTATTTACTACATTTTTTTACAGATTCAGTACATTTTTTGCCCTAGATTCAGCACGTGTGACGCAACCAAACCGTTGACACTTGACTGGTATTTATTAAATTTGGTTATGATTTACTAATAATACTAATATTTTATTTGTGTTTTTATAGTTTTTAAACTCTGTGATAAAATATGTTTTAAGTTTTAATATTAAGTAAAAATGTCTTTAACATCTTTAATTAAGATACCCCAGTCCAATAAACTGTGCTCTGCATCGGTAATATTTTTACATGGTTCAGGTAAGGGTTAACCGATGGGTTCAGTTAAAAACATAATATTTTGCTGTTTGCTTAAATAACAGAGATTGTTTATATTTTAAAGTACAGCTGAATTCCGTATACTTTTTTAGGTGATACCGGGCAAGGATTTCTAAACTGGATAAAGTTCCTTATCGGAGAATTTGTCTCCCCTCACATCAGTTTTTATATCCCCACAGCCCCCCTACAACCATATACCCCACTCAATGGGGAGGTAAGTGAAAAATAGTGCAATTTTATTAATCAATCACAATATTTCTATTTTATAATATTTTAATCACCAACTTTTTATAAACAGTAACAATATACTTAATATTTTTGTAGCCCAGCTATGTATGGTTCAATAGATATAGTATAACTCCTGACGCACCTGAACATCTCGAAACATTAGCAGAAAGTGGAGAAAACATAAAAAAATTGGTGAAAGATATTGTTAACAGCGGCGTACCTTTGAATAGAATAATAATAGGTAAGCCTTTCAATGTTTATCTTGAATAAAGGGGTCCCAAAGTGAAGTTTTAGCACAGGCATTGGCATAATTTTAGGTGGTTTTTCGATGGGTGGAGCGCTATCCCTTCATTCAGCATACCGTTTTACCCCAGGGCTAGGGGGAGTGTTTGCCTTATCCTCATTTCTCAACAAAAACTCCGCAGTCTATTCAGAACTACAATCGGAAAGCACTCCTTTATACATGGCACATGGAGAAAAAGACACAATGGTTCCCATTTCATGGGGCAAAAAGACTTTTGAAGAGTTGACAAAACGCAATGTCAAGGGGGAATTTGTGCCTCTTGTGTATACTTTGCACGAGTTAAAAAAGGGCGAACTTGAAGGGTTATTTAAGTGGATAAACCAGACTTTACCACCCCTAGGGGGTAAAAATGAAACAGAATAGTTGACAAAATGTCTCGTCAGTTTGGAAAAACCTATAAAATGTTTTATTGGCATGTGTATCAAAGGTGCAAGAACATTGATTTGTGTGCTTATTCATAGAATACCTGGTATATTATAGGTTTACCACCATTTAGTTGTATATTTTTTTATACAAGCTTTTGTAGTTACCAGTGTCTTTTACACACACTGTAAACTGATTTTAATGTATTCTTATACCTTAGTAAGGTAAGGCAAGAAAGGTGCTGGTATTTGATATACCTACTTTTTATTTATTTTCTATGGATGAAATAAAGATTTTATATTATATGTTTGTGATCTTATGGTTCAGTAGGAAGCTTTCATTTCAGGTGCTAATTAGTGAGAATAGATGATGAATAATTTACCAAATAAATTTTACCTAGATACCTAATAGCAATGTAATTTCTGTTAACTTAACCTTCTTTTAGGCATGAGCTTGATCACATCTATTTTTTTATTTGTGGTTTTTGCTAGTATGATATTAATATTGCTACCATATTAGTCAATTCGAACCTTCCCAATTCTACCGAATCGATGAATATTATAAATAATTTAAATGATGCAAAGAAAAACTGACTTTTAACCTTTTTATTTATTAGCAAACCTTAAACTACAAAAAAGAATAAAACCTCTCTAAAGAATACCCAGTGACTTTTCAAGAACGGCGTGAGGCTGAGCAGTAACTTCCATGAATTCACCAGTATTAAAGAGGTCTTCTGGGCCTATTTCCAAGTCTCTTCCCGTTAGTGAATCCAACATCGCATTTGATGACTGTAAAAATGGTAAATGTCCTACTTTTTTGGCAGATTTCAATTCCATAGCTATTCTGAGTGGGGCGTGCAAGCCTTGATTGTTACGAAGCAGTTGTAGGTTCATTCTATCTTTGTTTTGACGATACTAGAATTATAAAAAAGCGTGTGTAGTAGAGCCCCCAGTCATGGCTTGCTCTAAAATAATGTAATAATAAAACTTACATTTCTCTCTGAATGAGCCAAAGGATGAACATTTTCCAGTGCATTTCTAGCCGAAGCAAAACCGTGTTTCATGATATCTGGTACCCCAAATTCCCCTTCCACAAAACCATAGTCCTTGGGCTGAGTAGGTCTCGGTTTTAATGACGGCAATCCAAAACTCTAAAAATACCATTGATTAGCTCTAATTATGTAAACTTGCTTTAAAGACGCTCTTACCATTTTTAAAAGAAGCTCGAAAATTGATAACTTATAATAATTATGATTCGGCAATAATTTTCCGTTTGGATGTCAAAATTAATAGTTTGGTTAGGACAAAGGACAGCTGTCAACTTTAGCATGGGCGTACGTAGACTTTACTCAATTTGGATGTTCACATGAAAAAATCAAACATGTCATTCACAAAATAGAAACGTCGACGCCACTGATGTGTTTCGTAATAAAACGTAACCTAAAAATATGGCTTGTTCAACTAAGGTTTTAAATATTTTCAAAATTAGAACTTTTTCACCTGCGAGAAGGAATTTTACAGTAGGGAAAAATGTATTTAGTAGATCACAGGTTGCTTCAGTATCTGATAAAAATGTACCAGGGCTCAGCGAGAGGGTGGTAAAGATATCGAAGGAACCCGTAGGACCAGGTAAATAAAGGGAACACACTGCAAAGACAGTTTTTATTATGTAATCCGCTTTTTTCGTTTTTGTATAGGTGCTGCTAAAAATACAGACTACAAAAACCCAGAATATTTCTGTTACGACAATACAAGCTACTTCGAGGCAGAGGTAGAAATGCTGAAGTTTAGATGTCCACAGCCAAGTATACACACGCCCTATCATCATGGCAATCCTAAATAGAAGGGGCATCAACTCAGCATAGATAAATTATAGCTAGCAAAAAAACATCTTGCATTCTAAAAATTATGTAGGGAGAAATATTGTAATAATACTTACAATTTTATTTATTAAACTCAAGTTAATGTATAAATTACTTTATTTTTTTTATACCTTCAAGCTAGACTACTTTTAGAGTTTTAGACAGAAATAAAATAACTTAGCAAATTAAAAATGCATTAATTAAATTAATGATAAGTAAACCTTTGTATAGTGATTAAACTTCCTTTATTGATAAGAATGATAATTTAGGTTTGTTGCAACCGCATTTCTAGGCATTTTTAAACATCCTTTAGCTCCAATTACAACTTCTATTTTATTATATTACAAATTATAGGCAATTCAATCATGTTGTCTTATAGTGAATTATTGTTTTGGTTCTGGGCATGTTGTGTTTTTTCTTTGTCAAATGCTATACAATGTGTGGACGAAAATGATAATCCTGTGGATTGGTAAATATAAAGTTTCGTTAACGCCCGATATTTTCAGCTTATTTGGATAATCCTATTTTTTTTAGTTATCGACAGCTATTTATGGCAGTCAAATATTGCTGCGGATTAAACAAATAAAATGTGAATAGCTTGAAACGGAGGTGGTTTATTGATTGATAAAAAGAATGTTTAAGTACAAAAAAGTTTATCACATTTTTCATTCAAAATCTCAGTAGGTAGTTTTGCTTACAAAAGCTATGACGAAAAATTATTATTCAAAAGGGTATAACTAGCACCAGCTACAAGCAAGTTAAATTCAGATTGGGATTTCTCACCACCAAAAAACCCTTCATTCTGAATTTGCACCTAATTTTATCTAAAACTGCACACTACTTTATAAGTCCCAATTCGCTGGTTCTTGATGCTTTCAAGTTTCGAATCTATAGTTATTCTTTGGCATAATTCATTACGGATTACTCTGTATACAAACTCAAAGACTTTTTTTAGGTTTGTTATGTACAAACTCCCCAAACAAACGGCCCAATCCAACAATCTAATTCAGAAAGGTGTAGCTTATGCCTATATGACGTCAAAAAATTATTCTGCATGGACTTTGTCTGCTCTATCTATTCAAGACACAAAATCCATGCCTGCAAAAACCCTGACAGGACTGTACAACGGCCCTAGACAAGTAACTATAATAATATGCGTTATGGCATCTCCATAATTTTAAAACTTTACAATTTTTTTTCCTCAGGATGAAGTGGTGTATATTCTCTATAACGATCAACCGCCCTACGGATCCTCATCCGAATCAAAAGGCCACACAAAAGGTGTGGTTTTAGGTAGTGGCCAGCAGGGAGTGTGGCTCATACACTCTGTGCCACATTTTCCTTACAGCTTGGAGGAGTATGTCTATCCCACCACTGGACTGCATTATGGTCAAAGTTTTTTGTGTATAAATTTGGATTTGACAAATCTAAACAACGTTGGTAAGGGATAAAATTAAAGACTAAAACCCCCTATGCTTATGATGGGAATTGAAACCATTTTAGGGTTACAACTACAATACAACGAACCACATGTGTACGCGCAAAACGTTCCAAAATCCTTCCAATCATCTCTGCCAGACATATACAAGGCTGCCAATAATATAACAGTGAAAAATTCGCCTTGGCACAACGTGGAGAACCTCACTTCACAAAGTGGAGTGAAATTCGTATCTTTTGCGAAGTCCGGGAAATTCGGCAAAGACCTGTATGCCGATCTGGTTAGCACCGAGCTAGGAACAGACTTGTTAGTGGAAACATGGCCGAATGAACCAAACAGATTGCCATCCGAGTGCGATAAAAAATTCCAGTAAGTGCTGTGCTTTCTTTAAGATCCAGGTACAATGATGAACCATTTTTTTACAGGGTGGAAAACGTCTTGTCAATTTCAATGTCCAATGCAAAGATTGTTTTCCATACGACTGTAGATCATTCGAAATGGGCTGTGTCTCCTTCTAAGGCTGTTGACAAGTGGATCTGCATAGGAGACATAAATAGGGCTGTAAGTAATTTGTTAAGGGCAGATAGTTTTTATTAAAATGTTTTAATGTGTAGGAGAAGCAAACGCAGAGGGGAGGTGGAACAACCTGCCTAAATAGCGAAAAACTCGCTAATCAATATCAAACAATAGTGTCGTCCTTTCAAGAGTGTACAGCAAATCAGCCCTACTATATAGTAGATCTGACTGACTAAAAGTACCTACTCAATAAAATTTCCATAAATTTATATGCACTGTTTTATTTTATTGTTTTTAATAATACTTAATCAAAGATTTAAAAAAAAATAGCCTAAGAGTAAAGACATTAAGATAATATATGCCTAGAGGCAGGATTTTTGATAAATAGTAAATAGTATTTACAACAAATACTTAGACAATAGATAATTGCACACTTTGGAAGTTCACAACATTCTCACCCTCAAAAAATAGAATGACTATATTTCAGCAACACTTTTAAATTAAAATAGGGTTTTAACTGGCAGTGTGTGAGATTACCAACCACGAAATTATAAAATAAAATAATCCAATGGGGTACACTGCCAAAAGTTTTCTGTCTGGTTTTTGACTATCTCCCAGAAATATCATTGATGCTAAAAGAGATAAAACTCAGTTAAAATAAAATTTGAAGTTAAAAGAAATTTTTATTTTATCAGTAGACTTACCATAAGTAGCCCAAGCAAATCCTGTCATTGTCACGGCAAACCTTACAAAAAAAAGCATGTAAGATTGGTCAACTAGCAAAATTATTCTACATATTATTAAGGCTATTGTCGTGGGCAAGAGGCAGTATCCTAGGACACATACTAATATAACAGTGAAAAATTCGCCTTGGCACAACGTGGAGAACCTCACTTCACAAAGTGGAGTGAAATTCGTATCTTTTGCGAAGTCCGGGAAATTCGGCAAAGACCTGTATGCCGATCTGGTTAGCACCGAGCTAGGAACAGACTTGTTAGTGGAAACATGGCCGAATGAACCAAACAGATTGCCATCCGAGTGCGATAAAAAATTCCAGTAAGTGCTGTGCTTTCTTTAAGATCCAGGTACAATGATGAACCATTTTTTTACAGGGTGGAAAACGTCTTGTCAATTTCAATGTCCAATGCAAAGATTGTTTTCCATACGACTGTAGATCATTCCAAATGGGCTGTGTCTCCTTCTAAGGCTGTTGACAAGTGGATCTGCATAGGAGACATAAATAGGGCTGTAAGTAATTTGTTAAGGGCAGATAGTTTTTATTAAAATGTTTTAATGTGTAGGAGAAGCAAACGCAGAGGGGAGGTGGAACAACCTGCCTAAATAGCGAAAAACTCGCTAATCAATATCAAACAATAGTGTCGTCCTTTCAAGAGTGTACAGCAAATCAGCCCTACTATATAGTAGATCTGACTGACTAAAAGTACCTACTCAATAAAATTTCCATAAATTTATATGCACTGTTTTATTTTATTGTTTTTAATAATACTTAATCAAAGATTTAAAAAAAAATAGCCTAAGAGTAAAGACATTAAGATAATATATGCCTAGAGGCAGGATTTTTGATAAATAGTAAATAGTATTTACAACAAATACTTAGACAATAGATAATTGCACACTTTGGAAGTTCACAACATTCTCACCCTCAAAAAATAGAATGACTATATTTCAGCAACACTTTTAAATTAAAATAGGGTTTTAACTGGCAGTGTGTGAGATTACCAACCACGAAATTATAAAATAAAATAATCCAATGGGGTACACTGCCAAAAGTTTTCTGTCTGGTTTTTGACTATCTCCCAGAAATATCATTGATGCTAAAAGAGATAAAACTCAGTTAAAATAAAATTTGAAGTTAAAAGAAATTTTTATTTTATCAGTAGACTTACCATAAGTAGCCCAAGCAAATCCTGTCATTGTCACGGCAAACCTTACAAAAAAAAGCATGTAAGATTGGTCAACTAGCAAAATTATTCTACATATTATTAAGGCTATTGTCGTGGGCAAGAGGCAGTATCCTAGGACACATACACTTTGGAAGAAAGATCTGAAAAAATACCCTCTGTAAGTGAATCACCTTCTAAGCAATGCAGATGTTCAAAAGGCTTTTTTGTATCAACTTACATGTTTCCTCCCAACAATTTTGAATTTAATGTTACTATCATAGATCCTATCCAAACTATAACAAAAACTTCGGCAAATTCTGGTCCACCATCATTCACATGGTCTGCTTTAGCTGAACCTTGTAAAATCCTAAATAATACCATAAAGAAGAAATATACTACCACCTACTAACACTAAATATTAAAAATTCAGTATATATGAAAAGGTTTTTCAAGCTACTTACATTGCCATAAAGGTGCATAACATTAGTGGGCCCCACAGATCCCCTAAAAGAAACAAACAGTTTATGTGGTTGTAAGATACCAGTGATTATAAAAGATACAAACTTACACTCTTTGAGTAAAGTCTTTTTTTCTTTTGGAAATAATACATGGCCGAATTTTACACCTACAGCTTTAACATCTCTCATCTGAAAGAATATGATTGTAGCTATTTTGCGCCTATCTCCTGGTACCAGATTCAAGTTTCTGACTACCGGAGAGTAAAACTTACCACAGTATCTCGAATTGGTTCATCTAAAGTATTAAAATCAGGTTGTCCTAAGCTCTGAGTGTTCTTATTTGTAGGGATGTTCATTTCTCCCTCGACTTGTCCCCCCACATCATCATACATCTACAAAAATAAGAAAAAAACATGAAGATGTAAATATTTATAAATGTTGGTTCATGGAACAAAAGCAAAATAACAATGTAAACCTGCTTGTTCGATTACTAACTTCTAGTTTAGCATGATCCATATTAAAGCCCTTGTTTTTCGACAATGCTGCACAGATTTTCTCTTTGCAAAGCAGGAATTTTCTTACTTTTTAGGAAAAAATCACAATTAGGTATTCTACAAAACATTAAGGTTATTTTGACGTTGTATAGCGATGACTTATGTGGCGATGACAACAAGGCGTAACTGTCAATGTCAAAAGTTCTTCAATCAATTTTCAGTTCAACTCAATATTATCTCTGTTTTATCCACCAAGTCAACTACAATGCCAGGTTGTAAATAAAAGGCATAATATAGTATTTTGGATATTTCTATTAATTTTTTATGGCCTATTAAAATCTCAGTAGCATTTTGTAATAAGAAATGAATAGGTTTAACGTTTTAACAAAAGTTAGGAGAAGAATACGTTAAATGTAAAAAGTTCATCGGAGCACCGTCGTTATATAGTTTGGGTCTCCACCATAAGATGGTGCATGAAGGTAAATTTTTGTTAAAGAAACTTGATATAGGACAGTGATGACAAGCATCAGCCAATGACTCCATGACTATTTTTTCCAAATTTCTTTTTGTTAAGGGCCACTTGTATAGGTCCAGTTTAAACCACAAGTGACAGTTAAACTTTAGTTTATGCAGTAGTGTTTGTTGTATAGGTTACTGTAACAGCCACCCGAAGTTTAACTGTCAACTGGCGGATTGAGTACCAGTTAAACTCCAAGCTTTGGTTAAATACGTTGAATATTTGATTTGTTATTTGAAGACATAACCTACATTATTTAATTATTTTTGTGTGAACGTTTTTAATAAATTTTTACAATGGATGTCTTCGAAATATTTGAAGATATATTATCTGATGATGAAGATAATATTATAAACATCGTCGAAAACCCAAGGAGACCTAGAGTTTTTCGACGACGAGTCGACACCATGGAGATATGGATAGATCAAGAGTTTATTAATAGGTTTAGGATCTCAAAAGCATCAGTAGAAGTACTACTACAGCAAATTGGAATACATTTATATCGGAACACACTGCAGTAAGTACCTACTTTATTAAAATATAATTTGCAAAATGAATTTTTCAATAGTTTTATTTTGATGATTTTAAAAACAAAAATTAAAGTGGAATTTTGTACCTAATTTAGTTATAAAATTGCATTTTTAGCATGATCTTTCTAGTTTGGTAGACGTGTCCTATACTACCATTCCTTTGTTTTATTGTAGAAACCATGCTTTAAGTCCACTAACACAAATTTTGGTGGCATTACGGTTCTTTGCTACAGGAAGTATGCTTAACGTAGTTGCAGACTTTGGAGGCATTGATACCAGCAGTGCATCACGTGTTGTTCGTAATGTCTCAAGGGAGATAGCAACTTTAGCGCATATATATATAAAGATGCCTAGAACTTATCAAGAACTTGAGCAAACCAAAAATGATTTCCAAAACGTAGCCAATTTTCCTAACGTAATTGGAGCTATAGATTGTACACATATTAGAATACAATCTCCAGGTGAGATATACAATTTAAACATAATAAAAAAATATATTGTTATTTGTTTTTATTTTTTATAGTGGGCCTTCAGCAATAGTAATAAATAAAAAATTAAAAAAAAAATAAATAAATGGAATAATTTAAATTGGACACTGACAATTAATTCTATCAATATATTTTTCCAGGTGGACCAAATGCTGAAAATTTCCGAAACAGAAAAGGTTACTTTTCAATTAATGTACAAACTGTATCTGATGCCAACTTGTATATAAAGAATATAGTTGCTAGATGGCCAGGCTCCACTAATGATAGAGTAATTTATGGCAACAGCCGATTAAAGGCCCAGCTTAATGGTGGCACTTATGGGAACCACTTCATTTTGGGTGATTCAGGGTATACTTTGGATAACCATATTATGATTCCTGTGGCAAACCCAATTACACCAGCTGCACATTTATATAACGAATCCCAAATAAGGACTCGTAATGTTGTAGAGAGACAGTATGGTGTGTGGAAAAGAAGATTTCAGGTTTTAAGATTAGAGCTAAGAGTCCTATTGGAAACTACTTTAGCTATTATAGTAGCTACAGGAGTACTTCACAATATAGCTCTCGATGGAAATGACCCTGAACCACAAGAGGATAATTTTATCAGGGAGGACAACATTGAAGAAAATGTTGAAGAACAGGTACAAGGAGATGGCATTTTAATTAGACAAGACTTAATAAATAATTATTTTACAAATTTGCTCAATTAAAAATGCTGAGTAATTGTAGCTTGAGCTGAATTGTAAACTTATTTATCTAAAATATTGTGTGACTTTTTCTTTTGTGTTTCTTCCAAGGAGTTAATGATGTACAGTAAATTGTAAATGTGTCATAGACTTGAATTTTAATTATTGTTTTATTATATTATTATTTGTACACTTGCTATGTAACGTTTCATTAAAAATAAATAAGTTGTGTTCATTACATTTAATTATAGTTTTTTTTCAATTGAAATTATTGATAAATAAAAAACCCCAGTTAAAAACAAGGATATATTTATAAAATGAGCAAATATACTACAATGATTAGTTCATTTCAAGTTGTTTTTTTAATATTTCCAGTTCTAATTTTTTCTTTTCAATCTCATATGAATGCAATTCCTTCATTTGAGCAATTTTCAATGTGTGCTCCTCCTCTTTCTTTTTTTGATCATCTGTAAGACATGCCATTTGAAGCTTGAGGAGATCCAATCTGGCTTCGGAGACACTATTTATTTTCAACCTACAATCTTCTGTTAGTTTAGTTTTTGTGTTTCTTCTTTGTGTAGGTTCTTTGCCTATTAAAATAAGATTGAATGTTGAATAATATAATTGCTAACATAGGTTTAAAAACTTAGAATGAAATTTGTTTATAGCATCAGTTAAAAAGATTTATGTTGCAGTATATCTTCTTTTTTCATATAATAATAATAATAAGTTTAATTTAAATAGTTACAATATAATAAACATGTTAATATGTTATTTTTCAATAAACTTATTAATAAATTCCCCAGAAAACCTGCTTGTTAGGGGCATATAAAAATACATACCTGCGAGACCTTTCGACACTGGTCTTTTTAATTTCATTGGTGTCCATGCAGCCCAATTATTAGCATGTGTGGTTACAGTATCATTGCCACTGTTTTGGTGTATTTCCTCAGTTTGTACTATGTTGATGTTTTGACCTACAAAATGCTCTGTAGTAAACTTAAATCATTTGGTTATTTTTTAAAACATAATGAAAAAATGTTTATAAATAAACTTATTAAGATTCTCTTGAAAAGCTTAATTATAAGTTATGTAAATTATAATTGTTTTTTTTTCTGTGGTAGGTCATCAAATTTAGTTGAAAATACTAAGAAAACTTCTTATTTCTTCTAGATACAATAAAAATTTTAATATATGAATTAATTTGTACCTTTCTTCGATTCAAGACTGGTAAGTGGTTGGAGCCTTTGGAACTTAGAACTAAGTGTTGTACCTACAACAATAAGAGAATATAGATAACAGTTGACAGTGTAATTTTATTTTTTTTAAAGGAACATCCCATACCTAAAGTATTTCCTGAGAAAGGTCTTTTTATTTTCTTAGTACTTGTCGGTGTTAATACAGTCCAATTTTCCTGTAGGGGGCCAACAATTGTACTTTCTTTGCTAAATAATGCTGACGGTTGTGATTCTGGAATGTCAATTATCACATTCTGGTTCTGAGCATGTCCGAATGTGCCGTTTTCTTCTGAAAAATGTAAATTAAATTAATGTTGCGTACTATTTTATAGCAACTGATCACCAAAACTTTTACACTCTCCAAATAAAACTTGATTGAACAATAAATAATTAAGATATACAGTAGTGTTGTATACATGCATTGGTGTTTCGAAAGGTGTAAACAAGTAATAAATAAAAATGATAAGACTTACCTACTTCCCTATCCTCAAAAACAAACTCTATATTATTCTGGGCCTGTACCTCAGGAATATCCCCAATGTAGTCGCTATCAAATTCACACTGTAGGCCTGTAACAGCAACACCAATAATATTTTTTATATCATCATCTTGTGATGAAATTGTGGGGAAATGTCCTTTTCCTCCTCCAGTTTTATACATTTCCTCCTTTTCTGCAGCAAATTTTTTTTTGGTATTCTTTTTTAAATTTTCCCACTTTCCCTTCAGGGCTTTGGAACTGCGGGGTTCTTTGCAGAATTCACTCCCATTAAATTCTAGGGTCAATTGCTGCCAAACATCTTCTTTTTGCCTCCAGGTCACGGCGTCACTTTTTTTACATTCCAGGGTAGTTTGATATTTTTTTAATAATGATATTAATAAATTTACTTCCTCAGTAGAGAAATTGGAGGTTCTTTTACAGCCACTGTCCATTATGACAATTTGATCGTTTTATTTAGGCACAAATACTATAATAGGTAGAACACAAAACAAAATCCAAAGAAAAAAACACCAAATAACCTCAACAGTTAAGGGTAAAAAGCTGTCTGGTAAAAAGTTTGTCATCTGTCAGTAAAGCGGAAACAAGTTTTGATAACCAAATATACGTTGAAGTTATCTACTAATTGATTATTTAACCAGATGTGTACAAGACGCATTTTATTACTTGGTTTAAACTATAGTTTAAACTAGAGTTTAAACCAAAGTTTAAACTATATTTTAATCGAAACCTATACAAGTGGGCCTAGTGTCTTTGTGGCTTCCTCGTCAATAGATGGCGCCAAGGGAAAGAAAGGTAATACATATAATGTATTGCCAATGTTTATGGAGCATAATTAGCTGCTACTCTGGTCACAGAAATTATAAACTCTCTGGTAATAATAAAATAGATGTTTGGTGTGGAAAACAAGCAATTAGTGTTCCAAAATGTAGTTATTAATTTGACCTGGTGAAATTTGGATTACCAACCTGGCACGAATATAAGTACACCTAATAATTTCAATGTTTCAATAAACGGCGATCCTTAAAGATCGCACAATTATCATATAAAGGTTTCGCCGGCAAAGCAAGGTAATGAATGCACTTAAATTTTCAGAGCATGATATTTTCCGAAAATCGCGTTTTTATTTACGGATAATAAATAAAAACAATAGAGAAATGTCATTTTTGTTCTATAAAGATGTTGTCACGTAATACATTTACAATATTTTATTGTTTTCGCTCCACTATTGTGACACGAAAAGTTTATAAAAATAGTCATTTACGAAAATTCCCGCTTTGTACGACAAAAATTTTCAAAGAAGAATGTTGACTGCGTTTACACTCAGTTTGGCCGTCGCAATTTTTTCAAGTGAGTGCGTTTACGCGGAACACAAAAATGAAACTTCGCAAAACGAAAATGATAATGATTTTGCTGATTCTAGTCCTGCTGTCGCCGGAAATTTTACTGCAAGTTTTTCAGTTTCTGATTCCGGGGATGTAGAAGGGAAAATTCTTAATTTTGGCGGTGAAAAACTGGACACTAATGCTTCCATTACAGATAGAAATGGTAATGAAGGTAAGTATACCTAAACCTATATTGTTTGAAAATTACGCCGGGCGTTTAAAAATTGCAGGAAGATATTTTAACTCATTATAAGATTAAAAGTTAAAACCGTTGATGTTAATATACTTACTCATGTGCAAAAATGTCTCAAATTTTTTTCCTTGAGCTTAGCTCATTTAGCCATAACAAAATGTATATTATTATAATAATAGACCAAATAATATTCTATACATGTAAAATTTGTGGTGCATGTTGGTCTTAAAAACAGCAAAAGAAATAAATAGAAAATAAGAAAATACATAGGTAGGTAAAAATTAAATTAATTCAAAATTAAACACATATAATATACCATATTCTAAGTAAACCATTATATTATTAATATTTCGAAAGCCAAGCAGTTTGGAGCATATAATAAAAAATGAGTAAAGAAATAACGTCACATCCTGGCATTTAAAAATCTTATCTATGGATATTTTTATAATAAGCCCAAATTTATAAAAGATATTTGTTGTTTTATTCTAGAGCCACTCTTATCCAATCAAAATGCGGTAGAATTTAATACACTTAAAAGTCCAACCAACGAATCAAAAAAGCTGGAAGACTTTCGACCGAGCCCACAACTTGACACTTATTACGAATACAACAAGTTCCCGGTAAAGCCCGTTTTGTCTGAACCAAAAATGGTAAAAAATTACGTCAGTGCCAATTCACAAGGTAAGCCTGGAACTACTTACCCCTGCCAAATATCTGTATCATAATAGAGACAAATTATAAACGGATTTTTTTTTAGAAAGCGAACTGCCCCCATTAGGTACTGACAGACAAACATCAAGAAATCTTAACAATTTCGAACCGGGATATTCGGCTTTTGGTAATTTTCGGGGTTCTGGAAGGCCTGAAAATGGATTATCTAGAAATAGCGGAGGCACCAACTATAATAATAAAAATAATATCGAGGGACCTCCTTGGACCACCCAGACGGGTGTAGACCCAGATAACCGAAAAAGTGAAAACGGGTATGGAGATAAAATATATCTAATATTGATAATGATGTTAAAGAGAGATTGAGAGCTTCGAATCCCATTTTTACCGTATCAATAATTTAATGTTAGGTACCTTAATCAATGCATATTTACTATGTAGGTATGAATACGTATAGAAAACACTCCAAACGTCTGTATTGTTGCGTTGCACATATACAGCCTCAATATTTTTTTCTTCCAGAAATACAGCATGGGCCAGCAGCAGAGTAAGGTTTCCACAAAAGCCAAATCCAAACGAAAGCCCTTACGCTTTTGTATCAAACCCAGGCACAAACCAAAACCCCCATTATCCCCAGTCAAATACATACAACAACAACAATGCAGCGTCCCCACCAAACAACAACGCATATTTGCCACCCACGGGGGGTCGATTTTCTCCCTTGAACATGCCGGATACATCCAAGAACAACTACAACAACGTCAATATTAATAAAGTGGGTTATGCATCTCCTACCTCCAGCTATCTTTACACAGGGGGAGGTAATAGTAATAGTTACCCTAACTATGGACCTTCATCAGGAACAAATGTTGAGGAATTTAATTTCAACAAACTTGTAGAGGTAAGCAGGAAAATATAAAGGTGTATAAGAGAGAATTCCTAATCAGGCGTTCCTCTTGTAATACCTACTAATTATTATGCTAAGGTTCCACAGTCATACTACCCAGAGCCGCCTAGCTCTCCGCATCACGTATCCTACGGACCTTCCTACAACCTCATGGAAAGACCTTCTTCGGAGGGCCACCATAAAACTCATGAAGGTGGAATGTCTAACCCATGGAAGAAAATATTGAAATTGTTCGCAACCTTTATCCCACTAGGGCTTTTGATTAGTGCCCTTACGCCTACAGTCATTACAGTGACGAATATAAATGATACAAGTAATATGTAAGTAACATACGCTGGGAGAGGGGGTTGAAAATAAATTTAAAAATATCGTATGGGAAATCTAACAATTTTTTCTCCGAAATTGGGAGGGGAGTCGTCTCCCAGCCAATGCGGGCTGGTTTCAAGTCGCAGTTTATTTTGTATTATTATTTTAGGGCTACAACAAGGTATCGATCAAGCGACAATCCGCGAAAGGAACTGAAAAATCATCTGGTATCCTCGCTGGATTATTTCGAGAAATTAAACGAGAACGGTTGTGAATACAGGGTATTCTGCGAGCTGTTGGTCAGTGCCAGTCACATGCCCAATTCTAAACAACACGTTGAGAATTTGTTGGATAATTTTGCTAAAGAGTAAGCTCAATATATAAGCTGGTCTGTAATGTTTTTAATTTTTTTATTTTAGAGAAATCGACTATAAAAGCAGAGCGAATGAGTTAAGAAAAGTTTTTGCTGCGGTAAGAAGCCGTGATTGCAACTCTATTCCGTGTGAATTTATTAAAACCCCGACCTAAATTAGCTCAACATAAAATATATTGATAAACATACATCAATTCTTTAGTATTTAGTTTAATTTAAAAAAACATGATTTTATAATCTCGCTTGTATAATATCTGCATAGTAGCTATTTACGCTTTTGTGGCTTCAGGTAATAAGGTTCGAGCAGATGTTGTAACAAAAATACATTTAAATTTTTGGGATTATATTTAGATAAAAATCTAAGTTGGAAGTGACACATTCAAAACCTAGAAACTAATATATCTCCATTAATAGAAGTTTTATATAAAATAAGATATTTTGTTCCATATTTTAAAAATATATATATTTGTCTTATTTATTCAAAAGTTCAATATTTGATATGAATCTGGGGCTCTGCATGTAGAACTAATTTAAATCTATTACAAAAATTAAGTTATTAAATGTGTACAGAACTTACCTTTTTAGCGCCAACATTAAATTTATATCGACCAAGAAGATATCTAGACCTTCAGCATTTGTATTAATTAAAAATTAGTGTATTAATCCAGACAATAAACTACAATATAAATAAAAAATTCAAATATAAAATTATGAAAGTCAATTAGCGTTCATCACCATTATACAAGACTATGTAATGATTTCCAAATTGCCCAAATTAGATCGATTTCACATGAAGGAATTAATATTTATAGTCAATTACCAACGTGTCTTTAAGATATAAGAAATAAAAAAATTTTAAAATAAACTAACAAAAACAATTCTGGAAGAATGATTTTATTAAAAGTTTGTGACATATACTTTATTGGAAAATTATTATCTTGCCTATTGTTTCAGTAAGTAGTTTTTCTTAGTTTGTAATATATTCTCTGTAATGAACTATAACAGTTAGTTGAAAAAACAGTTCATATACCTACTTCAATGCAGTCTTCCTCCACAGTTTAATAGTTAGTTGAAATACAATTCTAAGTTCCCAACATGTTTCAAGCACTTAAGCGCTCAATCTTCAGGGGATATCAACATCGAGGTTAACATAAAAGTGACTTGTCTCAAATTAATGAGTACAACTCATAGGTTGAACACTTGGTGTATGAAATGGTTATTTGTATTTATATACATATACATTATATACATATAATATAATTTAAATACAAATAACCATTTCATACACCAAGTCTTCAACCTTTGAGTTGTACCCATTAATTTGAGACAACTCACTTTTATGTTAAACCCGATGTTGGTATCCCCTGAAGATGAGCACTTAAGTGCTCGAAACATGTCGGGAACTTAGAATTGTATTTCAACTATTTAACTGTGGAGGAAGACTGCATTGTTTTATTCATACTATAATAGTTAGTTGGGAACAAACAATTGAATTGAAAAAATTCAAAAATTAGGCAAAATATCGATGTTTCTGTAAGCCGGTACTATAACCCACAAAATCTTTTATAAAATGTCTTATAACGGCAAAATTATTTCGACCTTTTTTGTTCTTTGTAATGAAGAAATTCGAATTGCTCTAATTTCTTTCACTTTGTGACGTTACTAACACATATGGTTAACGTGTGCATGTATGGTCGGTGTTTAAGGTCATAAGACAAAAGAAAATGGATGAAAGCACAAGTGGCGATATAATTGGATGACCCATTAAGGGCCTCAAAAGAACTAAAAAATATCGAGATTTACTAGTTATTTACGCATAGTCATGATTTCTTAAACCTAGTGAAATGAGAAGACAATTATTTTTATACTTTTTTCGAAAATAGTTTCATAAGTTTAATTATATTTAATAATTATCCACACCTATAATAATAAATTTCCATTGTTTAAATAAGGTTCTTATTTAATTTATTTATATCTGATAATTATGCCTTCGGAGTTGTCCTATCACGATTTTCTACATATTTTATGAACTTTCGATAAATATCTAACAATAAATCTTGTTGTTTTTATGTCACTAAACAGTGTTTTATTCCTATACAATGTCAAACAATGTCCCCAATGAAATTACCGCACCAGTTGTATGTCTAATAAATATTTTTAAATATTTTTTGCTGTTCTTTTAGTTCAGAAAAGACATTCTATAGGAAACAGCCCTAAACACAAGTATTTGTCTTTATATATGTTTTCTTATTCTAAGTTAAGATAAATTCAAACATTAAATAGGACATTGATGTGGTTAAATACAAATAATTCTCATTAAATAACCACACTGGTCGCACTATCCTATAAATCAATTTATGCACATGCATTTTTACGTCAACAATCACTTTACGTTTATACATTTAGGAGCTATTTAATTGCATTTTATGGAAGCATGAGAGGAAAACTATTCTAAGCATGGCAATGGTTTATATCTCTGACCAGCCTATGACATTCACTATACAAGCTAGACATAGATTCGTATTTTTTCATTTTTCGCGTTATCTCTATCGTTTACGACTTTTACGAAGGCTTGGCATGTTTCTAAATCATTTTTTCTTAGAAAAGGATACACTATGAACATAGATGAGTATAAGAAAATCTGTAAAGAAACAATTTCCTAAAAAGTAATTTATGCTTTTCCCCGCCATAGAAGCATCAAGAAAATTTGAATGGATTTGGTGGAACATATTAAAGACGCTAGATTTAGCAAAACTCCACGATAATATTTTTAAAATTTCGTTGTCATTTTGTCGAGAACATGATGAATAAATACCTATAAAACGCTTGTTACGTTACTACGTTTAGATTTCGTCACCTCTAATTTCGGTACTTAAGACTTTAAACAAAAGTCGAAATTATCAGTTTTTACTTTTCTTTGCTTTAGTGCAAAAGCAAACATGGAATAACGGAAATATTTAACACTTTCCAAAACTTTCTACATCTAAGTAAAGCGCTTTTGTACAGTATTATTATTATTATTATTATTGTGTTATATAGGATAATTAGTTGTGATAAAACATCTGTCCAACAATGGGTATTATGGGTGCTTTATTAAAGTTAATAAATGTTTTGTAAACGATTGTCTATAGAATTATATGGTCTTGAAGATAATGCAACAGTCCTGCTTTTACGGTACAAACTCAGCAAATCATAACAGTAGTAAATAATTTTGTAGTGTTTCTAGATACATAATATTATCTATGTTTATCCCCATACCACTTCTGTTTATCTGTTTTTGTCATACTTACTTAAAACAATTTTAACTGAATGATAAAAGTCCTTTAAATTAATTTATTTAAGACTCTATAATATAGCTATATTTACGACTTTTATTGTCAATAAATAATATCTGCCTACAAAACACGAAAATTTATCATAATAAAATCGTGTAATATCATAAACCAACCTGAATAACAATAAAGTTTGTCGTATAGCTGTCGATAGAAAGTAGCCGCACAGAGAGACGATATAAAGGTAAAAATATCAAATCTCCAAGGCAATGTGAATTATCTCGGAAACTACTTTCTTTGTGCATTCCATTCTGCACCTCACAGCTGACTGACAAATATCACGACCATGCCCATGTGTTGCATGCGGTAGTACCACGACGCAGTACCGATCAAATGGAAAATTTTAATTAATTAAACACATATGTTTTTTGATAAATATATTATAATTCACGAAGTTTCTCCTTTATGGAAAACTATTTGCTTATTCTCGAAACACTGGTCAAATTAATGGAAAAAAGGGAACTATATAAAATAGTATTTTCAAATCCTTTAATGTCAATAACTTAAAAACGGTCTAAGATATTAAAATATAATATGTTCTATGGAGAATTTAATTCTACACTATTGGTTAAATATAATACAGGGTGTTCTATCTAAAGCAATTAAATTGGGCTTGTTTATGAATCTATTAAGACACTCGCATTTTTGAGACACCCTGTATAAATAGTCTCTAGTATTTATTGCCAAAACTTAAACGTTCTAACGTGTGTTTGTACTCAACACCGCAATGATCAAAAATATTTTTAACTCCTTCTAGTAGTTATTCCCAATACTTATATATTTATATAATGTTCCCACGATTTACTTCCATACTTTACCGACAATGCATTTAATTATATCGTCTTTATTGTTTGCGATTATGATATTGTTACAAATCCAGAAACATTAAGTTTATTAATAGTATACAATGCAATTTAATATTGATTAGCCAAATGCATTTCTTGGTCTCTTAAACGTCATCTAAAAACAACACCTAACACTTGTGTGTACCTAGACCTAAAACCAAAAGAAGAAATGATAAAACTAAACAATTAAAATCATTTAAAGTAGGTCGATATCGGGCAGTAGTAGAACCGTCCGCTGAGCAGGTGGAAAGTGCCTCGTATCAACGGAAGAATACATTCATTCAAAAAGACATCAACAGCCGGATAGAAGCGTACCAAACTCTTCGGCCGTACCGCATACAAGACTTAGTGTCGTGCAAACTCACGGTATCAGTTCGCGAAGCGGTTTTACTTTTACTCTCGCGTTTTTCTTTTTTTTTGGTGTTCACTCTCGATGCGACTGATTTCTTAGTGATTTTTGTTGATTGTGTTGAGGTTGTGGTTTTAGTTTTATTCTTTAGGAATAATATGGATGTTTTTAAGGTTAGTAATTTTATACAAATAGCGATTGAATTGCTGATTTGCCACAGCCAATCTAGCTGCGGTATTTTATCAAAATTGTCTGGCACAAAATATATTATTGAACCTTTTAATTTTAAATAACAAGGCAATCACATATTTACATTATTTATAATTTCTATACACACTAGGTTTGTGCAGATAAATTATTCTTTAACTGCACAGTTTTACAATTTAAATTTACCAAGAATGAAAAGAAATTGAAATAGAATTTAGCCATGCAGTATTATAATCAAACTTTTACAAAATATTTTTTTTTTATCGCGCCCCCTGAAAATATTCCTTTCGGCGCCCATGTGTTTATTAGGACGATTAATTCTTAATATCCTTATGGCTAAAGTTCTTTCATCATACATCAATCAGATCGCCAACATAAAACTCTAACAGTTTGTTTCTTCATATGCGGGCCATAACACTGACGAACGTGAAGCGCTTCTTTCGTACACGCACCGCTTTCAGAATGCCATAATATATTCTACCTGCAATGCCGCCTGATCATAAAAAAAGTCTCCTTGTATACAAACGAACACAAGAGAGACCATTTATTATACGTGACATTGACTGAAAGCAAAATGTTTACAAATTATATAGTCGACAATAGTTAATATGCAATTGTGTGGAACGTCGAATATGCAAAAGAGTTTTGTATGTGGGTATCATTTCCATTTATTATTAAATTGTTTTAATACCGGGCGATTAAATGTCAGTTTAGTTTATCACTGGAAGTATTTAATTAATAAAAAAATGATTAATTCTTTAAATAAATAAGCTTAGCAATATAAACTATATAGAGCGTTTTTTTACCTGGTCATGGAGTTTCGTATTGTAATTATTAAAAGACCAAAAGGGACTGTGAACCTAAGAGTAACACCCTGTATATTACGGAGGAAACATGAAATTATAGCTGCAAGACTATCTTACGATATAATCGATTACGACACCTCGGGTATTTGATAGAGGTACTCACGCAAAGATTGTGACATATTTTGATAGGTAGGTACCTACACACGACAAATAACACCGTTTAGAATATTAATCTTGGTGGTCGACAGTGTGGCTCAAAAACAATGATTCTCTACAAGTATTTATTAATATTTTATCTACTTATCTGATTTCTGGGGTTAGTTCAGGTCCATTGGTGCCGTACACGCTTTTAAAAGATATTTAACTCACATTTTTGGGAAAAATTAATTTTTTATATTACTCGATTCCAAAAAAATGTATTAATTTACGTAAATAATAATGGAAAGGAATAAATTGAAATGAAATCAAAATTGGCTAATTTTTGATAAAGAGACGTAGGGTGATTGCACCAGAAGTCGGCCTTTTTTGATCATTCAATTCTTGTTTTTTAAATAAATCTGTTCATTTAATACTTAATATAACTTAAAAATTATAATATATGTGTCCTTGTCAGGTATAAACATTAAATAAGCGATTGAAAAAGATAGAAACACTCGAGAAAGTACTTAAATATTTTATTTTTAAGTTGTTCTGAAAAATATCAGTTTTTTCAGAAGTCGGCCACTTATTGTTTAGTAGTCGGCCATGCCTATACCAGAAGTCTGCCGTCATATATTCTCGTTATCGTTATTTAGCACAGGCCCGTGCTTGCATTTTTTATTTTGTCAATAAACACTTAAATGTACCTACTAAAAATACATAAAATGTGCAAACACATTTTTTAAAAGTATGGATAAATTTAAAAAAGTATTCGCAAAAATCGCAGTTATAATCTAGACCTTGCACCTCTTTAATAGCCTTCCTGCAAGCTTCTAAGTGAAACCACTTGGGACACCAGTCACATCCCACATTCTTATCACCTTCTGCTTCTGCATCGCTATCTAGTTTATCTTCATATTTAGCACAACATTTGTTTCAAAGCATTCTTTCAAAGTCTCGCTTCTTTCGTTGGGTCCTTCTTTTTTTCTATTAGTATTATTAACCATTTCGCTTTTTTTTTGTTCTAACTCGTCCCTTTTCCTCTTCTTTGCTTCTTTTTTCTCATTTTGTGCTCTATCCTCCTCCAAGTAATATGTTCTTCAAGCATTGGACTAAATGGCACTTGTGGAAGGGTCCAGCTTTCGGACATTTTGTTTTTGGAATTGACTTAGGGTATTTAAAATATTTTTTAAAAGCATCGGTTGGGGAGGTGGACGTCGGCATCGGTTCTATTGCATGTAAGATTATTGATGACTTCTTATGTGTTTATATATGGATCTGATGCCCATTCGTCGAGACCTATTGCTTACGACACGACCTGCGAGCCGGTCCTGCAGAGTTGCACGTGGTATACCATAGTATCGGCAAGTTTTTCGAGCTTTAGCTCCATTTCTCATAGAATCTAAAGCTTTTTTTAAGGACTCTTGAGAATATCTACGGAATTTTCTATTTGGCCGTGGCATCGTCTATAATGTAAAAAAAAAACATTTTTTCGTTACGTTCAAGTGATTTTATAGCCAAAAAAATCTTCTGGCCGAGTACTAGCACAATCATCAATTTATGACTTTGCCAGTAGTCACCCACTAACTTTAGGGACTTTATTATTCATTTTAGACCCGCCCTTCGCCATCATAGTACATGATGGCAAAGGAGGAATCTCTTTATATGTATTTGTAAGCCTGAAATAGACAAGATATATTTTTCAAAATTTTGCCAGTAGTCGGCCATGGTGGGCGATCACTAGCAACTTTATTATAACTTAATGCCAGAGTAACCGGCCATATTATTTTTATATATTTGGGACTTATTGTTACTAGTTATTTAAACATATATTCTTTCAAAAAATACTCCGGTTGAGTTTAGTTTAACTTACCTTTAAAATTGCCCTGTTTTATCTTCACTGGCTTTTGTAAACTGTTTTTGGAGACAAATGACTAAGAACTAATTTTTCCCGCCAATTTACGGAAGTAAGGTTCGACTTATAATAAAGAAATATTGATATATGTGTTCTTGGAAAGCAAAAGAAGATAGCAAATGTAAGAAATAGAGCTAAACTCGCGCGAAATTCAAATTATAAGTGATTAAAGTAATTTTTGGCCTGTTTACCAGCGCAACCACTCCATTTAAGCTACGAAAAGATCGCATCTTGCCTCTGATACGTTACGAAGATACAATAGCTCATAGTGGTCGCAAGTCGACGCTATGATTCCCTTGTATTTATGTCTATGACCAATTGAATGCCATTTTTCTAGGTGCATGCAAGTGAAAAAAAGAATAATTTTTTTCACAGAATGAAAAAGAAAATCAATAGTTTACTTACATAAAAAATGTAATATTATTTATAAAAAAATAATTTGAGAGAGAAACTTTATCATCGTTCCTCCTCGTTTGAAGCAAATCGTTTTACGTATATATGCCAGCGAATGTATAATTAAATATACTTTTTAATCCGAAAAGATAAAATTGTCGTGGACACTAACTAGACAATTGTTCCAACAATGGTAACGTAAGATAGAATTTAGGTCTTAACAAAAATCAAAATATGCAAAATTATCACTGTAAATGTATTTTCACATTTTCTAATTATAAATCCCGTAATGACATGCGAACTCACTTAGATTTATTGAACAATTAAATATACCTTTATTTCATTGTCTGTGAAATAATTCAGAAAATAATTTATTTTCCTTGGCAAACAATTAGTTTTTGTAAATGTTAAATGATTCGTGAACAATGCAGATATTCTATTATGCCAATAAATTATTAACTTTATTTGCTAATAAACACGTAGAAACTTCCTAAAACTTTGAGCTTAAAAAGGAACATAGGAAAGAACTAACTTTATAAAATCTTGTACAGTTTATCTAAATTACCACCAACTGGAAATATATAATTTATTTCTATTATATACTCCATGGTCTATATTGCAACGAACTGGAGCAAAATCAAATTAAATATATCATGTTTTCTAGTTTAAAGTTTTTAGCGTCATTAAGAGATGACATGGTATGTATGGTAATTAATTTTTTACGCGTTATGACTGCAGAAGTGCTTAAAATTATTAATAATAGTTTTATGCGAAAATAAAAATGATTTGTACTCTTTTTCCTCAATTCAATATTTAAGATGCTTCGTTTCAAATAATTTTTGTTTTTGGAAAAATCATAACAGATAGACAGTTAAATCAAGTTAGAAAAAAAGTCTTAGAACTCATTGAGGTGTTTAAGTAAAATAATTTTTTTCATCGGCATGTCAATTTTTAGGTTGTTAAAGTTAAATTGGGTTTCGGAAAAAATACCTTCTATACCTATTTATTTCTGAATTTTAGACTTTCACAAGATTACATCAGAAAGCACTGCATACGAAATTTCAATTGTAAGAGCCAACCGTTTTCAAGTTATTTAAGAGAATCTGTGTTAGGGGTGCCCACTTTGGGATATAAATAAAATGGGTAAAATTAATTCTGCTATTGGTTTATGGTAGAGACATGTCCACAACTTTTCTGAACCACATATACTTAAAAAAATTCGGTTAACAAATAGACGTTTCTATTAAACGAGCTTTCATCAGTTTTCACATGTTTACATACGTGTTTTATTCGTTTATGTGTTAATTACGCAAGTAAAATAATTTATTTGTCAACTGTGTTTTACTAAAAAACATTATTCAGTTACACATGATATCTACTGGTGAATTGAAGAAATTCCATCACGACTGTATAAATTTCGTTATAAAGTTTTTACTTTCATTTTCGTCAACATGTCCTTTTTTGACCAACATAATATATCATTTTGATTAAGGAAAATTATAAGTTGTTATTAGATAATAGCAATAGCAGCCATACATTTTGTCTAACAAAGTTAAAGGATATTTTTCTAACATGATAATAATTTAAAAAAAATATATATAAAGGAATGTTGCATTTAAACATTCAGAGATACAATAATTTAATGTGATTTGTGCACATCTATCTTACTCAAAATATGGAAAGTCTACAAAGGGATTGTTTTTTAACGCGGGTCATAGGTAAATATTTTATTTACCAGACAGCAATTATTTATACGCATTTATACGAATAAATTAAATTTTATTTATATTCCGAACATTTACAACCAAATATGTTTACTGCCAACCCCGATCTAAATTGTAGCCTTTAATTGCAGTTCACAAGATCAATACGATCAAAAACACAGTCAATGGCATCTGTTAATGATTTATCAATTTGATACTGGCCTGCCGGCAATCGTCGATTTTAAAGAAAGTTCGAATAATCAAAAGTCAATAACTTGCTAGTCTCATCACCTACTTTTATTACTTTCACCTGGGTTGTTCTTTTTGTTGCTTTAACTGGCTATTACCGCGACTATACACCTTATGCCATCGAAGTTATAATTGATAACATTCCATTGACGGTGAACCTTAATTAACAACTGCGGAGCCAACATTTTAATCAATTACAAACGTTTTATCGCTTACTGCAGGTACTTCTCCTTTTTGCCCTATTCGTCGCTTTAAGTCACTCCCAAGACCAACCAAAGACTCCGATACCCATCCGGACTAGAACAGAACTAAAGGTGTCGAGAAGTATAGACCCAGAACGCACTCAGACTCTCAATGTGATGACGAGAGATGGAAGTGTAGCCCAACTTATAGTGAAAAGAAAGGATAGATCTGGAGCTGCCATTAACCTAGAGAGTAGTACTGGAGGAGAACAAAGGTAGGTTTTATCTGCTTACTTATATAATGAGATCATTTAAAAATATACCAATTTTCTTTAGCGATGGCACTAGATCCTTTACTCAAGACGACCCTTACAGAACCTATAAGAAACTAGGAGTTAACCCCTACAGCAGCCTCTATTTCCCCCAAGAAGACCCTTTAAATCATCAACCTTACCAAACATCTGAAGATACACCCAATCCCAATGTACCTGCAGCGTCCTCACAAAAATTCATAAGGAATTGGATACCTCTGTCCCAACGGTATTACCAACCAAGTGAATTAGTTAGACTGGACTCAATTGCTGTAGTAAGAAATGCCAGTGATTTTGGGCCAGTGAACGGGGGACTAATGGGCAATGTTATTGATAGCGATAGGTGAGTGTTTTTGGATTTGGTTGAAGCCTGGGATAAAACAAACAAATATTTAGTGTTAAAAATTACCATACCAAACTGTAATGGAGATGATTTGGCGAAGAATGGTCTCTCTACATCGTGATCACGTGTCTATGACGGATGAATAATGTTACAAGATCAAATAAAAATGATGACAGTAACAATGGCAATGTTGATTATGTTGCTGTTATAATAGGCTAGTGGCAGAAAAGAAAGTAAAAACGATAAAACAGAATTTTAAATATTTAATTTGTTTTAAATGAAGATGTCTTGCAAATGTTTTGCTTCTCAATAAATGTTGCGAATTGTTTTCGGAACCGGTTAAGTTTATTTTCATGCTTCCTCTGTTGACTTTTACTTTGTTGAATTTTAATAGAGGAAGCAGATAATTCCGTTTTTTTTTTGTGAGCAACTTCTGTTATTATTTTATCATAATGTATTAATTATCTTTGCTGGTAAGATTCAAGAAATTTCCTTTGTCATTGCAGGATGCCTCACGTGATTCCAAGACCAGTAAATATTCGATCAAGCGAGGTTTTCGTGAAAAATGCTGAAAAGAAGAGAGCACGGTCAGTTCTTCAGCTTGACAAGGATGGTATCCCTGTTATACATGGCGTGAGAGTTCCTGATGATGCTTCTGACACCAAAACCTGGAGAAATGCAAGGTAAATGTTGATGAACCTCCTCCCCAAAAGTATCTGATCTTTTAAGAAATCTAACATCGAAAATTTTAGAGTTATCAATGGTGAACTAATCCCTTACGAAAAAGGTTACAAGCCTCCGGCGGCAATTCCAGTCGGCGAACTCGTTTTTGCCAGTCAAATTAAAGAGAAAAAGCAGGAAAAGTCGTACGGGCCATATTCCAAACAGGATAACTTCAAGGAACCCAAAGAAAAAGGTGATCCTGCAGGACCCTTCACTGTTAAGGATAACATTTCCATGGAAACGGATGCTAATAAGGACGCTGAAGGCAGTTATCTTAAAATCAGTTCGTCTGGTGAGTAATCAATTTTTAATAGGATTAATGGGTTCCAATATATTTCAAATTTTAGGAGTAGGACCTTTTACGAAGGAAGACAACAAATTTACGTCGAAAATCAAATTCATGGACTACATCAAGGAAGTAAACCAAAAGGAAGCAAAGAAGAACTACAACCGCCAAAGACAGTACAGAGCGTACGAGCAAGATAATCAAAATATCCAGCAAGACGGTCATGACTCCTACCAGAATATATATGACGATCAGATTAGGGGACAGAGTCAAAATTTTGAGCAAGTCGGTTTTCACGGGAATGCGTATGCATACGACAGTTACGCACCAGCGAGTGGAGAGAACCATGAGTCTTATTATGGAAATCAAAATGGCAATCAAGATCCAAGTAGTCAGTTTCAAAGAAGGATGTTGACTTATCCTACAAGTCAAGTGTACTATCCTGATTCCCAAATGTATAGTCCACCTAGGTATGTCTTCATTCAATATTTGATCATTTTGAGACCATCTTTATCCCTGTTTCATGTTGCAGTGCTACAAAATTGAGTCCTGTAAATTTTAACGAGGGAGTAAGGACTCCAGTACTCCAGTATGCTCATCCAGAGCTGGGAGTACAGCCCGCCAAAGTGACTGGCGAAGACGAGGAGTACAACGGAGTGATAACTGATTCTTACAGGTAACAGATTCAGTCGTTACTCAATTAGACCAGGAATTAATTAATTATCTCAAGAACAATTTAATTGACCCACACAAAATAGTTATAAGAAAGGAATCTATAATAATATAGGGACTTTAACTTTTAGGGAGAAAGATTATACAGCGTATGGTGACGTAAACACCGGCAGACAGCAACAGAATAGATACTACACCGATACGGACTCTAATAGCCTTAGTTATTATAAAAAGGACGTGATGAATTATCCTTTTAACACCTACTACATTAAACCTCCACAGGAACAGCCATTTTGGGTGAGAATTTTCCAAATACATATGGCAGTTTTCAGAAAATTCTTTAGTTAGAGTACACATATGACCACCAACATGTTTTTCTTTTTTATTTTAAGATGAAGATCACAGAAAATATTAAGGACAACGTCCACACTAGTCTGCAAAAAATGCAAAAACTCACCCGCCCCGTATTTGAGCCCCTAGTGGAAGCCACTCAGAAAATTTCTCACAATCTTGGATTCGGCAACGGAATCAGCCAGAGAGCAGAGGATAAAGTAGGAATTGTCGGACCTGTCGCGGGCACTTCCGTAATCTTACCAGCTTTAGGTAAGAAAAAATCAACTAACAAATCCTCGAAAATAATTTTTATATATTTTTAGGTTTAGTGGCCGGTGGAGCTGCACTAGGTCTAGGAGCAGCAGCCATGGGCCGGTTATTTAGCTCCGTGGAAAGCATGCGAGCCTTGCAAGGATTGGACCACAACCAATTGAGAGCACTGCATGGAATCGATCCAAATAACAACGTTATCTTCTTCATGGCAGAACCACAACAAGAAATCTCGAATGAAGCAAATGACAATCAGAAAAGGTAGCATAGCTATTATTGTAATTTACAACGTATTTGTGTTAATTCTTGCCTCAAATGTTGATGATTTTCTTCCAGAGCTGTTGAAGATCTGCACAATAAACGCTTCAAAAGAAGCCTTCTGATTGAAGACGACAATCTCCAGCTGACTGATCAACCGGAAAACTCCGGGAAGTTATCTGGGTTGCTGAATCCTGAATTCTGGGCAGACACGCCTTGTTCCAAGCAGATCTTCTGCCACGTGATGCTGCAGCAGCATCCGGACGAGACGATATTTATGGAGAAGAAAATGGATCGACTTCTTTCGTCGTAAGTATTTTTGTTAAGTTCGGCTAGACTCGGGTTAGTAACAGATGGGCGTGGTTTCGAAATTTAACCCAATTTTTTAAATTATTAATTAACACAACATTCTTGATGATGCTTAAAAGTCAATAACTATAAAGTTATTTATTTTAATTTATTTGCTATAGTGTTAACAATTTCACTTTCTACGTATAACGAATTTGAATAAACCGTTACATGTCCAGGACGACATGAACAAGAATATGTTTGAAAGAAAGTGAAAACCAGGAAATGAATAAAATTTTTGTCAAGACCTAATGCGTCAAGGATGTGATTATGTAATAATTAAGAAGGCAATTACTAACTAATCATTTACTATTGCTTACGTTTCTTAAAAAGCGATGAATCAAGTCCTTTTTTGTTGAGTCTGTGACAGACATTTTATTGTCCTAATTTAGTTACTTTTGAAATCACATCGATTTAAGTTGCACTGTTAAAGGTAATGGTCCTAATTATACAAAAACAACAAAATATTACTTAAAATATAAATGTCGTTAATTGCTTATCAGTTTGTTATCTTTCTACAATTGTGCTCACCTGGTATAATAAAATTATAAAGTAAAAAATATGACAACTTAATGATTTGTAGCCGAGACTTTCCGCCTTTCTTGCCTGTTTTCTTTCTTAAAGTTTCTTTCTTATCTGCATTGTATTTCGTTGGGTATTTGTCTCTCATTATTTAAAGAAAAAATTACGGTTAGAGATGCGTTAGCCTATACACCACCAGAAATTTTACATTTAGTGATTTTTCACCAAAGTATACCTACAATGCACAAAATGTATACATTTTTTTTTGTGTAAACTAGGACCTCCTGCTTGTATAAGACTTCATAATAAAACTTTCACCTAAAAGAAGCCGCACAATATTAACCGCGACAGACCGCGAGGAACCTACATTTTTGTTGATTGTTAATAAATAATTGAAGATTAATGAGGGTCATTATCATCGAATAAAGAAGTTTAACAATAATTCAATTTAACTCAGCTCAACAGGTGCGGAGATATTAGTCATGTGGGAAAATTTTTGGAACGTAAATTAGATAAGTTTAGTTTCCCTTTTGTTAATAATTATTGCTTGTTGATCAACAAATTTTCAAAAAAAAATGTTCTAATAGCGTAAACAATTCAACTAACCCGTCAAATGTCAGCTTAATGAAATAGTGTGGCAGCACCTGGGGGAAGAAAGTTCTGGCAATATCTTCATTGCTTCGGTAACAGGTCGCATTCCGTAGGCTTTAATAAAAAGAAGATTTTTCGGAATGTCGAACCGCTTAGAGCAGATTAATCAGAAAATTTGTTACTTTCACTGTTGTTATAATATTTCTGAGATATGTTTGTACAGAGTGTATCGAATAAAAATATTATGTTGCAAGGTTTTGTATACTATTTTATTTACATCATCTTTTTTTTGATAAATTCTGTTTGAAAAAAAAAATTGTGAAGTTTTAAAAAAAAATATATTTAGACAATGTTGTCAGCTTGTTCAGCAAACTCACCAAGTTACAGGTTCATGTGGTGCACACCGTTACAAATAGACAAACATTGTTTTTAATTATTTTTTGTTTTCAAATTATTTTAGTAAAGAATAGTTTGTGGCATTTCTTTACATCTTAATCATTTAAAAATTTCAAATATGATCTATACTAGGAGCCTAATAAATAAACGGAAACAAATTGTTAAGCATTTTTTAAATTTGCTTTCCTGCAACGGGTGGAAAATATGTACTTTCCTCCCATGGCAGGCCACATTAAAAAAAGTCAGAAATGTCAACAGTACATGAACGTAGTATCAGGATTATTTTGATAAAATTTTTACTTTAAATGATTTTTTATTGGTTTTCTAACCATCTAGTTTGCCATTTTAATTGTTTGCTGATTTGCAATAAAAGCTTTCTCGTCATAGTTGATACTGTTTACATTACCATTGTCAAATATGCCTTGAAAGGTCAACCGATACAGCGCCAGGGGTAACAATATCCAACAAGCAGCATCTACGTTATTTATAGATAAAAGCAAATTAATGTAGCAGCATTTTTATTAAACAGGGCGCTTTCTAAGTACCTACTACGTTGTTGTCCGTTTTCTTCTCGAGATATAGGGTGTGTTAAAAAAATTATTACATTTCTCTCAAATATGTCAGGTTAGCTCCTTGCCTAATTTCTGCAAAATTATACGTGGCTAGAGTTTTTTTCTTTTCTCTTTGGACTATTCGACAATTTTGCTTTACCTAATAATTTTATAATTTTGATACAAATAACTTTGTTGCGTCTATGTTTATAAAAATCACGGTCGATGTACCCAGTCGCATCTTTTTTTATCAGCTTTCGATGGCCTACTTGACGGCGTTTAGCTTTGAATGCACCAAGAAAAAAAGTACTTTCTATTGCATGGTCAATAAATATATGTATATATAAACCGCAAATAATACAGCAGATTTGATACAGAAATATTAGTTATTGTAATAATAATTCGCTATTGGTACATACACTAAAATTACGTACGGTTTAACCTATAACAACCTAATGCGCCCTCTGTATCACGTTATTAAAGTAAGTCTATCATATAGCGAGCCCTAGCTAATGCTCTTTTTATTTCTCAAAACTAGCTTAATTTATTTTACCTTACCTTGTTCCAGATTACATCCAGACCTGGCCCAGTCCGTATCTCATCATCTCCAGGAAGTTATGGACGCCATTAAGCAGAGGGATTGTTCCCGGTTTTCTTGTAACAGGAAATTTCAGGTTCCGGCACGGGCAGCGTAACGCCGGAAAATTTTTTGGACGAGATAAAAATACGAGATTTTTTTAATTAAAAAAAGACTTAAAGAATAACAAAAGGTGTTAGTACATGGTATTTTGTAACCAAAAGGGCCTTGTATGGTATTTGCAAAGATATACCGCTATGTATGAGTAAAATGTTGTTTTTTAATACAGCATCTCTCATAAAGTAACTCCAGCAGTAGATTTTTAGATGCTTAAATAATTGTGTCATTGGCCTGTTCCTTATGAACCCTTCTGTATATTAAAACTCGAAAAAAAAATTGTAAATTCCGCAATTATGTTTTAAAGATTAAGTATTTATTTATTATTAATTAGTTTAGATTTAGTATGCATATTAGGTAAGTATTAAAATCAATGTTACCAGAAATTAATTAATTTACATAATAATAGTACCAACAATATCAACAGAATTATATGTAAGTAATTTGTACGTTTTCCAGTTTTTGGACTCCCATTGTCACTATTTATTTTATTACAACGTTTCAACCGGTAAACATCTCCAGTCATCTTTAGGTGAAATTCCTTTGTTCGTAAGATTGTTTAATTACCCACTTTAGCAATAAACACCCAATTATTAACGATACTTACGAACCAGATTTGGACACGCCATTATATAAAAATAATTACAGTTTCTTAAGTTAAGGATATAGTCTACTTTATTAACCCAGCACAGGAAAAAATGTACATAAATAGACTTGATAGATTTTTTTTAAGGCAAAAAATGTATTGTATATATATTTTATATATGTTTGCGACAAATGTTAAAAGGACTTATATTTTTTTGTACAAATACTTACACTTTTCTAATTTCGTAGGGAAATATAATTGAAAAAAAATGTTGTTCTTTTTTCAATAATTTTTATACCTTGCTTTTAAGGTAATTAAAGAGTAAGTTAAGTCAGACTTACAGACTAGTAAGTAAAATTTTATTATTAATTTAAAATAAACACAACAAGGGCGTTCATTCTTTTAACACTACTTATAGTCCGCCTTACGAGTCTGTGGCTACGACGGCTGAGGAGACAGGGGGTAAAAGGCATAAAAAAGTCAGGTTTAACTGTAGCGGCATAAGCGTGTAGTGCCTCGTTTCATATAAATATTTTATAAGTTAATAAACTAAATTTACTTCCTCTTATTTTAATAATTAAACCACACCACTGTCCACTATCAGTGGCAATAGATAAAAAAAACGCAGTGGAATACACATTTTTTAGGCATTATTTTATTCATTGTGTCCTCAACTAAGGCTGAAAAAAATTAATACGCTGTCTAATCATCATAAAATTAGGTTATTTTTATTTAAAATTTATTGGTAATCTTACCAGACCCGGTACATCAGTTTTTTTTTTAAATGCATTCCTTTTATAGCCACAGAACCGTAAGGCGGATTATACAGAGTAACCTAAATTAAGACAAATAGTTATACTTTTCTTACAAAAATATATATTGTCAATAATTTTAATTTAAAATAACAAAAAAAAATACGAAATTCAAGGAAATGGAAAAGACCAAACAAGTTCTTATAAGTATATTCGAGGAAACTGAAGTACCTTCTAACACACACCACATTGGTAGACGCTTGGTTTATTTAAACCTCATACATTTTGTACTTAATATTATCTACAATAAATTAAAATATTATACAGGGTGTTAGGGAATAAGTTTCGTAAATTTAGCCAACTCTTCTGTATATCTTTTTAAAGAAAAAAGTTCCTTACAACAAGGGCCTAAACTGAACGATTTTGGCAAAAAAGACTTTCCAAAAATATTAAAAATTAGCAATAATTGAAAAACTATGGTAAGAACTAACAAATTTAAGCAAATATGTTAATTAGTTGTCATTTGGCGAATAAACTACACTAATCAACATTGTTAAAAACGATCTTTTTAAAGTAAAAACACGCCATATACGTTTTTATTACTCGTGCTGCGTGAATAAGTTGTTTATGCTTTTTTGCGTTAATTCTCTTTTTTGGCAAAAGATACGACAAAGGGTGTTTAAAGTTGCATTATTGCAGCGTCGATCGGTCAGTGCGTGTGTTTTCAGTTCGTTTTATAACCAGAAATGTATTTTATACGGTGTACGCGAAAATAGTAATAATAATAATTTATTATAAGTATTTAAAACAAATTACAGTAGATTATAATAAGTTAAGTGGGAGGCGAAGTTTATTTAACTTAACCGCTTCTCCACTATACCTCATGATGGTATGCTTCTTATTTACGGGTGAGGTTTACCAGGTGTTGTGGTGGGAAGAATTAGTGCTAGTAACTTTGATTTTGACAATAAGCAACCATAATGCGTAAGTTTTCTTTGGTTTTTTAACAATACACAAGCGTATAGAATGAATGTCTATAAAATTGAATACATTTTATTTTTAAAAAACTTTAAATGATCTATTTTAAGGAAGCTTTTTGTTCAAAATAATGTGCAGAATTATTGCTTAAGTTTACGGAAGTTATTTCCCTAACACCCTGTATATGCCATCAGAATTTCTAAATCCGTAACAATACTATTGAAATCGCTACCCAAAGAAAATGTTTTAAAAATCCTAACTATTCCCGCTGTCGTTACATTTAAAAATCTGACAATTTCCACCCGCAATACCCACATTAGCAGCGTGATCGACTTCTTTCAAGACGTAATCGTACGTATCATCCGCATTCACGGAGAACATCTTTGCTGCCTTCAGCAGGACGTCTCCAGCATTAACGTACTTCTTAGCCTGATTGGGTTGTTGGCATGCTACGTTTTGGAGACAACCATTGTCACCTGGAGAGCCTACAAATGTTAAAAGGTATTTTGCACTACTGCATTTATTGCAAAGCTAGTTTAGAGCCATACCTGTTAAATAGCTTAGAAACATTAACACTTCTTCATCACTTAATAATTTGTCTCCATCTCCACTGTCTCCTCCATCAACACTTCTAGCATAGTGATCTAAAAAAATATTAAGAATCTAAGAAATACACGATAGACCACCGCAACCGTCATCACTTTAAATGAACCTTTCTGATTTGGTCGTGTTCCCCAACACATAAAATATACCTTGCGAAGAGTCAGGACCAACGTGAATCGCTTACTTAGTAGACGCACCGCGCTCAGAATATCTTACAGGACCTTTTCTTCGTCTAATCATAAAAAATAGCTTTAATTTTGTTACCTTGCCCATGTTTGTGTCCTGCCAGAGAAGCAGCGGCAAAAATAAGGGCCTTTAACAGCACCAATATCAGCAGATTGGTCAGATTGAGGGAAATCACTTGAGAACCCGTTCCCGTGGTACCGTATCCTCTTGACATTAGACTAGTGGCGATGGAGGTTAGAACGTTTCTTGCATCAAATCCTCTTTGTTGGAAAAATAGAAAATTAATTTTATAGAACCCACTTTTAGCTAATTAAAATTATTTACATTTTAAAGCAGGTTTTTAAATTGGTGTTTTTAATGTCATTCGGATATTTTCATCTATATATGTATATTATACAGTGTGTTTTTATCTTACCTTCCCAGATTATGGTTATTCTTATATTCGTTTGCACTAACTTCACTACAACAATACCAACTAAATATTCCAAAAACCAAAACAACTATATTCGACGACATGCTGAGTGTTTGAGGGCTCATGATGAAATGCGGGGAAATCGAGATTTTCTCCCGTTTATATAACATTTTTTATTGTTTATATTCATCCATTCTTTTGCATTATTTTCAGTTGAGCGTAAAGGATACTTATATTTATTACAAAGTTTAAATATACTTTGAGTTTTACTAATATTATTTTAATAAAATTGGCTCCATTGTTTGACTGCGGGTGCATTGTCTAAAACTTTTCCTGTACAATTGTCGTTAACGCTCCACAAATGCGGAAAAATGTTAAATGAGCTTGTAGAAATGGTAGAATTTTGTATAACAATACTTTTACTTTCTTAATAAAGTAATAAAATTTGCTGATTAATTGAATTATCACCGCAGTATCTAATTTAGTGCAGATTTTTAAATTTACTCCCGGTTAATTAACCTAAAATAATCAAAATAGTTTATACAAAATCCCTAAGCACTTTATATATTTAAGTTAATAGAGAAACACCTTTGCCAGGTTGTCTTAATAGCTTATTAATAAAAGTAAATTTATAACAATATCTTAAAATAAAACATCGACAAATAATTTTATAAGATCCTGTTTATTATATCTCATAGAAAAACATTTACAACAAAAACTATTTTTTAATCGACAGAACATTTTAAATGTTACATGTGAATTTAGATTCAAAAATCTTGGTATATAACTATATATACAGTGCATTCGTAAAGCAGCGAATAAATTCAATCAAAATTAGGAGGGGAGTTTATAAAAAAAAACTAACAATACTTGTGCATGTTTTGCAGGTAAAACAGATTGTCAACGGTGCTCCATTCGAACATTTACTTTACATACATATTTTCACATTTTTAAGTTTTAAGATAATTTCTCTTCAAAATTTCCTTATGTAATCACTACCCTTATTTACCTTGCGTAGGTGCTCTTTCTAATTCTGCAATAAAAAGTTGGGGTTTCCATTTAAAAAAAAAACGAAGACGTCATATCTCATTTTTGATATACCCTGTATATATCGCTGCAACGTTAAAAAACTCTAAACTGAAAATACGAATCGACGGGTCCGAGGGTTTTTTTTTACAAACTCCCTTTTAATTTTTAATCAATTTATTCGCTACTTTACGAATGCACTGTATTGGTATAAAGAATTTAACAAATTGTGGTCATACCTCCTACAACATATTTCAAAATTTAATAAAATATCTCAATATAGAGTATATAGCAATAAAATAAGTTTAAAATTTATATAATTTGTCTAATTATCGTTCTTCTGAGATACCTGTACTCTTCAAATTACATATAAGTAAAACACAACATCTTGGTACACTACATTTTATAAAATTTTTGATTGTATAAAGTATCTACTAAACTCAGAATGCTCTGGTGTTTAAGCTATAAAATCCTTAGCTATACCTACGCCTCTTTCAAAACAAATTGACCTAATTTTTAAAACATATTGTCTATTGCCAACTGATGAGACGTATTAGTTCACCATTTCTACTGAATATCGCTTGTCAGTCACTCTCTCAGTTCTTTTCCTTCCCTTCACGTACTCAGCATAATCTAGGTAGCCATCTTGATTTTTATCATCTTCCTTTAAAACCTGATCTACTAGTTCTGAAATATAGGTACGTGCTTTATTTGCAGACATTATACGGATTTTACGAAATACGACAGATGTTTTATTATACTTCACTTACCAACAAATTGATTAAAACTATCATTATTAACGTCAGTTTGATCTCTAATATCATTTACGTCCATATTTACATCATTTGAGTCGTCCATATTATTGTCGTGGCTATGAGTGCCTTCGTGAGTCGTATGCAGGATGGATTTTAAGAGTTCCAAACCGTCGAGTTTGGAATTTTTGTCGCTGTCGTGAAGAAGAAAGTAGTATAACTCCAGCTCTTCTTCTGTCATTTTCGATAGATCTACGTGAGGCACGACCTCTTCAAGATGCTCCTGGAAGGATTAAATAGCTGGATACCATTCTGTTAAAAAAACATTTTTTTTTACCTTGATATGTTCTTTATCTTGCAACAATTCAGTGTCCTGAGTAAGTTTTTCGGCCCCTTTTCCAGGGCTGTAGTGAGTGTGCCTCTTAACTATGGTCTCACCTCTAGGGTGGTGAGGTCCCCTAGCCGATGATATTGAAAAAAAATATGGGGTTATTGTCAAAATTATCCTTAAATATACTTGATTCATTTTTGATGGAGCTTTTCTGAAAAATAAAAATATGTTGTTGTTTCGAAATATTTATTTGCTTCTCATTTGTGCGACTTCAAAGAACGTTGAATGGTACAAATTAATATACAAAACCTATATCTTTTGACCATAATTAAATAAACATCAAAATAAAGACCCCAAATCCCGGGGCATTCATGAATATTGGGCAGAAACCTATGGGGGGTGACAAGCTGAGAGAAATCTGTCATGATCCCAACGAGATTGTCTCCTTAGAGTGAGTAATATTAATAAGAACGTATGCATTTCAATTTACCAGTATTTTAGTGGCAGAAAAATATTCTACGACATAATTATTATAAAAAATTTTGTGAGACGCTTTACTTTCCAAATATCTACAGACGATAATGTTGTTTAATTTTTGTTAGGTTAGTTCAAAAGTCTTTATCTAAAGAATCGTTGAAAATTCTATAGAGGGGGTTCTTTATATTAGAGTACTGTTATAAAGTGTAGACTTTTATTGAAAAGAATTGAATTGTAAGTGTTGACAGACAGGCTATTCAACAGGGAATTGTAATGAGCGGCTAATGAAGGGGTTCATTCATGAACTATACACAGGGTCGAAGTAAATATCGGAAGAGTTAGGATTTCTAATTAAGCATTTGGAACTAACCTAAATGTTTAATGACGAATGACAAGAGGTGCTATTATTTATTTTATTTCTGACCGGTATATTATTAGCTTATAACGTCTTAGTTACGCGGGAATTATAAGGGTCATAACTCCCTTGGGATATTAAGAAACATTTGACATAAAATTAAACGGTTGACATCTAATGTCAATTTGATTGTCATCTATGGAAACATTTATTCCACTTAAAAAATGAACAAAATGTTACTAAAATCGGTCAGAAATAAAATTATCTATGTATCACTGGAATTATAAGGGTCTCAATTACCTCGGGCAATTGGTGTCCCTCGGGACAAAGGCCCTCGGGACGTAAACTTTGCCCTCGGTAATTAAGACCATTATAATTCCCTAGATACATAAATAACTATTGTGTTGGTTAGTTAGAGGTACCCCAGTATTGAGTTACTTGTCTATCAGCCTGTTATGATCTTTTTCTCTGACACCGAAATTGATATTTGGTAAAATAATTATTCTAACAACAGCATCATTAGAAGTTATTTTGTAGTAAGAGTGAACAGGATATTAATCCTTTGGGCCCTAAGAATTAATAGTAATATCTAAAATATCACAAGGCCTCGAGGAATCATCCTCTGAAATATTTTAGATTACTTCCTGTATCCTTTTACCGCGCCCTATACATCAAGTCCTTCCCTGGACCCTCTAATAATAATCCCGACATACATGACCCCCAGGGACAGTCATTAAGGCGTCAGATAACATCTCCAGTTACGACCAGGGGGCGTACAGGTCCATATGGTGTCGTGCTCAAGTGCTTTGAGAGGTCCCTGCCCGGCGGATAAAAGACTTTTGATCACCCCCCTGTATTTTTATTTTATACAAGGACACCTGTTATCGTTTCGCATGTTTGATGTTTCTTATTTTAATTATACAGGGTGTTCAGTTTGGAGGTCGAGAAGGTTGAGGACGATATTCAAGGGGGGGTCTTATTTGGGCTTTTATTAGAAAACATTATACGGTACTAACTTTGAATTAGGTCTGCTATATGCGAAAAATGTATGATCCTTTAATATCCCGAAATTCATTCCAAAACACAGTTTAAACATAGGTGACCTAGTTTTTAAAACATACTTTTAAAACAAAACGACACCAGTAATAATGAAACTATTATATATCTATTAAATAATAAATCAAAAAACATACCTACTCACCTAATGAATTAATTATTAAACCACTATAACAAAATAATAAAATCTACCCTCGATTCTTCATACTTTGACACTTTTAAGGTTAGGAAATCAACTGGTTAAACAGATCGATACAGGACTCTAGAGGTCCTCGCGCAATTCAGGCTGCATCTCCAATCCATGCCATCCCGCAGGATAGCCAGGAATAGAGGAAAACGCGAAAAAGGCCTCTGCCTAACAGTTAAAAGGGTTTGTTTGTGTTTCAGCAATCCTGGAGATTGATGCTAACCTGAACTAGCTGCACGTGAAAATATAAATTTTCTGTTTTATTTTTAGTAACTTGAACTAAAGCGTCCCTTAATATTTGTCTTTATTGAGCGATAAAAAATGAAGGCACTTATCTGAACTAACCTTTAATTCCTTATGTACTCCTGCAAAATATATCTTTATTTATAAAAATAGTGTGTAATTTTTGGTACACCCTGTATATGTAGGTACTCGTACTATGAGTATCACGAAAATTTGAACTCCTGACCGGAATTTTTTTATTTCGACCACGCCGACGTACCAAACAGCATTAACTATATTTCGTAGTACCTTGGTACTGAAAATATTGGATTGGGCTATTGCTCCAATCCGAGGGTTGAATTCCATGCATTTGTTGTCGACTTTCCAGTGAATTGTAGCATTAAGAGTGACACCCAGATACCTAGCTGCGTAAGGAGTTTGGTAAATATTTATGATATTTGATTAATAAATAGATGTTTGCAGTTTATTTACAGTCTCTTCAAAGTTATTATTCCCAACAGCAGTATCATCGACTAAAGCTTATATTTTATTATATTCTGACTATGGTGGTATATTACTTATACTATATGACCTCCATATGGTCTTCCTTATCTTTTAGTTAATTCCGTTTCGAATGGCGAGCAGTTTATCTGTACGATTTTTTTTTCTGCATGGGTATCTAATTTCAAAAATTACCCCAAATGAAAAAAACCAACAGAACGAATGACAGTCAAACAGCGATTACCATGAACTAACCAGATAGGATCTTTTTAATTTTGCGCCTTGTTAAACGCTGATGCGATCTGCCAAAGTATTCAAAGGGATAATCAAGATAATTCGTTTGAGTTTGGAGAGATTACCTAGGCCGATTTTGCGGCGACACCGTCATTCCGCGGCGGCGAAATGGGAAACTGCAGTTTTTTTTGTAGGTTTCTCATTGCACATTAGTTGTTTTGGTTATGCCTACTCTAATTTCTTTTAATAAAATTAAAAAAAAAAAAATAGTACATAATGGCCGTAAAAAAATAATTGATAATTTTTAAATGTCTGGGTTAGCTCGAAAATCGATTTGAATTAGGAATTACCGGCAATAGCTTCAAAACTCGACTTTGACTTCCACATACTATATTGTTAATTAGAAATTCTACTATTAATATTACTTATCATATTTACAAAAAAGTTTACCTACACGGCTTCGAATTTTCTTAAGAATCCTATTAAAAATGCAATACATACTCTGCCTTGCCCCGGATACTTTGAACATTTGCTTAAACTTTAAGAGAGAATCGAGTTAGCCAGAATGCATTGTATAAATATTTAGTAGTTGTCCGTCCCTCAAGAAACTTTTTGATGCATTCCCGAAGAATACCAATTTGTAAAAAGAAGTTGCTCTTCATGTAGCAACATATATTTGTTGGAAACGAATTTAAAGTGAAATGCAAGATATTTTAAATACATCTAATTACCTAATGTACTTAAGGTTACACCGTCGCCGACATACATCATCCTCTCTCTTCAATTTTCAGATAGATTTTCCTTCGCATATCTGCATACCCTGGAGCTATAGAGATGCGACATTCTATATACATATATACAGCCTCGCAGCTTTCCCCATCATCGTGCAAGTATACTTTGTGTGTTCTCTTTATTTCTCAATATCTAAATTTACATTTTCCTGTCTTAATGCGAATTTTCTCGAAGGAAAATTTAATATCGACCATGTGCACGAATAAAAAAGAATACAATATCTTCTATAGAAGTTCTGGTAGGATTGTGTTACTATGTTCTGTTGTCCTGCTTTTGTTTTAGGTTCAACCTTTTTATATTTCTATGTTCGTTGTGAAGATGTGAAGATTTTTGGATATCCATTTTTAACAACAAAAACAATTTACCAAAATACGGATTAATATTCCTTAATTGAAACCCGAAAAATTCCTAGCGATGCCATTATGTTGTTATTTTTCTTTTTGCATTTTGTGATTTTTCTTAATATCTTGTTTCATCTGACTTTAGGATGATACAATCCGTAGCCGGTCATCTTATAAAACTATCAAAGTCATGGTAAAGTATTTTTTCCGTCTGGTCTAGTTATTTCTATTGGCATTTTTACTAATAATGGATTATACAATTAAGATTATTTAATTCAAGATCAGAAAATTGAGAGAAAGGTATGATGATGAAGTGGTAATCGTTGAAAACCCGGAATTTTAAGGAATTTTTTGCATATAGTCATTATTTATTTAATAACTAAACGTTTTGGTCAAATAAAGACGACATCGTCACTAATTCGTCGACCTTCCGAGTTAAATTCGGGTCCTGAGCAATTTCGAGGGTGGGCGAAAATAAATATTATGCAGATACGCGTGTTTTCCAGCCGTTGATGAAGGCGGAAGTGCCACACAACACCGGAAAGGAAACCTGCCTGAACTGTATACTGAAACAGTGCGGAACACTACATTAGCTGATGTGCTGATGGTGGTCAGGGGCGGGGCGTCAGAGATTGTCAAAGGTGTTTTTTGTTAAATTAACAATTTCTCGAAAAAGGGAAATTCATTCTTTTTGCGCCTACAGGTATACGAGACGTGCGTTGTTTTAAAAATCTTTGTCTTGTGTTTCTAAAACGGATCCAATTATAGTTTCTTCAAACGGGCCTATTTTTCAGACGTGGTTTAATTGAACACCGGCTATATTGAAAATAAAATAAAACAGACCTAGTTTTACAAGACTGTTCCTAGAACAGACCCCAAAAGTTGATTCTAATAAGTAGAATAGTTCTCGATCAAGTTTTTAGTTCAAGTACCCCCTAGTGCGGTGCAGCTAAAGCTAGATTTTTGGCGGCCGCATAGTAATTTTTCCAAAGTAATAAATCCATCTTCTATAGGACAAGATTTATAAGAAAAATCAGTCGAAATTGACAATTAGGCAGTTCATCTTATAGCAGCCATAATACGTTTTGCTTTTTGCAAAAATCCTCCTGCACTGCCCCCAACTCAGAATCAATAAGCCCGTGGAGCCGCCAGCGATGTGCGGTTTCCATGGCGACCCCGTCACTGCACGCACTCGCTCATCTCCCACGACCGCCGGCATTTTGTCGAATACCTGCATGGTCGGATGACTTTTTCTCCCCAACGCAATTTTTTTTTCGGGGGGGAAACGATTTTGCTTCCAAAATCAAGTCCCTCCATTCATATTGCTCTCGCTCCCGAATTGTCTTCTCGTTTAACGGACTGCCGAGGGTGAAATTATATGGAAGCAGTCAAGGATGAAAAAATGTATATTGATATCGCATAATAACGACGTTCATTATTCACGGAAGTGAGAAACAAATGACCGTCCTTATGCTCTCTGTGCATTAATATTAATTCCTCTTATATCGTGTATTCGTCAGTGGGTGAAATTTCATGTAGATAATATGGCAGCTGTGATGCGTTCATCTCAAAATCAATTTATCCATTAACATGGAAATTGTCATCGATATAGCTTTTCCCATTAGCAGGTCCGCGTTGGAAGACAATCAAAGGGAATAATATCAATGGATCATAAAAAAAATGTAATTTTTCAAAACCCATTTAAATGAAGTTTTCAGATTTTAGAAATTGTTCTTCTGTAAATTCAGTGAGAGATAATTGGTTTTGCTTTATTTCTATGTGTTGATGTAATATTAGTTTCTATACGATTAACGTAATGACAACATTTTTTTGATCGATTTCATTTAGTACTTTTTTTGCCTTTACCAGAAAATAATCCACGCAAAGCCTGTCGTCCAATATTGTAAACACATTTTTCTTATCCTCTGTATAAAACGTTCTTTATACTTTTAAAAATGCATTATTGTCATACGTGGCAATAATAAACAAACGGTTTTCAGTAATTATATCTAAAATGCATTAGTTTATATAAAGGTAATTCTATATTATTATAATGGCAATAGCACACCAATAAAGGGCAATATTTGAAATACATTTTCCATTAATACGAATAATTAGTTTAGATGAAACTATAAATAATTATTTTGTTATTGTTTAATTGCATTTATAGAATAAACTTCGTTAGGCTGTTAAACTAATTAAGTCGGTGATTTTGTTTAGATTGAGCTAATTTGACAGTATAATGTATTTGTTAACATAACGATAATTAAATTTAATATTAAAAGTCTTGTTAAAATACTTTTTAACAATAGATTTACAGAGGTAAAAAATTGATAGACTTATCAACAATATGTCACAATATCACCGTCATTTTGTCATGATTTTCATAATTGACTGCAGTAAGATCTACAACTTTATTTTTCTGAAGGTAATTTTTCCTAAACAAAAATCTTACTGTTGTACTAATGAAAAGCAATTTCGCAGAAGATTGAAATAAAAGTTATCTTAATTAAATTATTAGAGGGCGCGCGCGCGCGCTTTTCCTTTTGGATGTTCGTATTTTACGTTGAGGAATTAAACTTTCCACAGCTTGAATACGGAGGAAAAGTTTTTGGTGAATTTTCGTCCCTCTACCCGCAAGCTTTAAAGCAAACTGCCTCGTGGCGTTAATAAATTATTACCGGCAAAATAAATAATTAATATTTTAAAAGTCCTCTCTCACTTTAACGGGGTAGAAAGTGAACGGGGTTGGAAGAAATACATTCAATAATGGTATGAAAAAACGACATTTTTTAGCACTAACCAGAGAGAATAGTCCAGCTACTTTCACTACGCGTTTACGGTGCGAGCATGGGCGTATTGTAACTACTCAACAATATTCTTGTTAAAAGCTTACAGTTCCTTAATGAAAATATATCTGGCACAAAATTAGAATAAAAGTAATCTTAATGAAATTACAGAGAACGGTGCTTTTTTTGTTTTGGATGTTCGGATCCTGCTCGAAGACATTAAACTTTCCTTGGGTAGCAAGTTGAAGAAAGTTTCGCTCCAATTATTTCACTTCTCTCTCCCTCAAGCTTGGAAAGAAAACGCCTTAGAGCTTAGATAAAAGTCCTGTGTCAAATGAATATTTTAAATTTAAGAATATATTTGCTTACATAAAACCATGGATTGTTTCCACATATTAATGTTAAGAATATTATTTAGCTTTTCTCTCGAAAGTATCTTAGGCCCAAAGACAAAGGCAAACTTTTCTTATATTTCTTAAATGCCTTTCCGTTTAAAATTTTCAAATAAGCATTGGTTTTGTTGTATCTGCCTTTACAGAACTCCAAAAGCTTAAATAAAATATTTTGAGCCAAATAAATAATTAAAATTTTAAGAGGCCTCGGTTTAACTTGGCAGCCATTAAATGTATACGGGAAGGGATGAGATTTTGCCAAGCGGGTCAGAATATAAATGGTTGTTCTTTGGATTAAAGAGTACATAAAAATTAGGGTAAAAATTAACAAAATTTAAAAAATGTTAATAAATATGAATTGCCAAAAAATAATTTATAAATGGCAAACAAATTTTAATGGTCTAAAGCAGAGGTTGCCTGCCTATCTTGCAAGAATATACTAAGCTTATGCCAGAATACGCTGCTGTAGGTACATCATGCTTATAAAATTCTACTTAAGCTGCGTGGTTTTTTCGTTAATGCTCCCAGGGACAAAACAACGAGTTTCCTACCGAAACTCTCCTTAACTTTTGAGATGTCGTAAGAAAGTTTAATTTCTCCGAGGCAGATGCGAACATCCAAAACAGAAGAGCGTCCTTCTCACTAATTCGATTAATACAACTTTTATTTCAATCTTCTGCAAAATTACTTCCATTAGTAAACAAAAAGATTTTTGTTTAAGAAAAGTTCTGAGTAGTTTTTGTTCTTCGGCTGCAAAAGTAAATCTGCAACGTCCGGTAAATGTCATATAGCTGAACTCGTCTTCAATAGTACTCGAAATCATAAACAAAAGTTGACAGATTGTATCGCATTTTCCAGGGCTGTTAACACCCCGTAATGACAGGGGTGGAAACGGCAGGGGATATTGAATACACGCTGGGCACATCTGATAGCATTCGTACATCAAAAAATTCTGCTGAATTGATTTACATTTATTAGTGGCGAGTTTGTCGAATTTAGATCTATTTAAAAAGGCTTATAAAGTAGGAATTATGGATATGTAATAGATTTTAGGTAATATTTTGGTGGATTTAGCCGTACGTTTGTACCCTTTTCAGTATTTATCTGCGTTTATAATCAACTACTCTTTCAAGTAGTGAATAATACATTATATTATTCAAATGGCACACTTGTGTCGCATCAGGACTCCATTCGACGTTTTAAAATGTACGCATCTCATTTTACATAAGTGTATTAGATTACATACATACATTTATATCAATTTTAAACAGATGATACATTTGTAGCTAGATCAGATTATAATAAAAGGATAGGTAATAATAAGAAATGTAATATTGCAACTTGTAATCATTATTTGCTTCTACCTACTTATTATTTCATAAATTAAAAACCGTATTACCTAATGACCTTAAAGTTGGTTAATACATAATCCATAGGATTTCAGTAAGAAAGTATATACAAGTGTTATAAACAGAGATGGTAGATGTTGGCTTACCCGACATCGCCCGGTGAAATACCATCGCATCGGCTTAGGTGGCGTGAAGTTGCTCTTTGAGCTAACGTTTCGTCGCTGTGCCGATGTCTCCGGTTTCCAGGGTGGCAAAAGCTCGCCCCCCCCCCTGATCGGATCTTCGGGTTCGGGCTGGTCCTGGCGATATTATTCCAACATTCACTATTTCCAATAGCCATGGGGGTCCTTCCTACAACATCCATAATGGAAATGTTGTGACAACTGAAACTGTCAAAAGATCTAAGATTACCAGCTTCCAAATTGACTTCTGCAATATAAGAGGACTGAACTCAAACATCAATGCAGTCTATTAATATCTACAATCTACCAAACCTCATATACTCGCATTAACCGAACACTCGAGCCTAATGGCTTTGATGTAATGTTGTTTAAAATATTAACGCAGCGAATTACTAAATTCATCTGCTGCCTTTACCGGCCACCAAGCGATATCCATTATAGAGACTTGTTCTCCTCACTTGCTAATACTATCGACTTTTTGCAAACCCACCAACCCAATTTTAAAGTTGTCATTCTTGGCGACTTTAACGTTCATAATGTCAACTGACTCAAATACCCAAATACAACCGACGAGCAAGGTCGCGAAGCCGAATCCTTTGCCATCAGCTCTGGACTTATGCAACTCGTGGATAAACCAACTCGGATTCTAGACCGAGATGGTGATTTTGCTAGTTTGTTGGATCTTTTCTTTTTCCAAAGCAAAGAAGCACACAACCAGAGGATCAAAGACAAACTTCTTGAATGTCCTAACGGCTCAAGATTATTTTGGTCGGTAGCTAAGGCCATCAGTCAGAATTTTACCAAGTCAACCATTCCACCTCTAACACGTTCTGATGGCACCATTGCAACCAAAGCATAGAAAAAAGCAAACTTACTGGCGGAACTATTCTCCTAAAATTCAACGGTTAATTTTCAGGGAAAAACTCCATGCATCGAACATTCCCCCTGTAAAACGAATCTTGAGGACTCTTGACGCCAAGAAACCTTCTGGTCCTGTAGAAATTCCAGGCATCGTAATTAAGACATGCGCTGATGAATTGACACCGGTATTTGGTAGGTTTTAACTTCTTACAAAAAATAAATATTTCCTTCTTGCTGTGTTAATAACAATTAATTACTATATTTATACGACATCTATTTTTTCTCAATACCTAATTAGTAAAATAGTATTCATAGAATCATTAATTAAGTATATTTTATATTAGGGTCTCAATGTTCTCTGGTCTATTGTGATATACTCTCTACTTCAAATTTCATTAAATAAAATGTAGCCTCATCAAAGAACATAATATTTTGGAAAGAAATTTTGGTTTGGTTGCCATCATTTCCTTACAGAATAGTAATCTCCTATAGTCAGTGGCGGTTCTGGGATTCAACATCAGGGGGGGCTGAAAGAAATTCAAAAAAGTGAATAACATTTTTTTTGCATTATATTAAAAGTTTACGTATCGTAGCAATGTAATGTATTGTCAAAGAATATCGTTGTCACCACGATCTCGACTTTTCAGTAAGTTAGCATTAGCGAACTCTATCATGCTAGTATAACATGCCCCTATAACATGCTCGTGTAACATGCTTTAACAAGCTGGTACGATTGGAAAACGAGTGTACTGTTACTTGTCTTAGAACTTTAGATCATTGGGTCTCGCGGGGGGGGGGGGGGCTTCAGCCCCTACAGCCCCCCCCCCTCGACCCGCCACTGCCTATAGTAATCGTCCTCGAGAAGTTCCTGTACAACATGCACTTTATCTGCTTGATACTCCTGGTTTTTTACAAGTCTCCGTACGGAAGCCCTAGTAACATCGTTATTAAGCGCTATAAGGTATTAGTCAAAGACTGCTGATTTTCAGTGACTGATAAGAGTATATCAAGTTTTTTATCTTCAGTTATGGCGGAAGGTCGGCCTAGCAAATTGGGAAACGTAATAGTGTAATAGCGTAAGCTTGCAATGTTGGTTCTTAGTCATAAAATAATTAGGTAAATAGTGATGCAGCAAAAAGCAAAATGCGCGTATTTATTTTTAGAAAAAGAAAATTCAAATGGCAGCTTTTAAAAACCGGAGAGCTTTCAGCATAATAAAAAATATGCCCGCGTTTCAAATAGATGTGTGACGCCACCAGTTTGGGGGAGGGGTGGGCGGATTGCAGCAAAAAATTATTCTTCGGCCTACTATAACACGTCACTGCAAGAACTAGTGTCGTTTTTACCAGATTCTATATAAGCCAAATAGTAATTGTTGAGCAATGAAGTCATCAGACAAGTTTAAGTTAATCGTTGTTCTAAAATTAGTCCTACTAGATAAATATAGGTCTAGACACACTTAGAAATACGAGAAAATATGATTGGACAAATTTGAAAAAAATATTTTATACTTTCTATTTCTATTTTGTTTCGGAGATAAATCAGTATTAAATTTTAGAAAAATGTTACGACATGGCAACGCTGCATGGACAGGTACACATTTATACCCAGAAATCGGTTTGGTTTTGCTTCTTACCTTATTATTAATAATATATACTTTTTCCGTACGGACATGATAGAGTCACGGCAGTTGGAATTCTTATTGCAACAGATGAGTTCAACGGTAAATACGTCAATCAAAATCCTGCTAGGGTTAGTGCGATCCCTGCAATGCTTGGATAAAGAATCCCCAACAAATTATAAATACGTTTCTTCTTTTAAATTCATTCCGTAATTAGTGCTTTTAAACCGTAAATCGATTAAAATTGCAAACAATGTGCTTGTATTTGCCAAATGTGATTTTTTTCTCAAGATATAAAGGTTTTTTAATCCATGCTGTATGGAACTTTTTTGCTTAAAATGGTCCATTGTTTCACGTGTTAAAATATTTATAGTCAAACTTCTTACACCCAGTAAATTATTTTTCAATTCAAATATTTATTCTATTCTCATTGAGAGACCTGTCAAACATGCCAGGATTTCCATTCCTTACTCGGTTTAACGGGCTGTCTATTCATATTCTTTATGGTTTTCTGGACCGGGCCAGCCTATAATAGGCCCACTCTAAAGCGTATATACACATACCTACTCCGCAAAAGTCTTTTAAAAATGTATAAAGGTGGAAGCGCGCTTAATACAAGCTAAAAGCATAAGTCGTTTGGCCAATTAGGAAACTAAAAAGCCTCCCGTGTATGGCGGGCTTTACGGGCCCGGATTACCAATTAAAAATAATCTGTTTTTTTTTTTTCGTTTGGGTATTTTTGTTTCAAACGCTAGTAATCTATATGCGTATGTTGTTAATGGGGAAAATATTTTGTTTTGGTATGGGTATCATGCAAAAAAATTTAATAACTTTTACAACATAGCTTTCACGGTGTTGAATTTTTTCAAACTGAATAAAATGTGTTTTTTTTTAATTATACCAAAATCAGACTGTTTTCCTTTTCTTAATCTTTAAAACTGTCTATTAAAAGTATTAGAGGACATGTTTTAGTATATGCAGATATTTAATCGCTATTAATCCATGTTAGTTCAACAAAAAAAGCACACCACACAGATATTTTTTAATTACTTTTTGAAATCCTCATTCAATATGATATGTCTTTTATAGAATATTCTCTTTTCACGCTTTTTTTAAGAGAAAATGCTATTTTATTAAAAATAACGCCAATGATATTTCAAGATACAATACTTATTTGTACCTGAAAATAATCAAGGAAAAAGATAGGGAGTGTAAAAGTCACATTGAAATTCACTCACTCATTGACTAATTAATGCCTACAGGGTACTTTTTGTTGACTTATAATCTTGACCTTTCACACGAATAAAGGCCTCATGGCACTATTTCTACTCGCACTTGTGCGGCCCTTATCTCCTAAAATAAGCTCCAAAATAAGAATAAATTCTAAAAGACATCTTTTCTCAGCTATTGACTGAGGATTACAAATAATACCGAATACTCATAAAATTAAGCAAGTAAGTAAAACAGTAAAGCTGTTTTATTTACTGCGACACAAAAACAGTTGCACAATAATTGGCAACCCCTCATTTTAACCCACACAAAATGCTACAATGAAATCAATTCACCTCTTAGAAAACGTAAAAAAATTACACGTTTTCAAAGCGAACGTTAATTCTACAATTGCATAGAATCGTACCGTGTTTTGATCGCCTAATTTTACGGTGTCAAATTGGCTGAATTGCTTGGGTGTGGCCCTCCACGTAAATATTTACTAAAGGGCGTATCGCCGCGACTTAGGGCACGTGTATTTAAGTGTAGAATTGTGTCGGACACGTGGACTCAATGAATACGGCCACTGATTGACGCACGAGCTAAGAGAAAGTATCGAGAGTATTTATTTGGGCTTGATTTTTTCTGAAAAAAGTGTTAAATAGACGCAGTAGTGGACACTGTACTTTGTAATATTATACAAAGTGTCTCCTTAGTAATCTTCAATATTTTAGGGGATTAATCCTAACCATTAATAACATTTCTCCTAAAGTTTGCATTTAAGCAAGCAATTAATAACATTTCTCCTAAAGTAAGCTAAACTAATCCAAACTGTACATTGTATTTAGGAAAATTTTGCAATAAACTAACCTAAGACCTGCCAAAAGGGTAACACGTTACTTGGAGCCTACACTGAAAAAAGTGATTGTGAAATCACGGAACCATTACAAAAAAAATATTGTAATTATAGAATTATTTTCATGTATCTTTAAGTTTTTATGCAATTTTACTTATTTTTATGAAATCTCCGTAATTATCATGAAAAATACGTATTATTTGTGAATTTTCCATGTATCATTCCTTTTTTTTGTAAAAATGTTTATGTTTTTAGTACTTTTACATCAGCTTCGTGAAATAACCCAGTATTAAGTAATAGTTCAATAAGTTGTAGCAATATTACATGTTATATGTGAAATTACATAAAGGAATGTAAATTCACAAAACTTATGGAAACGCTAACCAATCATATACGACCCGAAGATATCACGCCACACATCTTTGCGTCATCACTCATCAGTTCTCGTTAACATACGCGAATAAACGTGTGACCGCCATTTAAGTTAACAGCCCTAAGAGGTCTGTACCTGCAGTGTGACCGGAATAGTGCGGGAAAACTTACATATTATTCAGGTAAAAACAATTAGTTTTATTAGCAGTATTTTATAATAACCTAATTATTATTCACAATGATTAAATGTGATGTATGTTTGACTGGGTTAAGAAGTATGTACGTGTATCAAATACATATGAGCTATCACAGGCATCTTCCCGGTATAAATTTTGTATGTAAAAAAACTGTCGTTCATCCTTTAAAAGTTACAACAAATTTAAATCACACCTAAATGAAAGGCATATTACACCAAAAAAGGTATTTGTAAATAAAAATATTCACTGTTCAGTAGAAAACTGCGAATTTCATTCTAATAATAGGAAAGATATTAACAAACACGTATTCTTTCATTTACGTAGTTTTTACAAAGTTAAAACTGATATTATCATTATAAATATTATTATTATAAAATTCAATTTTAGCATCGCCCTCATTCAAATCATTTTGCAGAAACGAGCCAAAAGAATTGTTAATACTGTCAGGATTTGACAAGTTTGGAGGCAAACTATAATTTTTTACAGGTGCGAACATTAAGATCTCTCAAGGCATTCCAACTTTTAAAGCTATTATTTTCAGCACAATATTCTCCAGGTATTGTTTTTTTGGCTCTTCGTACCAAACTTACCATTTGACTACGCAACTGTCTATAATATTACGATTTTCGTCGCTCCGATATTTTTTATATTTTTGTAAAGCCTTTAATCTTAACTTTTTTAGATGCTTTATTTCATTAGGTAACCAAGGTGCTTTAGGTTTGGTAACACGAGCTTCTTTAACTGGCGCCCCTTATATCAATCATGTGGAGTAAATACTATTTTTAAAACAATTAGTGCCTTTAAGCAATACGTTGCAAGAAGGCACTTTGTAAAGGAAAGAAAGAAAGCTAGACAATGTTGATAGCACTAACGAAATTGAATTGTTAGTACAAAAAAATTGTTCACCTTTACGTGAAAATGTGGAGGAAATACAAAATAAAGTTTCGGCTTATTTAAATAACGAAATCGAGTAATGTGAAAAAAATGATTTAAAAAAAAACTGCCTCACATTGGTAAGTTCTCTTTTTTTGTCGTTAGAGTCTAAATACTTTTTACCTAATAAATCCCTTCAAATGATATTAGAGGGCATGCTTAACTTGAACAATTTAAATACTCAGTTTATTAAACAAAATTTAACAGACAATGGTATTAATGTAAGTGAATCGCTCTTAAATGATAACATATTCAAGGAAATTCTTAATTCCGTAACAGGAGAATTACGAAGCAAATTGATTAGAAATAAATATTATACGAACTATTTTAATTTTGTCTCACCAAAAAAATTAAATTTGAACGATTGGTTATTTTTTTATTATATTCCAATTTTGGAAACAATTAAGACCCTATTATTTAAAAATAAAAATTTTTCAAAACAATATTTTGTTCAAAAAGAGCCAAGAACAGATGTATTTGAAGATGTCTGTGACGGCAATGTTGTAAAAAATAATGACTTATTTTCAAGTGAGCAAAATCCTATTCAACTAATACTTTATCAGAGTGCATTTGAGATATGCAACCCCTTGGGTTCATTTCGAAAAAAAACATAAAATAATTGGCATATACTTCATTATTGCCAATTTACCTGCTTGCAAAGGTCAAAAGTGACCAAATTCAGCTAGCTTTATTATGTTATGAAAAAAAAAGCAAAAAAATTATTGCTATTCAAACTTAATAAAAAATAAACAATATCTTAGAAGAAAGATGTGATGATTGGAAATAATCCTCTTAAATAGCATTTTGCTAAAAACTTTAGAATAAAGGCACGTTACTCATGTAATATATTAGAATTATTTTAACATTTTTTTTTTCATCGACAATCGTATTTTTTCACCAAGCAACATTTTTTATAACGACTTTTCGAAAAATGAAATTTTTGGTTCATTTTTCCTCGTTGTCTACCACATCGCCGGACATAATGTATACTTAGTACAAATTAAGGATTTTTCGTGTTATGGTATTTTATACCATTCTAGTTACTTTTTGTATTTGTTTAATAAATTTGTTTATAAAAAAACAATAGTGTTTTCATTTCACAAAAACAATCTGCAGTTTTACTGAGCATTGTTACAAAAATTATGTGAAATTACGGACGAATTATACATTGGAAAATTCATATACCGATGTAATATTCCTGTGTAATTACATAAAATTACTGAAACCTGAAAGTATTTTCACATAGCAATTTTACTTAAAATATGTAGTAGTCCCAGGTGTTATCACAAATTATATGTTCTTTTACAGTGAAATTTTGTAAAAACCATGTAAAGATACCAAGAGATATTACAAAATATTTGTACATTTATTACCGCGGTCAAAAGTAATTTTACAAAACTTTTGTAAACTTATTTCACAAAAAAATTGTAAAAATTATTAATCACATAATTTATGCAAATTTACATGAAAAGTAATGGTCACTCTAAAAGCAGTAATTTTCTTGTAAAACTTTATATTGCTTTTTTCAGTGTATTTGCATTTTCGCTGGCTAAAATCACACCCAACAATGCAATATTCTGGCTTGGCTAATTGCAAACCCATCAGAAAACGTTTATTGAAAACATCCACATTATTATCTGCTTATATTTAAGATTTTCGACATTGATGTATAAAATAAAATATCTATCACACTGTTGTGTCCTTAAACATCAAAAATTATTTTCTTAGATGGATATTAATACATTTTTGTGAATTTTTAGAGCGTTTTCTAGTATGGATTTTATTTCTAATGTATTATAAATCCCTTTCTGGTACGTCTTTGACATTGTTTACAATGACTGTTTTTAACTCTACGTAGTACATGTTTTGAAACGTTTTTTAAAACGTATTCTTTTAATATTGGCTTTAAACAAACTCTGTATAGTAAAACATGCGAATCATACCTTTAAACAAACTCTAGGTAGTAACAAAATGCGAATCATACCTTCTTCGATTGTGATGAGTGAGTTTTTCACAAGAGGTGCAAATGGTTCAAGCAATAGTGACATAACAAATAAACAAAATAAACTAAACTCGTACTTTTATATTTTATCAATACAGCCAACCAAAATGGCAAAACAAAAAAAAACACACTCAACGAACAAAAATATAATATAATATATAAAATAGATCGTCGGGCTTGTCATTAGGCCCGCCCGACGGAGAAATAAGAAATTGATTCCCCTCGAGTGGCTCAAAGTCAAGCGTGTTGGACGCTGTCCATCAGCCAGGAATGATTGAAAAATAAATTCGATTTTCTTTTCATCGCTTTTCGAGATGGACGTTCCGATTCTTAAATTTAGGATAACATTTTCGCTTCCTGTGCGTTCGGACGGATATTCAGGAATATCGAAAAAAAGATATTTACTTATCCAGACGTTTGCCACGTGTCCTGTATATCTATATATCAGTAAAATAATTCAAAACTGAATTAGTGCGCCTCGACTTTACCGTCACGTAATTTTCGTTAATGCAATATAACCCTCTTTGTTTAATACAATCGATGCTTTCTTAGAACATGGCTGAATATATATAAAAGAAAATAAGTACCTATAAGTTGTCAATCAGTATCTGATAGATCCTTTTTTTATAAGCTGATCGTGTACTTAGTTCTCGATAAACAGGGTGCCAAGCATTTGTAAGTGGTCAAAAGGAAAACTCTCTAATTTACGTACTTATATCCGTTTACGACCTTGCTAATGATAATGCTAAAGAAAGGTATCCCAACTATATTGTCTGTCTCGAAGTGTTAGAACCTCGGAAATTGCGAATACTGTCCTACCAAAGATCCAACAAATCCTCAAACTAGTAGGTAGTATAGCCAAAAGATTGCAGAAAATCCTCAGTTTGAAGCATACATTCATAGTTTCCATAATAACCATATTTGAACCGAACTTTTTAACAGCAATTTTCAATAAACGTATGGGTCGGTATTATTGGCGATTATTTAATAGGATCATTTTTTATACCAGCAGTTGCATTCTTGCATGCATATACATATAATAATTGTACTACTTAGCACCCCAATTGAAAATTATAATCAGCATTTTTGTGTCTGAGGATGACTATATACAGTCATCGATGTCGTGTGTCACACACACCATTTACAGAACGCCTTAAGATTTTTTTTCATGCAAATCGTGTGGTTTAATAATAAAAAATTCTTATTCTTTAATTCTTTACAGATGTAGGAGTGTGTAAAAAACTTATATTCAATTATTCAGGCAGTGTTTTAAAAATCGTATATTCGGTAACGATTTATAGTACTAAGTACAGATACGTTGTCCGACATAAAAAAATCGACTCAACATATAGACAGGCGCTGTTTTAATATCATATAATATATATACGTGTAAACCAATTTCTCCGTTCATCATTTGCTTATAGTTCAGTTTTTTCCCACTCCTTATTTCCCATATTATTCAAATTAAAAATATCTGTACAGACCACCCCCGATGTCATCAAAAACAACCCCGTCGTGCATTAGACGCGACCAATACACATAACAAAAAAAAACACTCCATATAACTAAAAGTCAGCAGCAAACCAAACATACAACAAAATAAGAAAAATCGAACAACTATATCGCTCTCGGGCCTGTTTTCTACCACCCTGCCATTTTAGCTTGGCTGACGACCCATTGGCGTAACCATAGAAACCCTCTATCTGTCCGACCAATGTGAATCGTCAGTTCAGCACGCGAATACGTCGATTGGCTAAATTTAAGGGGTGAAAAGATGCTAGGGGGATGAGGACGGAACGAGGTGAGCGTGAGGGGAAGCGAGATGGAGAGATAGTTGGGGTGGTTGTATGCGTGTTTACGGACGGGATGAGAGTGTAAGAGGAACGGTGAAAGCGTACAGGAACGGATTAGAAAGAGAATTCGTTTTCATTTATTAAGTGCAATATTTTGTCGGTATTGGTGACAATGGGTACATAAGGTGCACGCTTCTGATATTTTTAATTTTGTGTCTCCTTTCAAAACCTGACATTAGATGCTTCTTATAATTTTTTCATGTGATGCTTTTTTTAGAAGTAAACACGATTTATTAAAAGAATATCACACAATTTAAATCTCGTTTGGAGAGTAATTATTATTAAAATTTCTAAAATAATCTCCAAATAAAAAAATTATTGACAACTCCAAAAATAACCCTAAAGGTGTAATTTATTTTTAGGTACATCATTAATATTAAACTAGACCAAATTTTAATTTGCAGAGGTGCTAGACAAAAAAAGACTATAACAGGCAGATAACCAAGTAAGTTAATACTCTAGTGAATCTAACCATCCAAACGTATTTAACATGATTAGCAACATCATTAAGCATTTAGCTTAATTTATGTTAGTTCCAATTCAATCTTCACTTCCAATATTAAATGAACCACTTCAACAAAAAAAGTTGATTGGATTTAAAAGATGACGATAAATCGTCACATAATTAAATGAATTAGAAAATTACATAAATCACGCTAATAAGTTTAAATCCGGTCCTGGACGGGGGGTGTTTCAGAAGTGGGACGGCGAGATGAAAACTTGCCAACCCGTGGGACAAGGATAGGGATAGTTAACGTTGATGATCCAGATGATGACGAGCGAGAGAAGAGACTAGGCGACAGTCGATATGGAGGATTAAATGATGACGAGAGAGAGGAGACGAGGGATAAAGAGGAACGACAAAGACGGAGGTTAAAATACGGGGTTTTAGTGATAACAGAGGAACGATATCACATTTTAATGTCGTTAAAGTCACTTCTCAGTGGGCTTAGACGTAAGCCAGTCATATTTAGATTCGGTTTAACGGCGTAGTCCTGGACTTAATTGAGTTTGTCACAGATATTAACAATATCAACCGAGTTGATTGTTTGGATTTGGGCCGCGTCGTGAAGAATGGACGAAAGTTTTTCGCTTTTTGAGGATTTTTAAGAGTTTTTTGAGGAGTTCGGTTGTGATTTTCGGGATTTGGTTTTTGCTTTTTACGTTTGTGGTGGTGTAGTGTGCTGTGTGGTATATGTGGTGTAAACTACTAGGAGCCATTTAAAGGTAAGATAATATTGTTTATTTCCCCTTTCTGTGTTTATTGTTAAATGTGTTAAAAAATGAAAACAATGTTGGCCTTGCCACTTCTTGCAACTACGCTGTAAATAATATAGTTTATACCCTAACCTGAACTAATAAGAACGATTTTTAAATAATGTTTGGGAATTATGTAGATCAAATTTAAACCCTTTAAAGGGAAAAAGTTATGGATGCATAAAACTCAAGTTAAATATACAAATATAAAATTATAGCTCTTGTTATTAAAAAAATTTAATATTATTATGGTAAATAAATTGACGAATTAAGGAAAGTCTAACTAGGAACACGGTATAGCTAAGTAAAGATACCAGATTAACAATATTATGACCAAACAAAAAGTACGCAGAAAACTTTAACACCGCAGTAAAAAATATTTCACTGGCAAAGGTTTAGTGAAAACGTTATTTTGGATTCTTCTTTTTATATTTATTCGTATTTTCTTTATTTTACGACGATAACTTATTTACTTCCTCTTTCTTTACAGAAATGTGTGCTATATACTGAGAAAATTGATAAATGGGACTCATTAGAACCGAAGACTAAGAAACAGTAGGAGTCTAGCGTCGGCCTCGTACCAAAAAAATACTGTAATGCACGAATACTTTGTTGAAGATAAAATAGCCCAAAGTTGGAAGTAAAGACACAAATAGACTGACCAGCTCTGTATATACAGTAAAACATAAGCATTCAAAACTAAAAATTGCTTGCGAATATTAACAATAGAGTATACGTATAAAGTAGTATGCATCAGTGAAATTGCCGAAAAAGTAGGAATTAGAACAGTACGCAAAAGGATATTTAAAAATAACGCAAAGTAGACAGTGATCAAAAAGAACAGCGGCAAGGACTAATTTAAGAATTGCTTATAGTGAATGGTATTAACTCTCTAGTGAAGTGTTTTGAGCCAGTGTTAATACCTTCAAAATAATTATCTCCTAAAATACCGAGTACTAAACACTTTGAGAAATACATCCAGTTCCAGAGTGCCAAAATATGGAAAAACAATAAATCTAAATGGAGGAAAATTTATAAATCAAAATAAATAAAACCGTCCCCGTCCAGTTGAGGTCTACCTCCAATTTACAAACATTTTTTCCTTCACATGCGATAGACAGCCTCAAATTGGATTTTAAGGGAGTATCCTCCTGCTTGGGGGCGCTGGGTTCCTCCCCTGCCCCCTCGGTACCCACTAGCGGAGAAGACTTGAGCCATCAGCAGTTCAATATATTTCCTGCGATTTTTTCGAGGCAATTGAATTTTAACGCTTGTCCACAAGGAAAGGCCATGATGGAAGACTTGAGGCCGAACTTAGTAGGCGTAGGAAATTTATTAGGTGAGTTTATAAATAATGGTAAAAATCAAATATCTCAAGACCTCCGCTATTTCAGTTATTTTACTTACTATAACTACGAAATTACTATGTCAGAGTTAATATGTTTCTCCAATTATTTATTCTTATTTTAATTATACGTAATCGTACACATTATTAAACCGGTTTAGTATTTAACCTATTATCTCCTTTAGGGGTTTGTAACCAATCATACATTACTAACGGGTCGTAAAAACTATCTTCTAAATTTGGACGGCAGACCGCATGTCGATTACTGGCGCCGCCTATCTTTTATCATGTACCGACAATCGACGGGCTGATTTACATATGGACCTTGTATATTTCTTGCAGGAGTTCAAGGCCTGCTAGACGACCACCACCAACACCTGACCGCATCGGCAGTAGATAAATCCAACAGAAAGTGCAATACGAGCAGTAGTTCTGCCGAGGACTTTAGCGCTCTCTACACCGGATTACCGCACTCGCACGAGCACCATAACCACACGCCTGCACATACACCTCCCTCTGCTGCTAGGACGATTACAGACCACTCAGGTAAAACATCCACATGCGTATATTTGCATTGATCTAACTCCATCTGTATGTTTTACTGCAATATATAAAGAATTTCTACTGGAAAAGTCATATACGTATGCATAATAAATTTCGACATCCTCTTTCTGGGTGTTAGTAAACGTGACTGCTTACCAAACCGGGGTTAATAAATTATTAGAAATTCTTTTACTTTTAAAAGTTAAACACTTAGAACCTCTTAGGAATAGATATTTAATTTTAAAAAAATTATTACGTATACCTCTCGTTCTACGGGAACGCACATAACCTAAGGATTTACACTCTACAGTACACTTTGAGATTCTCATAAATATAGGGCGCTTGCGTGAAGAGTCAATTTAGGTATTGGAAACCTAAAGTTAAAAAATCTTATATTTTTTTTGTATGATAAGGCACAGCACTGCAGGATAAATCCTTTATGGCGCTCTGGGAGCGGTGCGTGTGCGCAGGAAACGATTCACGTTGGTCTTGAATCTTTGGAGATTATACTCGTTGGGGAACATGATCTCAGGGAGGTCGTTCCAGAGTGATGACGTTCTCCAGATGAAAGAATTTTGAGACAGTGTCGTTCGAGGGACACTAAGCTGAACCACGTACTAGTGAGCTGCAGTGGCTCGTCGTGTATTTCTACCATGCACCGCTCTGGGTGGTATCAAGCGGGCAACCTCAGTTGAGCACTTGCCATGAAAATATTTGTAAAATAGACTGAAGTCGCCAACCCGCCTTCGATGGTCAAGGCTTTCCAGGTTGTTTGTCAGACTATGATGACCTATCAAGCGAATGGCTCTTCTTTTAATAGAATCTAGCAATCTTAGGGTATGTTTAGAAGCAGAGCCCCAAATATGTGAACAGTACTCCAGCGATGGTCGAATTTGGGCTTTATAAAGCATCAAAAGTTGTTGGGGTGTATAGAGGTTCTTAGTTCGGAAAAGTACTCCAAGCTTCTGCAAGGCTGCCTTAGCAATGGCCGCAACGTGACTATGCCAAGACATATGACTATCCAAATTTACGCCCAATAAATGAATTGACGAAGCCAAGGGAATCGAATGTCCCGCCATAACTATATTCGGTTCTTCAACATTAACTTTTTTGGAAAAACTGCCGCCTGGGTCTTTTTAGCGTTAAATTCTACTTGGTTTCTGTCACCCCCAGACAGACTTTCTTCCAGGTCTTTGTTGAGATGTGAGACCTCTTGCTGCCTATTGAGATGTGCATTGGCAGCCGATGTCCGAGCATCCAAAGTAAAAGATGAAACAAGTGTGCTGTCACCAGCGAAGCTATATATAGGATTTTTAGTTTTTTCCAAAAAATCATTAATGTATAGTAAGAAGAGGGTGGGCGACAATATAGAACCTTGAGGGACTCCGGCGTTGATGTTAAATGTGTCTGAAAGAAATCCGTCCATCGCCACTCGCAGAGAGAAAGCTAGACAGCCATGAACAAAATTGAACCGGCATTCCGTATGCTCTCACTTTAGGTAGGATCCCCTCATGCCATACTCGGTCAAAAGCCTTGGAAATGTCCAGTGCTACCGACCGGGACTCCCTATGATGTTCTATTGCGTTGTTCCAAACGTGAGTAACATAAGCGAGAAGGTCTCCTGTTGATCTAGACTTACGGAATCCATACTGGCGGTAACTAATAATGTTGAAACCTTCCAGGTATTTTAATAATTTATCGTTGATAGCTTTCTCCATAACTTTTGAATAACTGAAAGCAATGCGACTGGACGATAGTTGTTTGGCAATGTCTTCTTGCCTTTTTTGAGTATAGGCTGGCAGTTTTCCAGCAAGAAGTGAATATTCCTTTTTTGTAGGATAAGGTAAAAAGCCTACAAAATACCGGTGTCAGTTCGTCAGCGCATGTCTTAATATAATAGGTATATTAAACATATATCTCCTAAATAATGACTTCCAATGATCTGGATATTTTCCCCATTCATATACCTTAGCGCTTTTTGTTGGATAACAAATAAAATTTAAAAGATTTTGATTGCCGAACATTCCTGCAAGACCAATCTAATGGCAAAACAACCCGAATGCTAATATCTTATGCAATTTAAAGGCATGTTTTTCAAAATTAAGTTTAGAGTCTGTAAGAATAGCCCAGGAAACGTATTTTGCAGATGATGCAATATTTCACCATTGTCTAATACACTTTTTTACATTTAAATATACAGGGCGTTTATTAAACATATGGCAGAAATTGAAGGGGTTATTCCCTGGACTTTTCTAAGAATATTTTGTCCCTTGATGATTTTTGAAAAGCCGCTTTGTTTCGAAGATACAGGGCGAGAAAAATTATCGATAATAACAACATATTATTGCCAAAAATTACATGTAAAGTTTCTTGTTCTACAAGGACTGTTGAAAATGACTACCTAAAGCTAGGACGCAAGAATCCAATCTTCACCTCATTGACTGCCGAATTCTTTCAAAAGCACCAGGGTCGTTTCTTATTGAGTTATACACCCAGCAAATATCCGATTTCCTAAATCTTCTACGTTCTCCACTAGAGTAATATAAACTAATGACTTTAAATGGCCCCATGGGAAATAATCTAGGGTGTTTAAGTCCGGGGATCGAGCAGGCCATAAGTGCGGTCCACCTCGACTATTCGAGCGATCTCCGTATGTTATTGTAAAATGTGCTGGTGCACCTTAGTGCATAAACCACATTGCATTCCTTATTGCCAATGGTACATCCTCCAGAAACAGTTTGTTCCACAAAGTTGCGATACACCTCGCCGGTAAGTCTTCCAGGTAGAAATACTGGTCCAATTAGCCAGTCATCCACAATTCCAACTCAAACGTTCAACGAGAACTGATGTTGAAAACGATCTTGAAGTACCTCATTTGGATTTTCTTCAGCCCACACATGATTGTTGTAAAAATTCCTTATTGCGTTTCTTGAGAATTTGATTCATCGGTAAAAAGAATCAGCGTCAGTAGTTAAGGTAATTTGAACCAGTGCAGTGTGTGCAAAAGCCATTGACAGAATGCAATCTGTGGATGAAAATGAGCAGAAAGAAATGTCCGAAGGCGTTGTATATGGTATGGGGTATGGGTACAAGAAATAATCACTAAGGATTTTCTAAACAGTCCCATTAGTTGCATTTAAAGTATTTGCAATTCCTCAAGTAGAAGTACCTGGATCTTCTTGGGTCATATCTAGCACCTTCTGTTCCACTTCTACCGTTCTTACTGTTATTGGCCTTCCTGGTCCCCCATTTTGTTTCAATGTGCCTCTTTCATGAAGATGTTGATGAATACTTTGGAAGGTTTTTCTATCAGAAACATTAGGTAATCGTTCAATGTACAACCGCCTAGCTTGTAACGAATTGCCATCAGCAAGCCCGTAAATGAAATGCATGTCCGTCATCTCGGCGTTCGTATAACGACTTATGATAGAGGACTTCACTCACAAAAGTTAACTATTAAAAACAAAAAATATACGGGGAACAACAAGACGTCAATCAGTCTCAACAAATTCGACACATTCAAAATGGTCAATTTCGAGACGCATTCAAAAGAAATCCACGTTTAAACTGATTTGTATGAAAAATAACAACGCATTTTTAAAAAATAAATTATACCCGGGAAGGTATGAACAAAATATTCTTAGAATAGTCCAGGGAATAAGCCCTTCAATTTTGATATATTATGTTTAATAAACACCAGGTATAATGGAATCTATCACACTGCCATGTCCTTTAAGCACCTAGATTTGCCTTTCATATATCTTTTCCATTTTATAAAAATATTTTAATAACTTTTTATATAAGTATTTCTACACAGTACAATTTTCCGGTAATATTTTTTTTTTCAATATTTTATAACCCCTTGTTGGTACGCACTTGTGATATTTACATTGCTTTCTTTTGAGTGATAAAGTGCCGGTACTTTTGGCACTGATTAACTCATTTGATGGATGATTAAAATAATCAGGGTTTTGAATGTGCCAATGTCAATATAAATTTGAATGTTTTAGCCCATTAGAAACCATTATTATTTTAATCAGTGTTAGAAGTATAAGTAAAGTAAAGTTGTAAATAAACTGTGTAATCCAAAGTATAGGAATAGCTTTCTAGTAGTAAAAGTTATTTGGGTGATTGCTTACTCAAAAATAGGACAACGCCCTGTATAAAATAGGAATTGTACGGTCTAATTAGTATGTAATTACTCTAATGACAAAGCTTTACGTCCAACTGAAACAGCTCGGAACCCTCTTCTCTACACACACATGTCAACTTTTACAGTCGACACAATATGTGAAATCGAGTGTAAACCAGGCCAAAGAGACAAAGAAGGGACATTGAAATCATTGTGCTAACGCATATGCTCCACCGCTAAGCGGGGTAAATCGACACTTCATTAAAACACCCGCTAAGTGCCGGGCATCCCCCCTGTCCCATATGGATTGGGATGGAGACTCTTAAGCGCGCCTTAGCATTGACGATAATGAGGATTTTAGGATTATTTTGGCGGAAACGGGTTGAACAGGTGAGGGGAGCTGGTGTGTTGCAGCGGCGTACCACAGACTTTTTCCATGGGGGTTTAAAAAGTATATAGCTATCTAAAAAAATATTTTCTTTACTTATATCATCCCCAAAACGTGTACGCGGCTAGTTTTTTTTTATTGATTTGCTAAGTTCTTGAAAGAAATTCTTAATTTTTTAATTTTACTGAATAAATACCAAACTTTACAATGATTTTGGTATTTTTTGCAACTAGTTTCAGTTATACAGGATGTTTATTAAACATACGGCAAACATCCCCTACTTTTAAGAATATTTTGTCGTCTATTGAAAGCCGCTTTGTTTGGAAAATACAGGCCGATACATGTTTTTGGACAAAAACAATATTGGTATATTTTTAAAATTTTTAATATAGCCTAAATAAAACTATGGCGTACTACACTGGCCCTACAGAGTACCAAAATTGTCTAAAATACTAAACTAACCTAACAAGTGCGGGGAGTGATACTTTTACTTTTCTCACGTGTTGGGTTATGTGACTGTTGATATATTAATTTCAGCGTCAGTGTTAAAAAAAAAACTTTCAGCACTACTATCAGTGTTAAAAGAACGTAGTGCGGAAAAGTGTAACTTTCAGCACGCATATGAGTATCTACTGATCCGCAAGTTTGTAGAAAAATACGTTTTTGTCGTTTAATATATTAGGTTCATGCAGGGTATTGCAAATATTGAATACAACATGCATCCTGATGGTATAGTCATTTTCAACAGTTTTTGTAAACTAAGAAGCTTTATAATATTGCAATATTTTTGTAATAAAATATTGATTCGGTCTAAAAACTTTGATCGCCCTATATCTTCGAACCAAGGCGACTTTCTGAGAATCATTATAAAGGACGAACTATTTTTAACATTACCCAAAAGATCATCCCTTAGATTTTTGCCATATGTACCCTGTATAAAGGAAATCGTAAAGTCTTAATGATTTCAAATACTCAATATTTTCTTTATGAAGATTTGTATATCGACATGGCTTATATAAACTGGAACTTTGGAAGGTTTTATTATTTCCTAAATATTGTTTATTTGAATATTTTTTTAAATAAATTTTGCCTGCTCTTTATCCATATCCACGTATTTAATGTGAGACACAATCTTTACATTTTTAATTGTATTTCTCTTATTTAGTTCCATGGTATTTAAATTATTTTTATTATATATTACCCAAATCTTCAGTATTGGAAAAACTAAGAAAATGTTAAATCTATAGTGACAACATACCATTATAATAGTGCAATCTATGTAAATTATTTCACCCCCAATTACACATACACTGCCCTCCTCTCAATTGCCACAATAGATTATAAATGGAACAAGTTGACATCTGTTGTATACTTTTAGTTATCAATAAAGAATGATAGAGGGATATATCTATCTTGGTTTGCCCTCTAATAATTATTTTGTGTAGGTACTTTAGAAATCACGATTGCTTGATAAATACTGAGATAAAACACTATAGAAATGAATTGTTGATACTTGGCAATAAAAGTCAAGAGGGTTAAAGTCTGGTAGATACGGGGGAAAGAGATCAACATATTGTTTACATTTCAGACGGAGCTTTTAAAAAACTAAAACCCGAACCCCAAACGCCGAGCAGTTCGTCATTAGGGGGCGCGGTGTCCCCTGGGGGTCCAACGCACGCGGGGCATACTCCTACGACAGCCTCCTGTCCCACCCCGGCCCGTAGGAGGCATCGGACCACGTTTACCCAGGAACAATTAGCCGAATTAGAAGCCGCGTTCGCCAAGAGTCACTATCCCGATATCTATTGTAGGGAGGAATTGGCGAGGAGTACCAAACTAAATGAGGCTAGGATACAGGTTAGTGATTAGTTATAGTGGTGTAAAAATATCGATGCACTCCCTACAGGATAGAAACTCATTATGCCATTCATATTGAGTTGTTTGCGTTATGTAATGAGACCTATAAAAATGATAACTATTCACAAAGAATAGAAAACTGGGAAAAACTATAGGTATTTTTAAAACCTTCAAAATGACAATCTGTATTATTTGTATTTTTAAACAATGAACAAATGTCGTACTTTTTGATCTCTCAGCGTATCGACAAAGACGATTGAAATTTCGAATCGAAACTATCACAGTAACATACCACTAATACATGAGTCACCGGGGCACCCCGGCGGGGGCCTAAAATGACAGTTGTGTCTCGAGGGGGGGCCCCCAGTGGATGTGGGGGACGTCGCCCGTTCAAACCCCAGAGTTGCGTCTCTAATTCAATCAGAGATTTAGCCAAAGCGGGTCTGATGTCGCTCTCTCTGTGTCTCTATAATTGTGTACTTTGCCGTGTTTCGGTGTGTTTCCACTCTGTAGTGCGCTTTCAACTTGGTTTTATTCAAAACGGGCTTTTTGGTCTCCTTAAATTAGTTATCTGTTGCTGGAAAATATCGGGAAAGATATTTTACTGTTTCAAACAGACCCATGATTTAACAGGTCCGGGAGTCGTGATCCACATATCCACATTTTTTGTCTTAACAGTTATGAGTTTACAATGATTACAAAGCCTAGTGCTTTTGCAACAACTTGATAACAGTATCATTTTAATGTTAATAAACGACAGAATTAAACTACTTTTTTTTTAATCTAATTTGTCTCAATAAGCCCCAATGTATTTTACAATATTAAAATCCTGGATTCATTCAGTTTTTGAAGATACTAGAGAAAAAAGACTGTAACAGGCAGATAGACTAGTATCTCAAAAATGAGGTGGTTCTAGTAGTATAGCAGCAGGGATGGTTACATGGTTCTAAGGTATTTTATATTGCAGAAACATCTTTTTAAAACTTTATATCATCTATCTCTCGGGGGAGGGGATATAATTGTCACGTGCAGTCATTAAAAAACACTTATTGCCCTTCCGCAAACGGAATTACGGCTTAAAATCCCGAAAACTCGGCCGCAGATATCCCGGAAAATTGAATTTCGAATTTAATGATGCGCCTATTAAATCACGTCATTACGACGTCTGTTTTCGGTTTTAATCCGCGTCATTATCATACTTTGCTTGCATTGAAAATTTGCGGCATATGTTCATTGTTCGTGGAGTGGCGCTTTCCTTTCGGAATTAACCAGTATTTTTCGAAATTTGTAAGGAAAATTGCATTAGTTTAAATTGAAAAATTGTTGCTCTGACTTTTTAAGACCTTCAAAATAGTATATTATTATCCAAGAGATTAAAATACACTTTCTCATTATACATATACGCTACTCTTTGTATGAAGATAGTTCGAAATTCGTTATTATGATATTCTTATTTCTGTAGAAGATGTCCAGTAATATATAGGCTTTAAAAAGTGATGAGAAATCGAAGCTATTTGGCGGCGTGAGGGAGGAATTACATTTTATTTTAACCCCTAAGGCAAATGTGGCACTAGCCCAACATTATTAAAAATATCAATAAAGTCTTCACAGTTCAAAAAAAAAATTCTTCTTAACTACAAGAGCAAAAAAAGCTTAAACAGACCCAAGACAAAGACAAATAGTTTAAGCACGTTTTCTCGCAGCGAGACGGGGGGGAGGCGAGGGGGAAGGGCGGCTGAGGGATGGATGGAACAACCCTCGATTCCATCAAATGGATCCTTAACGAAGTTAGCTGTCCCTCGTAGCAGGGATAATCCTGCTAGGGGTTGGGCCTACTATACACTCGCCGAAATCAACATGAATGTATTTTCGAGGCATTGTTTTCGGTTGCTGGGAAGCTAATTTAAGGGGTATCATCAGGTGAAATTGTCGACAATTACTAATATCTACATTTTAATTTTCTGTTTGGTGACTTTTTTAATCCTATATATAAAAAAGGTCGCAAGCAAAAATTTCGGACTGGCTTAAAATTGTCAAAAATAGAGCTGATGGGGCTATTATAACCATACAATTTTATTTTACGTCTTTATATTTTTACGAAATTGTAAAAAAAGGGGGGAGTGAACCCTCCATCGCGCTTCTTACAGTGGCTCCTCCAAGGGCCTACTTAAAGAACTAAAGAATTCTGTACGGTTTTGTTACAGGTCTGGTTTCAAAATCGTCGGGCAAAATATCGCAAGCAAGAAAAACAACTCCAAAAAGCACTGGCCCCGAGCGTGCTCCCAGGGTGTAACGGGGCGATGATGAGAAATATCTACCCGGGGGCTGCGAGGGGCTATCAACCCTACCCCCACCCCACGGCTATAAATAGATATCCGCAGGTAATGTTTCTATTGATTTATGATTTTTTTTTTATCTATCTCTTTCTCCATTCTCCAACAATTTACTTAGTCTGCGCGTCAAATAAAATATCGGCGACAAAAAAAAATCATCTCGAATTTCGGCAAAAAACAAATAAACCTCGAAAAAAAAGCCCAAGGCAAAAATTAAAATTAAACCTCTGTATTTTATCCACTAATTCAGCGGGAATTCACCAAAAATTCCTTTAAAAACTAATTAATTAATAATATAACCCTCCGTAAGCATCCTCCTTAAAGTCGATTTGCATACCTTTACCGTCGGACGGCGAGGCGTCGCGACGCGTCTCAATCCGACGCCGCCGCATCCCGACGGCTAGCGTCGGCAGGAAATGCGGTCTTGCTAAACTAATTGCTAAGCAACCTGCTTGACCTCAACTAATTTGCTTAATAAATTTACCTGCAGATCTGTTTAATTACAATTTACACATATAATGAAGAAGGATTTCCGATATTTTGGCTTTTTTTGGAGGGAAGGCAAGCCAAGAATTATTATTTACTATTGTCCTCTAATTTTATATGTATTTAAATCATGTTTTTTATATTGTTTAACTGAAGCTGCTCATTATGACTACTTATTTAAAATATTACTTGGTATTACCTTAGTCCAAACGATCACAAAAGCGCCAAAGTTCAAAAATATATTTCTATTTTTTTTTTAATTAATTTTGGGACAAACAATCATTTTTCATAAAACTTGAAATTTGAAAGGCTGCACTGAAATTAAATGCAAATGTCTCGAAAACGGTTACTCAGAGCAACATCTACAAGGTTTCCTGTTTTTTAATGTATCTAATAAAGATAATACAACTCATGTTTTCATTCGAAACGTAAATACACTAAAGGGCTTCTGCTTGTGAACCATTAAACTTCTGCAAAAGTTCGCAATCAGCCTCTACAATATTTATCAATACTTTTAAGAAACTGATATTCCTCGTTCTAAAAATGGATAAATAACTTTGATTTACACCTGTATCACAGGTCTATTATATTCTATATATCCAGATTCGTTATAAGTTAGGTTAAATATTAATTTTTATATACAGAATATGGAGTTTTGCTGGATTTTATTAAATAATGGACACCCTGTATACTAAACCGATTTAAATACAGGACTACATTTGATTTTTTTTTATTTAAATTTCAGATGACCACAAGTTCGTATCCTGGCATGGCGCAATCCTTTTCAATGTCTCACGCAACAAATATGTCCTCAGTTACCGGAATGAGGCAAGATGCAATGAGTAAGTATATAAATCACGAATATATACATACATGCATACATACTGCTCCTCTGTCAACAATGTCATTCTGAGCAGAGAAAAATTTTGAATAGGTACACAAACTTACGTTTATTAATTAACAAATACCTTTACTTATAATCTGCTTTTCCTCGCCATAACATATTGGAAATGAAAATCAATCGCGTCACCTGTGACCAAAATATATCGGGGGACACCGGAAATGAACATCTTAAAGGGCGTCTTCCAATCTCCCCTCATCTTGGAGGAAACGGCCCTATTTCCTTTTGACTTAATTTGTAGGTCTTTTAGTTCCTCTAAGTTTAAAAGTTACAGCGTGTTTGAACATTTGATGAGTCTTAAGTCGACAAGTGACGTTTAATCTATCGTTTGACTATTATGTGTAACAGAGATAATATAAATATAAATTTAACGTTTTCTCAACTCAGCTGGATTTTAACGATTTGTTTTTAATTTTGATGTCCTAGGTATGACGGCGGAGGACGAGTGGTACAACAAAAGTCTATCGGCACTGAGGATGAACTCTACCCACCATCCGAATTTAGCGGCGCCCATGCTTCAGTATCAAACATAATAATAAATTACTTTTTTAAGAACCTACACCCCCTGTATATTTGCCGTTTACGGTGAAATACATTTGAGGTATAATTTAGCAGGTATTTACAGAAAAACTAAAGTTAAAGCATCGCTCTTGTACAAAGGTAAGACCTATTAAGTCATTCTCTAACCAAATTGGGATTTTAATGTTATCTTACTCTTTTATTATTAGGTATCTTCTATGATTTAAAAATAAAATATTACTATCAAAAAATAAGCAGTTGAAAATTGCTGGTAACTTCCTGCTGTATAAATTTATCTAGAAAAGTTCTTATGATAATTAGTTTTAGTTAATATCTGCTCCAGTGGCGTATTTAGGGGGCCGTGGGCCCAATTTGTAATAAACAATATGAAACATTATTTCAAATTTTTCAGATCGTCATACATAGATAGGTACCTTTTAAAAACTAATATTAAAATATAAATATTGGTGTTAACATTCAAAAATTTCTATATTTCTACGTTTTTTCGGGTTGGGCTATCGAAACGTAGAATTTCTGAGTTTCGATAATCCAAAAAAAGGCGTGGCACCTTTTTTTTATAGAAAAGCGAGAATGGACCCCTCCCAGGCCGTAATCCTAAATACGCCACTGATCTGCTCTACTAAAAAGCATAAAAAGCGGAATTACCTACTAGGTTTTACCCAATGTAAAGGAGATCTCAACAATCGTATTATGTTAAGTTATGAGAAACACATCATAACTATCATAACATGATAAGTTATGACAAGAAGTGGTCCATAAAAATACCTACTAAAAATATTCGTTTATTTTTAACTTAATAAGAGAATGGTAAACTTTCATTTAACTTAAAAAATTATGGTTGTGTTAGGTAGATTTGAGACGTAGAAAAATTTGCTAATTTTCTTAAAAAAAGAAGACGATATTATTAATATTCCGGATATTATTCCTTTACTCAATTTGAGAGCCAAAAGTTAATATATAGGTTTTAAACTGCTTTGCTTTTAATACACAGGGTGTTGAAATATTTTTTAAAAACAAAGCCGCTTATATTGACTAGCCTGAACTAACATAAAATCGAGGAAGGAATAATTCCCTTAGGTTTGACCACATAATTAATTAACACCCTGTTAGGTCTATCTACCGTGCGTTTTTTTCAGCGGGCTGAAGGATTACCATGTTAGTCTCTATGGTCCGCTTTAAGAGACACCGCACTGTATATTATTACCTCAAAGCCCTCCGTGACCTGCTTGAACCTCTCCTCCATTACGCCGGTCAGCTTATGGTAACCTCCCCTTCCATAAGGTGCGCGAACTGCTTATTAAGCTAACAATTAAATAAAAAAAAAAACTGGCCATCCAATTATGCATGCACCATGGGAGAAGAGGAGGGGGAATTTTAAGGTCAAAGGAGATTAGGGTCAATAATATATTTACCAAAAACACTATACAAGGACAAAGTATGTTCCATAATGTAAGTAGCAACCTGTTATATAGTCAGTTTAGGCAACAAATAATTTAAAAATTATATGTGGCATAAAGATATATACAGGGCGCATGGTTTGTCAAAATAATTCACCCTGTATGTGTTTGCCCTAATAATTCGCACTTCTTAATAATTGTACAACGATTATTGAAACATTCATCATTATATTACTTTGCATCGTATATACCTATATATTTTTATTATTTTTTATGGTTTCAAGAAATCTAAGTTCCTTATTCCTATCCTAGTCATTTAATAATTAACATTTGTATACTACCTCCATCAACGGTTGCATTTTAATGTTTTTATATTTTGTTTTAAATATAAATTAAAAAATCAATGTAAATAGAAATTTAAATAAAAATACAAACAAAACACCTACTTTTTGATATAAGCTCTGATTCAAAAGTTCTTAAGTAGGTACCTAATATAAAAATTGTGAGGTATCGTACAAGCCAAAAATTTTATGTGCCATATCTATTGTATTTGCATTATTTGTGTGATCGTAATTTTAGATTTATAAAAAAAATAATTTATGTTATGTAAAGTTGTAAATATATTAATGAAGTAATAAAAAATCAAATGTGTATGATATTTACTCTCCAATTTATTTTAAAAAGTGTAATGTTTAAAACAAGGGCTACGTCGTTCTCTCCCCTTCAGATTTAAAAACTAGGGACGGCCACCAAACCTACAATAAATGTATGACGGGTTGCACGATAAGGAAGAAGCAGTTCACATTGAAAAACTTGATTGAAGACAAAACCCGAACATTTGACACTTTCAAGAAATTGGAGGTTATAATTTTATTAAACTCAGAACTCAGAATCAACATAACAGCATAACATAAAAGTTAGAATTACATCACAGAAATTACATTCTTTTACGCATAATTACTGTTTACCAAAGACATTATTAGTTCTAATGTCTTTGCTATTTACGTATGTTTTATCATATTAAAATGACATTGTGGTAAAGGTCACAAAAGAATTGCTGTCCAAGTGCTGGATAAACTCACCAAGGATGTTTAGATCTAGGATTGTAAAAAACATAGAAGGACAGTAAGTAATAGATTTTTTTGCAATGTTTTTAATTATGTTTTATCTTTAAAATGTTAGCATTGTTTTCTTTGTTAAACCAGAATACGAAACAAATCTCATCTGGAGGCATTACGAGAAAAAATTCTAAGTGGCCCAAGTTTACAGGAATTTATCAATGACCCTAGTACTACTTCGGAAGGGAAGGCCAAGGAATGGGATGAATATAATGGAAAACTAAAACGTAATAAGGGGGAGGAGCAACGTTTAAGGTAAAAAGAGTTAAAGCATAGTCTGTAGGTATATTAATCTATTATTAATAGGTTGCCACCTTGGTTAAAGAAAACAATACCAATGGGAAAAAACTACAGTAAAATCAAGGAGCAACTGAGAGGTTTAAATTTACATACTGTATGTGAGGAAGCGAGATGCCCCAACATAGGAGAATGTTGGGGAGGGGGAGAGCATGGGACACAAACTGCAACAATTATGGTATGAAATTAAAAAGTTTAACAAAAAATTTTGTCCCTGATGTGACTTATAACAGCACTTTTTTTTTGGACAGTTATTGGGTGATACATGCACGAGAGGTTGCCGATTTTGTTCAATAAAGACATCCAGGGCTCCGCCCCTACCAGACCCAAATGAACCTGTCAATACTGCCAAGGCTATTGCATCTTGGGGTCTAGATTATATTGTATTGACTTCAGTGGATAGAGATGGTGAGTGGAAATTTTTTAAAAATATAATAGTAACAGTGCTATACTTCAGGTATACTTTGTCAGTGGTGTGTCTGCAGACTTAAATAAAATCATTTTAATTAGATTTTATTAATCTGGTCACCTCAGCAGAGTGGAATATTTTGATAAATATCATTAGCAACTTAAAATAAAAATGGTTTCACTTTAGTTTAGTTTATATATTTTTTTTTATTGTTTTAGATTTGTCTGATGGGGGTTCTAACCATTTCGCAGAGACTGTGAGAGAAATAAAAAGCAGGTGAAGCTTTTTTCCAATTTGAAAAAATGATAGGACCAAGGGGATGGGTCAGTATTAAAAATTTTAACTGGCACCTTTTTTTAGGAATAAAAACATTTTAGTGGAATGCCTGTGCCCAGATTTCAGAGGCGATTTAGATCAAGTTAGAACAATTGTGGACAGTGGCTTGGATGTTTACGCACACAACATTGAAACCGTAGAGAAACTAACCCCCTTTGTCAGAGACAGACGTGCTAAGTACAGGTAGTTACAATTTAAATAATTTTTTGAGTAAAACAGGCTACAAACATTCTCTCTTTAAGGCAATCTCTACATACTCTTGAAAATGCAAAGAAAATGAATCCTGATCTCATTACAAAGTCTTCTATAATGTTAGGCCTGGGCGAGACAGACCATGAAGTAGAAACCACCATGAAAGAACTGAGAGAGGCTGGAGTCGATTGTGTCACTCTCGGGCAGTATATGCAACCCACAAAGAGACATTTAAAGGAAAGTTAGATGTGGATTTTTTCATTTGTGTCAGTTTTACATTGTAACAATTTTGATTACAGGTTGTAGAATATGTTACACCAGCCAAATTCAAGCATTGGGAAACAGAGGGGCAAAAAATGGGATTCTTGTATGTAGCCAGTGGTCCTTTGGTCAGAAGTTCTTATAAGGCTGGAGAATTTTTTATTGCCAGCATATTAAAAAATAGGACGTCCACTATAAGTTAGTCAGTTATCCTTTGTAGCAACGTTTTAAAACATACCCCACTGTTTTTTGCAATAAAACACCAATATTTATATTATCGAATTTTATTAAATAGGATAAAACTAATCTATATTGATATTAACCTTAACGCTAGCATACACTAAAATTTTTAATGATCTTAAATTAAAATAAAATGAAGAGACAATAAATATAACGACGGCTCGTAATAAATATAGCAAAGCAAAAGAAGACTATTTGGGAAATGAACACATCTTTTATAAAAATATAAATGGAATATATTAGGTGAGGAAAAAAACAACAACAAAGACCAAAGGAACTTTGATTTTAAGTTAGTAAAATCAGACATGCCACCAAAAATCGTTCATTTCTATTGGTTAAACTACATTGTAAACATTTTTAAAAGTGTTAAATCTAATTATTTGTTGTTTTCTGAAAAACTATGATACGTAGTTAGGTGAAAAAGTTTCCGTCTTACAATGCCCCGCCTAACTGAATAGCGCAGTTAAAATTTGGTAGCTCTAGAGTGAGTAGTAGTCGTGTTACACAAATTTGATTTGGAGTATTGAAAGGCGAAGTCTTAGCAGAAATTAAATATAGCCTCAATGACTCTTTGCCTTAATGTTCGACGGTCAAAGAATGGTTTAAACAGGCTTGGGGAGAACCATTACTACCGGAAGCAACTAAGCTACTAGTGGAAAAGGTGCTTGAAAAAGTAACGAGTTGACAGCAACGTGTGGACCATCAAAACCCAAAGTACTTTGAGTTTTGCATGACTATCTTGGTATGAATAAGATAAGCACCACTTCTCAGTGCTACTTAAAAAGAAGGATGGAGTACTATTCAGGGCTCTGTAATGGGAAGGAAAGAGAAATGATAACTCATGATTTCTTATGTAAAAGAAAACACCGGACAAACTTGTGTATCAATAATGACAATGCGCACAGGTCTCAGTTATTGAAAAAATCTGCCATTCGGTTAAAACAGATCAGGGGTTATAGAACACTTTGGGAGGTAAGAATTTAGATTTATTTTAATTAACTAATTAGCCTTCTTAAAAGTGTGCTGATATTATAATAAGATAGAAAGTAGTTTTATTTCACTAATTCTCTAACATCCTCGGACCAGAAAGAACCCTATGATAATTCTTCAAAATTTCATTTAAGCGCTTCTTACACGATCAATAAATTGTTAATATAAAGAGGCCCTCGTTTTCAATGCAACTTAACAAATTTTCATTAGGACCAATAAGAATATTTGGCGGCATGTCTGATTTTTCCACTAGAGAGGCATTTTTGAAGCCTTTTAAAGTTTAGTTTAGCTCTTTAAATCAAGAAACGAAATACGTGAGGTAAACGTAGCTAATACCGGTCGTACTACCAGTTTTGTGGAAAAACTGAATTTTCCTAACACTCTTGCCTTGCGAGGATGTCTTTGTATGAAAACTAAGTCTACAAATTTGCACTATTACGACGTATTTACACTGATTAACCTGCAGTTTTATACTATAATGAAGGGGCCACACCTGACAATAGTTTCTGTTTGAATTTCTATTTTTCGGTAAATTTATTTTAAAAGACTGTATAAAACATTCGAAATTAAATTTATATATGGATTAATTAATGGCTGTTAAATCGCTTGTTAGGTGTGTTTCATTCACCAATAACATTAAAAATATACAAATTTTCCATAAGAGATGATCAGGATTTATATTCTGATTCTGAGGTAAAATATCCAAGTCAAAAAACTAAATTAAACCTATATTTACACAATCCTTAGATCCGCCACTGATGAATTCTTTAGTGTTTTATGATGTCTAACTACTAATAAAATACTTGGATGGAACAAAACTACCATTTTTAATGAAGAATATCTACATTATCACCCGACTACGAAAGAACGGGGTTAATTTATATTTTCTGAGGAAAAATCAGGATCTAAACCAGTTTGTATATTTTTAACGGACTCAAAAGTTCTTTTTAAATGATACCGACAGATGGCCAGATGGCGATATAGTTTTGTTTGTAATAATTATTACTCTCTGAATAAATGATTCCCCCTAAAATGCATCGTAGATTCGATAGTCGCCTGCACTGTTCATAGCCGGGAGTTCTGACTTGGCAATAAATCTATCTTTATGCAGATTGTATAAATACACAGGGTTCTTTAGGGAATAAAAAAAATTTGCTGCGCCCCAAAACACAAGTTATTTCGAAACATGCTGCAGTCACCTGATATAAAATCCAACTAAGTAATACAAAAATAAAATAAGTCGTAGGAGAATATAGTCTGTTTTCTTGGGAGGACCGGACCAGTTTAAACAATCATCGACGACAGCTGAGAAATACAATACAAAACATATTATTATTCTGAACTAACCTAAACAAAGATGATTATTTAGTTAATAGAACCGAACCAACCCAAAAAAGAAATTTGTGTAATAAAGATTTTTTTCCTACAACTTTTCATCCACATGGGCTTGTCTGTCTATTTAAGAAATAATACAAAAAGCCTATCGTCCCGAAACAACAAGCTTTATACATGGATAAAAAAATATTACTAATCATTAGTCCTTATGTACACATTCATATATACTAGGCATTGAAAATAATTGGCTAAATAATCGATAAAAATTGCTAATAAACGTCCTCAGTTCCCTATAAATGGAATTTATCTTCAATATGCATTAGAAAAGTAAAAAATACCGATCGTACAACAACAGAAACATGAAATATAAAAAAAAAACTCATGTATTTTTCAATAGTTCTAAACGCATATTAAAAACGAGCGCACTCCGAAAACACAGGAAACGGCAGCGTTACCGTTAGAGAAATCATTTCGGCACTACCTGGGCGCCTACTTTCCCCCCGTTTTTGATGGGCTCCTTTTTGGAAATGGGGGGACTGGGCGACAGACAAATCACGTCGTCGTTGTCATCGGCGTCAATTTTCGTCTCACCGTTATCCTCGGCTACTGGCCCGTTTTCCCTGTAGATAAATGTCAATAAATTTTGTATTTGTATCGATTTATCAGCATTTTATGGTAAAATACTGTCTAAAGTAGTAGTTCTCATTCAGGGTGAAAATAGAACATGGATGTGAGAACATAAAATTACAAATCAGAACCGGGTGAATTCCTAGTAGGTTTCTTAAAGAACCGTGTCACTGAATATTCTGAACTAACCTAAGGTCAAAACCCGTTTTTCCAAAATTCTACAAATAAGAAGATCCCTTGTGGTGCAGACTTTTTCATGGGTGTTTCAAAATAAATGCGAAAAATTTTGAGTGGCTATTTTTAATCGATCTCGATAATGCTTCGTTTTTAGGTTAAATTTCTCTTACTTTTTTAAAGGACCTCTCACACACACCTTACGGAAATTTGGCTTTGGGTGAATTTGGCTGAAACTTTAAAAAAATTGTCGATGAAAAGTTCTAATGGCACCAACCTAGTATTACTAGCATTTCTCATAAAGCCTACTTTTTTTAAGCCATGTAACATTTTAATCCTTCTATTTTTTTTTAGATCCACTGGTTCAAGTTCATACTGTTGCACAAAAAAATCAAAACTTGGCGTTGTTACTTGAAAACGATTGGAGATGCTAGATTATCGAAAGGTCTTATGACAAGAATAAAATAAAGACAATACAAATCTGAGAAGTCATCATGTTCACTGACAATGCTCATTGAGTGGTAAAATATTCGTTAATTACTCACCGTTCCCATTCCTTGATGATTTGATCTAAATTGTATCTTTTGCGGTAGTTGACGAAAAATGTGCGCACATAATGTTCCGTTTTGTTGCCCAGCATTTCGGCGATCGACTTGAAGTCTTTGCCGTACTTGCGAAATCCCTAAAAATCAAAAGTTCATACAGTAGATTCGAAAAGTCGTGCAACATATAAAACACTTTTTGTCATTTTACAGCAGACTTTACGTTTCCCTTGAATGATTATCCATATACCCTCAGTGAATTAATGCGAATGAAACAATGCGCGTTATACTTGTTTTGTTCGCATGGCTGATTGTAAACGAAAAATAAATTAAATGATTATTACCTGGATTGCTAACATTAGTTCGTCGTTTGTCCAACGAGACGAGGGTCGCTGCGAATTGTCATTCGAAGGTCTAAGATCTTCAATCGAGTCTGAATGTTTGCGTTTGAGCGAACTGATATTTTGTTTGTTCTGTTGGATCTGCAACAATAGAGAAAATATTTGACCATCTTGTCGTACGAAACACATCTCGTCGTATACTTTCAGTAAACTCAATTGAAACAGAAAAAAAAAACACTCGGCGAAAACGACGGTATACCACATAAAAGCGAATCGGCCAAAGTTTTTTTGCTGCCTCAATTAACTCTGGTTAAAGTATACGCAACAATGCTACAGAACAAAAAATGTACACGCGATTAATAGCAAAATATACCTTTAGATACGAGAAAAGGATATGCACAGATTTAAAAAAAAAGACAGCCAGTTGATACAACTCGACTACGGATTTTTTTTAAAATAACAGATTGCGCATGAAGAATGAAATATGTGCAAGCAACGAAAAGAGATAAGACTCACCAGATTGCGGCATAAGTATGTCGTATGCATAAAAGTAAGGTGGACCCTAATTTACAAAAAATACTTCCTAGATTAAAGCGAATAATAAACTTAAGTTAAAGGAAGACCTAGTAACTTTCTTTTTACAAAAAATTTAAAATAATTAAGGCAAAGAAAAAAAAATATTTATCAATGGTAAAAAGTCACTATGTCGTTTTCCTACAATAAGCAACAGCAGCTAACCATAGAGGAGGGAGAAAGACAGAGAATAAAAAAAAATAAAAAAAAAAACGTCATTCGCCTAAAATGTCTCAAGATGGCCGACGTCTTTAACAAAAATACAAAGCCTCTATCCCTTCTCTGTGAGCTAGTACTGCTAAAGACAAAAAAAAAAGAAAAAACATGTTTATATGACGTTTCCTTTTACAGGTATACATCAAAAAAATTTTAAATCTAGTCTATAAAACAAACGAAAGCAAAAACAACAGAAAAATATTATCTCTCCTCTCTGTCTTTCGATTCCTCCTCCGAGACTACATCGACGTGCGGCAGCCTTGTTCAGCAGCGGCGACGTGTTCCATAAAAAGTAGATCTTACCGTGGAAACGCGGAAACTGGGGATTGATCAACGACAACGAAAAAAGCATAATAATAGGGCATTTGACTAAATTGCAAAAACTACCTTATTTTACTTGTTATTCAAATATAAACACCGAAAGCGCGTCTTGTGAACGTTAATACAAAACGCACATTTATGTACAATTTATTTATGTGCGATTTTATCGACTACAAATAAGAAAAAAATGGTACAACTGACAAGGGGGGACTGGAATGAGCTGAATTAACAACAGCAAACTTAGCAGAACAAAAATGAGAATTTGCACTAAAGAAACCTGCCACCATTGCCGAGTCTATTAATGGCAAATCTTAAAATAAGTTTACACAGAAAGACAATGACAATCACAAAAAATAAATAAATAAATAAAGGATAGTTTTTAATGACACTACGTGGTTGTTGAGTATGACGTTATACGTTGAGTATGACGTTACACGTTGCGATTCGCGTTCGCGGTAACCTAACATATTATAGATCAAAAAGTAGGACCTTAAATTATTTAAATATGATTAATCAGCGATTGTTTTGAATAACACGGCTTGTGTCTTCTCAATATGTTTCTTATCAACTTTTCACAAAGTTATTTATTTTTTTGTCAAAAGTCAAATACCCTATTATTGAAAAAACCTCCGGGTTTCGTCGTTACCGTTTGATCATCCCCAATTTCCCCTCAAGTTCTCCACGGCACTTACTCACTTGTCTTTGCAACGAGTCGAGCTCCCTCTCCATGGCCCTCAGCAGCAGAGTACCGGCGTTGCCCGATGCCATCGTCGCTAGATCGTCGTGGTTGATGTGCATGCCCTTCGGGGGGCGTCGGCGGGCCCGAGAGCCCCCTGGACCGACGCCTCTTTTTCCTCCCGCGGGACCCGAAGTGGGCCGCGAAGCCCCCGTACGCCTGGTTAGTGCGGAACGCGAAAAACACCAATTATGTCAGAGTTTTCGAGTTTTTTTTTTTTTTTTGGGGGGGGGGGATGGAAATAGGGTTGCTATACTAGCTACTAGGTAACATTCTTTGATGACGGGTGCGAATTACAAAAAACCACCAAGTTTAGCTAAAATTCAAGTGAAATTATTACCCAGTGCTTATGTACAGGTGGGGACAAAAAAAAAGTACAGGTTTATTCACAGACTAAACGATAGCGCAATAGGAAAGCCATTTAAAGTGCGTTTATACTGTGAACTATCATGCCAGTAGCATCCTTGCTACAACACACACAACTCCAAAAAACTGTTTTATTAACACCTAAAACATTTTAATTTATTTTCAAATTTTGGTACAAAAAAGACAAATTAATGTCTTATTTGGGATAAATTCACTTCATTAGCCCTGAAAAGCTCCTCTTTACCGTTCTTTCGATTTATGATACTTGAAAGTTCTTCTATAAGATAGATATGTGAATTATATGATACGCATGATAAAAAAAAAACTACCTTGCAGTAAGCGTCGAAACTTTCCGCGGTCGCTGATTATTTCATTTTTGCAATAGTAATTTGACATATGAAATGAATTAATCAACGACACGCAGAGAAATTTCAAAGCTTAAGCCTTGTTCTCACTATGCATCTTTTTCATGAATCTCGGAAAGTTGCGTGCATTTTTGGTGTTCAAACTATGAAATAGGTCAAAAAATGAAGCGTGAATCAAAATGCGCGAAAATAGAACATGCTCTATTTTTATCAGAAAGTTGCATGCATCCTGGGGAATTTTTTAGTGACATTTTGATTAGCAACCGTTTTTTTATGTTGTCAACCTGTCGATCAGCTGTGAATACTTTTTTAAAGTAGTCTTTGTAGTCAAACAATGTGTGATACAGGTGTATGGGACAGGGACGCAACTACTGTTCTTATCATGGCGTACGAAACATTTCCCAATCTATATGTAACAACGAACCAGGACTACAAATTAAAAAATAAACGTATGGATTCCATATCCAATGTAAAGACAATTTTATTTGATAGTGGGGTGGACGTCTCTGTTGAAGAGATTAATAAAAAAATACACTCTTTAAGAACCCAATTTTTTAAAGAAGGAATGAAGGAAAAAGTAAACAAAGCAGTTAAATCTAGTGGTATTTCGATTTTATGTCTAGTGATTTTTTTATGTTGGCTAAAATCAACATTTCCCCTAAAAAAAAGATGCATAGTGTGAATACCCTCTACAACTCCATGCTTCAAAAAAAGTTGCACGTAAAAAGTTTCATCAGTTTGATGCATAGTGAGAACTTGGCTTTACTGGGAGGTAATTTTTTTAAAATCTTACGTTATGTACCATAATCGAAGTAGGTTATATTCCAGGACCCTCCGCCTATTGTAGCAAGGGTGCAATGATTTTTTTTTGTCTGCGACACATTTAAAGTAATATTGATGGCAGTGGGATTGAAAATTATACAGGGTGTCCGGTGCACAACGTGCGATGCTAAATCAATTAATTTTGAGACCAGAAGTGTCTGTTAATACACGTTAAACGGGCATTTTCAGGATACCCTGTATAGGTATTAATGATTATTTAGAAAAATATTTGATCTTAATAAATTGCTAAACTAAAAGAGATTGAAATTGTCAACCGCTTACACTGTGTCCCGTCAATGTTACTTATATCTTATTCGAAGCATTTTAGAAGCATCAATTTTTTTGAGTTGAAGGTCTAAAATGCTTCAAATAATCATAGATTGTGTAATGTACAATTCAAATATTCATAACAAACTTATCGAAAGTACTTAAAAGCAAAAATTCAACTAAATACATTCTTTCATTAATTCGCTACATAAAAAATATACTTTTAAATTCGCATTTTGAGGAATATTTTACACAACCTACAAACTAGGACATGGGGATAATGAAAAATAATTACATTATGCAAAAATGCAAATTAGGCAAAAAGTTTGAGTCATTTTTTTTTAAATTAAAGTACCTACTTTGTAGGATAAATAGTTAATTTTTTTTTAGGACACTGTATATCCAAAAATGACTTAAGCCAAACATTCAATGGATAACACATCATTTAGTTACTTTTGATTGAATGGTAAGTGAACAAGTTAGGTGTTAAGAGCAGTGCAAGCAAATACTGTAATTTTGTTTCAATAGTAAAATATAGACAGGGACGCATTATGCCCCTAGCTAGAACATTCATTCTAAAAAAATCGCTGTAATCCCATATAGTGCTCATTGAATTGAGAATTGTCGCCATTGAACGTTTAGCCTGTATAGATTATAGTCAAAACTTTGCATTTTTGCACAATATCTTTCTATCCTTCTCTCTCTCATTGGTTACCTCCAGTGTTGGTAGCAGCTGTTACACAACGGACCCTTCGGGGTGACTTGAGTGACGGTACAAAAAACGGCGCAGTTCGAACAGGAACCTCCCTCGCCCTGCGCATACACGTACAAACAATCATACACCAAAAAGAAAATCCGTCGCTCGACTAGGTTTAGGTTAAAATGACAGTGGTGGCGGTGAGACGTCATGCATATGAGGTGCAAAAGGGATACTAACTTGGGTGCTGTGCATATTTGTATTATAAAGAATTATTTTTAATGAATTGCATGAGTTAGTACATAGTTGATGTTTGTAAGATTGCTGAATGATAAAGCAACAGTTTTTAAGTACAAATTTGTGCTGAGAGAAGGAACGTTTCGTTTTTGTAAGGGTTAAGTTGCTATTTGATAAGCTAAAGAGAACCAAAGAAATGTTGAATTAAAGATTCTTGCTCAATACCCCAATGTTCAATTATTATTGCCTTCGAGTTTCAATTGGCCCCATTCAAACGTGTTCAACTCCAAAAACAACGCGACTTGAACGAACGCTTTCTTTTGGTACGCGACAATCTTGCAACATCCCGTATCTGAGGTAGATAGAAAATGAAGTTAAACGACGAAATGTCGGATCGGATTATCTTAGATATTTTAAATTCACAGCTATTTACCACCCATACTGATTTTTTAAATAGGCAAACAAATTGTCTTGTGGTAAAGACAGGAACGTACAAAACTACCTTAGGAAAAATAATAAAATTTAAAAGTGCTTGCAATAGTAACTGCTATGAAAATAACCAAATAAGCCACGTGTATACAGGGTATTTGAAAACAAAACATCCGCAAAATTCTAACACTTGTTTCTTTAGCAAAAACAAGACAGATAGTTTTTATCAACATGGATTCGCAGGTATTTCCCATGGAGTTTGAATGGTAAAAAATAGGTGCTTATAACAGTACATAAAAAAGTGTGACAGTGACAGGTTCGCCAAGGGCGCACTGTAATGATTTTTAACAACAAATAATAGGTACCAAGAGACCTTCTCACTTTTTAATATCAGTTATGTAGACAGTGTCATCCCCAATAAGAAGTATCTCTTAATATTTCTTTGATTTCGGCTTAGTCTGTCTATGAGATAAACACAATTAATGGCAATATTAATGACTTAATTTGTGACGATGTTAGTTTTCCAAATTTCCTTCTCAATAGGTTTTTACCATTGTTTAAAACACCCTGTATTTTGCGGATCCATTGATAGGATAAATTGTCGTATTTTTGGTTGTTAATGAGCCTAGTGTTCACTTTTGGCGCATGTTTTTTGGAACACCCCGTATAAGTGTAAAGATAAAATATGCAGTGGTCAACAGAATTACAATATTTTTGCCTCTGAAGCAGGAACAGGTAAATCTAATAAAAATGTAATTTTCAAAGGGGGGTTGGAGGGGAATTATTTTATTGTCAAAGGCTGCAGAGATGTATGTGTTAAAATTATTGAATTAGAGAAAAACAAATGTGGTTTTTAAGGTCAAAAATTCTATTTTATTTTATATTATATTTTATACTCTTTTATATTATTATTGTAATGACGTCTGTAAGTGCCAAGTTAGGCGCAATAACATAAATAGAGAACTTTAATTTGAATTTGAAAATTTGAATGAGTTAGCACCTGTCTTTTAAGGTATAAACATGGCCCTTTTCGTAGTTCTTAGCTATCATTAATAAAAACAAAAAACGACATGGCCATCGTGTATTCATTTCTGTTGCTCATCTATAAGTATGATTGTGCCCGACCAGTTAATTGACTAAATTGCCCAGACGATTAACTAAATTGACCAGCCAATCGATCAAATTGACCCGTCAATTGACGTAAGGCACAACTCTACCTACAAGTACCCTTAAAAGGATGATTCAACTTAAAACAAAAGAGCTGTGACGTAAACTTGTCAATTTTTCAATGGTTTTAATTTCATGTTGTTGCATTTTTTATTTAGACATTACGTTAAAAAATATGATTTTTAAAATTTTCGTTTCTCTGAAAGTTTAGGTGACCTATTTTGAACGAACTTTCTTAGTACTTGTTGAAATCCATTCAAATTTTGACAAGATATAACAAAGTTTACTTATTCCAGTTCAAAACGCAAAAACTTTGTTGACCAGTGTGAATTAAAACTTTAGCAAAAGATAATAAAATTTCGTTAATATTAGGTTACTCAATTGATGAAGAAAAACAAAGGGAGACCTATGGCCCATGATGAGTAGAAGCAAGAGATACATATGGCAATTTTCGTGCAGCTAATTGAGCTAAAAGTTCTTTCTACCTGCGCAGCAGAATCACTGCTAGATTGACCCGCTCTATTAGGAGATCCGCTTTTGCGATGAATGCCGCGGTGATACGTCCATTTCTGTCAAAAATTTCTTATTATGTAGGTAAAAATCAATACTTTTAATCAGGATTAAACTAAATAGTTTCACTTTTTACAAAATTCAGAGATCTAAGTATGACATTATATGTAGTCGTATGTGTAAAAGTCACACTGTGGGGCACAAATTAAGACTTGTAGATTTTTTAATCATGTTACCCATGTTCAATTATTTTTAAAGGGTTAGTAGGCTGATATATTCTCACCAAGATATCACACAGAAAATGTTTAAAATTTTTTAATCAAAATTGGACATTCTAGTGAGAAAAATTTAGCAGGTGTAACAAGTAAAAAAGTATTAATGATTTTAAAATCTGCAAGTTTAATTTGGCCTACAGTGTAGGGCTCAAAAAATAAGGATCTTCAAAAAGCCCACAGTATTTACTACAAAAACTCTGTCAACTCAATCATATCTGCCTCAACTAATACACATAGACTCAAAATATTTTAGCAATGATTAAATATTCCTATACTTTTTGCCTTTACAAATTCAATAGGCAAAAGCAATATTAACAACCATTCAAACTCACCTTCTCGTCATGATCAGATTCCTCATTAGATCCATGCTCCTCGCCCCCTTCCTCGCCCCCCTCTTCCTTGGGGGCGTTCAATTTTCGCGCCTGCTTATCCATAAGACTTGTCCGCGACCGCGTTTTTTTCCAACTGTAGTAGTATTTGACGAGACTTGCTATACTTTTGTCTGGTAACTGAAATTAATTTGATTTTTTAATTAGTCAAAAGCCTTTCTCGAATCTTCATAGGCAGCATCCAATCCTATCTGCTAAATGAAAATTACCATTTTTCTACTTACCATTTGCCTAATCCTATGGAAACTTTTTCCATGAAACTGGAAAGCCTGTTCAAAGAGCACTTTGTCCTCAACCGACCACTCATCTGGGAAGGGTGTGAAATTGGCCAAGTCTAAAACAGCCCTGTCCAGGTCGTGTTTATGCCAGAACAGCATACCTAAGGCCTGTTCTCCATTGTAACCGTACTTGTCTTTGGCTAGAACTATGTAATCTTCCACTAAAGGAAAAAAAAAAAACAGTAATTTAATGTGCTGTTAACACCTTTTATTTTATGATTTTTGGGTCAATTCATATAATTTGATATTTTTTTGTCCCACGGAACCCATCTTTCAATCACAAAATGTACTAAGACTTAACAAAAAAAAAAATATATAAAAAAAATACATTATGAAGGTGTTAGGGATCTTTAAAATGAGTGATCACAAACTTTTCTAAAGCAAGTAGTTTTCAGGATATTTCTGGTGATTTGAATGCATGTAAGTGCAAAATTGGTGAAATTTTGATCTTCAAAAATCAATAAGAAAAAATTAAAATTTTGAATTTTTTCCCTTAGAACTGCTCTACAAATCATCACAATCAGAGATTATTAAATTACAATTCACCACCTTTTTTTGATTGATTTGATAACATAAATTGACCCAAAGCAATTAACAAATGCTATACCTACTGTTGACTGTAGGTCACTTACATTTTGAATCTGCAATTGAATCAGTTGGTGACCATACTAAGAGAGCTCTGTCTGCCAAAAGTTCTGGTTTTCTTTGGGCCTCTGGTTGCAGTTCCGGACATACTGCTTGATAGTCCCTTCCTACACGGATTTTGTCAACTGGCACTAGTAAAAATTCTTTATTTTAACAGGGTAAGAAGTTACTTTCACAAATGTGTAGAATAACAGGTTCTTAACATCAGGATCCTATGGAATAGCTCCAAGAACCCTTAACTTTCCTACCAAAGGCATGATTTACTTTTTAGGTGATTTGTGACAATTTTTGAGAATATTAAATATGCTATACCTAGGTGTAAAAATTTACTAAACAAGACATAGAGGTATACAAAAAATACTATACTGTCCTGAAATAGCCCCAAATCAAATATATAACCCCCAAAATATCAAGCAATGTTTGGTTTCTGATTAGTCCCCTGCCTACCCTAGGAAGCCACCCCTCAAGACATTTTGTGATAATTTTGGATAGATTTATACATGAAAATCGCCACGCCTAGATGTAAAACAACCCCTAAATTAACTTACCACTGCTTTCATCCTCGCTTGTGGAGTCAGCTTGTACGTGCCCATTTGGACTCGGCCCCCGACTCCTGCGCCCGTTCCTGGCGTTATCGTTATTTTTCTCCGCCAGCACCATTTCCTTCTTTGTTCCTGGGCCTTCCTATTGTTCAGAGAAGGCCTAAAATTAACAATGGAGGTGACTCACCACCTCGTTTATTTCAAAACCACAACGCACTGCACTAAAGACTAAAGGAAAAATGGTTAGTGTTCAAAATGGCACCAAAACTGAGTTTTTCTCATCGGAGCACCGTAGTTTTTTTTGTAGTTCGAAGAATGCTCGCGGATAGCGCTGGCGTGCACGACAGAGCACGATTATTGTGACGATTCTTTCGGTGGGTGACTGTCGTTTTCCCCCCTTTTATTCTCAGCACTCAGTTTTCTGATTCGTTTAAAAATGTGGTAGATAGTAGATACGCGGAATCGCGGAAATCTGTTGGTTGATAGGATAGTTCTGGGAAATGCTGGTGTGTTTATCAATCGTTTTCATGGAAATAAAGGGGTGTTGATTACCAGAAAAATTATATTTTATTAATTACTTTTTCTTGGGGTGGATCTCCTATTTTGACATTTTATGAACAAGTATTTTAATTCACACCCTACCATGACGTCATAGCACGATTATGGTGGTCTTGGCACTTCTGGCAATAAGCCAGCATAGCCTGATAAGTAGCAATGACCACATGAGCATTGACATGTGTCAAATTACAAATTAGATTCACGATTTTTTTGGAAAACAAAAAAAAGTTAATTTTTTCCTCTCGTGTTTTCAGTAAAGAAATGAGTACCTATATTCTTTAAATGCAATAAAATGTGAGCAGATCGCGAGCCTCCTGTACGTGTCCACAGATGTTAGGTGATATGAGCTACAAAACAGTTTTTGGTCTTTCCTATCATCTAAACTAAAAAGTAAGTTTTTGACCAAAGTACCTAGTAGTTTTTAATTAAGTTTATAAATGTGTTAGCAAAGACGCTATAATTGTTATAATGGTGTAAGCTTAACTTCTAAAACCATAGTTCCTAGAGCGTATTTTTTAAGTATTTACTCTATCCCATGATTGGGACACCTGAGGCTGAGGAAGAAATTTTAGAATTGTTGAGGATCCGAGTTTACAACCCAACGCCACCTGCTTCATCAACCCCTTCAACTAACCCAAAAATGAAAATGGACAGAAAGGACCCAACCTGCCTGCAGTTGTCCAGAACCATTAACATGAATCCAAGAAGACTTTGAAAGAAGCACAGAAATTGGTCCAGTTTGATGGTGCAGTATGTAGATATTTTTTATTTATTCTAGTTTAATAAAACAAATAACCCCCCATAGGTACAGGCACAGTACGAGCATCATGTAATATTAAATTTTCTTGGGGTGTGCGGATTATTTCAGATTTTTATATATTGGATTGATTCAGCCTGTAAGTGAACCTTAACATTTATGATTAAATAAACACCAATTTTGTGCATAATTTTAATAAACACTTCTTTTATTTTAGACATTTCAGATGGCTACAGAGGCTAGGTTTTTGAAGAATAAATAACTATTCATAATAATATATGAACCTGTCAGAATTAAATTTCAAAAATTGTGCACAAAATTTGTGTTTATTTTACCTAGGTATACCTACAATATTAGGACTAGGTTTGAAGTTTTGAACTTTTTAGTAATAATTTTTTTTCCACATTAAAAAATTTTTTTTTTGCCAATGCAATTTCTGTCACAAAATAATATTAAAATACTTTTGTTGGAGGTTTGGGGAATGCGTTGTTATAGAGTTCACTGGTGCAGAGTGTTTAAACCTTCATTAAAAATTTAGTAACTTCAAAATTATTTTTCTCAACTTTTTTAAATATAACTCCTGTTGGTTTATATAGAATTCATAGAAGAATATTTTTTGTTATACCAGTATATTGGATAATTCCAGCCCTGTTCAAATTATTTACCAATTTTATAAATTTTGTCTTCTTAAATTATAAATTACAATACCTAGCCCTATTTATTTATTGAGATAGGTACCTAATAACATATTGGTCTATGCACAAATTATTAAAAGAACTATTCATGATCCTTATTATTTTAAGCAAAATATTAATTTTTGAGGATAGGATTTAACGTTGTTAGTCCCGAAGCTTTGTTCCAAATCCTGGGATTTTTGAGATAAACAGTATATGATCTCAAGATCCTTAAAAAAATGAACATGACAAGTTTAAGAGCAGTTGGTTTCTGTTTACTAAATACGTGTTATAGGTACCCACTGTTAACAAAATTAAAAAAAAAAAATTAAGATTTCTAAAAATGGAATACGGATAAGTCCAGTGTGTCGTTTCATAAGCTTGATCATACCTTTTTACAAATATAATAACGGGGGGATCGTTTTTAATAAAAGTTCATATGCCTGTTAATGGTTACCTCCTTGTTTTCCACCATTGGCAAATAATTCCATCCAAATCAGATGAAAGAACTCCACTTTTCTACTTAAATAATGTAGGTATATTTAAACAGTGCAATCTTTAATCATTTTATGCTTATTCTATATACTGTGTCCAGTCCTCTCATAGTACGAGTGGCAGCATCCAAGATCAATATGTAGAGTGTAGGGTAATATCTATGATAAGGTGCCTACTACATTTGGAAATTATTTTCGAATATACAGGGTGTTTCACAAAAGAGGGACAACTTAAAATTAAATATTTTTAAAGTAGACACCCTATATTTTTTACACGAAATTTGTGTCCATCTGTTTATGAAATCCAAATTTGTTTTTCCAATCTGTTGCGGTGTTGTCAAGTTATTAATAATTAGCTTAGTTTAAATAGCCCACAATTTGTCTATTAATATATTAATTTGACAAATATTTTCTGCAAACAATTGCATCAAGGTTATACGAGTACTATTTATATGATTTTACAAAATGTTTTTTTATACAAGATGCTCTAACTTTATTTCGAAATTTCGGAAAGTTTGGATTGATACTACCCAATTTTTTTAAATGGAACACCCTCTATATTTTGTCAAAAATTGAAACTTCTACTAAGTCCCCCTATAACTCGTAAAATATGTATTAATATTTATTGTGTGCAGCGTTGCCAAATCATGATTGTTTTCTCAAAATTTTTAATATTTTTTATTTTGATATGTATAGTTAAAGTGTGGGGGGGTAAGGCTGAAGTTCCTTTTTTCTAAGTGATACTTTCACTGAACACCCAACCTCTGTTACTTGCAATAAAGAGATGGCAAGTTCATGTTTTTCGGTTAAAACAGTTGGTTTTTCATACTTGACTCTGCCTTATTAAATTTTAATTTTGAAGTTAGAACAAAAAAGCTTAGGTATAACTACAATATAAATTTTCTTCTAAGATCAGAAGCTAAACGTGAATGTTCAGGACACAGAAGCCGAGTAGAGAAGTCTGTAAGACTGGATCAGGTAAGGTTTCTATTTCAAATCTTTTGAGTCGGTTATAGAAACATTGATAGAACTGTATTTATGTCCAGGCTTTGAATGTTATAGGAGGCGACACATATTTATAATGTTTGCACATTACCTGTACAATTATACACCTAATAGCAGAGACTATACAGGGTTAGTATTATCTGTGCTATTCATCACCCATTAGAACGATGCACAATACTTTATATATCTAGTCTTATACATTCTCTTATATTATTTTCTGCCATACATTTTGTCAGGCAACCAAATATAGGATTACTGAGATATAGCTCGATTTGACCATTTTGCTTTTTACGTGTAACTCGGTTCCTGTTGATTTCGCGACAAAAACGGCACAGAGTAATATCAAATCAAAATATGCTTTATTGTATAAAGAGCTCAGCACTCTCATTTACAAAGCTGGAAGAAAAATATTACTTAAATTACATAATACCAATACCTATATACAGGGTGTCTCACGGTCGATGGTAGGTTAGACGTTTACGGAAAACGGGGCATAGAAAATTACTGAAAATTTGGCAACTTGGGTAACTGGCTTTGCTCTATCGATCTAAAATATTTTCAACAATGCAGCGTTGCCGCTTATACAAAAAAGTAGCAACATATTTGATATTTTAAATGGAACACCCTATATATAATTGCATTTTCCCCTTCATTATTGATTTCTAATTATTTTAGTATAATACGTTCCTATACCTATCTTTAGCGGTTTTCGAGAAATTAATTAATTTCCATATTTTTTGTTCAAAACATAGCTCTAATTAAATGTTTATTACTGCGGTATTTGGATTTATAGACAGCTGAAATTTTGGATGTAGTTCACCTTGTCCTGTGTATTAGTTATGCATTAAGAAATTTGTTCTGTGTTATACAGGGTCGTTCAAAATTCGTCATATTACCGCTCGATACAAAAATGGTGAAAAGTGCATTTTTTCAAATAGAACACCCTGTATATTATTAAATATCCTGCAAGAAAATTAATGTCCCTTCCAAATGATATATCATGTTCCTATACCTAAATAGTTAAGATGTCGAAATGAAAGCAAGTTTTTGTAAAAATCGGATTATTTTGGCATATTTGTCTTCGATAGCCATGAAATCCCAAGATGGAACATATCTTTGTGAAAATTTGACAGTTAGTGCATCAATAATAAAAAACTTGCTAGTTTTTAACTTTTAGTAAAGAAAGCGACCTAAAAAGAATTAAAATGGAGGTAAATAACTATTCAAATGAAATTTTGATGAAATTGTTTATTCTTCATGGACAATGGAACCAAATTATAGCAAGAACATGCAGAAGGTTCAACGAAATGTTTCCCGATCAACAACCAATCAACGAGAGAAAGTTTGTACGATTACAAAATAATTTTGTTAATTATGGGTCAAAACTGAAATCGGAAAGACATTTACCGAAGCCTGTAACTTCTGATGAAGACAACATCATAAATGTCTTAGCCTATTTTCACGCTTTTCCTCAAGCTTCCACTAGAAGTGCAGAAGAAGATTTAGGCATAACTCGTCCCTCTGTTCAAAGGATCCTTGATAATCATGACATGCACCCATACAAGTTCACAAAAGTTCAAGCCCTGAAACTGGAAGATTACCAGCGTAGAGTACAATTTTGTAAAGCAATGCTGATCCGCATCCAAGAAGATCCTAACTTTGTAAAGAAAATAATTTGGACGGATGAAGCTAAATTTTTCAGGGAGGGCATTTTCAATAGAAGGAACGAGCATTTCTGGGCTGACCAAAATCCACATGTTGTTAAGGAAATGGGATTTCAGGAAAGGTTCAGTTTTAACGTTTTTTGCCTCCTAAAAGATGACAAAATGGAGTATCACATTTACGAGGAATCTCTAAATTCCGAAAGATACCTTCAAATTCTAAAATCAGTTGTGAACGAGTTTCTGGACAATTTATCATTAGAAGAGTATCGTACCTGTTGGTTTCAACTGGACGGGGCACCAGCCCATTGCACTGGGACAGTAACAAGAGAGTTGTTTCAAATCTTCGACGATCGTTGGCTAAGACATTTGGGACCGTGGGATTGGCCTGCTAGATCGCCCGATCTCACGCCACTTAATTTCTACTTGTGGGATGATTTGAAAAGAAAAGTATACATGACACCAGTACAGAGCAAACAAGACCTTCGCCAACGAGTGATCACTTACATTGAACAGCTTGATGCCAGTGAAATAAGGAAGGCCACAACTGAATCTCCGAGTATACGGATTGAAAAATGTTTGGAAGTCAACGGTCGTCATTTTGAACATTTATTAAAAAAATCTTGAACCCTTTTATGATATGCTTTTGTCTTGTATTGTTATTTGCTATTTGACTGTATTCATGTTATTTGTCTCTACTGAAATTAGTTTTGTTTTCAGTTTTGACCCATAATTAACAAAATTATTTTGTAATCCTACAAACTTTCTCTCGTTGATTAGTTGTTGATCGGGAAACATTTCGTTGAACCTTCTGCATGTTCTTGCTATAATTTGGTTACATTGTCCATGAAGAATAAACAATATCAAAATTTCATTTGAATAATTATTTCCCTCCATTTTAAAACTTTTTAGGTCGCTTTATTTACTAAAAGTTAAAAACTAGCAAATTTGTTATTATTGATCAAATTTTCATAAAGATATGTTCCATCTTGGGATTTCATGGCTATCTAAGACAAATATGCCAAAATAATCCGATTTTTACAAAAACTTGCTTTTATTTCGGCATCTAAACTATTTGGGTATAGGAACATGATATATCATTTGGAAGGGACATTAATTTTCTTGCAGGATATATAATAATATACAGGGTGTCCTATTTGAAAAAATGCACTTCTCACCATTTTTGTATCAAGCGGTAAAATGACGAATTTTGAACGACCCTGTATAACGCAGAACAAATTTCTTTATGCATAACTAATACACAGGACAAGGTAAACTACATCCAAAATTTCAGCTGTCTACGAATCCAAATACCGCAGTAATAAACATTTAATTAGAGCTATGTTTTGAACAAAAAATATGGAAATTAATTAATTTCTTGAAAACCGCTAAAGATAGGTATAGGAACGTATTATATAAAAATAATTAGAAATCAATAATGAAGCGGAAAATGCAATAATATACAGGGTGTTCCATTTAAAATATCAAATATGTTGCTATTTTTTGTATAAGCGGCAACGCTGCGTTGTTGAAAATATTTTAGATCGATAGAGCAAAGCCAATTACCTAAGTTCCCAAAATTTCAGTAATTTTCTATGTCCCGTTTTCCGTAAACGTCTAACCTACCATCGACCGTGAGACACCCTGTACAGTGATAAAAACATTAAGAAATAAAAACATTCAAATAAATATGTATGTAGACGTGAAAAGAAAAATTAATTTAATAACACATCAACAGTAATCAGAGTTGTCAAAATACACTCAAAGAACCAAAAAAAAAAACAGGAACAAAAATTACAATCTATCACTATAAAACTCGTCAAGGGAATAATAAGCCTTACTCAACAGCAGCCTTTTAACCTGCTTATCAAAATGCCTACCATTGTTCAAGTTTTTAAGTTCCAGGGGCAGGTGATTAAACATTTTTACCCCTTCGTATATAATTGAGTTCTTTGTCAAGGCAGTTTTTGGGATGAGCAATCTCAAATTATTGTTATTAAATCTTTTTGTTCTTGCTGCATTATTGTCCGAGACTTTATATTTATTGTGGACCATATCCACAGTCAATAGAATAAAAATGGAAGTCAAAGTCAGGATCCTCTCCCCAACAAACAGCGGCCCGCAGTGCTCCCCAGCACCAACCCCACACAAGCATCGCACAGCCCGCTTTTGTAGTACAAAGACGGACTGCATTTTGTTGGAAACCCCCAAAATTGAATACCGTACCTTAAATGTGATTCTACTAAGGCAAACTATATTCCCCTGGCAACATCCTGGTCTAATTCGATTCTTGCCACCCTTACAGCATAGCATGCCGATGCCAACTTTTTTCGCATGATCTGTATATGATCCTTAAATTTCGGCCTAGTATCAATATACAGTCCCAGAAACTTATAACTATCTGTATTACTTATTGAGACATTGTTTAGGGTTACGTCTGTTAGAGAGCACTTAAAAGTCAAAATATTGGTTTTTGCAATGTTTAAAATCAACCTATTGCTATTGCACCAGTCCATTATCGCTTTAATATCACGATCAGTGGTATTCCCTAAAATGTTATTATCTGTTCCTAGCCATAATATTGATGTATCATCAGCAAATAATGTAAAGGACCCATTAATGCTGATGGAAGCCAGGTCATTAATATATATAAGAAATAAGAGTGGACCCAGCACTGAACCTTGAGGAACCCCATGCTTAATGAATCTGCTCCGTTGAAATACCATTCAGACTCCCAACAAATTGTTTCCTATTAGTTAAATATGATTCTAGCCAGCTCAAAGCGACCCCCCTAAAACCATAATGGGAAAGTTTCCTCAGCAGTATTCCGCGCTCCACGCAGTCGAAAGCCTTCGAGAAATCGCAGAACACTGCCGCGGCCACTCATTCTAGCCTTTACAATTTTTTCCACCAATTCAGCCAACGTTGGAAGTAGACAAATAGGACGATAACACGAGGGATCTTCAGTATTCCCACCCTTAAACAGGGGCCTCCCCAGAGCTGACTTTAAACTATCTGTAAAAACCCCCCTATCAAAAGAAAGGTTTATTGCTATAGCAAGAATCTTCAACACGCAGTCAGGCAACCTGTTAAATATTTTTATAGAAATATTGTCAATACCCGAAGCATTTTTATTCTTTATTTGTTTGAATATACTTTTTAATTCATGGGGATAAAATTCTCTATAGTTTTCTACTTTCAAGATTTTTCGATATTTTTATTATTTATCAAGATATTGCTCGATTTGACTATTTTCGAAAGAGTTGAAAATGCTTTTCGCTTGTAACTCGGTTCCTTAACTAACCTGTTTAAAGAAGCATCGTAGGTCTATTGGTTCCGGATATATGGTCATAAAATTCCCATCGACAGTAGTATCGAAATATCGTCGAATCCCGTCTGGCAGAAGTTTCAGTTCGGGTACGCAACATCGTTGTCAACTTGTTGCTGGATATATCACTTGTTGCTGTGTGGCCCCGATTATCTTCCGGGTCTGTACACCCCTATCAGAGACGTTCTAAAGTTGGTTTGCAAATGTTGCTGGCGATGTTTCCTGGTCTTTTCACCGCTTCATAGCCGGGCTGGAATAAGTCATGAGTTTTATAGAAAAGTCAAAACATTCGACTCTGAAGAATTAATTCAGATTTTTTTGGAATTATGCCATTTACTTTGTAATCAAACCAATGAGTCCCAAATCTATTCCCATTTGATTTTGTCAAGTTTCAATATTTCAAAAAAACATGTAGCAACTAAACTGACTAAAAATATAATATCTTGGTATTGGCATAAATATAAATTCCAACTGCCTTTTAATTTGTATGAAATATTAAAATTTGGATAAAGTTAGTTTAAAGATTAATAATTCATCTACTTCTGTAAATAATAAATATGTGACAGTTTCGTTTCAAAATCTACCCAAGCAGGATAGGAACAATTTTGGAACTAACGCGATTTTGCCCTTCAAAATTCAAGAATATTTCAACCTACAAGAGTCACAAAGACTACTGCCTCTCTGCTGGACAATATTTTTACCAATTTTGATCAATTCTATGATAATGAAGTCATTTTCTCTGGCCTTTCTGACCATAAAGCCCAGTGTATTGGTTTGAATGTTGCGCTTGTAGAGGGGAAGATGGCAGGGGTTCAGAAAAGAATATTCTCCAATAGCAAATGTGAACAATTTTTTCTGAGTTTGCAGGATTGTGCATGGCATGACGTGTTGACAGAAGCTGATGTAAACAAAGCATATACCACTTTTATTAATACTATAAAGTCGAGAATTGATATGGTGTTTCCTCTCAGGAGCTGCAAGACCAGTAAACAGTCAAGATCATGGATAACCAATGGCATAAAAATTTCATGTAAAAATAAACGTAAGCTATATGAAAATTATCTGCTGGGAATAATCTCTGAGCAACATTATAAAGCCTATTCGAAAATATTAAAAACATTAATAAAAAAAGCTAAAATCCTGCACAATCACTCAATAATCATAAATTCAGAAAACAAATCTAAAGCAACATGGTCTCTTATTAAAAAATTAACCAGTAATAGCACTCAGAACATTCCAACTCTTAATTCATTTCCCAATAAAAAAGAACATGATTTACTAAATGATTTCAACAATTTTTTTATTACGGCGTGCCCGGTCATTAATAAAAACAAAACAATACAATTCTCTTCAATCAAAACAAATCAAAGCAGTATCTTCCTAGAGCCAGTATTAGAACAGGAAGTATTTAACTACATAACAAACTTAAAAAATAAAGTCAGTTGGATATGATGAGATTCCCGTCAAACTGATTAAAACTGTGGCTGTACTAGTAACATCACCCCTTACTCACATAGTAAACTTAGTCTTCTCAAATGGGGTGTATCCTGAGCTGTTAAAGGAGGCTTTGGTGAGACCTATATGTATACAAAAAAAAGGAGAAAGATGATTTTAACAACTATAGACCGATATCTTTGCTGTCAAACATTAATAAAATATTTGAGAAAATATTATTTGATCGTCTTATTTGCTTTATTGAGGCAAACCAAATTCTTGCAAACCAACAATATGGCTTTCGTAAGGGCAAGTCTACATTAACAGCGATTTTTGAAGCATTAAAAACAATAAGTCAATCATTAAATGAAAAAAAAGCAACTGCAACATTGTGTTTGGATCTCTCCAAGGCCTTCGACAGTGTAGACCATAAGATATTGCTGGAAAAAATGAATAGATATGGTATAAGGGGTATCTCGCTGCAGCTGTTTGAATCATACCTCTCAAACAGAACCCAGAGAGTAATCGACATTAATGAGAGGGGAGTAAAGTTAATGTCCAACAGCAAACTTATACAAAGAGGAGTGCCACAAGGTTCAATCCTAGGCCCCCTTTTGTATTTAATATACACAAATGATATTGTAAATGTCATAAATAACAAATTTGTACTCTTTGCGAATGATGTCTCTGTGCTATATAAGGCAGATAATCTAGACGAGTGTAAGAATCACATCGAAATAACACTAAATAATCTAAATGACTGGTTTACTTCCAACAATCTGCTCCTAAATATTAATAAAACTAAGCTTTTAACTTTCGGGGCTAGGAAAGAACAGGAACTTAACATTAAATTTCTAGATAATGAAATTGACTCGGCTGAAAGCTTGCCATTCCTGGGAGTGAATCTTGATAAACGGCTAGACTGGAAGGCACACGTGAATCTATTGGCTGGAGATGTTGCGAGATATTGCTATGCCATCTCTGTGATTGCCAATAACATTAACATCCCTGCGGCTCTGTCGGCATATCATGCTTTTGTCCAGTCTCGAGTTACATATGGAATAATGTTCTGGGGAAACTCTGTTGACAGTGGAAGGATTTTTATACTACAAAAAAGATGCATAAGAACAATCTTTAAAATAAAACAACTAGACTCTTGTAGGGAGGCATTTATTAATAACAACATCTTAACTCTGTATAGTCTTTACATCTATGAATGTATAATGTTTGCAATTAGGAATGACTTTGCCTTGAAGGATTTTCAACATGATCACATATATGATACTAGAAACAAGGACCTTTTATATCCTGATCGAGCCAATTTCTCTTACTTACAGAAAAACATAGTATACATGCTAGTCAAAATTTTGAATATTTTACCTACATCTTTTAAAACATTAAACGCTAAACAACAAAAAGCAAAGCTAAAAAAATTTCTAGTTAAAAAATGTTACTATAGTGTTGCTGAGTTCTTGGAGGAAAAGGATTTCCGAGATCTTTGAAAGTCTACTTCCAGCATATTTCATAAATTGCCTGTCTTAATGCTTCCTGATTTTAAATTGTCATTGTGATTTTAAATTGTCATTGTAATTGTAATTGTAATTATAAACTTTAATATTTTAATGTTGTAACTTTTTAATAATTTCTGGTTTTAAATTTCTTACTGTTATTATACTTGACACGATCTACACCCTTGAAGGGTATAGTTATAGATATTATTATATATAGATAGTTTTTTTTGTAATTATTGTATTGGATCATATATTGAAATATACTACTATACTATACTACTATATGGGAAAGCACAATAGTGTCCAAGTATCGTGTGAAATCAGGTTTTTGTGTATCATTGAAACATGTTTTTTTGAGACTTGTGTGTTCCTGTCCTAACTGGATACAAGCTGATCAAAATGTAAATAGCCCGCCTCAAGAATTTAGTTCTTAGTCCATGTACGACTGGCGTTAACAATTATTTAAAGTATTGTTGGTTGTCGCTCTATATAGGGTATGCTTTGTGACATAAATACGCTATATTAGGTTTGTTCCAACCATCAGTCCCTGCAGTTTCAAACTATCTAATACAATCAACTAGTTATACATTCATCTGGTAGACTCTATTTCTGATTAAAAATTAGTCTTGGACTGCTGGTTGGAACAAGCCTTATATAACTAGCGAAAAAAAAATATTTTGTTTAACTGACGGTAACAAGGATGTCACTGAATTAATTGTAAGTTCTTTAGTCTGACTCCACATGCGGACATGCGTCATACGGACCTAACAGAATTTACACAAACTTGAAAACTATTAACATTGAAAATGTTTATATTATCACAAGGGCAGGTTAGTATGGGTACGGAATTCAACGAAATTCTTGTAATGCATTTGTCCCATACATCACACAGTCTAACGACACCGAATTAAAATGATCCACAAGCAAAACTACGCGAACCGCCGCCGCCAAGCCGGTGGCCCGATGATGACGGGGAAGGGTGGAGGGATGAAGGACGAAAGTCGAGAGTTAGAGGCGCGTTAGAGTTTATAACCTTTATTTTACTATTTTTAATATTATGAATCAATAAAACTTATATCAACTACCTAAATATTACATTCAAATCTATGAGTTCGCAGATCTCACAACAGTCACAAGGGTTGCACTCTGTATGTAGGTATGTATGTTTTATGGCACTGGTTGAAACCAAATGGCACTCTGCTTCGGCATTTTCAATGTCCTTCCCGGTTGCATCTTTGCATGTAAAGTGTAAAGGACTGTTAATTTTTTAAACAATGATAATAGATACTGGCACTAAACGTTAAATCGAATTTGTTGCATAAACTAACCAGAAATACCAAAAGAACTCCATCAAACATATATTTTAAAATTGTAACGGACTTTAAATAACCTTGACGAGCTCGGCTCCCTAAACAAATATTTGATTGGCTACTTATGATAGGTAATAGGGGATCCGTGATCACAGATGCATGTGGATTCAGATTCCAAATTCGCATTTTATCAATGACCTGTTAATGCCACAACAATTGTTCCAATAATGGTATTCTTGGAAATTATCTTGCAGTTGGTGTTAACAGGACATTGATAAAGTGGACGAAAATCCATTTTTTAGGTAACGCCCACGATACACATAAACATATGTGTACCGTGCATAAACTTATGTGTACCGTGGTAACGCCAACGTTATTATTGGTAGCGTTACTGTAAAAAGTTGGTTTTTAGTGATCTATTCGTTAAAGGTTTCTTGTGGAATTAATTTATAGATGGAGAAAATTTGAAGAGGACAAGTAGCCATTGTGATTTAGAGCGGCATCTACTCTATGACAACGCCACTATCATCGGACGAGTGGCCATTGTGACTTAGATCATCTACTCTATGACCGCGGCGTTACCGTTAGACAGGTGGCCATTGTAAGTTAGGTTAATATCTACTCTGTGACAACAGCGTTACCATTGGACAAGTGGCCATTGTAAGTTCGGTTAGTATCTACTCTGTAACAATAACGTTCTCATTGACAAGTGGCCATTGTAATTTATAACAACGTTATCGAACAATGGCAAAAAGTTTAACCAATTCTTGACATAATGGCGGAGATTTTTTAATGAAAAATTCGATTTAATCATCTGGTTTTAGATATAAATAAATACGAGCATCGCTTTATTAAAGAAACTTTCGCCATTTTATCAGGAACAGGACCGGAAATACTACGAGGAAGTGAGGCGGCTAAACGCGGCAGTGCTCAGCAAGTGCAAATAGAAGAAATGGAATATTCTTAGGATAAATTTACTGTAATTTTAGCTTTATACCCCCGCTATAGGCTCAGAAATGAAGGTTACGATTAGTTTATGAACAAGTTTCATTTGTTTTAGAAATCAAGTAAAAATATTGATTCAGATTCCTTCGTCTTTTCGTTCCTTGAAGCCCGTCAAATTCTGGTTTATTTAGTTTGTGAGAACAGAAACGAGAAGAGGTATATTCTACTCCTGGTATGCAATGTTGCCAAATTGTGCAAAATTTCCTATGATCTTTGTATCAGGAGTAGAAAATACCTCCTCGTGTTTCTGTGCTCCTGATCCAAAATCGAAAAATGCAGAAATGGTGATTTTAAGGAAAAATATTAGAGGAAAGCAGAAATGCGAAGAGGTATATTATTGTTTAAAACGCCCTTTTTTTTAAGGATATATTTGTATCAGGAGCAGAGAATACCTCCTCGCAAGTCACCTGGAATAGGGCAGGCGGATCTAACTGGTATACCAACAGGTCGCTGGCGTCAAAAAAAAATTTTAGTAGTAAAGCTTAACTAAGTAAGGATTAACTAAGTGGAGTTTAGGTAGAGCTTAACTAAGTGGAGATTAATTAAGTGGAGTTTAAGTAGAGCTCAACTAAGTGGAGTTTAACTAAGTAGAGCTTAACTAAGTGGAGTTTAAGTATAGCTTAACTAAGTAGAGCTTAAGTAAGTGGAGCTTAACTAAGTGGAGTTTAAGTAGAGCTTAACTAAGTGGAGCTTAACTAAGTGGAGTTTAAGTATAGCTTAACTAAGTATAGTTTAACTAAGTGGAGTTTAAGTAGAGCTTAACTAAGTAGAGCTGAAGTAAGTGGAGTTTAAGTAGAGGTCCTAGGGCTGCGCAGTAGATTCTCGCCACCCCCTACGAGGACACACCCCCGCCTGGAATAGGGCAGGCGGATCTAACTGGTATACCAACAGGTCGCTGGCGTCAAAAAAAAATTTTAGTAGTAAAGCTTAACTAAGTAAGGATTAACTAAGTGGAGTTTAGGTATAGCTTAACTAAGTGGAGTTTAAGTATAGCTTAACTAAGTGGAGCTTAAGTAAGTGGAGCTTAACTAAGTGGAGTTTAAGTAGAGCTTAACTAAGTGGAGTTTAAGTATAGCTTAACTAAGTAGAGCTTAAGTAAGTGGAGCTTAACTAAGTGGAGCTTAACTAAGTGGAGTTTAAGTAGAGCTTAACTAAGTGGGGTTTAACTAAGTGGAGTTTAAGTAGAGCTTAACTAAGTGGAGCTTAACTAAGTGGAGTTTAAGTATAGCTTAACTAAGTGGAGTTTAAGTAGAGCTTAACTAAGTATAGTTTAACTAAGTGGAGTTTAAGTAGAGCTTAACTAAGTAGAGCTGAAGTAAGTGGAGTTTAAGTAGAGGTCCTAGGGCTGCGCAGTAGAATCTCACCACCCCCTACGAGGACACACCCCCGCCTGGAATAGGGCAGGTTAGTTTCAAGGTGGCTTTGGAGGTTGCACGTGACCTTAAAAGAGTTTCAAGGTCACTTGCACTTTGACAAGGTGACCTTCGAGGTTGCTCCTGACCTTAAAAAAGTTTGAAGGTCACTTGAACTTTGGCAAGGTGACTTTCGAAGTTGTACGTGACCTTGAAAGAGTTTCAAGGTCACTTGCACTTTGGCAAGGCGACTTTGGAGGTTGCACGTAACCTTGAAAAAGTTTCAAGGTCACTTGCACTTTGGCAAGGTGACTTTCGAGGTGCTCGTGACCTTGAAAAAGTTTCAAGGTCACTTGCACTTTGGCAAGGTGACTTTCGAAGTTGTACGTGACCTTGAAAGAGTTTCAAGGTCACTTGCACTTTGGCAAGGCGACTTTGGAGGTTGCACGTAACCTTGAAAAAGTTTCAAGGTCACTTGCACTTTGGCAAGGTGACTTTCGAGGTTGTACGTGACCTTGAAAAAGTTTCAAGGTCACTTGCACTTTGGCAAGGTGACCTTCGAGGTTGTACGCGACCTTGAAAAAGTTTCAAGGTCACTTGCACTTTGGCAAGGTGACTTTCGAAGTTGTACGTGACCTTGAAAAAGTTTCAAGGTCCATTCTGGCAAGGTGACCTTGGATGTTCTACGTGACCTTGAAAAAGTTTGAAGGTCACTTGCATTTTGGCAAGGTGACTTTGGAGGTTGCACGTGACCTTGAAAAGGTTTCAAGGTCACTTGCACTTTGGCAAAACACTACTTTTCAAGTATTTTTGTACTTAGAGTAGAAAATATGTCCTCGGGTTTCTGTGATCCTGATACAAAATTCATAAGAAATAAAACACAATCCGCATAAATATTGATTTTTTTGAAACCTTCCATAACAATGTATGATTAGTGATGTTTAATGGTATATAAATAATTATATTATATTGACCACAAACTCGCCAACGAAGAGGTAGTAAAACAGTCGGTCATGTACGTGAAATCCTTAAACAAATCTCGTCATGGGTCTGGACTCTTTGGGCGGGGTGAGATGCGCCTTCTCCGAAGTGAATTCCCTGTCGAAATCGCTTACGTCCTCCTTCGAGTGCTGCTGTGGTGAACGGCATTTTAAAAATATTATACCTAAATAAAACTCGGGAAAACTTTTGATCATTTTAGAAATAAATAATTTATTTTCATTATCATTCAAATTAAAAAGAAAATAATAATTTTATTAAATTTATATTCAGTGCGGGGGGTCTTTAAAAAACAAAAAGTATTTTATTTTAAATCAGTTTTGGGAAAAAATATTAAAAAATAATTATTATTAAAAAAAAAATAAGAAAACTTTTTGAAAAATTTTAAAGTTAAATTGGACTTCAAAGTTTTACCAGAATAAGTAAAATAAAGTAAAGAGAATTAAAATATCTTAAATATTTTCGGATAAATTAAATAAATAAAATTTATAATTTAATCATTAACAAAAGTGTTATTAGAATTCAGCCAAGTTTAAAATATTTTTATAAAAAGTTCAAGAAAATTAAAATGAGTTAAAAATATTTGGGAAACTCACGTTTGAAAAATAAAATAATCCAATATGGGGTTTATTAACCGAACACATCACAAATAAGCAAAAATATTTCAAACAGAATAAATTAAAATTAAATAAAATTTTAATTTATTTTCCACTTCACAGTTTATTTCCGACTTGTTATTTGACCGAGCAAAAGGTACCGTCCAAAAGAAACTGATGAAATTAGGCGCTGCTAAAGTTTAAATAATCTCTCTCCCACCTCGGAGATGACGCGCTAGTACGATTTCTGATTGGTCAAAACTCTAACTTAAGCTAGTTTTATCTGGATAAAACGCGGAATGGGGACGGATCACGTTGGTGTCAACAAGTAACACCTGCATAGCATCTGGTGCTCAGCGGCAACTGTTTTCTAATAACTGTCAAATAAATTAAGATAATTGCCTTTGTAAAGAAGCCGAAATATTTTGTTTTTCTCGTACCGACAAAGGGATTCCAGAAACTGGAACACTTGTGTAAACATCTGCGAGCATTTTCAGGTGTTGTTTTGATCAATTCTCCCCTATAAATAGGTGGGATTGCTAGAGGAAAAGTTAGTTCATTTTTAACCGTCGTAATGTTCAAATACCTACAAAGTTAGTACTGTCGTCCGTTGAAAGTTGCCGTGCCGTTAGTCAAGTGTAGTGGTGAAAAGTTCAGTTCGGAAGTTGAAAGTGCGTTGACCCAAAGTCACACGGAGATAGCAAAGTATCGTCGTGGCGGCAGAAACCTTTACTTATCGACTTGGCACGGTAACGCGAAAAGTTTAATTGAATAAAGCGTAAAGTGAGCGCATTTCTAAAAGTAAGTGTCGACGTTAGGGTTATTTGTAATTTAAGAAGTAAGTGAAAATATTTGTTTGTGAATTTAAATTTTAATGTTGGTGGCTCCGATTAAAATCTAATAACATAATAAATAAGTGAAATTAATAGTGACTTTGTCGTTTTACTGCTAAAAATTAGAAGTAAACTCATTTAATTTACGATTAAATATTGCTTCCTTTCAACAATATATTGCTCCCTTTAAAAGAAAAATATAAACTATTTTGATTCAACTACAATTTGGACGTATTTGGTATAACACACTGGTACTGCGAACCCCGTTGAGGATTTTTGTCGCCGCCTTCAAGGCATGAGGTCATAAAACAGTAAGTACCTATTTGAAGATAGAAGGTGGGCGCTACACTGCGAAAGATATAAGTCGACAATGCAAACGAACTCGCGTCGGTCACAAAGCCAAAAACTCACCACTGTGGGCACAAAGGGCGGCAACACCCTCCGATGCAGCAGTTTCTCCCACTAGATGTGCCTGAGGAACGCCTTTTTCTTCACGGCTTCCGCGTCCCGCTCGCTGGACCCCAGTCTTCGCGTGGGAGATAGCTAAAGAAAAATAATTGTCATTAGGTTTGTTCCAGTTCGACCAAAAACCGTCCCCGAACAGTCGCTCAGCTAATTTATCACCGCAACAATCGATTACTGAGTTCAAAATTTAATTGACAGGATGGAAATGATCGTTTGGGGACAGTAACTAGGGATATACGGTTTTTGGATGACTGATGGTCGGCAAGACCGGGGTCCAAATAATTGGTATAGTGAAACGAGATACGGCATATGACGATTATTTAACTTAAACGCATTACGGCGTTCTCTCTTCTCCCCGTTAGGCGGCCGATTGGTCGGCAACAATTGGTCGGTATGACTTCCTGTATTCAGGTGGTTTGCAGCTTGCCAACCACGTATCACCCTTTTTATTTCAATCAAATTCCTAGGCGTTGTGATCAAAAGATCCTCAAGATGAGTGGTAAATAATACAATTCTGTAGGCTAGGACAAAAAAAAATATCAGCATCAGATAATATAACGCCGTAACTATACTTTCACAAAGAATTGTATAGCTTACCACTCGCCCTGAGGAAGATCTTTAAGTCGAAACGTTAGGAGTTCTATCGAACTAAAGAAGGTTGATAGGATTTGCGTTCTTACTCATCCGCGATATAAGGATGAATAGTTGGCGAGTCTGCAAACCACCCAAAGACAGAAAGTATTGTTGACCACTACATACTTACAGGTCTGGCAAATGATTATTATCATCAACTGCTTAACGGGAAGAAATGAGAACGTCGTAATGCACCTTGACCAAGTTAAATTAAGATTTGATTTAATTGACAAAATAACAAGCACGTCTTCTGGGGAATTTATGAATAAGTTTATTAAAAAATAACATATTAACCATATTAGGTAGGTGGTATATTATATTGTAACTATTTTAAATAAACTTATTATTATCATTATTAAGGAGGGTGTTCCATTCAAAAAAATTGGGTAATATTAACCCAAACTAATCGAAATTTGGAAGTAAAGTTAGAGCACCCCGTATGAAAAACATTTTGTAAAACCATATAAATATAGTAAGTACTCGTATAACCCTGATACAATTGTCTGCAGAAAATATTTGTCAAATTAATACATCAATAGATAAATTGTGGGATATATAAACTAAGCTAATTATTAGTAACCAAAGCTAATTAACAATAACACCACAACAGATTGGAAAAACAAATTGCGATTTCATAGAGAGCAGGGACACAAATTTAAGTGTAAAAAATATAGGGTGTCTAATTTAAAAATATTTAATTTTAAGTTGTCCCTCTTTTGTGAAACACCCTGTATATTCGAAATTAATTTTCAAATGTAGGAGGGACCTTATCATAGGTATTACCCTAATTGGTCCTGGATGCTACCACTCGTACTATGAGAGTATATAGAATAAGCATAAAAATATTAAAAGATTGCACTGTTTAAATATGCTTACATTATTTAAGTAGGAAAATGGAGTTCTTTCATCTGATTTCTTCTAATATGCTGTATGCTCCCAGTTCAATCATATTCTAAGGTATAGAGTAGTTGTTGCACAGAACTCAAAAATTATGAAAAGGCGGTGTGTGGTGTGAGGCCAATCTGAGAAGGCCATCCAAATGAAACAGAGCGCTCTCGAAACGCCAAAAATATCAGACAAGGGGAAAAGGAACACGCTCGTTATTCCATGGTTATACTCCGAGCGTTAACAACCCAAACGCATTCTAGAACATGTTCCGGGCCACAGAACAATAAAAGTTAGTTCCGGACGTCAACTGAAACGTCTGCAGAGTTCCTCTAACGGATGTTCGGATCTAAATAATTTGAGCATACAGATTATTTTTGTAGAAAAAACGTTGTCTTGGACCTTAATATTCATATATTATAAAGTTGTTAGTTTTTTGCGAGTTATTTTGTGAACAGTGGTTGGCAACGCTTCTTCTCGACCAGTCATAGAGAATCCTAACCAAACTTCTAACTGTCAAATAATTTGGTGATGGTTAAAATAATGCAAATAAAAAATCAGATATTTTCTTTATTAGTTGGTTGGTGTGCTCATTTAATATTGTCATAAAGAAACTGGTAAGTTAGTCTTTTCGAAAAAAAAAAAATTTCTTGTTTTTTGACAAGTAACCATGTCAAAGAAACGTGAGGTTTTGTTCAGTACTCTCACTGTAATAGATGAGGGGTAACGTATCTTCAAATCTATATTTTAATCAGAACTCGTTCTCTATCAAAATTTCTTGCGACAAAAAAATTGCTAATTTGTTAAAAATCACTTAATAGGTATGATTCATAATTATTATAAGTCATACCTATACCTTCACTAACTAATAGTTTATTTACCCTCACATGCAACTATCCTCCAACTAACTTGTTCTAGTGTCTTGTTCAAAGAAGACAACATCATGGGACAAACACTCTCAGAACCAGTAACAGCCAAAGATACAACTTGTGTTAGGAACTCAGTTTACCGAGTCGGTTCGAGCTGTATGCAGGGATGGAGGATCAACATGGAAGACTCGCACACGCACATTCTGTCTCTGCCAGATGACCCTGGTGTCGCTTTTTTTGGAGTTTACGATGGACATGGTGGAGCAAAGATTGCTGATTATGCTGGCAAACACTTACATAAATATATTATTAATAGGGATGAGTACAGGTAAGAAATTTGTGCAAATATCAGAACATCAATGAAATCGTTGTACATACAGCATTTTGTTAAAAGTATTTTATTAAGATTTCGGTTATTGCTATGTTTAAGTGGGAACTTACTTTTTACCTATAAACCAAATTAATGTCACTTCCAAGTTACACAAAGTTTGTTTTTTTAAATGACGACGATTTTTTTTTATAACCTACACAATTGAATTATTCTCAAAATTTCCTTTTCAATGAGACAAGTTTATTTACTTTCAAAAGTAAGAGCCATTTTACAGAAAAAAAAAAATGAGGTCCATAAAACAAGACAATTCTTTAAGAACTGACATTTACCAAGTCTTTATTTTTGATCCTAGTTTACAGTCTTTTTTTTAATAGTATGGGTCTACTTTTCATTATTTAGAAGAATTGGATACTACAAATAATATACAGTAATGTTCGCTTATAACGAACCCACTTATTGCGAACTTTCGTTTATAACGAACATATTTCTAAGGTAGAGCTTTAGTAGGTAGGTATTAGTATTTATCGTTTATTGCGAACTTCGCTTATAGCGAACCGTTTTTTTCGGTCCCTTGAGGTTCGTTATAAGCGGCCATTACTGTATTAAAATAATATAAAATATCAAAATATTGTTCCATTGTGTGGACTCCAAATTATCAATGCCACATCAGTAGAATCGAACGTGTCCAAAACAAATTTGCTAAATATTTGCTACTCAAACTAAGGTTTGCCTATCAAAACCTCCCATATGAAACAAGACTTCTCCTTTGTGGCATGAAGAGCCTAGAACACCGTCGCAGAAAGTCTTTGCTTGCCTTCCTGCACAAACTAATTAGTGGCGCCATTTGCTGTAATGCCTTGCTAGAGTCTGTCTTATTTTTGGTTCCGATGAGGCGCACCAGGCAGGAGCAACTGTTCTTCGAGAGAACTCATGGGACTAACTACGGACAGAATGCTTTTATCTCTAGATTGTTACGGAATTATAATAGTTACTTCTCAGACTGTGATATATTTAGGCTAAGCATTTGTTCGATAAAAAATATATAACACGAGCTGAATACTCATTTCAAATTATTTTAACCTGTTATTTTGTTTTTGTTTTGTTTTATTTATACGCTGTACTTCGCAATACCAATTTGTATTTTATTTTATTTTAGTTTTAGGCATACCATTTGGAATGTTATTATTCTGTAGTGTATTATCATGAAATAAATAAAAAAACACTTTTTAAAAAAAAAATAGAGTCTCTTCTGGTGAAACAGGATATGAGGTTTATTTGGTGTTTGGGGAAATATTAAGGCCCAGCTTAAACAAAGCAGTAATCGAAATTTGAATAAAATATTTTTGTAGGTAACAATTTAATTGTATATCTTAATATCTTTTTTATAGGGAAGGTAACATACCAGAGGCTATGAGAAGGGCCTTTTTAGAATTGGATGATGCCATGTTGGAAGAGGAGCCCTTAAGAAGTGAACAATCAGGCTCCACTGCAGTCACAATTTTGATAAAAGATAAAATGCTTTATTGTGCTAACATAGGTGATTCAAGGTCAGTAGCCAGTATTAACCACAGTCTAGAAAAACTATCATGGGACCACAAACCAAATAATGTGGAGGAATATGAGCGGATAACAGATGCAGGTGGATGGGTGGACTGTAACAGGGTCAATGGGAATTTGGCCCTTTCCAGAGCATTTGGGGATTATATTTTCAAGAAGAATAGCAGCAGACCTGCTGAGGAACAAATTGTTACAGGTAAAAAAAGGCTCTGTTGAATTTTTTGTACAAAATAGTGCATATTAATAATTTGACTTTCTTTTTCTAGCATACCCAGATATAGTAGAGAAACCCATAACTCCAGAATGGGATTTCTTGGTATTGGCATGCGATGGTATTTGGGATGTGATGTCTGATGATGATGTGATAAACTATGTAACAGAGAATATAGCAAACGGGATGGAGCCTGAAGAGATTTGTGAGACTTTGATGATGAGATGTCTTGCTCCTGACTGTCAGATGGCTGGTCTTGGATGTGATAATATGACAGTGGTAAGTGGGCAACTAAAATAAGCACTTTTCCATTGTTTATTGAAATTTCTGTAGGTTATTGTGGTCCTTTTGCATAATCGCACCTACGACGATGTAATAGAGAAATGCAAAAACTACATTTCCGATAAGAAAGTCGAGAGGGAGGAGAAAGAAATACGTGTAAACGATCTAAGCGCTCCTCCGACAACCGAGGCGCCTGTTTCATACACTGAGCAAGTGAAACAGGAGGGCCAACAACAAGAACCCTTCCAGTGTTCGGCAAAAAAGTGTCAGTCCAACATCATCAAAAAAGAATGAGACAGATAGCACTTAATATTGTTATGTAAGTTTTCGTCATAAGTCATTATTGTTATTGTTATGAAGAAGGTTCGGGTTTGAGGCGGCGCTTATGGGGCCATTCACACTTATGCGAAATCGCGGTAACATTAAATTACACTTATCCCTTTGTGTTATCTTTATTTTTATATATGCGTTTTTAAAATACAGGGTGTTTCAAAGGACTTGGACTCTCTTCATCTAAAAACAGTACAAAAGGTTCCTATGCTTATGGGTCTGTCTGCCACGAAAATACAGGATGGTAAATGTCCTTTTATTTTTTTATTGTCTAATTATTCCAGGACAGCTTAGCTACCTATTGCACGTGTCTTTCTAAAACACCCTGTATATTGTAATCATTTCTCAGAAATCCTTTTCTGCTCTAGCGCCGCCTTCACAAACCATAAGTAGATATACAGGGTGGTCGTGAAGGCATTGCTGTTTAAATAAAAAAAATTGCAGAAATAAGTTGTATTTTAGTGTGCAGGTGATTGATAATATGTATTAATGGGTAAGAAGCAAATTTGAAAATATCGAAATTTGATCTAGGCGCGGCGCAGAACTCTCGCGAGACCCTGTATAAACGTAGTGCGTAGTCTTACACTGTTGTAAAATCCGAGTCAATTATCCGTGCAAAATTAACAATGAAGTGAATAAGAATAATTATGAAAATCGGTAAGCATTGTACATAAAATATTCTGAATTCTGTACCTATACCACTTTGTCATTTCTACCTACCAACAGTAAATCTACTCTTGAATGTTTTGCTATTAATATTCCCAATTCCTGTGTCAGAATATCTTACACAGGATGTTCAACAACTCATTAAACCAATACTGAAGTCAAATTGTCATCATACAAAATATTGTTTTGGTTTGTTTGTGTTAGATTGGTCACCTGGTCAAAGTTTACAGAATTATTTTGTAAACTGTGACCCCATATACAATTCATTTACATATTTTACGTTTTTAAAGGCATTTCTGTTAAGAATATGTGAAAACTATTTTTCTTCTTCACCTTTCCTATAGTAGACTTGAATGAAACAATCATAGAAAATTGTAGATATTGCAGATACTTAAACTTTTATACTTCCTGTGTACCAGTGGTTGTTCAGAAATTGTGTAAGCCTATGAGGCTTTAAAGTTTAAAGTAAAGTGTGTGTTTCTCTAGATGCCACACATCACTATTTTCCTATATTATCATGTGTCAGTCAAAATATAAACCTTATCAGGTACAGGGTATTTCCACATAATTAAACAGCTTATCACGAGTTGATACAGAGTCCGCAGAAACTGTCTAATTATGAGGACAGACCCTGTAGGTTTTACTTCAAATAATATTCATTTTTGCTAGACATCCATGTACAAATATCATATTCAGCATCTTATTAAAGCATTTTTATAAAAAAACAAAAATACATAGTTTACCTTAATTAGTAAACTGTAGAAAGAATGGCCCTTATGTTTGTAGGATAAACCTGCTTAAAATCACACTATGAGATAGTCATTAAATTGTAACATTAGGAGAAATACAAATGGTTTAGTTTTAAAAAATATTTTATCGATTTATTAAGACATCCAGTATAATGTAACTAAAGTATTTTATAAGAAAAATATTGCAATATTACTAATTGTTGAGTAATTGTGAGACTGTCTTCAGCTAGATTTAGCAATTGTATTATTTTTTAGCATTTAGTTTACTGGATATTTTGTGTCTTAAATTTAGTGCTTAAAATGTGTTTTTACCAAGTTATTAGGAATTGTGTAATATAATATAAATAATTTTTTAATATAATGTTTGTTTTTAATCATATAACCCCACAAAAAAAAACAGGGGTTTAAAATTAATATTTATTTCAATTCTTCAACAACTAATAAATACAAACCTAAAACATATCTGACCCAGTTTGCCTTGCCCTAACGCTGGCCTCTTCAGAAGTCATTTTTTCTTCCTCGGACGGTGTCAGGGGCCTACCTTCATCATCCAATTTACCCTCTTGGAGGTCTTTTAAGATTTTTGGAGCGTACACTACATTAAACAGATCTTGAGCTGTAAATTCTGATTGGATTACATCTGGAGTTCTGTACGAGACGTAAGGTTTCAACTGAAAGAGACTTATTTAATTTAGGGTATTTTTTTAGTATAGTTTTAGTCTTACCTTGCAGTCTGTAAGGTCTGGTACTATAAGCTCGGGTATTTTCTCTGGTATTAGCACAAATTTACCGTTCTCTTCGGTGTATCCTACGAGTCTGACACCTCGCGCTGCAAAAGAACATATTTTCAATACAATTTTACAGTAATTAATTGAAAATTTGGCTTTTATAGTAGAGAAAACTTACAGTGAAACAGCTCAGGGTCAGGATTCTCCATTTGTTGTTTTTTGAACGTTCTCGAACCTCTCTTGTTAAAGAGCTGGAATTTTTTAAAATTTCTTTTTCCATAGTTTACGGCTGTTGTGGATATTGAACATTTTATAATAAAATTTAAAGACATTTTGTCTCACAGAACTCTCTTGCCTAAGTAAGAAAGTGAGGTTAAATTAATTTAGTTGGTGTTCACATGAAAAAAAAAATAAACAAAAACGTACTACGCAAATTTCACATAGGCAACCTAATATACATATGATTTCTAGAGTTTAAAGTTAAGGTTGCGGTGGAAGACCTTTTTCTTAAGGCGCCCATACACACTGAAATATGTGACGATGCTGGTATCGACTCCGCGTACACGAAACTTGAAATAATTTAGTCTATAAAGGTGGTTCTTTGTGACGAGCTGTTCTTTTTCGGATTCCATTTTCAAACACTGACGATGCTGCACTAAACTTAAACTGAACCATAGATAAAGGATTTATAAGAGGGAAAACTGAACCACATTGATCTTGCATAGATTCAATCTCACACACTCTGAAACCTCTGCATCGGCGTCACCGATTCCATATCTCTACTCACTATCCAGTACGAGACTCTAGATGCAGCGGTGCAACTGATGCAAATCGTTGACTCCAGTTTACACACAATCTAGAAACGATAGAGTCGACCTATGGAGTCGACGCATTCGTCGCCGTATGGGAGCCTTTAGTTGGCATTGATTGTCGATTATACTTCCAAAGAATAGGTTTGTTTTGTGGAGTACCTGCAGGAGAGTGCTACAAAAAAACTAACTTTATAAGGTTTATATATTTTACCCTTTGATTCTTGTACAAAATTTAGATCACAAAAAATTATAACCAAAAATCAGAGAAATAATTATTATTAGTTTTACAAGTCCCCCAATTTAAAAACTGTATAATAAATAATAATATATACATAGGAAAAAATTAAAACAATTTCGTGAAGCACACAACAAGTGCACATTTCGAATTTTAAAATTCTATTCACATAATCAAACGCTTTATGATAATCAAATAAAAATTTTCAAAAAGGGCGATAACTCTGAACTACTATACATAATCTTTAACTTATCATAAAGGCTTTAGAAAATCATATAAAAAAAAATCAGTCTATTCTTATATTAAGGCAACCATGTAACAACGCCAGAGCGATATACAGTTAAAAGTTTCTGTTTTCGTGAATCACAAAATTTAAAGGACTTTTACGAAAAGACAGGAAATCTTAACAATATATGGATCAACCGGAAATAATTTTGTATCTTAAAACGTAAAATTGTTTATTTATTGTAATCATTAAACATATTATGGCAGTGGATAGATAATATATCATGCAGTTGATTTTTATTATCCACGGGTTTGAGCAAGTCTACTATTTAAAAATATGCTTGGTGGAGTATCAAATTGACCCCGATCATTTTGTTGTATACAGCGAGATCAAAAAAAGCGAGCCCAAAAAATGCGATACTGACTGAAGGGAAAAGCACCTTTATTCTTAAATTTTTCTAAAAATTTCCGAAATGCAGTTTGCAAATTCGATCGAATTTAACTGAAATTTCAAATTATGAATGCTAATTCAATTCTAAATATATTATCAAATATTAAAAATGAAGGTACTTTTTTTTCAGCAAACATCGCATTTATCAAGTTTTTCTTTTTCTCTTTCTTTCAATCTTGTTTTTTTAATAAGCAAAAGCGTTTGGCAAAAACAATTTCTTTGAAATGTGAAATTTTTGGTCCATTACACTTATTGTAAAGTCCATCCGTGGACATGCTGTAGAGCAAAAATTGGTAAGTGTTATAATTTAACTTTAATTAGTGTTTCAGGTTACTTTGCTAAAAATGAGACAAACTTATAATCAACCGCGTTTCAAACATAAACATTATTTCCAGTGATGCATGATGCTCCAACCGGGAGCTAAAACAACTTTAAATTCAAAAATCCTCAAAATATCTACATGTTATAGTCACACCCTATATTAGTTTCTTCAGTTATAATTGCTCCAGCTCCTTGTATATAAATATTTTATAAGAAGCGATTTTATTTACACCTAATAAGTAAAAATCACTACCTTTCAACAAGTTTATAAATTCTTTGGATGCTTCAGTGAATTTCAATACTTCTTTTATCATTTATGTAATATTTACAAACTTATTATTTACTATTATACAAATCTTAAGAACTATTCAAGTATTTAAGTGCGAAATTTTTAATCTGGCTTTTTTAAAACGAAATATAAGTGTATAGGACAGCAAAAATATTCCCTTGTTATGGATGCAAGTTGCATGGAGTTTATTCAGTCATATTTTTAATGGCGCCTGACAAATCTGTTCAATACATAACTTTAGTGACGAGCTTATGGCTTTATTTGTAAATTATGTAGTACCTAACTGAATATAACCGATTTACACCATGTCATCTGACAGGAAAGGACACGGTTCAATTATGTCCAATACCTGACAAGTTTTTCTGCCGACATCGTCGTAGGCGGCCAATAGAAAAAAACCTGAAATCAATACAAATCTCATTTATCTATAACTAGTTAAAGTGGGGGAGTGTTACGCGTAGCTTGCCTCAGATGTCGCCACTAGCGTATGTAGTCTAGCTAAATGTTCACGGACAAAACTTACACATACATAAGGCGAGTTCGGTTAATCCTCTGTGAGGGCTCCGATCCGTCGGATTGTCAAAATGTCGTTCGTTTAATCGTTTCAGAGCTGACGGCCGACAAAGAACTGCGTTCGTTTAAAGCGGGGCAGATGCCTCGGAGCGTCATCTTTTTCATCGGAGGTTTTTGAGCGACGAAACCGAGGATACAATCAGCTGATTGACAAATGCTACACTTTCTCGAACTGATTTATTTGTTCGGCATCATGATCTATCATAATCATATCGTAGTCGATTTGAACCATAGGGATTAATAATTTAGTGTAAATTTTCATTTACGAAAAGAAAAAGTCAAAAATTGAGGTTATCGTGGCTGTCAAATACGGGAGACCGTTCTTTAAATACCGGCACCTCGGACTCATTTGCGGATCAGCTGTTTTAAATTTGCCGCCTATTTCGTCTCATCTGCGAGGATTAACCGAACTCGACTATAGTCCCGAGTGTCTGTTACTTATAGTAGGTTGACAACATTATACGTTTATGGTGAACCAGTCAATTTGTGATGGACGATTAGCCCTTGTGGGGCGCATTACACTATTTGTTATGTCAATGCGAATTTCTATACAATATTATTATAGGTTATTATATTGTTAGTATATCAACTAGGTTATTAGGTTAGTTACATTAGTATACATTTTGTTTATATAAATACTACTTAAAGATGATTTATGAGAGAAAATATACAAGACTGATTTTATAGAAGCAAGTTGCCTTCTTATTACAACCAACCAAACCTAACCACAAATTACTTTCTTAACAACATTCCTTATTATTTTCCAACTTAGTTCGAGAAAAGTTTACCAAAAGTTGAGCTTATATGGTATTAATGGTTAAATTAAAGGGAAGAGCTCTGTGTGAATAGGAAAAAAAATTTGGCCATTTTGGCCCCCAGTTGATCTTACCTAAGTTCCCCTTATGCTATACTTCCGGTCCCAAATCCTGGACCCCGCACTCGGCTATAGGAACAAATTTATCATCTATCTGGACTAGGAGAATTGTTCTATCTACGTGAGATCGTTTGTTGGGGTCCCTGTGGCACGGAGTCCATTTGTGAACAACCTGACGCAACATAAAATTTTTATTTATTTATTTGCTGCGGACCTTTCGTTTACTTACCGGCCCTTCCATGCCAGCTTCGGGCACCCAATCTTTCCAGTAAGATCGACCTCCGCGGCATCGCATATACTCAGTCGGCCACGACACGTCGATCCTTCTGCCTAAATTTATGCAGTCGTATACTAAATTCGGGTCCATTATCTAAAAAAACAACACAGTTTTCTCCCCAGTTACTCTCACAATAAGGCAAGGAAAATACCTTAACTCTAGACGCCACGAACTCGTTGTCCGCGTTCTCGTTGGAAGCTTCCCCCTGCCGCTCCTCCGCTCCATTTTTCGTCTGTCCCTGTCCGTCGTTCTTCTCGTCTCGCTCTTTAAAAAGCCCCGTCAGACTTACCAACGTCGAGCTTGCGGGTTTGCCCATTGACACCAGACTGCCGCGATTACCGCCTACAAAATGCACTTTAATCAGCGAAAATCTTATCAACTCTATTTTTGTTATTATATCAGATGGTGTAGTCCGTATCTAACCTAGAGACGTTCTGCTAAGACTGGACCCTCTACCGATGCTCCCCGCCGACCTGAAACTATCTGTGGAGCGTCGCGGCGCTGACGGGAATGTCATCGGAGTCATGGCGTAGACGCCTTCGTGCCCCATGCTGAGCTCTTCGCGATTGGAGGCCCCGCTCGAACATCCTTCTCCGCACCGCTTACGAATCCTAATAAACAGACATTAAAATTATTAATAATAGACAACACAACAACTTGTCTTCGCAGGTTTTTTCTTATGGGGGCGCATAAAATGAATCGTTTATAACACACCTCCAACAACACGAGATATAGAAAATTTGTGGTATGAAATCCTAGTAACTTTTTGTCTTTATTTCTAGGCGATTGTCTGCCGCCATATTGCAGGTTTACGCGCTGAAAATACTCTCAGATACATCAGAGAAACTTCTCGAAGCATAGGCCCAGAAATGTTGTCAAATGTAACCTATCTTCAAAGAGATAAATAAAAAGTGTAAACTGTGGGACAAGTACAGAGAGATACGAACAGAACAAGCATATCATATATAATATAAACAAAATAATAAAGTTAAAAAAATGCTTGTAACATGTCTACAGGTGGAACGAACTGTTACTGCGCCGAACATCAATATAATTAAAAACAGACTGGACAGAGAAACGGAAATATTAAGAACTCAATTAATACACTACATGTGAGCTGTGATGGAACTACCAGAACCAAACAACTGTGATATTGAGCAATAGTTATAACAAGATTAAATTAACCTGTAAAGCAGTAAACTCATCGGTTCGATCCGCCCCAAAACATTTTAAGTTTTATCACAATCTACAAGAGGTTATTAAGTCTATATAATAAAACTGATCGTAAAACTGTTTATACTAGATAACCTCTTCAAAGCTCCAATAAACCCGGCATAACACCAAAAAGGACCTTTTGTAAAGGTTATATCTTCCTTAAAACTGTCAATGAAACCAACAGTACTTTTGAACCCAAATCTGCAAGATGTTTTTAAGTCTACCACAAAATATTTTATAAAGCCTTCTTAAAACCCTTAGTACTTGCAATCAAGTTTTATGCGTGATTTAAAACCATCATAAATAATTTTATTATTATTGTGTCTTTAATAATACTTTGTCAAAGACTTGTTGCACTTAAATTGTCAATATCAAAAAATGTCACCAAGTATAGTTACATATGTCTGCCTCGATTGAAATATCTGCATGTGCTAACATTTTATAATTTGATATTAATAAACAACCTAGTAATAAAAAATTGTCAACCTTGGCCAGTTTATTGATAAAGTATATAAAAAACTTTTAAAAAAATCACGAGCCTTTCATTTGCTAGCTTATTAATTATTAATTACAATTAAAAAAAATTGTAACCCTACTTTTAGCTTAATCAGTATGATTTTGGGCTATTTAGGGGTTTATATAACATATTAACATATTTTTGATAATTGCACGCCAAATGTAAACAGTTAGAATAAATAAAAATATAACCAAACACTGTTGCCCTTACTTTGTTTAAACATGTCTGCCGTAGTTAACGGAAAAAAAAATGGCTGGAAAATTAATAAAACCGTTTATTTTAATAGAATGCCCTATTAAGTGTTTGTGGGTTTGTGAAATATTTTTATAAAGCGAAAGGTTTTGTTAAATTCCAATTGCTCCACTTTATTACAATTTTAAAACCTGTAAGACTTTACCCAGCCTTACTACTCTTCTTTAAAACCCTTAAGATTTGTCTCTGACAACATCAAATACAAATGTACTTAGACACCATAACCTAAAAAACATTCATTTCGTGATTTCGTGTGTGTTACTATGCGTTATATGCCCCCTCTCTCAAAGTTTAAAGGCGTAAGTGGGGGAACCAAAGGATTTATAGGTGCTTTGTAAAAACCAAAATGTTTTACTTAGCTTACTAAAGCTACCAAAAAACTATTAGGTTTCAAGGAGCCTTTACCAATTATCGTCCAAAGTAAATAGTATTTATACATATTATTATATTAAGGGTAAGACTACTTAAGAGTTATTCGTTTTATTGCTTGATCGTAAGGAGTACTTAAAAACCATATTTTAAAACTCCCATAAAACCCAAAGATTTATAGATGTCTACCACAAAACTTAAAAGATTTAAAATCCTCTATAAACCTTAATGAGTTTATTGTGATTTTGATTAATGCAGCAATTAAGTGGTTATATAACCAATAGGTTTTAAAGGGCAAAAAGACTTAACAACTTGCTTTAACTTGAAGGTCTTTTTTTAAGTACATATTATCTGCAGATAAATTGGTATGCACAAAAGAAATAATAAAACCCACTTCGGTTTATTTACCTTCTTAAACCTGTGATAAAACCCTATAAATACTTGTTGGCATTTAAATTGTTACTTGGGGCTCTTTAATGATACAGACAATAATAATAATTCCATTTTTACAAAAATGCAACTTTGACACATTTCGTGTATTTGATATAGAAATAGCCCAAAATCATAATGATATAACCAACGGAGATGAGAAAATTAGTAGTGTTGAGAAAACTAACCTTACGAATATTTCTTTATAAAAGTGACCCTAAAAGCAGTAAAATAAAGTTGGCGTTCTAATTCTTACACTACTCACCGTCTGAACAAATCGAACACATAATTCCTGATCTTTTTCAAACTGACGGAGCCTCCGATCAGCGTGCAGTACTGCTCGTTTGTTTCAGCGTAGCTGGTCGTCAGAGGCGACACGTATATCGGGTAGCCGATGGGTTGATCGCACGAAGAATTTATGATGTTGCGCAGGGCCTGCTTGGCGTTCTGAATGCTACCTGAAAACGTCAATTTAATATCGCATTAAAGCGGAGTCTTTGTAGATCTGAGGTCGGGTACCTCTTTCAGGATTTCTGTTTCTCAAATAGACCAGTTCCTGTTGCTGACCGGCCCACAGACCTCGCACGCACTCCTTGTTGATTTTTATCACTCTGAAGCTCAGGTACCTCTTGTTCAGCATTATTATTTTGTATTCGTCGTTGCCCTCGTCAAAAATATGCCTAAAATTCAATTAATAAAACTGACGATTACGCCATTATCCTTCAAAATTCGACAGTACCTCAAAGCTAACAAACTCGGGGTGCCGCTCAAGACGGCGTTTCGCCACGCGGGATCCCCCTCGTGACTGATGACCAGTTCCTGTTCGTGTTTGCAGATGGCGTCGTACAAGGCGGACAGGATCTCGTATTCGTCGGGCGACATGAAGTGGTCCTGGTGCAGTTTCAAGGACATGCGTACTGCGGGCGCCACCACCGTTTTTAGCAGGTCCATGTCAGTGAAGACCCACTCGTCTCTCGCGCAGGTGATGCGAAAATCGCCTAGAAACGATTAAATTTGTTTAAAAAAAAAAATGGGTCAGTTTCACGTTAGTTTACCTTTAAATAAGGCGTGCAGTCCGTAAAGAAAAAACTCGACGCTCGAGACCATATTCTGAGAAACGGCGCCCAATGTCCTTCTTCCCAACAAACTTAAGGCGAAGCATAATAGAATGACTCGTTGCTTCTTCGAGACGTTACCACGTTTCCCCAGGCAGTAATAAATCCATTCTCCTATAATATTTATAATATACAGGGTATCATAGTGGACGGAGAACCAGACAATGCCGTCGTGCCGCTTCTACCAGAATGTGGTAGCAAATTTCATATTTTAATCGGAACACCCTATACATTAACCCTCTTTTTACATCCTCTAGTTGTTTCTTAACAACTTTTCTTTTGGTTTCCTCATACCTATCCGTTACCGTCTTCGAAATATTAATTAATTTCCATTTTTTTTACACATGAACTAAGGTATTGAAGATTTAAATTAATAATTAGATTAAACTAAATATTTAGACGGAAGAAAAAAGTCCTATATTTATTCACATTTGCTGTGTTTGTTGGTAGTTACACCATTAATGTGCCCTTTGCTTCTTTTGTGACTGAAAATTGTATTTTATCACCTTTGAAATACGGCTAGTCAATGTGGCACAAAGTTCCGCTGCATCAGTGAATGATATTCCACAGTGTGTACTTAGAATTCCCTCATACACATTTTTTACCATTGTACGCTCCCCAGGTTTTAAATAACGTCGTTTTGTAACTTGTTGGTTACTATCACTTGAAGAACTCGCCTGCATTATAATATTTGCTGTTTTGAATAACCACCAAAATAATAAAACTGAATTGCTAATATCCTCTTGATTGAAACTTGTCTACGACACTGACCGTTGGTTAGAGGCGATAAGAAAGCGTGCGAGCGCCTTTAGACATGGGGTTTTCCTACCTGCGTTGCCAAATTAAGTAAAACAGGTACCGTAGGGTGAAAAGGCCCTTAATGACATGCCGATTTTGGTACATTTTATGAGAATTTACATGAAATATTTTAAAACCTGGCAACATGTAACGACTTATTAATGCACAATCTTTCCAAGCGGTTTTGAATGCTTTTATTTCAGTTAAAAGGGTATGAATCGATGTTAAGAACAGTGTTTAGCATTCCTACCAAAGGTTTTGATATTCTAAACTAAAGTAGAAGTAACAGAAATGCGTAGGGATTAATTAATAAAAAACTTTGTGAAGAAATATAGGACTTTTTTCTTCCGCCTAAATATGATTAAGGTACTAAAATTTCTCTTCTATCGTTTTAAACATTTTTTTAAGTACCCAAACTAACCTATTCTTAGATCACATTGTAATATATCGCAACTAACTTTTGGCCTCCGGGTAATGCCAACCAAGTGCATTAGAATAGAATAGAATAGAATATATTACCTTCATAAAATACAAAGTTTGTACATAGGATCGTCAAAATGAAAAATAAAATTAAGAAGAAAAATTCATGTGTACCTGGTTCTGTTCTCCATTCGTTGTTTTGTGAAATTACATGTCCTATGACTTACCTAATAAACTTGTCATTTTGTACTGGAAAATTTCCTTCAAGCTTAAAAACTGGGAAAATCATACCTATTCACAAGAAAGATAATATACATCGAGTGGAGAACTTTAGACCTATACCCATATGTTCTCCATTCTCCAAAATGTTTGAGTATTGTTTCCTAGATAGATTGACTGTGTATTTAGCGCAAAATAGAACAATTAGTGTTGGTCAGCATGGTTTTCAGAGTGGTAAATCAACACACCCTGCCATGCATGCACTCTATGGATAACTTACCGATTTCATTGATGCAGCCGAGGGTCCTGTGGGGGTGTTTTGTGACCTTAGCAGAGCCTTCGACTGCGTTGATCATGATTTACTTTTGATCAAGCTCAAGCAGGTTGGCATTGAGGGACCCCCCTTGATGTGGGTAGAGTCGTTTTTAAAGCATGGGTTGCAGTATGTAGGCATAACCCATCCCGGAGTAAGCTGCAGGAGTCAGGTTAACTCTAAGAGTTTGGGCCCTGTGCTTTTCTTATTGTATACAAATGAATTATCGAGGGTGATCCCAGATGTTTCTTTGACGTCATTTGCAGATGATACTTCCCTAATTATCTCAGGTATGTCTGATGTCATGTTGCGGGAGAGAGTGAATGCGGTTATTATAGCAGATTGCATGAGTGGTTCTCAAATAACTGTCTTTATTTTAATATAAGCAAAACACAGTGTATACGATTCCATGCTAGGCAGAGTAAATGTCAAGACTTGTACTTTCAACCAAATGGCACAAAAATAAATAATGTTGATAATGTGAAGTTTTTGGGAATTTACTTGGATTCATGTCTGGATTGGAAAACCCATTGTGATCATGTAATTTCAAGACCTAATACAGCTATTATGTTTTGTTAAATTTGAGACGGGTGCTGCCTCAGAGGGAGTTGCTCATGCTGTACTAAGAGCAAGTAGATTCTGTGTTAAGATATGGTGTTTCTTTCTGGGGTGTTTCTACTAAGGCGGTAAATGTATTCATATTCATATTCAATATCTTGACATTGACAGGAATATATATTTTGGAGACATGCTTGAATATATTCAAGAATAAGGATAGCCATCCTACGTATGGTCAGATGCATTCACTTAACACCAGGAATGCAGACAATTTTTGTATACCCCCATATAGAACTCAAATTAAGTTTAGATCGCCAACTGTAATTGGACTTAAAATGTTTCACACTTTACCATCAGATATACGGGGCTGTCATAGTGTTAACAACTTTAAGAGTAAATTAAAATCATATTTATTACCAAAATCTTTTTATACTCTTGCAGAGTTCATGCGTGTAACTAATATCTCGAAAACGGTAACAGATAGATAGAGAGAAATAATAAGGAAAGTTGTTCAGAAACTACTAGAAATTTTAAACCAAGGTTAAAATATCAGGTTTTTAGACGAATGGGCAACGCATTATCAAAAAATTTTAGCTGGGTTTAAAATTTTAGTGGTTGGCAGGAAAGTAAGACCGAAAAGTGCCACCTTCAAAATTTTAAACAGTCAGAAACGTCTACATTACCGAATGGTTGTAGATAAAAGTATTCTTAATACTGTCAATTTTTTTCGCAACGCTCTGTATACTCTTACCGTGCACGTGCAGAAACATCGACTTGGTCATCCCGTTGTGCTGGACGTCGTAGTCCTCGTCGATGTTGTAGTTAAATATCGGATCCAGATCCACGAAATTGGGTTTCCAGATCGTTCGCAACGTCTTGTTAATCACCTCAGAATTCAACCATTCTTCTAATTTCTGCGATCGGATCGTGTAGAAAATTATGCTCTGAAAACAGTAAATTGTAAACGGAGAAAAATTAATTTCAACTATTCAACTGTTATTGAAAATGTGTCAAACATGGCTTTTTGCCTTTTACCTTTACGTAATACGACACCAGCACTTTTCTGAACTCGAACACTTGCAGCATAGACACCACACTGTTGTCTGATATACTGTAACCCTCCAGGATATACTTGGCCGCCGTCACTTCCCAGGCTAACCACCTCTGACTGAAAGCAGCGTTTATGCTCAGCATGTTCGGGAGATGGCCGGTGTCGCAACAGCAACAACCTTAAACACAATCTTCGAAGCAACAATTGACAACTAAAGTTTAAAGCATTGTTTAGCTTTTATTGAACAGCTACAATCTTAGAAGTAAAACAAGACTTATTATGTAAAAACAATTAACACGTAAATTTGTAAATACATAATACATACATTTGTACAGGGTTATCCAACCAAGACTAGACAAGGCGATTTTTTGACTTTTCCTGTACTTTTATAAAAAAACTGAAATAGCCATCTTAAGTCATTTTCTCCCGCGAATTCGAATATCTTCAGCAAAAAACAATTGAACATCAAACAAAAGTACTAGGGGTCACTTTGATATTTTTTTAAATGGGATGCCGTATTTTTAATGAGCTTATCCGATTTCTCATATAAATTTTGATCTAAAATGTTGGATTTTTAATTCAAAAACGCCTTTTTTCTTCAGTTTTAAATTCGGAAAATGTTCGTCTACCGTAAAAATTAAAAAAAAAAAAAATTAAAAATCCACCATTTTAGATCAAAATTTATATGAGAAATCGGATAAGCTCATTAAAAATACGGCATCCCATTTAAAAAAATATCAAAGTGACCCCTAGTACTTTTGTTTGATGTTCAATTGTTTTTTGCTGAAGATATTCGAATTCGCGGGAGAAAATGACTTAAGATGGCTATTTCAGTTTTTTTATAAAAGTACAGGAAAAGTCAAAAAATCGCCTTGTCTAGTCTTGGTTGGATAACTCTGTACATAATAAGTTTTTTACATTGTGTTGTTGATGGCCCACTCGAAAAAAGCTAATTTTGTCAATGAAGTTTCCTGTTTCCTGACAAAGTGAGTAAAAACCAAAAAATACATTTCATATTATTTCTCAAAACAAATTCTCAACAAATAAAATAGGTAAAAACTCAACTGATTTCACACAAATTTATATCAAATTTCTAACAACGACATTTTCAAATAAATTTTACAAATTGGATTTTCCTCGCTTTTAGGAAGCACTGAAGATGGCCTAAGGCCGAAAGCGCTCTGGTAATTTAAATTAATTTTCAAGATCATACACTTAATACAAAAAACGACTGTTGTTCCCTCTTATTTCAAAAAAGTGTACACAATCCTACCTCATCAACACAACAAATGGTTTACAACAGAAGAAACGCAACTCAATGAAATGCAAGCGGTTATCGAAGACCCAAAAATTTCTTTAAGAAAATTGTCAAAAACTATTCCAGTTGACGTCAAAAAGTCTACTGCTAGTAATATTTTAAAAATAAAGAAATTTCATCCATATAAACCGAAATACTTTCACACGCTTCTTTCTAGAGATTTTGAATCCAGTTTCCTATTTTGCGCGTGGTTCCAAGGCGAATGTGAAGTTGATTCTTTTTTTGCAAGACAAATATTATTTACAGATGAAGCCATGTTTACTTCCAACGGTGTGGTATGCTCCCAAAATTGTCGGTGGTGGAGTGACAACAATCCAAATTTTATAATCGAATGCCGTAGTCAATATTCATTTAAAACCAATATTTGGTGTGGCATTTTTAATGATCGGATCGTTGGATCATACTTTTTCCGACAAAATATAAATGCTGCCATTTACCTGGACTTCTTAAGGGACCAGTTGTCTCAATTTCTTGACGAACTGCCACTAAATATAAGACATACAATTTGGTATCAACATGATGGAGCCCCATGCCATAGTACTAACACAGTAACTGGGTATTTGAATGAATTATTTTCGCAGGCAGACGTTCAAATATTCCTTGGCCAGCCAGGTCGCCTGACATCACACCCCTAGACTTCTTTTTATGGGGCCGATTAAAAGAAATGGTGTATGAGCATAGACCTTTTCAGGATATTGACCATCTCGAAGCAGTAATAACAAACTATGTCCAAGAAATCACTCCCAATATGATACGGGCGACAGTAAGAGAAATTACAAGGCGTACTATAGTTTGCATGGAAAAAGAAGGGGGGCATGTGGAGACATAACTTTTCACTTTCAACTATTTGTATTTAGATCACTTTTATCATGTAATTGCTAAAATATTATTTATTATTCACATTCACAATTTATTTTTGCTCTAAGGAAATTAAATGTTTTTAATATTCCTGATAGGTAGATAGGTTGATTTTAGAACATGAAATAATCTCGCATTATTTTTTTACGTAATTGGTTTCCAACAAGAGGTAATGAATGCTCAACGTATTTTTGATGGTACCCTGTAAATTAAAATATTTCAACGAAAAATTGTATCTGACCACGTTTTGTAGTCCTTAGTAAAGTTTTCTTATAACAATTTGCTCTGAAATAAAAATTGAGGGACTTCCCTCTTAACGTAATTCTGTGTTTCTATATTTTTTTGCCGCCCTGTACATGATATGTTAAGTTTTGACATGTCAATATTATTTGCGCATCAAGCAGAACTTTTTATAAAGAATAACTTTGTTCGTAAAATCAACAATAAAGAAAATTCCCATAATATGTCTAGAACTTTCTTGGACACGGCTGTATAACAACTAAAAGGAAAAAATTCGTTAAAATACAATTGCTTTTACATAAAAACATTACATGGTATGGAATCAAAACTACAAATAAGGAAAAAACTGTTGACATAGTATTCAAAGTTAATTAACGCGCTTAAAAAACGTCGCAAGTTTTAGGAAACAAATTTATGTATGCAGTTAGTTCTCGTATTACAATTTACTGGGTACTATTAGACCAGCTATTCGGTTTGACCGGTTAGTAAAAACTACTATCAGCGACATCCCTATTGAGCAAGTTAGGCAAGTGGTTGCTATGGTTAAATAAAAATAAAGGTTGAAACATTGTTTAATGGTCATTGCAACATAAACTTACCGTCGTTTTCTTCAACTCCCTCTGTAATGGCCTCCACCTCCCTCTGCTGACAATAGGTGCCCCTGAATTCGAGCCCCCTCATCTGGAATGTAACAAGTCCATTCCCCATCTCGATTATATGCACCAAGCAGTTTAAATAGTCCGATGCCATGACGAAGATGTCTCCTTGATTGACGGGACCCCACCTATATTGAATATTAATTTCAGTTTGTTTTGTTAGTTTTCTTTAGACATATTTTTAGAACAGGAAGACTAGAAATCAGATACGAAGCCGCAGCTCGACTCTCCCGATTTGTAGTCTTCTTCGTTACAGTGCTGCTTACCGTCCCATGGTCAAATCGCCGCACAAAGAATGTTGGAGCGATCTAGTCAAGTGTTCGTAAAAAATTGAGTTTAGATTGTTGTCGTCAGCTCCCAAGTTCCTATCTAGGTGCGACGATAGGGGCGTATTACTGAAAGTCCGTAATAAAATCATTAAAATAAACCAACAACCAACACACACTTTTACCTGTGATCCACTCTTCTAGTGTTGTAGTCTCGCTCCCAAAATTTCACCGGTCTGACGTAGGAGGTAAAAAAAATGGCGCTGCCCAAGAACGGATTCAGAGGGGTGGAGAATATGGCCGACAACGCCGCCTGAGAGAACAACATGGCCGAATGGGGCACCGAGAAGGGTTGCGCGAAGGCGTGAAACGCAGAGCCCCAAGTGATTTGCCAGGGGGCTATGTAGGTTATCACGAATTGGATCTTTAACAGGAACTCGTGGAACTTGTAGTAGGCGATGCTAATGAAAAAATACGACAACAGAAATGTTTCGTCCAAGTGGCTGTAGTCAAACTTGGATGTCAGAGCGGTAAACGTCACTATAAGGTATTGACAGTTCTGATCCGAGTAGCTGTTCCGGAGAAACTTCATTCCGCACACGACAGACATGAAGGAACCTAAAATTTAATGGGGCATAAAAGGAAACTTAATTCCTGTAAAAACAAATGCTAGTATGTTTACCTAAGAGGGTGCCATATTTCTTCGTAATCTTCGGAGAGTCCTCCGTCAATACAGATAGCACCAGCAAAGGGTAGAGTACATTGCGTTCGAAAAAACACAAGTACACGTAAACCTAAAACCACAAAGAATATATTTTCAATGTAAGATAAAGGTGAATTAGATATATAACCCCTGTGCCAATTCTACAAGTCCAACTCACCCTTTCGAACCACATGATCTTAGCGGCTCCCCTGATCTGGTACTGCGTGTACTCGTGGCTCCGGAACACGGGCCTCGCTATACACATCCACGGCAACTGCTTGCGGAATTGCGGAATGACGTAGTGCAGGACGAACCCCATGCCGGCGGCTATGGACCACAGGACTGGACACAGTTCCGGCTGAAGGACCGTAAACACTGTGCTGACGTGCAGAGAGAACACCAGAATGGCTGTGGAGCGATAATAATGTACAGTATGTCCAAATAAGTGGACATTTTATGGAAATCTTGGCTTTTGTGGGACACGTATTTTTAACACGCTATAAAAAGTGACATACCTATCACAGTACACAGGATAAGATCGTTTTTTAGGCGTCCGTTGACGGTGTCCTGCAGTTTCTTTGGTAGAGGATCAACGTGGTCTTCTTTTAGGTTACTGGCGTCTTTGTCTGCTAAATACAAAGAATAATATACAAGGTGTTATGTACATATGGGTGATTCCTGGACTAACAGTTCAGGTTGCCCATCAGCGTGGGGTTAGAAGCTTAAAATTCTAAATATTTATGCTGTATACTACCTTTATCGACTTCCCCCTCCTCTTCGTCCACTTTCACCCTCGCGTCATCCGTCATTTTGACGTCACTCTCATGCTCCCTGTACAGGTCCGGCAGCCACAAGTGGACCTTGACCAAATTCCATATGTGGCTGGGATCACTGGCGCTCCTGCTTAAGTGATAACACACGGCCACGACGCAGGCACAGTAAATCGAGAACAGTATGTGCTGCGAACTCTTCTCCTCGCTCAGTCCGCCATACGACAAACCGTTGAGGATCAATACGGCGAGAAGGGACCGAAACACGCAATAAAACGATCCCACCAAGTTGCACATGGCGTTCCCTCCGAAAACGTGAATGTCCACCTGCTCCAGGAAGTACATCAGGAAGGTGTTGATTTGGGGGAAAAGTCCCAAGGAAAACAGGAAGGGAAAAAATAAAATGAACGTGACGAGAGAGTCCCTGGCGTAGATCAGGCCCGTTTGATCTTTGGTCGCTATGTTGAAGTGCAGCACGAGGACTAGGAAGGAGAAGAGACAGAAGTAGACGGGGCGCGAGTAGGCTATGACGCTGTTGAACCCGTGCGTGGGCGAGGCCGCGTCCGGTTGCACGCTCTTCAGCAGCGAATACTGCGCGCTCGCGATAATAAAACAGAAGACGAACGCCAAGATGTCTTTGTAAAAGTTCAGGTAAAGCAGGGTCGCTCCCAAAACCGACACTAGCACGCTTAAAATCACAGATAATATCACTTCGCTCACGGTCAAGTTTCGATCTAGCATCGCGAGCAGACCTAATCGGTCCAAAGTCACCTTCCACGGCAACAGTTTCACTCTGTAGTAGCTCTTAGTCCGTAACGTTTTTTCCCGATTGCTCACTTTTATAAATCTGAAATGAAATACGGTTAAGTTTCCTTCAACAAACCTGCCAGGGACAGGGAATCACAGAATTTAAAATGCTATTTCACTCAGTAGAGCACTGAAGCTGAAGTCCAGTCCACCAGTTAAAACTTTGTATATACAGGGTGTTTCCTAACCTCTCTGAAAAAATGAAGGAGGTGAATCCTCACCTTATTTTAAGACGAAAATGTGGTATAAAAGTTTTTCGCATGTCGATTCGTTTTCGAAAAAAAATTTTGTATTTTTTTTTTCATTTTATTAATTAATGCCCAACATAAGGGGTTAGAGCACTTTACTTTGGGTCAATTTTAAATTTTACAATTAGTTCATTGGCGGGGATCTGGGTAAAGGAGTATTTTAATTTTTTAGTTATTTTTCGTATTTTTATCATTATGTTGCGTCAAATGATACGAGTAGGCTTTGATTCGTTCCATGGCAACCACATTTGTTTTCTCCGTAACATTTGTCTCCTGTTTAACATCTTTCAAATAATATCCTTTTCAATTGTTTTTGAATTTATTTGTACTACATTACATACTTTTCATAATGGCTGAACTTACCAATCAAGAAATGGCTCAAATTCATTTTATGTACGGTTTGGCAAATGGAAATGCGCCAGAGGCGAGACGTTTATATGCCGAACGTTTTCCTTATAGACGAGTATCATGTTCGGAAACATTTACAAGATTGCACCTCAGGTTAGAGGAAACAGGTAGCTTTGCAAAAAGCAAATTAGGCGGCCGACCACTTACAGTTAGAACCGTACAACTTGAGGAAGAGGTCTTAAACATGGTGGAAGAATCTACAGGCACTAGTACGAGGAAAATCGGGAACGAGTTGAATGTGAGTTACAAAACAGTATGGAGTATCTTAAAGGACTATTTACTTTATCCTTATCACGTACAAAGGGTGCAAGCTTTGTTGCCTGGTTTCAAGAAAATTCTTTAAGGGTCCCACATTTTTCGGCAAAAATACTATTTACAGATGAAGCGAATTTTTCCAGACAAGGCATCATAAATTTTCACAACAACCATATTTGGGCGGAAGATAATTCTCATGCTATCATCGAAGGACATCACCAGTATACATTTTCTTTTAATATTTGGGCAGGGATTATTGGAGATAGCTTAGTTGGACCGAATTTTTTTCCAAATCGACTTACTGGTGATGTCTATTACAACTTCCTTAAAGATGAATTGTCAGAATTGATGGAAGCAGTGCCATTAAGAACGAGAACTTTAATGTGGTTCATGCATGACGGCGCTCCCCCTCACTTTGCAGTACGTGTTAGAAACTATTTAGATCAACAATATCCTGCTCGTTGGATACGTAGAGGAGGACCTCACCCATAGCCACCCCGTTCGCCGGATCTGAATCCATTGGATTTTTATTTCTGGGGTCACCTTAAACAACTCGTTCATACTACTCCTATTACATCTGAAGGAGACCATCGACTGCGTATTATTGATGGTTTCAATACGATTCGCGCTAGTCCCGAAATTTTCCAACACGTAAGAGACAATTTAGCACGTCGTGTACATGGGTGTTTACTGGCTCATGGAGGACATTTTCAGCAATTTATTTGACTTTTGTTCATGTGAGTTCATTATTAAAAGTTTTTAAATCAATTATTAAAATGATTATTATTGCTTTACTAATTTCTTTTTAAAACCCTGTATTTCGAAAAAGAAGCGACATGCGAAAAACTTTTATACCACAGTTTCGTCTTAAAATAAGGCGAGGATTCACCTCCTTCATTTTTTCAGAGAGATTAGGAAACACCCTGTATTTTAGAGAAGATTTTTACTGTACATCCTAGACACTGCTATATTTAATAATTATGCATATTTGATATTGAAATAAATATAAAATCTGGAAATCAAAATAGTCCTGCTCGACACATTGCCTAATACATCCTATGCTCGCAGCGCCACCACCCGACCGGTATATCAAGTAGCCACAGTGTCACACCCTTACTCACCTGAACTGAGTCCTAGTCGGAGTTCCGCTTCCCCCTTCTCTATTACCTAACATGATAATCTCCGGATTGTCCGGGTTGGCAGCGGTCGCTATGTCGTGCAGTTCGGACAACGTGACCCCCTGGGGCGCGGTGTGCCGTCGTCGCGGCCGCTCCAGGTCCCAGTTCTGGGCATGCCTGAAAAAGTTCCGCGCAAGGTTTTCGCGGAAGTCCTGTCTGGTGTGATCTCTGAAAAGAATCAGTGTTGTTAGGAAACACTGATGACTGCCGGAGCTCCCGGGTACCTTACCTTAATTGTACGCTCTCTTGGCCAATGCTAGGCCTGCTGTTGTTCCTCGAGGAGCCCATGATGGTCGACACAGAACTGGCTTCTATACTGTCGTTGCTATCCCAGAGATCGTTATTGTTATTCTGGTTTTTATTTGAGTTATCCAGGCCCAGCCGTCGCTGCCTGGACCTTCTCTCGTGCGGAGCCTGAGTAGTCGCGGGCGCTTCGGAGTTCGCTGCATTAACAGAAGCTTTTTCGTCGAACGTGTAAGTGATCCAGTTGCCGTGCTCGTCCATGAAACAGTGCACGGCACCGTCGCTGGTGTCGTTGAAGTTCTTGGCGGTATGGGTGCCCTGTCCCGAAGACAAAGACATGGCTATGGCGTTCTCTCTCTTTGCCACGTTCGATTTTTTCACGCCAGTTCTAGCTCTGCGTAATCGGCTGCGTTGGCTCGTTCTCGGCGAGTTTTCTTTAGAAAATAAACAATTAATTTACAAGTGGAAATGGTTTGGCAACCCTGCAAAGTATATCACAACGACACACACTATGCTCTACTGCTTGTAAGCTCCAAATTATCAATGGCCTATTAACTACGAGATAACTTCTAGAATGCCTATTGTTGTGGTGGAAGTTATGTGGCTATTATAACTAACAGGACATTGAAAATTTGGGCCTAAGCCCCCAAAAGTTTCGCCCATAGACATACCGGAAAGTCAGCTGGTTGCAAGGAAGTCTAATAAACCCTAAGTAAGAATATCACCCACAAAAACCAATACGCAATAAATGATATTCCATTACCTTCTAAACTGGACTCATAGACTTACTGAGAACTCACCTGACTGTCTGGTCCTGACTACAATCTTCTAATAAACTTACCAGAAACCGAGCTAGTTGCAGGTAAGTCCAAAAACCTGACTAAGTAAGCTAATCGCCCATAAAGCCCAAAACGCGTTAGATGACGTACCACTACCAAATTCTAAACTATTTCAAAATAGCCCCTAGACTTACTAAAAACCCATCTGGCTATTAGTAAGTCTGGTAAGCCAAGAGTACAAAAATCAAAAACTACCGCCTGGAAACCTACAAAATAAATGAAATTTTGCCCATAGACTTACCAGAAACCCAGCTGGCTGTTAGTAAGTCCCTCCTAGGATTAAGAAACGCCGAAAGGAGAGGGGGTGCGGGAGGCAGAAGGGTACTCAGTTCGTTGTTCGAGCCGCTAGATGACGCTTCCTCGCTTTTGGTTTGGTGTTGTTTCACTGTTTCTTGAAAATTATTACAGATAAATGGGATTTTTTGATGGTGCAAGATTTATATTAGGTTTTGATGAGATGCGCCCCGTTTTACCATCCTTCCCCCTGCCCCCCTCCCCATACTTTAAGTTAGTGTAGTGAGGGAATGTGCACTGCTCCTCCATAAAAGAAAATTCCCCCTTTAATATTGTTTTTTCTTTAAATACATTGGCAATAAATCTTACCTCTCTTTGGAGTAGCATACTTTTCTCTCCTGCCAGGCGACATTATGCTGCTGTCGACATCCTCCAAACTGGAAGTAGGACTATCCTTGACCCTTCCCGTTTGCGTGATTTTGTTTTCCTTTGACGATTTCGCTTTGTCCGTGTCAGATTTACATCTGCATAACAAGGAACAACGTTAATACAAATTTATTTATTTATTTATTTATTCAAATATTCACTTACAGATCACATTTTGTCACATACATTTCGTCAGTTAAAAAAACCTACAACTTATAAACTTATGCTAAAATAACAGTGTAAAAATCGGTAAAAACAAAAAAGAACGAACACTGAAGCACACATTATCTTAAATACCGCCCAAGGCTAAAAAGTGGTTGAGAAAAACTCTTGTAAATTGTAGAAACTATGTGTTAAAAGTAAATTTTTAAGAGTCTTTTTAAATGATATAGCACTTTTTATTTCTATTATTCTATGCGGCAAATGGTTAAAAACTTTAACAGGCTTAACCACACTGCTGTAAAGGCAAGTCTGTGAGACGGGACTCTAAGGTCATGTCCATTTCTCAAAGGGTAAGGATCTTGAGCATCCCGAACAAACACATACTTATCCAAATTTTTTCTTACATAAATTACACGTTCTAATATATATAGAGACGTTACTGTTAGTATACCTACTTCCTTAAACAGTTCACGGCATGAATGTCTTCTGCCCTTGAAACAGATCGTTCTAATGATCTTCTTTTGTGCGATTAGAACTTCGCCAATTCGCTTAGCGTTGCCCCAAACCACGATATCATAGCTCAAGCATGAATGAGCGTAGGCATAATAGTAAGAAAGTAGCACAGGTCTACTTGTGAACTGTCCAAGTTTCCAAACAACAAAACAGTATTTAGCCAGCCTGCCCAGGATCGAGTCTATCTGAAAATTCCAAGACAACTGGGAATCCAGCTGTAACCCCAAAAGTTTTAGGCCCTCACACTGCTTTATCGATGCACCATTCATGCGCACTAAAATAGAGTAATTAATTCCACTGGCAGAAAACATCATACACTGAGTCTTGGACAAATTGAGAAAAATACCATTGGATCGACTATAATCATTCATAAACCTCACACTGTCTACAGCCCCGGCACACAAACCCGAAACGCCCTCAGATGCGATAACAGCAGTCATATCATCTGCATACATAGTGAGGCTATTAGCAGGATTCTTCCTTGTTACATCACTTACAAAAATTAAAAACAGCAGGGGTCCGAGAATACTCCCCTGAGGTACCCCCACGCTCACCGGTAGCTCCCCAGAATAAAATTCCCCACCACTCACATTCAACTTGACTCTCTGAACTCTATCACAAAGGTAAGAGGACAGCCATCTCAAGGGCAGTCCTCTTACTCCAAAGCAATGCAATTAAGTCAGAAGCAACTTATGATTGACCAAATGAAACGCGCGGCTGTAGTCAAAGAACAAACCAGCCGCTTGCTTTCTCTGGTCTATCATTTCTATAATATACTTGACTGTTGTCAATATGGCATCTGTAGTGGATCGGTTCCTGTGAAAACCAAACTGAATATCAGGTAAACAATTAAACCTTTGCAAGAACTCCAAGAGCCTGATATAAAAAGCTTTTTCGTAGATTTTCGAAAAAGCTGGGAGAAGTGCGATTGCTCTATAATTTTCGATTTTTTCTTCCTAATTTTTTTTAAGGATTGGTTCAATGTCACCTACAGAACTTAGAAGGGTGCAAGGAATTCCATCATTGGAATCCATCAATTAAACCATTGTGTCTTGTGCTCACAGTTACGAGCCTATTTCTGTATAAAATAATGTGCATTTGAACTACTAGCCGTAGTAGCAGCACAAATCTTTCAAAGTTTAGAAGCTAACTAGAGGCAACGGTAAGCTAATACTAGTGGAGATATCTCTGGCTCTGTAATCAAGCAATAAAATATTTTCCTTACCTACTACAAGCCCTGCACTTTTCTGATTCGCTCTTCGGCGGTCTCCGATCGCTCTCCCTCTGATATAGACTAGAATGATTCGTTTTCTTGGGTATTGCGCCCAAACTTCGCACGGCAGGCACCGTCTCCTGGAGCACCTTGCTCACGTCCTGCTCCAAAGACACCGTCGTGGTACTCGACCATTCGTTGTCCTTTTTTAACGGTTCTAAAACAACCTCCACTTGTTACGAGGAACTTGAAATGTTACCGTCACTTTTACCTTTTCTGTGCGACAATCTGTTACCGCCCCCGCCGCTTGCCCCTTCTCCTTCGAACAGCCAATCCAGATCAAGTTCGACCAACGAACAACAAGTGCCGCTCTTCGGGCCGGCGGCGTCGCTTTTTCTTCTTTTGTATTTCTTGGCGTTTCTTCTCCGAGCTATGTTCGGTCTGCTCATTTGACTAGTCTGGAGAATGCTGGCGCTTGAGCAATCGGTCACTACATACCCGTGATCTTAAAAAGTTATTAAATTTGTTCTTAAAAAAACAATTAGTTCATAGTTTTAACTATAATGTTTTCTTGGAGAATTCAATTATTATTTTTTGGTATTAATTATGGTTAAGCTATAGACAAAAATATAGATACTGAACTGGGTCGTGATGGCATAACAACAAGGAATCTTAAAATGTTACATGGTTACATACTGGTACCACTGAGGCATATCATTAATCAAATATTTTTAACCGGAATTGTACCAAACCATTTCAAAATTTCTATTATAACACCAATCCTTAAGACTGGAAATCAGGGGGACATCCGTAATCATAGACCAATAAGTTTAATTAGTAACATCTCAAAAATTTTTGAAAAATGTCTCAATGAACGGTTATGCGCATATCTAAAAAAATATAATTTATATCCAAAAAATCAATTTGGCTTTACAGAAGGTTGCAATTCTGGGGACACCATGAGCGAGCTAATAAATAGCATAACCTCAGAAATTAACAACGGCAAAAAATGCATGGCAGTGTTTTTGGACCTGGCCAAGGCCTTTGATACAGTGCCTCACACCAAACTCCTGAACATTCTTGAACGAATTTATTGAAAAGACAGCAGAGAACAAGAATAGAGGAAACTCTAAGTGACAGTAAATATATCTTGATTGGAGTACCCCAGGGCACTGTCCTGGGACCAACCCTATTTAATTTATACCTTAAAGGGCTATCTCTCCTAAATAAGGGCTATCTCTCCTAAATATAAACGGAAAAATTTTATCCTATGCAGATGATACAGTTCTGGTGTTTGCTAATGACACATGGGAAAATACAAAACTGACTGCAGAAACAGAAATCACAAAGGTAAAAAAATGGCTTGACTGTTACAGACTCTCTTTAAACGTTAAAAAACAAACTACGTAGCGTTTTCAAAAACAACGATAGACAGGCCTAACTTCCAAACTCTAACGGCTAAGAATCTAAATGAAAAAGAAGTAGAAAACGTCAAATATCTAGGAATTATAATAGACCGATACCTTAAATGGAATGAACATATTGACTATATATTAAAAAAATTGAAATTCCTTGTATATAAATTTTATCTATTGAGGGGATTTTTAAATCAAAAATGTCTAACCTCACTATACTTCAGTCTAGTATTATACTGATAGTATGGGGTGGCCTGTACAGTACCACTTTATGACCGTTAAATATTTTACAAAAAAGGATACTCAAAACAATTTATAAAAGAGATAGACAATATCCAACAAGACTTTTATTTGATGAAAAAATACAGAATATCCACTGCCTTTTTGCTCACTCTGTGTGTTGTTATATCTATCGAAGGGATCACCTAAAAAAATCCATAATTCATTGCTATAATACAAGAATAGTGGCTAATCGGCATGTACAGGTCCCTAAACCAAACAGTAAATTTTACAAAAATAGCATATCTTATTTAAGACCTAAAGTATTAAATACTTTGCCGATACATATCAAAAATCTGACAAAAATCAACAAATTCAAAATGGAAAGTCGTTTATTCATATCACAAAACCAAGAATTGTTTTTACACCTTTAATCTGACATTTTTAGATCTGCTTTGTATAATGGTAATGTATTTTATTTGCTCTTTTCTCTTCTAAGTTTAATTTAGTTTAGGTTTAAATATATTACATTGGGCATATAATATAGAAAATAAATAGCCCCAAAAAAAAATCCGTCCGTCCGAGCGATTTTTGATTAAATGGGCGGTTTCCATATAAAAGGCTGATCCGTTTCTTTATCATAACCCTGTATAGGACTAGGAAATGAATACTGATGTCAACATCTTCATTGGAAAATTGTAAGCTTATTAAATGTTTTACGAAAGTATTACCTTCCAAAAAAGAACAATAAAATTGTTTTCATTAAATTGTAAAATAAGTAGCAGCCCAGGCTAAACTATTCATTATTATTCAAAATAAGATTTTTTGTAGTTTTTGCATGCTTTCAAAAGTGATTTTTCTTGTAGACTAATAAGAAAGGGTTTCTTCACATAATCAACCACACTTACCTTGTAGGTTGCCTGCGCCCGCGCAATCACTCACATCATAACCCAACCCCCTGCTGTCGCTATGTTTCAACGTTTGCAAACTGCTGCTGTCCACATCGTCGCCTCCGAAATCGCTTAGCGTGAGTTCGGCCAGCTTCAGCTTCATGCTCTCTTGAAAATCGTCACTTGAACAAGACAAATTCGAACACTCGCTCAGCTTCTTATCGCTGACGTCATTATCTGTAGCGTAATCGCCCTGTATATGAGGAAAAAATGCACTTTCATGTCTGAAAAATTGCACTTACAAATCCTACGTACCTGTACATCTTGAGCGGTCTCTGTGATGCTGGAGTTTGATTGTCCTGGGTCGATAAGCGCATCCTTGGACGTACTGTTACGCTCGATGTTCTCTTCGAAGGATTTTTGAAACTTGGATCGTCTGTCCACTGAATAAGGCACGTTTTTCAGTTTTTTCATTTTCATGTAGAGTAGAGGCGAATGACTACCTATTAAATCAATACAATTTTCTATAAAAATCCCGCTCTGTTCTAACTTAAACAACTCACCCTGATTCGTCTCGTCAAAATCTGAGTCAGACGCATGCGTCAAGGACTCAATGTCGGTATCGGGACCGTGCGACGTCTGGTGCTCATCAGACTGCTCGGCAATGGGATAAACTATTTCTGATCCTGAAAATGAAGGTCAAACAGCATGTCCAATGCGAACTGAAATTCATTTTACTCACCGTAATACTGACACAAATTTAAATGCTGATTCCTGGTGAGACTGGTGCTGGGCGGCGGCAAAGGATTCTTATTATTTTTACATCCAATCACTTCGAGGCTGTTCGTGTTGGCAGGGAGGGCGGGAGGAGGGCAGCACGTTTCCAACGCTGCAGATCGGAAACGTCGAACGCCATCTCGCGTTCTCGGTTTGAAGTAAAAACCTTCCGAGGTCAGGGCTTGGTTTGGGTTTTTGTCAATGTAACCCAACTCCAAGCTTCCGGTGGGTTTAATTTCGGCTTGTATGGCCATGGGAAGGAAATTCAAGCTGCTGTTTGTAAAATTCGAATGTCTTCTACCGCCGCTTTCGACCAGTGTAGATGAGCCCTCTTCAGACTCTACGCTATGCAGCGAAGGCCGTTGTTGTACTATCAAGCCGCCATCTTGCTCTTGAGAATCGGTACTACCTATAAAAATACAATTTTCGCATTGACATAAAGCTGAAATTAATACAAACTTTTCTTTTACCTTGAGGATAAAATTTACTTAGACTAGACCCCTCATTCTCGTCAGTTACATTGATGGAGACAAATCCGTCTGTTTTCGACCGCTGGTGCTTAATTTTTCTACCGGAAGTTTTCGACTTCTGCTCTTTGTTTTCATGCGATTGGACTACCACGTCCATTGGTGCTTCAACTCTAGGAGGGTCAGAATCGCTGCCTTCCGACGAATTTTTTCTGTGAACCTCCGCTTTAAGGTCTGAAAAACAGTGCATTTTTGAAATTTTACATGATGATTCACGAGTGCTTCCCTATGCCACAAGAAATAATCTAATGAAGCAATTTCAAAAATAACTGTTTTGAAGTAAATGGCAATACTAATATACTTATTCAAATTGAATACAATATATTATATATATAAATAATTTCTCTCCTTATAGACACCAACCAGTATGTAGTACTGAGGTTAGTTCAGGTTAATTAAGGTTAGTTGATGGTTAGGGTTGCCAACTTTCGAATACAAAATTAAAGGGAAACCCAGGGCCGAAAATCTGTTTCTGGTCTCTAAAAAATTGTATGCATGCCGATCTAACAGGTTAGTTGGTTGGGGACGAAAATGGTCAAATCGAGCATTATCTCGATAAATAATAAAAATATTGAAAATTCTTAAAAGTAAAATATTATAAAGAATCTTATTCTTAATAATTTTACTATCTTCACTTTTCGTCGCAAAATCAACAGGAACCGAGCTACACGTGAAAAGCATTTTCAACTCCTTCGAAAATGGTCAAATCGAGGAAGAACTCGATAAATAATAAAAATATCGAAAATCTTCAAAAGTACAATATTATAGAGAACTTTATTCCCAACCATTTTACTATCTTCACTTTTCGTCGCGAAATTATGAGGAACCGAGCTACACGTGAAAAGCATTTTCACCCCCTTCGAAAATAGTCAAATCGAGCAATAACTCGATAAATAATAAAAATATTGAAAACTCTTAAAAGCACAATAATATATAGAGTTTTATTCCCAACCATTTTACTATCTTTACTTTTCGTCGCGAAATCAACAGGAGCCGAGCTACACGTGAAAAGCATTTTAAACCCCTTTGAAAATAGTCAAATCATCCCCTTATTACAATATTCATATAAATACTGTAGAGTCGGTGCAGAGACGATTTGCTAAGGCTGTGTGGTTCAGAACAGATGGTGTTTATCCCATTCAAGGGTTTCTCCATGACCAGCTGCTGCAAAGATTTTCGCTCATAAGTTTAGATAGAAGACGTAAATATCTTTGTCAGTGGTTTTTGTGCAAGCTTGTAAACGGTAATATTGTTTGTGAAGAACTATTGGCAAAAGTAAATTTTAGAGTTCCTAGGTTAAGTTCTCGAACCGAAGGAACCGAGCTACACATGAAAAGCATTTTTATATACAACATATAAACAGAAAAAAAGGAATACTACATTTTTAATCTAAGCGTTAGATGTTAGATGGGATATGTTAGGTAAAGGTAACATGTTTTTATTTCGTTGAATGTTAAGTTTTTTTAAGGTACTTGGGTACTAGATAAACCGTTTGGTTTTAAAGGAAATTTACTGTCCTTTGACACCTTAATAAATTGACAAAGGACTTTATTTTGAAATAAAGGATGGTTGGCAAGCCTATTGATGGTTGATTCATTAATTTTATGTCTAATTACTGTAGTCAAAAATTCTACATATACAACAAATTTTACAGCTTGCTGCGAGATAGTTGTTTTTTGATCTTACCTTAGTATATTTGGAGAACTTTTATTTTTATAAGAAAGTGTATTGATATAGATATAGAAAAGTTTATACTCATTAAGATCCAAATTACCAATGTCCAGATAACTTCCAAGGATACCATTGTTGGAACAATTGTTGTCATGGAAGCTATGTGGCTCGCTAAGAGAACATTGATAATTTGGGCCAAACTGCCAATTAATTTGTCAACAAATAGAATTAAAATATACCATTTAAAAAAAGAATGTTTTAAATGCTTGAATTTTTTCGCAATGAACCTTGAATTGTGACCACCAGTACATTTTATGCCTTGAAATTTTTTTTTTATTTGTTGATTCTGAATTGTTTAGCTCAGGAGCTAAGGTAAAAAATATAGAGATATTATTTAATCACCTTGCCAAATAACTACAAATATTGCAGATATCTCAAAAACTGGAGAAAAGAATTTCTATATAATTTGCTTAAAATTTAATAGGAAATCCAAAAATATAATGAAAAACAACAATTATTGTATTTAAAAAAATAAAGTTGATTGTTATTTTTGGTACTTATAACCCGTAAGTGACAAAACATGTCAATATTTTAGTTAAAGACAAAAAAAAAATTCCTGTAGATTTTCCAAATATTATATTTCTTTAATTATTTATTTGCATAGTACACTACAGAAATCAATTCCACATGGTACATAACAAATTTGTATATAATTACACGCAACAAGCATTATAATAGAACTAAAATTTAGACTAGAAGCAGTTGGCGACAAACACTATCAAAGGCATAGTTCTATTCTAAACTTGTAGTAAAAAAACCCTGTAAAGACTTACCAATAGTGCTAGTCGGTTTTCTAGCTCCACCTTCTGCACCATCTGGCTGTTGGAAATCAGAAGACTCTAGGCTATCTGTGCTAGGTTGTACCCTAGTTTCAGATAATGTAACAAGGGTACCTAATCCTGCAGCCTGATCATTGTTACTCTTTGTGGTTATTTCTTGAAGTTCAATCGCGTCATCAGATCTAAAAGAAGTAAAAGTCCCAAAAAGACATAATAGAAAATATTGTAGATATTGTAGGTGCAGGGTGCAGGCAAAACGGAGAGAGTTAAAGGAAGAACGAGAGGAAGACAATAATATTACCATTACATTAAAAACATTTGAAAGTCTTTGTAACTGGTACCAGGGCAAGAACATAAGAAAATTACATCAAAGAAAATAAATATTCATGCAGCTATCACCATGAGAAACCAAATCTACTGCCTAATTATTTTGACATACCTAGCTAAAATGGCAACATTGCCCAAGCGAATTATTTTAGCCCCTTTATTTGACAGATCTTGTAGTTCAATTCCTTCATCCTCTCTAAAATCATTAAACATACTCTTGAAATTTCTAACTACTGTATCCTTCAAAAGGGGTTACAAATATTAATGTCAAAGACAAGATGTTATTATGCAGCAACATTTATAACATAAATTAAGCATGTGAAAATGTTTCCAACAACAATTAAAAAATAGATACAAAGATAGCAGTTTCTTAAAATATTGTCACATTTTTATATATTATTTTCTTACTAACCTGAACTACCTATTGTTTTTAGGTACTAGATAGGGTAACAAGAGAGGTTTATTTTAAGAAAAATTAAACATAAAATAATTTTAACTCAGTTTTGATTGAATTATTGATCTGTTTCACTTGTATAGTTCAAGGTAATATACTACTTACCTTTTTAAACTAGTCTGTCCATTATCCTCTACAGTTTCTGTTATGCATTCAGTGGTATCATAAATGTAATGTAAAAAATAATTTCCAAATTTTATAGCCCCTAGTCCAATGGCCACCAGAGTACAGTAAATGTACCATATGAATTTGCTTGGAGGAAAGTACTGGAAAAAAAACCCTACTAAGTTTATTTAAATAAGAAATGCCCTATATGAGAGAATACTTTCCAAACAGGTCATAGAAGGTACTTTTTCTATTAGTGTGTCTTTCATTCTAACCTATACTGATCCATATTTTTTTAAAGTGTGAAATTGGGTCATGGACACAAGAACACCTTGAGACCTGTTATTTCCATTAATTCATGATGAAAGGCATTCATATAAGGACAAACATGATACACAAAAAAAGGCATGGATGTTAGTTATGAACGTTGGTGTTAAACTTTTCAAGTATCTAGCCCCTATCTAAATATTACTGGAAATGTAACATACCTATTTATCTACCCTACACTGCACATATTTAGTAAAACAAATAGGAATATCAGAAAAAATTGTTTTTTATTAGTACTTACCACATAACAGCTGAAAGGCAGCCCTAACAAAAATAACCACACATATAAGTGGAAAGTGTTACAAAATACATTTTGGCTGGGGTCATAGAACCATCCTCCTGTTATGGAAGCCCAAACGCCCTGGCGTAAAATCTCTAATGTTTGTGACCCCATTGATTGTTCTTCCCACATATTAGTCTTGACTATAAGCGTATTCTAATATTTTTCGGGACAGTTCTCGTTCCTGAAGAAGTCGTAAAATTTCACTTCATCTTTTGGTTGGTTTTACGCCTTACTATTAACGTGTTATCGCTTCTTACGCGTTTTTTTCGTACTGTACGTGTGATTCATTATTGCGAACTATTACAGTCATCATTTACTTATCGATGTTTGCCTTTTTTCTCGTTTTCTTTCAAAAAATTTTAAACAAAAACAATTTATTTGGATAAAAACCTCCATCCATACAAAACTTCTGACATTTTTGACAATCAGCTGACTTTGACATCACCAGGATCTGACATCGAGAATTAAAACTTGCCAAGCAACACAATTGTCGCTCGTCTGTCAAAAGCAGCCATGCTTTGGTCTCGGCACTGGGAATCTTGTTTGTCTGTGGTTTTAGAAAACATAACCTTTATTTTTATCTGACTTTTTATAGTGTTGCTAATTTTAGTTTGACTTTGTTGTTAATAAATCCCCCTATAAACCTTTATCTATGTTAATAAAATTGTAACTGTGGTGTTGTTGAGCAGAGCGTCGTTTGAAAATTTTTGTTGAAAAGAGAGTAATTGTCCTATAGTAACCAATTTTATTATAGAAATACATACGCCAAAAATGAAAAACTTCTGCTCACAGGGAATTACGGATAGAGGTATGTAGGGTGTATGCAAAATTTAGGGATAGGGCCAAAATAAAATTCCACACGTATCTAACAGTATAGAGTAGTTTTATTATCACACAAACTATTCAAAAGTACACAATTAAAAAAATATAAGTAGGTAGGTACCTACATATAAATGAAGTACCTAGTGGAGTGGAATATTTTAAAAAGGTTCCTAGATATCATTAAAATGTGGCACAATTTGGATTAGGCAAAATAGAAATAGGTAGATTTTCTGTTATCATGAAATTCCTAAATTCTTCTCTTTCTCTAAAAAGTTATGTATCTACCTTTCATATATAGCAATAATTATAATATTATACCTAAAAGCAGGACACTTTTAGACTTCGAAAATTGAAGTAGACAAATTTTAACACTGTAAGTAAGTAATAAGGCCTCTTCTAGTCAGTTGTTCATATATCAGTATAATATACAGGAAAAATCACAAATCACAAGCAACATCTCTTATCTACCACTCATCATTAAGGCAAAAATTACCTTCTATAAATATGTACTAACTGTACATGAATACACACAATATTATGCCTTACAGTTTGTGATTCTTCCCTCTTATAAAGCAATTAAAGCTGTGATATTTTTACGTAACATGGTGGACCTCTTCAAAAACTGTGTTTTTTTAAGAGACAATCCATTGGAGCACTGATGTATCCTTTCCACCTATCGACACCACCCTCGATGAATCGTGTAAGAAGTTAACGGCCGTCACGTGACTGCTGTGACCGGAATAAACATGACAGAGAGACTAAAAAGGTAAATATTATATATATTACTTAATGACTACAAGTCATAGTAACTCAAGCCTGAACTAAACAAGGTTTTACCTTTGGCTGTATGACTGGGTAACTGAACAGCTTGACTTTTCCAAAATCGTCGGCAGTCACCATGAGTTTCTTGTCGTTGCTCCTGTCGCAGAAGTTGACGTCGGTACCGTCCGCGTTCTCTGGCCAGATACCCAAACTGGTGAACGTTAGTGTGCAGGTGTTGGTGGCCCATTCTACGTCGCGCATCAGACTAGTCTGGGGGATTTGTCTGCAGGTAGCCGCGTTCCCTAAAAGTAATTTAAGCATGTTGCTGTAGTATATACGTTATTATTAATAAATAAATAGAAATTACTATATATGCTCCCTTTCCATGAGGATTCTTTAAACCCCATAAGCCCATGTACAAGCGGCACAATTTTGCCTTGATAAAAGAAAGCATTGAGGATATGTGGGTTTGTCCCATACTTACAATATAACAACTCATAATCGCCTGAGTTGCTTCTTATAGTTTGACTGTCAGTGGCCCAGTCTAGGTGTGTTATAAAACTGGAATGTCCCTAAAATACAATATTACTTTAGAAAATTTTCTGGTTAGTTAAAAGTCTAGGGTTGCCAAGTGTGCCCCATTCGGAAGGACAATCCTTATTTAAGACGTTGAGTCGTCCTTGTCACAACCTACTATTGACAGAATTGTATTATTGTGGGATGCCTTAAAATCGTACTTTTTTTATCTTCGCAAGCAGATGATATACTTAATTACTTAAGGTAGTTAAACCTGCCTTGTTAATTAATAGTAACGAAATTTCTGAAAAGGTACTTATTTATTTAAATGTCTTTGTCTCGTGTCTTAAAATTTTTCAAGAGAAAAATTGAAATCAAGCTAAACAACTGTTTTGAATATGTTTGAAATTTTGGAGTAATTTTTGAAAAAATGTAAGACTTCTAACTAAGTAACTAATAATTAACCAAAATGTAACATTTATAAAGTGGTGTTATATGTGTTAAGTATTCCCAAAAATTCGGCATTTCCAGAACAGCTTCTATGTAATGAATTCCAAATCTAGCAAATAAAATCAATAAATGTAATAACACAATTTTAAATAAGAAAATAAACAATATTGACTCATTTTATTTAGAAGAAACTAATCATCAAGAAGTTGAAAATATAATTGATGGTTTAAAATTGAAAGAATCGCCTGGTGTCGATGGTATAACCACAGAAATATTAAAATGTATTCAAACTACTATTTCTAGGCCACTAACTTTTCTTATAAATAAAATTTTTAAAACAAGTATACATATATCCAGAAGCTTTCAAAATAGGTGTAATAAAACCTATTTTTTAAAATTGGAGATTCAAGTAAAATTAGTAATTATAGGCCTATAACATTAATCTACATTACCTAAAGTTTTTGAAAAAAATTTAAAAATGCGAATTGATAATTATTTAGAAAAAATTAATTTTATTTCTAAAAAGCAATTTGGTTTTCAAAAAAATAAATCGACGCAAGATGCTATTTGCTATCTAACAGAACAAATATATAATACGTACATCACCTTGTATTTGTATTTTTTTGGATTTAGCAAAAGCCTTTGAAAAATTGAAAATATTGGATTTAGAGGAAAGCAATTAAAATTAATTAAAAACTATTTTAAAGATAAACAAACCAACTTATGTTAAAGTAGATAAAGAAGAAAGCTATTCAAAAGCATTTAATTATGGTGTTCCTCAAGGGACAATTTTAGGACCATTATTTTTTAATATTTATATTAATGATTTATTAAGTATAAATTGCGATGGGAAAATTCATAGTTTTGCAGATGATACTGCTATTTTTTATAGCGATAAAAATTGGGAAAATTTAAATAAAAAAAATTGAAAAGGATTTTAAAATTATAAAAAATCGGTTTGAGACTAATTTATTAACAATTAATTTTAATAAAACAAATTATCTTCCTTTTACTTTAAACCTAAATAATGTACCAGAAAATATAAATAGCATCAATATAAGCGATGACATTCAAATTTTAAAAGTTAATCATGTCAAATATTTAGGAATAATTTTTGACACTAAATTAAATTGGAATTTTCAAGTAGAATATTTGATTAAAAAATTAAGAAGTTAATTACCAATTTTTAAAAGCATTGAAAAATTTCTGGATATAAAACATCTAGAAATATTATACTATGCATTAGTCAAAACTCATTTAAATTACGGAATTTTAGGGTGGGGTGGAATAAACGGAACTTTGGTTAAAAAATTTAGAAGTATGTATTACAAAAAAGATTTTTGAAAATTATATTTAATAAGGACTATCTTTATCCTTCAAAAGAACTATATATAGAAACAAGGAGGATGAACGTTAGATAAATTTATATTTATAATATTTTAATATATAGGTATTTTTAAAAATAAAAACATTATACAATTTAAAGACCATAACCATAATTCACGTTATAAAAATGAAATATCCATAAAACCCCAAATAAATAAGTCCGTAGGACAAAAATCTTTTAAATATTTATGCTTTTATTTAAACGATTATTTACCAACAAATATTAAAAAAAATATTTCATTAAAAAAATATAAAATTGAAATAAAAACATTTATATTGGCAACAAACGCTTTAAAAATATTTTTGGAAATGCTATAAATAATATTATTGTGAGTCAATTATATAATTAGTCCTTTTTAGAAATTTAATAATCTATCATCAAGAAAGTAGCGTTTATTGAATACTGGCAACTTTTTATAGAAATATTCTATAATATTTATAATTTTAAATAAATAAGATTTGCCCCTAACAAGCACGTCTTCTGGGGAATTTATGAATAAGTTTATTCAAGAATATCAACATGTATATTATATCTATTGTAACTATTCCAAATAAATTTATTATTGTTATTACTATTATTATTAAATGAGGAGAAAAACACATAAATAAAGTACGAAAAGATCTGATTAGAAGTGAACTTGTAATTTTCGTTACTCAACGGGAGAAATGCTTCGAATTTTACCAAAAAATTAAACAAAATGCAAAACTATTATCATTATTTGCAAAGAAAAAAAAAATATAAATTTTTATTTCCTTAATTAATTACTTATCTACCTAGAATGTGTTTATTTATTATGTTCCTTTGAATTTGTTTAATATACTTTTAGTTCTTTATTCACTTCTACGGCCAGTTTCAAGCAATACTTATAATATGCACCTATTATTTTTTAAACCCCATGCTTACCGAGCATCTTCCCACTCGACTATACTTCATACCATCGTCGGACACTTGGTAAATGTAGATCTGGTTATCCCTGGATCCCAGGGCTACCATGGTGCCATCTGGCGAGAAGCTGATTGCTTGAATTGGCTCAATCCCATCGGAATGTTGACCTAATAAGTCTCTAGTTTGCGAGTCGAAAATCATCCATTTTCCATTCACGCAGCCAACTAAGATCACCGCACCGTCTTGAGAGAATGCAACACTTTGCGCTTGTTCCTACCAAAAAATATCAATATAAATATATTTATATTATTTGTCATTACTGTAGTTGAGTAGTTTTGCCCCCCCAATAAAATTCCATACTCCTTACCCCAATGTCTTTACTCCATAGTATGCTGTGCGACATGGACTCCCATAACTGCAACACCCTGTCGTAGCCGGCCGTGGCGAATTGGGGTATGCTGGGGTGAGGAGCCAAACCCCACAAGTCGTCTGTGTGACCTAAATGACAACAATAATGTTTAAAAACCTTTTTTAGAGTGCCTTCAGTACTTGCCCAAAATAATAGGTTGGAATCCCATTTCCGGAGTGCCATTTAGAATGCAGTTTCTGGTGGTCCCCACCAGGAGTTGAGAGCCTCTGCCCTCCGATATCACCCTTACGCCTCCATAGTGTCCTTCAATCTAAAAAGAAATAGTCAAATTCTTGATGTAACATCTTTTGGTCTATCATTGTACTACTCACCTCACTGACTACTCCAGTCCTGCTTAAATTACAATCAAACTGTACAATTCTTCCATCTTTACCGCCACCGGTGATGACACTTCCGTCTTTGAGCACGCATATTGAGAATATGCCTCCGTCGTGGGCATTTTTGACCATCTTCCATATCATGTTTGTTCCTCGACCCCAAATGGCTAAATTACCGCTGGAATCGCCTATAGCAAAATAAAATTATTGATCAGAAGTTGTGCGACGTTTGAGGGACGCTGTATAAGTACCAAAGTACCTGTAATTGTCTCTCCAGTCTGCAGGAACGCCACGCAGGTGATGTACTTGGGCTTGTCCCTAGTCTCAAATATACCCATCCTTTTGTACAGGGTTCCGCCCGCATCTAGGTTCCAAAAGGCTATGTGAGATTTGCCGCATGTCACTATGGTGTTTTTGTCTAGAGGATGAAATTCCACCGCGACGATTGTGTCAACGGAACACTGTTGAAAACAACAATGTCAAGACATATTTGCAAAAATTAATTTTTCTTTACCTTCGTTTCAGTGATCTTATACCCGTGCTCTCCTTTTTGCCAGTCCCACACCGATATAGTGTGATCTGTGGCGTCGTCCACGGCGACCAAGAGGGAGCCTCCATCCGCCTTGGAAAACGACAGGCAACACACGGCGACGTCGAAGTCGTTCAGGCCAATCACCGCCTGGGTATGTAGAGATATGGCGTTCCAAACTCTGACGTGAGGCTAAAATGGGTTAGTTCAGGTTAGTTATTAAAACGAATTAACGAACCTATTAAATTTCCCTGAGTAAATTAGAGATACTTTATTTTCAATTTAATACTGTAAAATGTTGAATACTTACTCTACCGTTTAGTTTATCGTTATTCCCTGCGCATTGTCCAGTGGCTATAAGCATCTTGTTTGGATGAATGGCCAAACTTAAATATAACAAATAATAAAATAACACTTACTAATGTTTTAAACAGATTTGTTTAAAACATGTTTAAAACAGTGTTTTTTTGTTGTCAAGCTTTACTGAAAATCACATAAAATCTGTTAAAACAAAAAATATTAAATTAAAAACAAAAATAGCAATATCTATATCTAACGTTTAATAATTAAAGTACATTATTATAAAAACACGTTAAGGACTAGCTCTAGATCTTAGTTTATCTACCTACCTTCAGTGTGTGTACCGTGTTCCAATAACATAACCAAATAAAAAAAAATACAAATATAAAAGCGCCTTATAAAAGTAACAAAAGGCAAACGAACTAAAAACTAAACAAAAATTCTCCTAGTCATTCTACTGAACTGAACTCTACTCTTGATTTGAATTAGGCTGTGTAAATATGGTTACAAGTTTCGCGGCATTTTCTGTTCCTAATCGATTTCGAAGCAATTATGCCAAATGTCGAGAAAAGGCGTTTGGGTTCTGTAGATGAAGCTGAGTGAAGATAAAAATTTAGTAAAAAATGTTATTTTTTCCGATGAAGCTACGTTCTCTTTGATTGGTAATGTGGACAGAAAAAATTGTCGTTATTGGGCAACAGAAAATCTGCATTGGATGATGGAGGTTCACTGCTAGTACCCTCAAAAAACAAGTGTGTGGTGTGAAATAGTGCGCGGAGGAGTAATTGATCCATTTTTCTTTAACTGGACAAATATATCTCGAATTTCTTCAACTCGATTAATTCCAGCATTAGTGGCCTTATTTCCGAATGCATTGAACCCAGACTCCCCTGGCGAAGAACTGATGTTCCAGCAAGATGGTGTTCCTCCGCACTATGCTGCCACTGTGCGTACATGTTTAGATAAAACCTTTCCCAATCGGAGGGAGAGGACCTATCGAATGGCCTGCTAGATCGCCAGTCCTAACTCCGCTGAACTTCTTTTTGTGGGGTTACCTCAAATCGAAAGTATGTGTTGACCGGTCAAACAATTTGCAGGAGTTGAAAGAGATGATCTGAAGGGAAATGCTTGCCATAACTCCGGAATTGGTTGAAAACGTGCAAAGAAGTTTATTGATTGCGCTGGATATTGTCAAGCCATAAATGGCGCACATTTTCAACTTTTAATTCGATTTGTTGTTCTGTTATTTAAAAAAAAAACGGGTCTTATTAGATGTATTTTTAATTAATTTTGGATGTGTTTAAAACATGTTTAAAACTTGTTTTTTTTTCATGAACAGTTTTTTTTTTTAAATAAACATGTTTTTTTTCAACCCTGCTTGTGTTTGAAAACAATAAGCACTCTCTGTGCGTGGAATTAAGCACAAACACCATATACCATACCAACCTTTTAATATCATCAGTGTGTTCTAAATAGTGCCTCTGGTTTTGTTCCTCCACGTTATAAAGAACCACCACAGCAGCTACAAAATAGACCATCTCCCCTGTAGGAAGAAAATACAGGTTCGATCTACAGTCTCTGCCTCTATACCCATAAACCCAATCGAGCTTGAGCCTTTGCACTGGAGCCGTTGAAACCTATAAACATATTTTGTTCTATAAATTGGCAAATATTTCTCTTCACAATATTCCTAAATACCTTGGTAAGTTCATAATTGTCCGCTAGCTCGGTGGGAGCGTATAGTACGATGGGCCTGCCCCTTAAGAATATTTTGACTGTCTTTTCTTCTTCATTGTGGATCGCATCCTTTGTTCTAAAAATATTAGGAATTAATTAACAGCAAAGTCAAAATTAAGCAAGAAATAAGTTACTGTCTTTTGGACCCCTTAAATACAAAAACAGATACCAGGAATCAGTCAGTTTTGAATTTGCTTGGCTTGTGCATATAAATCCGACAAATTTAAGTTTTTTCGTGATATTTTGTTTGCAGGTTTCAGGATGTCTTGTCGAAAACAAACAATTTTATTCGGATTCAAAAACCCAAAAGTTTGATATAATAACGCGTTTTTATGAAAATTCCCGACCGCGACATTTTTACCTTGTTGTCTTCTTATCATATTTTAGCCTGTGTGGCACTCCGTTCACTTTTTTGTTCATTTTAACCGCACAAACACACCCTGAAACGAAATTCTATAAATGTATGCTATACCTGATTTGACTAGACATTATACGCTGAAATTATTTACAATCCAAATTCGATACTATCACTGATATCACAAACCAATGTGGTGATAAACGCGCATATAAAAACCAGTGTGCTCGTGTATTGCGGGTGAAACGCCGAATTTATTTACAGAATGGTATTATAATAAACAAATTGCCTGTTTGTATTGTGTTTTTAGGCGAAGCAGTAGAGCGTGGCTTTAACATAAATAAAACTTTGCAATTAAAAAAGATTAAACTACAGATTTAGACGAAAGTCAGGCTCTTGGCTAGATTTCTGCCTCTGCAGGATTAGTTTTCTTTATAGCGTGAAATACGCCGCGCATTTACGTACAATTAATTGCCCTGTACTCTAAAACATTTTTATTAACACCAATCTCTATTAACTAAACAAATTACAAAATGGGAACTATGCGGCAGTACAGTGTCACGTCGTTATTTTGTCCAATAAAAAGCAAATTACACCTCACGCGGGCCCGTTGCATACATCCCATTTAATGATTAGTTTTTGGTCTTTGTCTTTGACCGATCACCGGAAAAATATCAAGGTAAACTCAATGAGAATGCGACTTAATTGGAAAAGAAGCGGTTTACATGATGGTTATATTATACAGGGTGTTTATTAAACGTAGGACAAAAATCAAAGGGGTTACTCCAGCTGGACTATTCTAAGAATATTTTGTCCTTTGATGATTTTTGAAAATCCACTTTGTTTCGAAGATACAGGGCGAGTAAGAATTTTCGACGTTAATAACATTGTATTACCATAAATTACATGTAAAATTCTTTAAACCATAAGAACTGTTAAAAATGACTACCTCCTGCTAGAATGCAAGAATCCAATTCTCCTCATTGACTGCGGAACTCTTTCAAAAACACCAGGATCGTTTTCTTATATTTAGTTACACCCAGCAATTATCCGATTTCTTAATTCTTCCACATTCTCCACTGGAGTAGTATAAACTAATGACTTTAGATGGCCCCCATAGGAAATTATCCAGGGGCTTGTAAGTCCGGAACGAGCAGGCCATAAGTGAGGTCCACCTCAACCAATCCAGCGATCTCCGTATGATACAGTTAAAAACTCACGAGCAGCCACACTAAAATGCGCTGGTGCATAAACCACATTGCATATCTTGTTGCTAATGGTGCATCCTCCAGAAATTGTGGTATCGTTAGTTCCAAAAAGTTGCGATTTAATAAACACCCTGTATATTGACAATAATAGTCTATACCAGCGAAACGTGAAAGTGTAAAACCAAAAGTTACTGTATATACAGTGTGTCCGCTTAAGTTCTGTACATATGGGAAACTTTTTTAATATTAATTTTACGCAGAAAAGTTACTCTTTATAAAAAGTACTGCTTACTGAAAAAATAATATTAGACTATTCAAACTTGAGATAGTATGTACAGGATGATCAGAAAGTAAAAAAATCAAAATTGACATACATGAAAAGTACCCTTAATTTTAATTTTAGAGCAAAATGGAATAAGAAAATGTTGATTGGCATTAAAAATTATATCTGTTTCTACTCTTAGTAAACTATTATTTGTAGTAATTTTATGACGCATTTAAATAATTGATAAAAACATGATAATTTATTTTGGAAAAATACAATTATAATAATAAACATTAAAATATGAATTTAAATAAAAATATTCATTAACTTTCCCTCACTGTATCTCAAGTTTGAATAGTCTAATATTATTTTTTCAGTAAGCAGAACTTTTTATAAGGAGTAAATTTTTTTCGTAAAATTAATTTTAAAGGATTTTCCCATATGTACAGAACTTAAGCGGACACACTGTACAAATAATAATTACAAGTCTTATTAGAGTGACTTTTTGAATGTATAGTTGACTATAAAATGGATTATTCCAAAATATATTCATTTTACAATCTCTGGTTACCACCAAACTGTCTAAACCCATGTTGAACCGTAACCTGTGAATGACCACAATCGTATGTTTGAAACTAGAAATTATGACAATTTTGCCGAATTATTGGGTGAAAATGGATTTTTCAAACAACATTCGCAATATATTTAGTGAGGAAGAGAAAGACTTCTTCAACAAAACAAGCAATACCACATATTAGAAATAAATCTTTGACAATGATAATGACAATATTGAGAATACATATATGCGGGTAACAGAATATTGTAAAACGGACATTTTTGAAAACGTCGATAACTGGTTTAAACCACAAAATAATCTACAACTTAATAACATATTCGAAAAGCTGCCCTTAAGGCCCCGTTAACTCTAACTACAAGATAACTTGTTGGGTTGGAACAATTGTTGTCGTTAAAGGTAACTATAATAAACTAAAAAAAGGTTAATAAACAAAAAAAACCTACCCATGTTTATAGTGAGGCGTGGCTAAATTATTGTTAGACTTAAACAGGTTTAAATAGGACTTTGTGGAAAACCTAAAAATAAAAAACAAAACTAAAAATCGCCACAAATAAAACAATAAATAAAAAATCAGACATGAAACAACACACAAAGACAGCCTGTGACTTACTTGCTCTGCATCCCTGTAACCCCACTCTGGTTGAAATCTCCAGTGGAGCTCCATCGTTTATGAAGGTTGGTCGTTAGAGTTCCTGAGCTGCTACTAAAAAAGCAAAACATTTATTATGTAACTTGGTAATGCGTAATAACTTCTTTAGTAGTATACTAAAAGGGAAAATAACTTGGTTCCTTACTGAATTTAGTATATTTTATTTATTTTTCAAACAGAGTATTTTAGCATTCATGTAGAGTCTTCCGGTATTTTTGTATTAACGTTGCTGATGGGAGGCTTTGCTTGGGTTACTATTCTTGGCTCTTGATTTGCTCTAATAATAATTGTTTACGTCTTAACCACTTGACTGGGCTAAGTTCAAGAGGCGGACAAGGGGGGGAAGTAAGATTCTTATGTAAACCTGTCAAAACTGATAAGCAACTTGGTCAATTTTCTTGAAGTTAGTTAAGAAAGTATGCCAAACATAAGCAGAGCTGGCCAAAATACTTTTAAAAAATATTTAAATACTCAAGTATTTAAATAATAAATACCTTGGAATGTGGTATATCATACCACCTTCCAAAACTCATTTAAATACTTAATTATATTTAAATAAAAAAAAAGTATATAGAGGGTGTCCGGAAAATACGTGTACAACGTTTGACGAGAGACTCCTGACGTCAAAATAGGTCCATCTAAGCCGACTTAGTTATATCCAAAATTGTCTCGTTGAGCCAGTAAAGGGCGTCAGAAATTTGTAAAAATATTGGTTTTTCCTAAATTACGTGAAAACCTGCTAATCGATTTTAATGATTTTTAGTCTGTAGACTAAAACTATAAAATGACATTCTTTAGTGGTATAGTCACCGGCTGTAAATAAGTGGAAAGTGTTATAAAAGTGATATAATACGTCAACATTTCTCCTGATTTTTTTTTTTATATCAACGGCGTTATGACAACCCAGATATTTTTGTCGAGTGACTGGATGTATTTGAAAGCTATTTTATCTCTTTAATATTTTTCGTTGGATGAGCTGTTTTGCCAGAAAAAAAAATGTATAATTACCTGCAACATCAATTATTAACATTAGTAATAAAATAAAATCAAATTACCTGTAACAATAATTTTTTTAGTGATCTTGTTGCTATGTCATTTAATAATTTGACAATTATTGACAAATTGTCACCAGTCTTTGAAATTGACTAAAGTATACGATCCATTATTACGTGCAAAAAGTCCAGGAACTTTTACCGACTGATCCCCCCATGCGGCTTACATTTTGTCAATTTATTAGAAACAAAAGAATCCGTGATCCAAATTTTTGTAGAAAAATATTGTTTACTGACGAGGCGTGCTTTACAAGATCTGGAGTAACCAATCTGCACAACGAACATATTTATTCCGATGAAAATCCACATGCTATTAAAGTTGCACATCATCAGCATCAATTTAAATTAAATATTTGGGCAGGTATTATTAATTGCTACCTTATTGGTCCTATTGTTATTCCAGACAGGTTAGATGGAAATATTTATTTAAATTTTTTGCAAGACACATTACCAATTGTTTTGGAAAATTTGCCCCTTTTACTTCGGAGGCAAATGTGGTATATGCATGATGGTGCCCCGCCCCATTTTTCTGTTACCGTTCGGCAATACTTACAGCATCAGTATCCCACCGATGGATTGGAAGCGGCAATGATGCACCAGTAAAATGGCCACCACGTTCTCCGGAGTTAAATATGTGCGACTTCTTTTTGCGGGGCGCTATTAAAACAGAAGTTTACAAGACTCCGGTAAACACACGCCATGATTTATTGACGCGGATTTTAAATGCAGGCAACCGTTTTAATAACCCCGAGACATTAAATAGGGTCCAATATCATTTATTAAGGAGTGTTAATAAGTGTATTCAGCAAGATGGCGGTCATTTTACACATTTGTTTAAGTAATGTTTTCGTTTTACCTAGTTTCTTACAATATTTTTAATACATACTTCCAACTTTGTTGTACTTTGTTTTATTATTACTGTTAATAATTGATGTATGCAGGTAATTGTAAATATTTTTTTTCTGGCAGAACAGCTCATCAAACGAAAAATATTGAAGAGGTAAAAAAATAGCTTTCAAATACATCCAGTCACTCGACAAAAATATCTGGGTTGTCATAACGCCGTTGATATAAAAAAAAATCAGTTTCCCGCGTCAGTACTAAAAAAACTTTTAGCGCGCATAGTAGTTATTTTCCGATTGCTCGTACTAAGTAAAGTAATTTACCTTGTACTTGTCACTGACAATGGTCTCTTGCCGTTAAGAGGTAGAGGTGTGGCTCTATAACAAAAATAAACAAATTATTATATGACCAACCAATCATTCCCCATTTTCTTTTGCTTACCTTGGAGAAGGAGATGGTATAGGGCTTACGCTACTCGAGCTCTGACTATCAGAATGTAGGCTTCCTGTGGATTGATAATGGACGGCGCGCCTCTGAGGCAGAGAAGACCCTGTATATCTATCAGAAAAGAAATGCTTGTTGAATAATTTAGTTATATTTTGATTTTTTTCCCGTAGGTAGGTACCTTCTGTTTGTGTTTTCTATTTTCGAAGCCGAGTAACTAGTAGGTTTTTGTCTCAGCAAGTCTTTGAAAGATCCATTTCCATTTATCCGGACGGGGGTAGAGGGAGAGGAAGGTATGGACGGGGTAGTTCTCATTCCTTCGAGGATGTTAAGTCGACGGAGGACTTCCGCTAATGTGGCCTAAGAAAAAAAAAACGATTATATTGGAAATCCTGTATATCATCAACATACTTTCAATGTTAGTTCACTGTTTTGTCAAGAATGCTTTTAGCCAGGTTAGTTAACCTAACCTGAGATGTCTTGTGTTTTAACGAATCTCCAAAGAATAAATTAAGATGCAAGCAGTACCTTGAGGCATACTAGTTCATCCCCTTGTTCCAAAACTTTCCTCTCGAGGTCGGCCACCCTTCCTGCCACCCCTCGATTTTCAGCTTCAAGCATTTCATCTGCAACAAAAGAAAACATACATGAAAATAATAAGACCTTGATGATGGTCCTGATTGACCAAAACGCGTTCTTTTTTTTTAATAAAATATATTTGGGAGAGGGTAGTAGTTAGGTTTTCTCCTATTTATTTTTGGATAAAGGACATCAAAGTTGAACGTCCTTCATTTCGGTCCTAATAACGATTTTAAAAAAATCCCCATGTCATTTAAGTAACATTATTCTATCGTTAAGTTTAACTAGAAACCTAATGAGCTGATGAACTAAAGAATACCAATGTGCCAGTCATTTTTCGGTTCGAAGTAATTGCCAAGGTTATTACGTGAGGTCTTTACAGTTAAAATTAATGCCATCTATAGATTTTTTTATCTATTATTTATTGTCTTTATTAGGGCTCTTAGTTATTCGTTGGTTGGACTAATTTAGAGTTAAAGGAAATTATGTAATATGGTTTAAAATACCTTTGTTGAATTGGGCTCTTGGTATCGGGAATAATTTGGTTGAGGAAAATTTGGGTATGTGACTTGAAGGCATGAATCTTGGCGACAGAAATGAATGTATGTTGTTTTTTTTTCACTTTAATTTTGCATATTATTTTTTGGTGATTTATGTCAGATCTCTGACATACTTGTCTAACCCATTGTATTGTTGTAAAGTTTTTTGCTTGGTTATGCCCGTCTTACATCCAGCAATTTTGTAATTAAGCAAACATAAACTTACAGTAGGAGTTTTCTAAGGAATTATGGAGTGCCGTTCGATACAAGTTCAAATTGACTTCAGGTTTTTGTTGCTTATATTTTTTAAACATATTTTACCGATTTAAGCAATGTTTCTTTCACGCAAAAACTGTTTTTCACACACATTTTCACAATTTACTATCGCCAAATTAGCTACCCACTTTTTAACATTTAAACATACTTCTGTATAGAGGTATCTAATATAATGTACAGAATTTATTTTTAGAAACTACGATATTTGGTATACTTTTTCAATCAAAATATAGTCAGCTAATCAAAGTGCGATATTGAAAAGGTCATGATCTATATTTTTACATAATTAATTCTTTTTTTTTTTTGGTTCTACAACCACATATACATTGACAATATATTTTGCTTTATAATATAGATATTGAAAAATTGCTAAAGGGTGTTTCTTACTCTTACTACACTGCTTCTCGTAAACATAACACTTTGCATATATATATACTTACGCCAAGCATTGTACGTATCAGTAAAGTTCGGACTCTCCCCTTCGTTATAACTTTTATTTAACGAAATATTTAGAGAAATATCGTCGGATTTAGATAGTTCATCTGCACTTTCACTCATCTTTTTAAATTACGCTAAATCACACTTCGTTTATTTAAGGTATTTTGTTATTTTATCTTAATGTGTTTATCGTGGCAAATTGTAGTCCTTTTATTGTTAATTTTCTATATTGTACCGTTTACGTCTGAACACGATATTATTTTAAAAAGTTCTATATAGTATATAGGTATCAAAGACCTGTAAAGCGTGATTTTGTTTACTGATGCAATGCAATTGGATCTTTTTTCACAGCGAATTTTTTATATTGTTAGTGCAATAATAATTATTTATTTAATTGTTATTAAGGTGTTAAGAGGTTTTATTTAGAAATTACTGTAAGTGGTTTTTAGGTTAGTCAGAGTTTTGCGGAGAGGTTTGCACGTTTCACGAGAAATTTAGGCCCATTTTTGGTTTATTCATTATGGATATGTCACATTATAACACTAAATATCACGATACCATTTTAATTGTGCGGTGGTGCGGAGCTAGGGCCTCCCAAGTTTAAAGGCTCGGTCAGACAGAAAGCGGGCCACATAAATGAAGGGCTGCCGCTATTCTCAGCCACACCGGTCTACTGTCATAATAGCATGTAGAAATGTCAGACCGCAGCCTGAGATGGGCAGCCTGCTTTCTGTCTGATGGAGCCTTAAGACTCAACGATTACTGGATGCATAGTCGTAGTACCTTCTGGTCGTACGTAGCCGTTAATAGATCCGACTAATTTTTCAATATTGTAAGGCATTACCCGGCGTTCATTGAATACGACTGATGACAGTGACCAGAAGATCATACGATTGTGACGACAGTGAAGGGGCCTATACTAAATTACTGGATACTAATATTAAGGATCGGGACAAGCCTGGAAACGTAGTGGGTTATTCCGTTATCGATTCTAGCTTAGTTTTTAGAAAGGTAGTGGCGCTGAGCGAGCGAAAATTAGATCGATGAAGGTGACATATCATATGGCTTCGGAGGCACCATAACCTATTGACCTGATAAATAACTGGCGTGTATGGAACCTATGGTAATTGTTACGATGGCCGACACGATTTTTGTAACACAGTTCATCCCATTATTTTCACAATGCTAATGCCTTTCTAACAATAGAAAAAATATTTATAAAGCCCCAATACGTTTATTGGGCTGATTAGACCCTTTATATTGGTAGGCAGTAAGTTTTATGAGGGGTCATTTAAAAGGCGTACATTTTAAAACAGAAAAATAACCTAAAATGAATTGTTTATGACATTAAACTTATTCTCTTATTCAGGTCCTATTTCCGGCGAGCCACATTTGATTGTTCATAGTGAGTTACGTGATTTAGTACGTCATTGTCAAAGCAACAGTCAGAACTTCTGGGTTCCTGTCTTAAGGAGTGAAACTTACTAGCCAAAGAAATAAAAATTACGACTTTTAGGGAAAAGAAATGCTACGTTTTCTGCATTTTAGAATATGGAAAATTCGTTATGTGCGTGTATTGATATCGATGATTTAATGCAGGAATTCAATATCGAGCTTTCTCCTTTGTTCATAGACTCGTCGAAATATAGTTTTTTTTTTAAGCCATATTATGTGAATTTAACGGTGAGATAGGGAAAATAGAGAAAAATAAACATATGGGACGTATTTACAGTAAAAATAATTTTAACAAATTTAATAATGCTATATATATATACAGGGTGTTATGGAAATGACTTATTATATTTTAAGGGGCCACTCCTGGGGTGGCCTAGAGTTACACTTGATAGTTTTTTTTTCTAAAATCGGAAGTATTTTGAATTTTGTAAAATACCTTAAAACCGGACCATCTGTGCCTCTATGAAAGTTCATTACCCCTAAACACGTGTTTTTGACATGACAAATTGGCGGAATTTCTACAGACAGCTGATTACCTTGCGACGTTGCCAAGTATTCGGGAAAATCTTTTTTTTAGGTTTTTTAAAAAAGATTAAATCAAAAACTATACTGCGATTTCAATTAAACAAGCCTTATTCAATAGGTATAGTTTTTACTCACCCCATGAAATTGTATTGCTATCATAATACTTCGCTGAGTAAAAATCGTAGATACCAACAACAAGCCCTATGTCTGGAAATTTACACAGATAAATTATCACATCACAAAACATTCCCATCACATGTGTATCACATTATTCAACAACTATACACTCCAGCAGCAAAACGCAAACAAATTTTATGCCGTTGCAAGTAAATGAATAATAAGAAATGATATTAAAAACAAATTTATGAAGCCACATATGAAGCCATTGGGCGCATTCGAGAGACGAAACTGCTCCGCAGTGGTTACCGGTTATGATCCAACCGCTACCGATTCGTCGGCTTCCATGGATTTCGACTATTTCGACCAAAAGATCATCACGTTTGGTTCAAATGTCAAATCCATATCAGCTGTGCGTAACAAACATTAACCTTTCTTGTTTTGTGAAGCTTACCAATATACTCATCCCTTGGTTGAAACTCTTTGGTGGCAGTTAAAAAGTACGTTTTCCTGTTTAATGTATATGTTTTGTTCCTCCATTCTATTTACTACGTTCTTCGTAACCAAACTTTTGTTGCATACGTCATTTCCCCATTGACATAACGAACCGCTCTCTCCAAGCAGCGGAAGTGAAAGATGCTACCCAAAATGGCGACCGTTCCGTAACATGTTGGAAAGTGTCGTAAAAGTAGCGGTCGACACAACAAGACGATTTAGGAACTGCTCCGGAGCAGTTTCGTCTCCCGAATGCGCTCATTGACTTTGAACTGCTCAGTACCCAATCACAGAACAGCAACAAATCACATTTCCCGCCCCCTGGACTATCGTGTTTAAATGTTGTGTGTCCAGTTAAGAGTACTGGATTGGATACCGTAATTATTATTCTTAATTGCAATGGCCACCTGTCTTGACGACAATGAGCCAGCTATTATCATTACCAAGAAGAACAGAAGTCACAGAAGAAGAGAAAGAACATAACCGTATCAAACGTGTGTCGCGTTGTTTTCAATCCGGATTTTGTTATAAAGTATTTCTAAGTCTATAACTATTAATTTCTTGTATTAATAACACAGAATTAAAGAGCTAATAACTTGATAATGTCCCGAACAGTTAATGTGTTGTTAAAGTGAATAAATGTCCCGCTAGAATCATTTGAAATGGTAACGGTATAACGTGGATTTCTTGCCGATATGTTTTTTATTTCAAGGTATGTACAAATAAAACTAGAGCAATACGTAGACAATTTTTCGTGTAATAGGGTAGAAACTAAAGCATATTAAAGTTAAGTAGAAAAAATTAAATATTCAAAAAAGGTTATCTGATGAAACTGATGTAGTAAATGTGGCAACACTGCTCAAAACACATGTTTTGGGCTGACGATATCTAAAGACAATATCTGACAGTAACTGTCAGATTTTTGTCAACAATATTTTTTTTGACAAGTAGTACGAATCAGCTGTTTGATCATTGGCGCGTAGGTGTTTTGAGCTAAATTTTTGAAGGCATTTTTCTCGAATTTCTAGCTTCGAGCGCCATTTAACGCAATTTTTCCCCAATTCGGCTCGACCTATAGATTTACGGGTTAAAAAATAATAAGTCATTTCCATAACACCCTGTATATTACATATGTTCATTCTACTACAATATGTTATTCAGCTTTATCCTACAATAACTGTCATAGTAAGAAGTAAATAAAGAGTGGGCCACATTTTTTTAAAATTGAATTACGTTTTCAAATAGAATTAATTTTTCTAATTTATTACTTGTAATACGCTACTTATAATTATCCCATTGAACAATGGAACGTCGATAATATTACGATATCAAACGGAATAGCGCGTTTTTTATGACATAAGTATTTAGTTTCGCCCACCAAAATATGGTAATTCGTCGTAAAAGCTAAATTGATGGCGCCTCTTTACAAACAGTTCCTTTTGTTTCCTGTCATTTACATGAAGTAATGACTGATTTTAATTAAGAATATTTGCAATATAAATAGTTTTTTCTCTATGCGTGCGGAAAGTGACTAGTACTTTTCGCATTCTTATACGTGCTGAAAGTTGCACTTTTTCATATTTGTGTATAGGGATTTATTATAAATCATGCGTAAAAACAAAGAATAGGTAAAACAGTGAAATAACCATGAAAGATCATATAATTTCAGACCATCAAATCTAGTTAATATCCCCAAAATAACGTAGAAAAAAGGAATATTAAATAGGAAAAAAAACAGATATACAACAGTGGAGAGAAAACCAAATACACTGCGTCCATTATTTATGGAATAGGTAAAAAAGTACTCAAATTTTAAACATCCATATCTCCATCAAAATTATATCAATCCACTCAATTTGTGATTTAGTAGGTAGGCCGTCCCTTGGACTACTTAGCACAAAGTATTTGACCTTACTTTATGTCTTTTTTATACAGGATGATGGCTAAGATACCAAGCCATGTAAAATGTGCTGATTTTAAAATTAATGTTTGGAAAATACGAAGCAATGAAAATGGAATTTTATTAGTGTACTGGTTACAGCTTTATGTTAGGTACTTACTGTACAAATTACAGCGCAGTGCCGTTCGTGTTAATTAAAAAAAATTAAAAAATCGTGATCTAACACTAACTTAACAATAGTAATAACAATTTAAAGAAACAACTTAATTATAAGAATAAAAATTAATAACGCGTATTTCCTCCACGGGCATTAATGACAGCTTGACAACGATTTGGCATACTGAGAATCAGATTTCTTATAAAAACCTGATCCATATTTTCCCATATTCTTTGTAGCGTCAATCTCAGCTGAGCCAAAGTTTCTGGTGGGTTAGCTTCTGCACGAACCTCTCTACCCATTCGATCCCATAAATGCTCTATAGGGTTAAGATCTGGGCTTCGAGCTTTCCAATTCATTACGGTAATTCCCGTTTCTGCTAGATATTCCGTTACTATTCTCGACGTATGTGGACGTGCGTTATCTTGCATAAAAATGAAGTTTTCTCCAATAAAGGGAGCAAAAGGCACAACATGCTCCTGAAGAATTTCCGTAATGTACCTGTCACTAGTTAATCGCTCTACAAATACCAATTCCGTTTTTGCCTCTAGAGATATACTTCCCCAAACCATAATTGATCCACCGCCATAACTAACCCGCTCTTTAAAATTACACTGAGCATAGCGATCACCAGGTCTTCGAAACACTTTTAAACGTCTATCATTGCTGTATAGACAAAAACGGGATTCGTCCCTAAATAAAACATTAGCCCATTCATCTTCACCCCATGGCAAATGCTCTTGAGCAAACTGCAATCGTTCACGTCTATGATGCGGTTCCAGTTTTGGTCCTATCGCTGCTTCGTACGGTTTCAGTTGGACCTCTTTTAAGCGATTAAGTATTGTTTGCTTACATAGTCGAACATTGTGAACGTTTGACAACCGTGCTTGTAGCTTGGTACTTGTTGTAAATCGCTCCCGAACACATTGCATTGTTAAAAACCGATCCTGATTAGCAGTTGTTTTCCTTGGTCGGCCTTGCCCTGCTCTTCTTTGTTTCGATCCATATTCTCGATACCGTTTTAAAATTTTTGATATAGCCCCTTGCGTTTTATTCATGATTCTGGCAATATCAGACTGAGACCGGCCCTGCTCAAACAGTCCTCTTGCATAGGAACATTCTTCTGGAGATATGAATCGGATATTGGCATTCATTTAAAAAAAGAAACTAAACAAAATGCCTTGTCAAGAACTGCCAACAAATTTATAATCTTGATAAATTGACAAGGGCAATTGGTTGACTAGCAACGTAAATCCAAATAGAAGTAAAACGTTTTCAGTCAATATAATTTGCTATATACAGATTTTTTAATTTACACGAACGGCACTGCACTGTAATTTGTACAGTAAGTACCTAACATAAAGTTATAACCAGTACACTAATAAAATTCCATTTTCATTGCTTCGTATTTTCCAAACATTAGTTTTAAAATCAGCACATTTTACACGGCTTGGTGTCTTATCCATGATCCTGTATAAAAAAGACATAAAGTGAGGTCAAACACATTGTTCTAAGTAGTTCAAGGGACAGCCTACCTAATAAACTGAAAATTGAATGGATTGATGAAGATATTGATTTTAAAATTCGAGTACTTTTTTACCAATTCCATTTTTTATTTTTTTATTTTTTTATTTTTTTTTAATTGACACGAACGGCACTGCGCTGTAATTTGTACAGTAAGTACCTAACATAAAGCTGTAACCAGTACACTAATAAAATTCAATTTCCATTGCTTCGTATTTTCCAAACATTAATTTTAAAATCAGCACATTTTACATGGCTTGGTATCTTAGCCATCATCCTGTATAAAAAAGACATAAAGTAAGGTCAAATACTTTGTGCTAAGTAGTCCAAGGGACGGCCTACCTAATAAATCGAAAATTGAGTGGATTGATATAATTTTGATGGAGATATGGATGTTTAAAATTTGAGTACTTTTTTACCTATTCCATAATTAATGGACGCAGTGTATTATAAATGGTTGTGTAAAAATAAACTTACTATAACTGCTGAAAGAACATACTAGTTAATAATGGGCAATTGATCTGAAGTGTGTTTAACTTTTAATAAATTGTTTCACATAATTGTAGAATAGTGGGCGGCTATTTGTTGACATTTCACAATGTTTTCTCTAAAATATTTAAAAATAATAATATTTTACCTCAATGCAAATTTTTAATTTACAAAGTTTTTCATCAATAAAATAAACATTTTGTGAGCTTTCTTTGAAGGGTAAAATATGAAGAGTTTTTAAAAGAATTTTTCAATTGTGTGGTTGTTATTGTGTTCCTCTGGTTTACCTTATAGAATCAACGCTTATTCCTACAAAGGACTACACCTTCAGAGGGCTAAAAATGTGTTTTGTATATTTGTGCGATAGTAATAGGTAAAGCCTGTCCAGAGATATAAGAAAGTTACACTTTGCCTTTGATTCGAATGGGATTATCCAAGGATGGCCATAAACAAACAATGAATGAATGAATGAATAAATGCAGGTAAATTATGGTCCGTACTTAAAAATGTCTTAAAGTAAACTGCAAATCCGGAAGACGTAATTTCATTATTAAAGTAATAGTTTGGTGATTTTAAACCGATTTTTACCTGATTCAAAATGAAAGGGTTAATCCCATAAAACAAATTATGTTCTAAAGACTGTATATATAGCCACTCTAATTAGTTTTAAGCTTAGTAATTATTCTTACTTCGTGTGTAATACAGCGTTCGTTTAATCGTGTGTGAGTCATGAAAAATATGTGCGAGCCCAATGAATCTCAGGAGATAACCCCGTCGAAAAGCAGAAAGCACTTTTCTGTCGAAACTAAGGAAGTTATAAACAATGTTTATTTAAATCTCATTGAACGTGCCGTGCGGTCAGCAAGCAAGCAGCGTTAGAAAAAACGGTCACATTAACAAAAATTCCAACATCGTTTTAGATTTAAAAAAATTAACCAAAGACAAGTTTTAATGGAATCCAGTAAAATTCGGGACTGGCGATCCGAATATTCTACAAAAAATTAGGATTTACAGAGATCAGCAAAGGCCGATTATTTACTTGGATGAAACCTGGTTCGACCCATATTATGATACCCCGGAAAAGGGTTGGGTTGACTATCTATTATTATACTAATATATATTCATATAAACAATATAGCACAAATAATAATTAGAACAGATGATGATAGCGATAGTGATATTGATATATTAAGTGAATAATTATTATAAGTACCGAATAATTTGTATATTTTTGTAATCATAAATATAATTTTTAATAATAAAATATTATTTAATGTCTTACTTATTTTTATTACAAACTATGATTAAATTCTAAGCAAAATACGGACCTGTTCAGCCATATTTCAATTTTACAGCTGGCCCGGGTCTCTCCTAATAGGGATCAGTTCAGTCACTTTCTTATATCTCTGAACAGACTTTACCTAACTATTTTTCCTTTAGCACTCGTATACCAAAGATGCACTATACTTTGTGGCAGGTAGACTTTAGTCTGTTTTTATTTATATTCTGATGATGTTACCAGTTTGTGTACAAGGTTATCTGGTTGGTTGGACCATCAAAGATATACACATTGCACATTGCTCGCATAACAATATAATATTCTGGTGTGGAGGCGTATAATATGTGACATAAGTAAAGGTTATGGTGTACTTCACCTGCTCATCATTTTACAAAATACTTTCCAAAGTTCGAAGAATACTTACAATATTTTTATGGATATTGCAAATCATAGACCTGAGATTGGCTCATCTCTTTACGAATTTCATTTTAACCATCTGGCAAAAATCAATAAATTGCGATCAAACTTTTCTAATTCAGATAAAGTTTCATTGATAATAGGGGCCATAAATGATGAACACATTACTTCAGCAGTGGAAGCCGCAGGTATTAAAGATCCGAACATATTAGCTGTTTATTTAAAAAACAAATATTTCAAATTGAATAAGCAGGCGATTAATTATAATTTTAACCCTAATAAGGCAGGTCCTTCACGTGTTCCATCCACAGCCTATAATAATCCTAAGGGAGGTTACAAGAATAATAAACAATGTAGCTGTTGTGGTTCGTTGGGACATTCCAAACAGTTATGTAGACATCGCCATAAAATATGTCGTTTTTGTAAATATGTGGGGCATATAGAAAAAAATTGTTTTAAAAAGAAAGACTCTGGATATTCACACAACCAAAATGTAAAATCAGCGGTGTCACGTTTTAACGATAAAGCCGAAGATAAGACCGAGTTTGTTAAAAGTATCAAATTCAACAATAACAAAAATAAGTTTAATAAAATTATTTCTGTAAACACACATAATTACCAAGCGTTTATTGATTTCGGCAGTGATTGTTCTTTGATTTCGAGAAAATTAGCTGAACGCTTTGGTCTCATAATACGACGTCTTGAAAACAATATTAATCTTTATGGATTTTTGGGTCATTCTTCAACAGTAGAGGAATATGTAGACGCGAAAGTTAAAATTGATTCTGTCACATTAAATATAACATTCTACGTTTTGGCCACCGACTGGAATATTGAGTTGTTAATAGGAAGAAACTTTACAGAAAATACAGATATTGTCTATTACAGAATCGATAATACCTTGACGTTTCAGTATAGGGAAGATTTTTCAAAGAATATTATTACAGGTGGTTTAACACAAGTTCAACATACTAATTTAGAGACAATTTTAACCAAGCATAAGGATTGTTTTTTCCAGTCATTAAAGACATTGAAGACCTCTCACACTGTCATGATGAACATTGATCTGCTAAGTACAAATATTGTAAGACATCGACCATATAGAGTGGCGGAAGCAGATAAAACAATTTTAAGGGATACGGTTAAGGAACTTTTAGACGCTCAGATTATAAGAAAAAGCAATTCACCTTATGCAAGCCCGTCATTTTTAATTGATAAGCAAGATGGTCAGAAGCGCTTAGTAGTTGATTTTCGCCAGATTAATAAGCTTACGAAGAAAAAACCTGCATTGTTACCGATTATCGAAGAAATAATTGACAATATGTCAAACTGCAAATATTTTACTTCCTTAGATTTAGCGGCTGGATATCATCAGATACCAATGGCACCAGACTCAATTCAGTATACTGCATTTGCTACCTCTGAGGGACATTTCGAATATTTGCGTTGCCCTTTTGGCTTAAGTAATGCGCCAGCAGTTTTTCAAGAAATGATGACTGAAATACTCCAGCCATTACGAACATTTCATATTATACCATATTTAGATGACATTTTAATACCCTCTGACACTATTGAGCAAGGACTGGAGTTGCTTAGCAAAGTGTTGGAAATCTTACAGAAACATGGCTTAACAGTAAAAATGTCAAAATCTAAATTTTTGATGACAACAATTGCTTACTTAGGCTACGAAATTTCTTTTAACTGCATTACTCCCAGTAAACATAAAATTGAAGCGGTTAAATCGTTTCCCCTCCCTAAGAATCAACATCATCTACGTCAATTCTTGGGTCTCATTGGATTTTTTCGAAAATTTATTCCAAATTTTGCCCGCAAAACCGCTCCTTTGACTAGCCTTTTGAAGAAAGATACCATCTGGAAATGGACAAAGGAAGAAACGAAAATAATGGAAGAAATGAAAAATTTCATTATTTCCGAACCAGTTTTAAAGATTTTTGATCCAAAGCATACAACGATAGTCTACACAGATGCTAGTAGAGAAGGATTTGCCGGAATACTTACACAAATCGATAACAATTTGGAAAAACCAGTGGCGTACTTCAGTAAACAAACCACAAAGGAAGAAAAGAAATATCATTCATTTGAGCTTGAACTTTTGGCAATAGTGAAAACCTTAGAAAGATATAAATATTATTTATTGGGTAGAGAGTTTATTGTTATTACAGATTGCAATTCAGTAAAAAATGCATTAAATAAACAGAGTATAGTTCCGAGAATTGCGAGATGGGTTTTGTATTTACAAGATTTTTCATTTGAAGTTAAACATAAATCGGGAAATCAGTTACAGCACGTTGATGCCTTAAGTAGAAATTTTGTTGAAAATAGTCATGAGAAAACTGACCTTGAGGTACAAGAAGTATTTTTAATTGCGGAAGAGGATTACTTACGCGAAGTTCAACAAGCTGATGAAGATATAAAGAAGATTAAAGATATCCTGTTATCTGGTGATGATACTGATCAAAAAGACATTTTTACCGAGTTCGACTTAAGAGGGAACAAAGTATATAAATTAACGGCTTATGGAAGAAGATTGTACATTCCTAAAAATTGTAGATGGCAGATAGTAAAAAGCAACCACGATGATATAGGACATTTTGCGTTGGATAAAACTCTTGAACGAATTAAAGAAAGATATTGGTTTCCTAAAATGCGTAGATTCGTTCAGAAATATATTGAGGCTTGCATTCCGTGTTTGTATCATAAACATCATGGTGGTAAGAAACCTGGCTATTTACACTCAATACCAAAGTATGCAAGACCCTTCCATACACTTCACGCTGATCATCTTGGACCATTTGTAGAAACACAATCTGGGAATAAATATTTATTAGTCGTTATCGACGCTTTTACGAAATTTGTTTATTTGATGGCAGTGCCTGACACTTCCAGCAAATACGCTTTACAAGCACTAGAAGATATTTTCAAAACATTTGGTAACCCGAAAAGGCTAATAACAGATGCAGGAAAGGCCTTTGTTTCCAAAGAATTTATGAGATATACAGAAGAAAAGGGTATCAGGGTATTTACCACAGCAGTTGGCATGGCTAGAGGAAATGGACAAGTAGAGAGAGCTAATAAAACGATATTAGATGCATTGGCAACAATGGGTGCCACTTTAGAGAACGCTTCATGGGACGTTAATGTAAAGAACATTCAACATGGTATAAATAGTACGAAACACCGAATTACCGAAACAACCCCGGGTGAATTGTTGTTTGGTTATAAATTACGATTAGACGGAGATAAATATGTCACTGATGAGGACATTGACCCTGTCGATATTACTACTTTACGAGCTGTTGCTGCTAGAAGACTCGAGGAAAATCGAGAAAAACAAAATGAACAATTTAATAAGAAGAGAGGTCCACCGATTACATACTGCGTTGGGGATCTGGTTTTGACCAAGATTACAAGTTTTCCCAGCAATAATAAGGAGAGCAAGAAGTTGCTGGAGAAGTATAGGGGACCGTTTCGAATCGTTGAAGTGCTGCCCAACGACAGATATAGAGTAAAAGAGGACATTCATTCAACGCGAACACGACGTCCATATGAAGCTGTTGTAGGCAGCGAGCACATCAAACTGTTCAGATTTCAACAGGTATATGAATAGCGTATCTGACGCATAGTATATGGTAGGTAGCGTATCTGACGCAAAAATAATGACATTTTAATAATGTATTTGACATTTGTTTGTTAGCATATTTGATGCATAAAAAAGGTTTAAATGAGCAACGTTTTTGACGCTTATGTTTTTATTTGATGCATCCAAAAGGTTTAAATGAGCAGCGTTTTTGACGCTAATGTTTTATGTTCTTGTTGGTGACGTCACCCCTAGCTACTGTGCGTATTTGACGTGTACAAGTATCTGACTTGATAATCAGCGTTTTTGACGTGTACAAGTATCTGACTTGATAATCAGCGTTTTTGACGTGTATAAGTATCTGACTTGATAATCAGCGTTTTTGACGTGTTCAAGTATCTGACTTGTTAATGGCGTTTTCGACGCAGACATGTTATGTTGAGTAAGGTGGCGTATTTGACGCACACTTAAAGTTTTGTTTATTTACGTATCTGACGTAAGTTCTCGGAAGTTGCCACAAATTTGCCAGTTTCCGATCGAGGACGATCTTTCCGTCAGGATGGTCGAGTGCCGTCTCCGTCCTGTTAAATGTTAGAGAATGCCCCTCGCGGTTGGGAAGTACCGACACGATGGCATGAAGGTGACGGCGCGCGGTGTGGCGGCAGAGCTTCTTGAGTTGTCGATTGGAGAACAAAAGTGCTCAGTTGTGAATATTAATAAGTTCTTGGACTAATAAAAGGTCATTTTTAAGTAAAGCCGTGTATTTCCATTCTGACAGACAACATAAGCAAACAGACACCAAAATGATGGTAATGAAATAGGCAGATATAGATGTGAAATATTCTGACTAATATGGTCTGTTATTGATATTAGTTGGTCCGTATGTAAATTAACATATTTAAATATGTATTTTAGTATTTTTATGTCGCAATTTCAGTCCTGGCTTGGTTAAATTTTTTAAATGGCCCTGAATAAAATTCCTTTAAAATATTTACTAAAACTATTATTTTTTTTATTGCTTCTCGAGATTTGCACACAAACAATATTATATGACTTCATGCAAATAGGTATTATCCGAATAGTTTACTAATTGGATTGATCAAGTCATTTTTATTTTTTTTCTGTCAAGCTTTGTTTTTAACCAATTTAATACTATTTACAATGGATTAGTAATTACACACCGATTTAATTGATAATTTATCTAAATGAATTGTGCCTATTGTTATATGTTTTATGTTAAATTTTATTTTAGGATGAAACTACTTACTACAAGGCCAATGAATAATAAGTGTATCTATAATCTGCCAATCAATACATGAAGGATATCGTGGAGTTTAGTGGGTACGTGCAGAATATTGGGTAATTTTACTCTAATTTATTTAAAACTACAACGGAAAGTATGTCCCCGTTGTTGGCCCATCGATACTTGTCAAGACCGTTTCGATCATACGCATAATACCAATGCAAATAATATATAAAAATAATAATTTCACTTTTCCCATTTTTTTTTTCTGACCTTTACTTTTCCTGTTTCTGCTTTCGACTCGAACTGGTATACGAAGCGATAACGAATAATTAAAATGGGCCGCAAAAAGAAAATTACACTTTCTTTAATGACCGGTGTCGATCGAAGTAAAATTACTCTCCAACAAATGTCGTCTTAATGAGCATAACTGTAGCCGCGCTTTATCAGATGCATCATTAAAAGAAAATCATTCACAATCAATTTGTTGTGAGGTTTTAATGAGATACCTTCATGTGCTTTGAACGTAAGGTAACAAGAAGTAAAAACTACCTCGCAGTAAACTTTGAATATTTTCCGGGTGTCTTTGATTAATTTTTTTCATATGTGAAATGACTTTTGTCAAAAATTTGACGAGTCAATTGAATTAATCAACGACACGCGAAAACGTTTCAATGCTTACTGCGAGGTAGTTTTTTTTACGTTATTTATATACTGTGGGTAGTGCACTGGATACTACTTGAAAATATCTATATGCGATCGTTTTTGCCTTTTTATTACGTTCAAAGATAGCGGAAATACGTTAAATTTAAATTTCACCCCTTGTGTATGGAACCCGAGACCCGAGGAGGGCTGTGGATATCCGGTTTGCGGCATTTTTTGTTTTTAAAAGAACTAACACAGGTATGGTCCGTCTATCTATCTTACAAACCAGGGTTGGGCAAAATTTGATTTTTATTAAAAAAATCAAAAATCATTGATTTTTTTTATTTTTATTGATTTTATTAAAAATATAACATTTTTCTCTCTTTTCAAATTAATACAAATTATTTTAATGCCGGTCTAACAATATAGTAGGTCTAAATTCTACCCAAAATATTGTCAGAACGCGCTTCTTGCAAGAAAATTCCTGTCGCGACTTGATTCTTTCCCGATCTATAAATTGCCGTAGCCCAATATGTCTCGCGTATTTTGATGTTGATTGTTCAAGGGAGTGGAAGTAAATCGTTTTTAATATGTTATATTGTTCATTGTTCTAAATTAAAAATAAATGGTTTCATTAAATCATGATTTTTTTTTTAATAAAGTGATTTAAATCATGATTTAAAAAAAAATCAAGTGATTTAAATCATTATTTATATCGTGATTTAAATCACTTGATTTAAATCAGCCCAACCCTGTTACAAACTCATTATAAATGCCCTAATGCCGATAAGACCCAGCGGGTGCTGGAATGAAAGCAGGGACGCACTCGTTGCTGATAGAATAAAAGGTTGCGCTGCCCCTAATTATTTTAAGAGGATTACTGAGAAACTGTAATAATAGAATAGTCTTTAAATAGATCCTTACCTGGAGTTCTCAGATCAGTTGGCCGAATTTTACACCTCACACAATAGGTGATTATGACGGTAAGGGATTAGCATTTATAAGGAGTAAGATAGATAGACGGACCATAGATGAAGACAGAGTAAAACCCAAAGCGCACATGGCAACATTTCGCATAGATCCTTAATTTAATGTAGAGTTCGACAAAATGGTAGAGTCTGTTCAGAGATATAAGAAAGTGACTAACTGATCCTTATTAGGAAAGACCCGGGCCAGCTGAAATATGGCCGAACAGGTCCGTATAGAATCTTTAATGGTTTTTGCAGACAAAGAAAGTCCATTTAGAATCCATCCGTCTTTAGATCCAGCATGCAAAATCGTAATTCGTGTACCTCTCTTTGATGGCGCGCTTGTTTTACACTTGCCGCTTAAGTCAACCCAACCCTTTCCGGGGTATCATATGTGTCGAACCAGGTTTTATCCAAGTAAATGATCGGCCTTTGCTGATCTCTGTAAATCCTAATTTTTCGAGATATTCGGATCGCCATTTCCGAATTCTAATGGATTCCATTAAAACTTGTCTTATGTTAATTTTTTTAAATCTAAAACCCATGCGTTGGATACACTTCCATAACGTTGTTCTGTCACATTTAACGCCGGTTTCATCTTTTTCAAAATCTAATGTAGGCACGCTTTGTTCCTCGTATAACTTGTAAATTTTACGCCGTATTATATCTTGATCATTTCCATCTACCTTCGAGAAAATGCCAGTATCGGTTCTTTTTTCCTCGCTAAAATGGGATTATTCACAATTTTCCATACAGTTGATGTTGGAATTTTTGTTAATGTGGCCGTTTCTTTTAACGCGCTGCTAGCTTGCTGACCGCACGTTCAATGAGAGTTGAACAAACATTGTTTATAACTTCCTTAGTTTCCACAGAAAAGTGTTTTCTGCTTTTCGACGGGGTTATCTCCTGAGATACATTGGGCTCGAACATATTTTCCATGACTCACACACGATTAAACAAACGCTGTATTACACACGAAGCAAGAATAATTACTAAGCTTAAAACTAACTAGAGTGGCTATATATACAGCCTTTAGAACATAATTTGTTTTATGGGATTAACCCTTTCATTTTGAATCAGGTAAAAATCGGTTTAAAATCACCAAACTATTACTTTAATAATGAAATTACGTCTTCCGGATTTGCAGTTTACTTTAAGACATTTTTAAGTACGGACCATAATTTACCTGCATTTATTCATTCATTCCTTGTTTGTTTATGGCCACCCTTGGATAATCCCATTAAAAGGCAAAGTGTAACTTTCTTATACCTCTGGACAGGCTTTACACTAAATGGCTTCCACTCAAGTGACTGTACGGATTTGAACTTGGTCAAACTTTACAAGCTGATACAGTTCTGGGTTTTCAAGCTGGGCCACGTAGTTCGGGCCGTGGAAAAATGCATTGATCAATTTAAAATAAATTTTTACGAACGTAAAGGTCAACAATGGTTATAAATGTACCTACTTTGGGTGTGGCCAAAGACACAGTTTTACAAATGGACAATAAGTATAAAGCGGTACGACTCGACCCTGTGCATGTATCGAAGTGGGACATGGTCTTTACACGGTCATATAGTATCAGTTTTGGGTGTCGTGTTAAAAATTGTACAGTTGCGACTCTTTTAGATTAACCATGGAACTAACGTAACCCGAACGAAAAAATTTCTTTCCTTGGTTCAGTTACATATTATAGTTTTCTCTTACGTTGTCAACCCCTGTACCAGTTGGATATTTCGATATCCGAAAATTAAAATCAAATCAAAAAATCCCTTATTGTTCTAAGGATACCTACCTTGTTGACAAAGGTATAATATACAAGAGTAACGAAACAGAACACAAGAGTACAACAACATTAAATGAAATGAGACATGGTTAAATCGTTAAAAGTCAAAACAACATGAGATTAATAAATATACTAGAAAACAAGTAGTTAAAAATAATAATTCAAAATTTAAATAGTCGAGTTCTACGTGATAATTTTTTTATCTCAACACGTCGTCAAAATACTCATCAAGAGTGTAATATATTTTTTCTAGTACTTAATAGTTTTTTGGTACCTAAATTTTTTTTCCGCCACAAATTAAAGATTTTTTAATTAGGCTGGATCGTGGAATTGGTAAGTTTAGGAGAAATGATTGACGTGTGTTATAATGGGTGGTGACAGACAGCTCACTTTGATATTTTTTAACATTAAGCAAACAGCTTCCAGGATAAAGGTACAACAAAGAGGTAAAATTGAGTTATTAAGAAACAAAGAACGACAAGAATCACGAACCTTAGCACCACACACATACCTGACTGCCCCTTTTTGCAACACAAAGACAGATTGGAATATGTACTGCGCACCAGATCCCCAAAAACAAATACCTACCATAACGAAGATGGGACTCAATCAGAGCATAATACGAGTATTTTGCCTAAGGAAAACCCAGATTGTTTGAGAAAATCCTAATGGCATAGCTTTTGTAACAAATTTACTATGTGGTTCTCAAATCTAAGATTGGTGTCCATGTACAGTGCCAAAAGTTGACTAACATCGGGCATAGAGATCGCCTCGTCCTCCAGATAGACATTATGCAGATCACAGCGAAATCCCAATATGTTAGTCTTTTAAATATTAAAGGATAGCAAATTCGCATCGCACTACTCCTTGATTTTGTACAAATTATTCTTTACATTTAAAGAAAGCCTATCGGCAACCGTGTCATGCCAAAAGATGATTGTGTCATCGGCGAAAATGATGAACGTCCCCGCTATATCAAGATTGGGCATATCGTTAATGTAGATAAGGAAAAGGAGAGGGTCAGGTAGGAATCCCTGAGGAACGCCCATATCTAGGCTTAATTCTCCAGAGTTACTGTTATTAAAGACAACCGTCTGGAGACGACCAAGACCACTCCAAGGCCACACCTCTAAATCCATAAGCCTCCAACTTCCACATCAGTATTATGTGATTCACGTAGTCAAAGGCTTTTGATAAATCACAAAACACCGCTGCAGGAGACTCCCCAGAATTTAAGGAGACATACATACATACATTGCTTGTACTCCTCTCAGCCTGAAATCCAAACTGTTGCATGCTCATATTGCCCATAAGGTTGTGTCTATTCAAAAAAGCAATCATTCTAGGCTTAACAAGTTTTTCCACTATTTTGTACAAAGTGGGGAGCAGTGCGATAGGTCGAAAGTTAGAGGGATTATCACGGTCACCGCTCTTAAAAAGCGGAACAACTACTTACTTAAAGGTTAAAATTTTGTGTTTCATTTTTCAATGGTTAGTTTTCCTAAATAATCTGGTTAATGACAAGGTTTTAAAGCCCTGATAATACTGTCGCTGTCGCTTTTTTGTGTGCCCCTTGTATTCAAACAAAGTTTGGCGTAATTTTTTTTTTATAGAGGATTACGTGTGTGAAATTGGGTGCGTATCATACGCACTAACAAATATCGAAACTCCCAAATCCCGTATCGGCATTAACTGGTATATCTTATCTTTAAATAAAACCTTTGTAAAATTCTCTCTTATCTTTATAATCTCTTAATAGTAAATCGTATTGTACGATTTAGAAAAAAATGTTTAAAAATTACACTGAGTCGCACAAGGAGAGAAGTTTTATAATCGCAACAATCAAAAATTGGCGTACTTAAATATAATCAAATGTCAAAAATGACAGGCAATGTGCACAGTGCACACGTCTCTTCTACTCTGTATAGGTATAGTCTATGCATAAAAAAGTCAGTTTCATCAAGATTTTTATAAAAATATACGAATAAAGGTGGAATGTTTTTTAAGGTGTAATTTTATTTAATAATCACACACTGTACGTTTAATGCACCTGTTAAAGTCGCATCAAAAATATAAATTACTATACAATTAAATTTATCGTTCAAGAATTTTATTGCTTATAAATTGCAAGAAGGTATTAACTGTGCACCTTGGAAATTGCAATTTTTTCTACCGGGTGTTCCCGCGTGTCTAGGGTCACGGCTCGTTGGCCGCCATGTTTCGCTACACTCTGTGACGATTGGCAACAGTTGCTAAACTACACAATAAATATTATGTTGACGTTTAAATAAAATGTCCATAGTTGAATTATAAACCCAAAATTAATTTTGGTAAATATCTGTAACCGAAACACCCAAAGAATGTTTCCTGCAATGCTAAGCATGAAGAAAATACCCTGACACTGAGCCTGATATTCAGCCCTATGTTTAAACACACAAGTTAACTTTTAACGTACCGTTTTCATGACAACAACCGAAAAAAGCCTACTTTTTCCTCGAAAAATGAAATTTTTGGTAATAACTATAATATGTATATTTACTATACTTACGGCTTTCATCTGGACTCTCCATAGAATCGCCATTGAGATGCATTTTGCTGGGTCTATAACGTACGTCCACCATAGGAAAGGATACTCTGGATCATGTTAGGGCACTATACCTGGAAAAGAAACACGAATCTAAATATAATTTGTTAGTTTATTGGTTTGCTTTAAACGCACTACAATTGAACACCCTGTATAGTGAAATATAATAAAGGAAACGAGCGTATAATAACAAATATTTTTGCGTTGTAGTATTTCAAGTGGGCACTTGCGAATTTTTTCATGATATAATAGTTATTTTGCTCTTAGATCGAATGATATTCGATATTTCCGTGTGATGTCATTTTTCGGTCAGAGTGTAGGCTTATTCGTTCGTGATCTTTACACTGATTTGGAAAATGGTCATTATTTTAAATTTACTGTTGAATTTTTGCCGGAACCTTACCTTTACGTATTTATATTACAATAAAGTGGGAGAGAATTGCTAAATTATATCACATTAAATTTATTGAATGTAGATAATTTTTTGTTAGAAGAAGACACGACGGCCGATTTCTTTCTTTATACATCTAATACGTTTTAGAGTGGCTATGCCCTTTAAGATACCTGCAACATCCGCCACTGCACCTCTAAAACAATGCCTACCTAGTGATTTTTCATTCAAGTTCTTCCTGCCGTGCACAGAACAAAAGACTGTTACATCCGTTCACAGGCTGATACTTCTCGTTACATTAGGTATTCTATCGCTTCCTGCGAGAAGATTTTATTTCGTTTCTCGTCCTTTCTTCTATTTCTTTCTTTGTGTATGACGATCGTTTATGTTTATGCATATTGCTTTATTTTTCTAGTAAGTCGATGGAAGAGAGAATAGTTTGTTTTCTTCTCAATAAGGATACATTGACACAAATTGTTGTTATACAGAAAACGGTTTGATTAAACAATGAAAATAATACATCCTCATGTCAAAACATCACTTTTGCAAAACCTCAGAGCAGTATTGCCGGCATACTTTCCATTCTCAGTTTTGTAATTAATTCTTCGATCATTAATTTGTGACACCCGTCGATGCCGTAACAAAAACAAGTCTATTACATAGTTGGCTGACCTTTCGGGTTTCTAGTATTTCTAGTTGTGATGCTACAGCTTCTGCAACATGTTATCTAAAATGATTGATGCAATAATTATTGAATTGATGATTTCAATAAGTATGTTTCTGGAGGACGTCATTGTTGATAGTTTGAAGTTAGAAAATGCCATCAGAACAGACAAGTGAGGTCAGTATCGAGATACTTGTCTATCTGCCTGTTCTGGCCTTTCTTCTTTGCCACTTATAACATAAAAAATATAAATCCATGTTTTCTAACTGTAAAATAATATGATATATGTAGTGAAATTTATGATTTCTTGTAAACGAGACAAATAAAATAATACATATAAAAAAATTACGTATAAATTCAATCGGAGAAAATAATTGACAGTAATTTGTTATACATATTTTATAATCTGTACATGTCTGATAAGTTTTTTATCGATTATTTATAATTAATATAATATATTATTTATCACGGATTTAAATTACAATAAGCCTGTTTATATATATCTATGTTAATATAGACAACGTAGAAAGGTGTTTTGCATATAAAAGGTACTACTATCTCCTTTTAAGTGTAATGTTTATACAGTGTGTGATGCAGTGGAGTGCAACAAGGCAGATTTTAGGCCATTTGAATTTATTAGAAGGGTAGTAATGTTTTTTTGCCAACAATCTCTTATCGTTATTTGTTAATAAAAGTTCTAGGCAAGTACTTTAAAAATTGCAAATATAAATGCCTAACTGGATTAGCGTCTTGAATTACCGGATATCCTTTTTAAGTTGCCATATTTTAATGTGCAGTTATTCTATCTTGTATTCACGTCAATATCAATTTGCAATTTTAAATTTACTTCTTACAAAATCTTTGTGAATATAATTGAATGTACCTGTTACAAATTAAGGCTGATAAAATAGCGGGTATTATACGCTATGCATTCCATAATATCGGTATTGTCTAGGTAAAAGTCAATGAACCTCAGATCTTTTGTGTCCACTCTTTTGCGATCAACCATGTCCATTATTACCGATCGTGGGATCGACAATACCATTTTGTTTTTATCGGGTACAGAGGCACTGAAAAAAATCCTTTACGGCGCTCAGCGAACGGTAAAGTCCGTATTGAGTGTGGTCCTATATGTACCACCATTGAGTGTTAAATTTAACACTCAATTTTTTACTGTGAGGGAACAAATGATCCCCACTTTAAAAACCCTATTGCAAAGATTAAAAAAAGATGATACAGGAATAGAGTGTTGTCGTGAGACTCTAAGGCAATGTATTTTAAGAAATGGTTTTAAAATGAAAAAAATTAACAAACGACAAGTAATTATGGAATCGGCCCGGTTAAAAAGATGGAGGATGGAAAACCTAATTGCAGTCCATGGATAAAGACAGGATGGAAGGGATATTATTTATTTGGACGACAGACATGAAGTTCCAGATAAAGGTTGGGTAGATTTATCGGGTCAATGCAGAACTAAAGCTCCATCAAATAACAATAATTCATGCTAGGACAAAAAACGGATTTATACCAAACGCTTTGGCCTTATCAGCCAAAAATATAAAGGACTCCCTTGTTGATTATTACGATGATACTACGGCAGAACTATTTGAAGACTGGTTTAAAAACAAATTATTACCAAATATACCATCAAATAGTGTGATAGCCATGAATAATGCGAGCTACCACAGTCTCAGGTTAAATAAAGTTCCGTGTTCCAATAACACAAAAGTTACCGTCCAGGACTATATGTTGGAAAATAATATGTATTTTGAGGAAAATTGCACAAAAAAGCAATTGCTCGAAATTTTAAAATCATTTTCATTAAAAAAGCAATATTAAGCTGGATTTATAAACTCGAAAAGTTGGTGAGGTTGAAGTTATGATCAAGTTTGTGAGGTTAGATATTCCTAACTCCGAGCATAAAAATTGGTTATCTCGAACCTTACATGAGCTTTACATGAACAACATGAACGAGTGTATAAATGGAACTGAGTGTTCCCTTTAGTTTAAATTAAAGTCCTATTTCCAACACCAACTGAACCTCAACCTCGCCAACTTTTCGAGTTTATAAATCCAGCTTTATTGTGACACTTTGGCCGCAGAAATGGGTCATACCGTGTTAAGACTTCCTCCTTATCATTGCATGTTCAACCCAATTGAACATATATGACACTAGCTGAAAGCATCGGTAAGGAGGAATAATCGCCAGCCTTAAATTCTTCTGTGACAGCTTTAGTACAGTCAGAGATACAAAATATTCCAAACAAAAGCTGGTAAAATTATGTAGCGCATGTTCAAAAAGTAGAAAAATCATACGTAAATATAGATCTGTTGCCCAGAGAAAGAATTATTGTGAACTTGGATAATGACAGTGACAGTGAAACTGACTTGGGTTAAAATGTAATAATTATTTTTCTGACGCGGTACTTTTTGTAGGTGTATATGTATATTTTGTTTTAATTAATAACCGTCCTATATGTTATAATTTTAATTGTATTGTGTCTTATATGTATATATCTTATTTTATCAGCAACGAGTGCGTCTCTGCTTTCTTATCGGCATTAGGGATTAGCCGAGGGCTTAGCATTTATAATGGGCTTGTAAGATAGATAGACGGACTTTACTTGTGTCCGAAACTAATCATTCAGGTTGGTTTTGAATTGGTTTGGAGATTACACCTGTTGGGGAACACGACCTCAGAAAGGTCGTTCCATAGTAATGATGTTTTTATAGATAAAGGAATGTTTTAACCAGTGCATGTTGTGCGAGAGGTAAAGGTTTGATTTAAAAAAAAATAAATACGCCGCTGTTTTTTTCTCAAAATGATAGGATTTGTTATTAGCAATTTAAAGCTCAGATTAGCCGTTTTCGATAAATCCGAAATAATATAGAGTTATGCGTGTTGATTGGTCGCTAATTGTGAATTACTACACTAGGGCACTAATGCATATTGATTACTTACCGACAACAGATAAAGGAGAAGATTATTTTCTGGCCTACATCTCAACAAAAACGAAAAAAATGGAAAGTCATTATTAAAAATATGCCGGTCTGCAACAAAACTGAATATCTTTATACTTTACATAACAAGAAATCATATTAATCAAAATAATTTTCATTAAATAGAACGGATCCGACGAAAATGATTTAACATTTAATTTTATTTATTTAATTGCCGTTTATGTAATAAAAATAATAATAAAGTTAGGGGAATGAACTTTAATCATTGTACATTGGTCTTATAAATTGTATTTTGCTGATGTCTGTCTATGTGTAGTTTTTCGCAGTAGCTCTGGTAACTGGCGAGCTTTTTGCTTAAACTGCGACAGTATTTAAAGAAGGAATGCGTACCCAATAACTGCATTTATTTGCATAGGAATTTTAAAACTTTTGCTTCGAGATAACGGCAATTGGTATGAATGACCCTATTGCGAATCCGATCTTACGCTTTAACAGTGTAAAACCAAATCCACTAATATTATAACCATTTTGAAATTTAATTTTAGCGTAGCTCTCTTATTTCTTTTCAGCTCTTTTTGTTTCGGGTCTAAAACAATGACAGTAACACACTTTTAAGAAGGAACAAATATTTAAACGTTGACATAAGAATAAGCAAGTCTATTTTCTTTGGTACATGAGCAGATTAACACCTTTTTTTCGGTACCTACAGTTAACTATTCGTAATAATATAAACAAAACGAAACCTTGGTCGTTCAACTCATCGACCAAAAACAATGACAGTTTTTTCAGCGTGGATTAATACACAGACAAAAAAAACGTCCGTAATAAATTTGCATAGGAAATATACACCTGTAAAAGGACTATATCATACACACAACGGTAACGGTACCACACATCCATGGGAAAAATCTCAAGGTGTACAAAACACAATGTAAACAATCCTATAAATTTCAATGTAGCTCACTTTCTTTTCATCGTCTTGGTAAAACGATCTCACGAATCCACCCACTATCTCCTTGGTACATTCCGCGAATTCCTATTATTATCGATATCGTTCGGAAATCTGGGTACTACCACAATGGGTACTGTGGTAAATTTGTTCGGCATTCTCAATGGTCGTGCCGGTGTCCACCTTTCTTTTATGGTACGCTAGGACATTTTTTTTATAACTCGATCATAAAACGAGGGAAAATAGTTTTTTTTTAAGATCCCGACATTCTGTGTGTTGATTGATCACAATCCCATGATGTAATGAGTATTTTTTTACACCAATGTAATAATATAATTACTTATCAGGCAGCAGATATACAGGGTGTCTCTTAAAGGTCTGCACAAAATCTGAGCACATATTCCCGAGGCCAAAATAACGCGATTTAAAGCAACTTACCCTAGTCCGAAATTGCTCCGTTTTCGAGATACAGGGTGGTAAAGTTACAAAATAAAAATCGAAAAAAAAATTCGCATCCCAAAAAACTCCCGGGTACCAAGTTTTAAAGTAATACGTTAAATAACGTTCATTCATTTTAAAAAATTCGATTTTTATTTTTTAACTAGTAAGGCAAGTTGCTTTAAATAGCCTTATTTTGGCCTCAGGAATATGTGCTCAGATTTTGTACAGACCTTTTAGAGACACCCTGTATAAAAGTAAGTATAGTATTAACAAATAAGTAGAATAGAGAAGGTATTCATTCACCTATTCACCCATATATTAGACAAGATTTACAATCAACATTTTTTTTTGCTCGCTCTCGTTTTGAAAATATTTGATACGAGACGATTTTTCCTTAATATTTTTTGAGACATTTTTTTCATAAAGAAAGATTTGCTCTCTACTTCTACCAGTAGCGTCAGCGCTAGCACGTATTTTGATATATTTAACGAAAAAAATGATACGCCACTGTTTTTCTTCAAGAGTTTCATAAAATCCCATGAACTTCTCATTGAAAAGCTATATCGTTATGGCATTATAGTATATTTTTAAATGATGCGAAGTAATAAATCAATCAAAACCGTCTTCTCCATGGGCGTGCAAGATTTTTCGGCATGTATAGATTTAAATAGGCCTGAATTTTTAAATTTGTGCGGAATTAGTGCAAGTATCGAGTATCGATATTAAATTCAAGTTTTGTCTTCAAATATATATTTTAATATATTATTTTTTTTAGCTTAAAATTATGTACAGAGGAGTACAGGCGTACCATTTACCTGGAATTTTAGAAAGTAATGTTATCAAAACTAATTAGAGTCTAGGTACTTATTTCGTTTTTGCTCTAATCATTTTATTCCTTTTTTTTTTGGGTTATCCAACCAAGACTAGACAAGGCGATTTTTTGACTTTTCCTGTACTTTTATAAAAAAACTGAAATAGCCATCTTAAGTCATTTTCTCCCGCGAATTCGAATATCTTCAGCAAAAAACAATTGAACATCAAACAAAAGTACTAGGGGTCACTTTGATATTTTTTTAAATGGGATGCCGTATTTTTAATGAGCTTATCCGATTTCTCATATAAATTTTGATCTAAAATGTTGGATTTTTAATTCAAAAACGCCTTTTTTCTTCAGTTTTAAATTCGGAAAATGTTCGTCTACCGTTTTTTTTTTTTTTTTTTTTTTGTTTTAGATCAAAATTATATGAGAAATCGGATAAGCTCATTAAAAATACGGCATCCCATTTAAAAAAATATCAAAGTGACCCCTAGTACTTTTGTTTGATGTTCAATTGTTTTTTGCTGAAGATATTCGAATTCGCGGGAGAAAATGACTTAAGATGGCTATTTCAGTTTTTTTATAAAACTACAGGAAAAGTCAAAAAATCGCCTTGTCTAGTCTTGGTTGGATAACCCTGTACCTAATCCTGGTTACCTGTTTGCTAATTATGTGGTTATTATGCCTATATGGGTGCCTCTATTGGAATGATACACCTATTTATATCTATATACATACCTACCTTGGGTGTTTGTTTCTCAGTGAAACTAATCAAAGTGTGAAGTGTCAGTGTTTTTTTAATTAAATATGGAGAATTTTCAACAATTGCCTAAACGCCCTAGAGTCGCTCCATGTACATAAAATGAAAACAAATTAATTCTTAACTATTACGATTGTATTAAAAGGAAGAATGCGGATTTGAGTGTTGACAATGCAGTGCAATTTACAGCAGATATGCTTAACGTTGGGAAAACAACAATAAATAAACTTTTAAAGGAAGAAAAAAGTGTTGGCATAAAACCTCCAAAAACTTTTCTAGGGCAACCAAAACTTGAGCTGGATGACGTTTTAATGCAGAGAATAAGCGAAAAGTTCATAGTTTCTTTAAAGAAAAAGAAATTCCCACGCTGGACAAAGTTTTGTCATTAATCTGAGAAGACCAGGACTACCCATTTATGTGTAGAAATACGCTTTGGAAATTATTAACAGAAATGGGTTTTCGGTGGAAAAAACATAATAGGAAATAGATTTTAATAGAGAGAAGCGATATTTACTTAAGAAGCATCCGAAAAGCCAGAGGAGGGGAAACTCTTAAAATATTTATTTAGAATCATAATATCTGTCTTTGAGAAGGCAGTGTCTCCCTGGTTGATGAGGTGTCGGATTTTGGTTCGATCACTAGTGGAGTACCACAAGGATCTATCCTTGGGCCTTTGCTTTTTGTGATCTATACCTTTCTTTCTACCTGCAGTTGTTTTTGTTATGCCGATGACATATCCCTACTATGTAGCCGCAATAATATTCAAGATCTTAAGGAAAATTGGCTTCTAGGGCTGACATCTGGTTTACGCAGAACTGTCTTAATTTAAATACCGATAAAACACAGAAAGTGGTTTTCTCGACTTCACATGTTGAGTCGCTGAGAAGTAGACTATCATCTCGCTATCTTGTAATTAAAAGATTGAAATTATTTCTCAATAATCGGGTTATTTTGGACATCTATTATTCGCACGTACACCTTTTCTATGGGGGAACTCGTCCAGCTCTTTACAAGTCTTTCGAATGCAAAGAAGATCAATTCGTATAAATTGTTAGATGTGGTGGGCGTAAATATTGCAAACCACACTTTATTAATCTAAAGGTGTTGACGCTTCCAATGACGATATCGTCATTGGACGCTTCCATCCAAAGACATTATAGTTCTAATGTCTTTGCTTCCATCACATTACTTGAAATTTATAAGAACAGAAATCGTTTTCAACATAACTCAGATATTCACAATTATTATGGTACAAGATCGGCTCATTTAATACGAACAAATAGGTATAGGCTTAATAAATCTATAAATAATTCATTTAGGATTGAACTGTATAATGTACTTCCTACAAGTAGTGTCCAAAGTCTTTATGAAAGAAAATTTAAACTTGTGAAAAAATTTCTTGAAACGCACGCATTTTTTCAGTTACTCAATACTTGGATGTTGTTAATCCTGCTTGTGCAATTTTCAAACTAGTGATTTGAGTATATTATTCTTCTACTTTTTACTGCTTGATGTACGACTTTATTTATTTGTCTTTTTATAATGTATGTCTATGTAAGATAACTATTTATAAACTCATTATGTTTTAATTGCATCTATCTATCGTCAAAAATATGACTTGCTACAATTTGTCTTGTATACAAAAAGTGGTCAAATAGATTATTATTTATTTATTTTCCTAAATTTTAATATTTTGACATTTTAATGACAATAGTTTGATTCAGCCTATAAAGTTTACCCAAATACCTACCTAGATCTCAAGTCAGTATCTTTATTTTGATTGCGCAAATATTAAGAAAAAAACATCTTCGGTGTCTACTTTTTGCGTGGTGTCAGTTAGGATATGGGGGGGGAGGGGGGCATACGACAAAATGTTACATGACTTTCTGACCCCATTTCGACCCAATCTACTCGATCCCTAATTATTAACCAGGACACCCGGTAGATTATACACTGTGTATCAGCCAAATGGAATAAATTCGATAATAAATACATGGGGGCATGTCCGAAAAAACGCTCGGACACGTCGATTGGTATTTCTAGTTGCGCATTTTCATTTCATGTACAATATCCTATACCTATCTTCAACTGTTTCGGAAATATTAAGTGTTTGCAGATTTATTGCAATAATTACCAACACACTAAAAAACTAATAAGTAATACTGTTTATTTCTTTATAATGTAAAAAATTTACAGTCCTTTACAAAGATGCAACCGGGGAGGACATTGAAAATGCCGAAGCAGAGTGCAACGCTTGTGACTATTGTGAGATTTGAGATCTGCGAAAACTCATAGATTTGAATGTTATATTTAGGTAGCTGATATAAGGTTTATTGATTCATAATATAAAAAATAGTAAAATAAAGGTTATAAACTCTAACGCGCCTCTAAGGTATGGTTTGGCTGGAGCAGTCAGCGGCCGCGGCTGCCGTTCGCGATTGGTAGCTCGGTACTGGTTTAATGCGATTTGCCGATTTGTATGTACACGGTTTCACTGCCGCAGCTCAGCGACACAGCGTTCGCCGTCAATTGCAGTGGCTGCGTTCGGACTGCTAGAGAGACCAGTCCAGCCGTGATCGCTCAGCAGAATGCCACCGTTTTCGGCAATTGCTGACGAGTGTTTGATAGAGGAGGTGCAAAAGTATACAACTATGAGAACGAAAATTACAAAAATGTTGTAATGAAACAAAATGCATGAAAAAAAGTGGCAGCAAGTGTAGGGAAGAACGGTAAAGTGTACAAAACCATTCTGTTTATTTTTCAGCATTACATTACAAAGCTTATAATTAGGGTAGACTGGGGCAACTGCGAAGCCCTTTTTAATAGTTCAAGTTTATTTCCTTCCTACTTTAAATATACAATATTTATAAAAGTGTCTTTGTAAGAAAGTAATAGTTTAATATGTTTACTTTTCATACTGCATAGGGCACTCATGAATTATTTTTGGGATCTTGAGATTTGAATGATTTTTTTTTATACCGAAATTTTACACTTACCCCAAAAAGGGAAAGTGTAAAATCGGAATACAATTTCCATGCATGTTCGCAGAAGTGGTAATGGGAAAGTGTAAATGAAGTTTATCTACTTTCATTTAGTAATATGAATTTTACAGTTCTGTAAATCGTTTTGTAAGGGCATCTATTACAGCACTAGTGCTGTAATAGATGCCCTTACAAAACGATTTTTAATAGCAGGTGCATTTTTATTTTTAAAAATGCCTTTTGCCAAATATTTTTATTCATAGATGAAAGTAGATAAAATTTTGTACAATATTCTTGTTGTAAATTCATATTACTACACTCGATGTTTTATTAAACTCGGCTGACGCCTCGTTTAACAACTTTGACATCTCGTGTTGTAATATGAATCTTTACAACACTTATATCGTAAATAACTATTATATCTCCCATGCCAATTTTTCTTTTTACAGACTTAAAAAAAAATAAAAATCTTGGAAGTTATGAACTTTTTATTGTTGGGAAATAGTTAGCCAAGCAAATCATAAAAACGAAAAATTAAAAGGTACCTCTGAAAAATAATAAGTAAACCAAAATAACCCTCAAAAAATTCCCAATAACAAGAATAATATTTTTATAAACAATGTTTGGCTTTAATCTCTAAAACAGTAGGAGTTATTCCCAAGGAGAAACTAAAACAGAAAAGAAACTTAAAGTTTAAAAATTCGAATAATTTTATGGAACTTGTTAAATATTGTATCCCGCAAAATTCACATTAAAATGAAAACCTCCTCGGCGTGTTACTACCGGTTCAGGTAAACGAGTCACTATATCGTCTAGCTGTACTACATCGACATCATCGGTGAGTGGCCATAAAAAAATTGTCTTTTAGTTTTCTAGTAAACTTGATTTCAAAGCCGTTGTCAACAGTATTTACCTGGCCAATAAAATGTTTCTTTGCTTTTGGTAATGTGTATTTAACCAGTACCCAGTCTTCAATGGAAATATTGTCTTTGTTTATTTCAGGAATCTGATCTTCGCAATCCGATTCTAAAGTGAAACTTTGATCCGATTCCATAAAAGGTATACTTTCATTGTCTGATTCACTGAAGCTAGATTCAAATTGATACGGACTTGGCCGACTTTGTTTACTCTTTCGGTCAATTTTCATAGCTGGTTTAGATATAGTAGATGAACTTGTAGAGATTTTTGACTGACTACATGCGATAGTACCTGCAATGGTTTGGCCACCTTGAATTAAGCGCTTTCGTTTCCTTGGATTAGAAGAAGGACTTTGTCGGAGCGAATCAAGTAGTAGATCATCAAAACTTGCCTTCTTTTCTTGCCGATTTTCGGTTGTAGCTGGTACTACAGGTTCAGTTATAGGCTCCTAATGATTATTTAGTATATTTCTTCATTTTGATCAGAGCTGACAATTACTTTGAGATTGGTGGCACTAGATGCGGAAGGAGCTGTAAGTAATTCTGCATTAGATGCTAGTTTCCTTTTAAATGAAGCGCCAGATGTAGAAGGCTTTACTGTTTTTAACATTGACTGTTCGAAAGTAGCGGTTTTTTCTGTTACATTCGGTGCTACAGCATCATGTTCATTCCTTTCAATATCAATGCGATCTGGCTTCGGTTGTAAATCTGTTACAGATCTTTGATTTTTTAAGTGTTCCTGCCATCTTTTTAGGGCATCGATGTCATATTTTTCTTTAGGAATAACATGTCTATTAAATGGAACAATACCACCCTTTCTGAATCCTGTTTTTATGATTCCGGAATCTACTTCAGCCCAGCTTTTCACTAGCAATGTGGCGAAGTCCCTTTTTGGTAGTCATTGTCCCTGATGACGTCTTTGCCATGTTATTACTTTCCTCTCCCATATTGCCTTAAAGGATCTAAACATACTCAAATCGAGAGGTTGAAGTAAATGACTTGTATGGGCTGCAGTTTAAGTAAGTATATGAATATTTTCTTCTCTTGCGGCTTGAATTAATAAGCAATCCACATGCGAGACATGCCCATCATATATAACAATAATTGGTGCCTGATCACGAACCAAAGGAATAAAAGTCTTTAGAAAGTAATTTCTAAATATTTCGGAGGTCATCCATCCATTGGCGCTGGCTGCATTCTTTGAAGAAGTCTTCATTTTTTTCTGAAATCCAGCAATATTATTGCCTTTAAATATTATCAATGTTATTGCCTTTAAATATTATCAATGGTGGCAATTTTCTACCACTAGCACTTGCTCCTGCCAGGACGGTTATATTTTCTCTGCCCGATCCAGCAATAATGCTTAAAGAGGGGTTGTCTTTCACGCCAACAATTTTAAGACGAGAAGGATCTGAACACAGTGAAGTCTCATCTAAATTGTGTAAATACATTCAGGACGATCCTGAAAACCCAACTCCAATATAGCCTTTTCCAATAAAACAAAATATTGGTCTATTATGAATGGGTCCGTAGATTTCTTTCTGCAGTACTCTAAGCTTTGTGGTTTCTTCATACTCAAGGAGTGACGTTGTTTAAACTTTATTAGCCAGTCTGTGCCTGTTCTTAAAATGATTAGGAATATTATTTAAAGTTACAAAGTCCCGAACTTTTTCTTGAAGCTCTCTCGAAGTTAATCAATATCCCCACTTCTCCATTATTTTTATATTTTCGGCCAGTTGACACTTATCTTGCCAAGAAAGTATTGGAGGTCGGCCCTGCGTCTTGCTTTTCTCGCCACGGCGGCCAGTTATTCTACAGTAGATTGTAATGTATGGGATTCTGAATTCGGTACTAGCCATCGACATGGTTAATTGACCTTGATTGACGGCATTTACTGCAGCATTTAATTGCGCCTCCCCATAGGCAGCCCTATCGGACTTTCTTTTATAATTTCGTACCATGACGTCAACTCTCTGTAAAAAATAAAAGCTTTAAGTGTCAGTGCCAACGAACTTTAGCATTCCCAGGAAAATGGGGCAAGTGTAAACTAACCTTTACACTTTCCCCATTACAATTTTCACACATGCCCCACATTATGTTTTTTATGGGGGAAGTGCAAACCTGCTCGTGAGTAAAAACCGCTTTTAGATTTAGTCGATATATAGGATTTTAAAGCTACAACAATTGACTAAACATAAGAAAATGCAATACAACTAAAAGTATATTATAAGTTTTTACCTTTGACCAATTTTTTATGGAGATATCACACACTATTTAACGGACCGATTCGGAGGTTATGTTACAAATGACTACTCAGAAAGAAAAAAACACCTGGTAACTCGCCGGGAGTAGATAATTCAACAGCGCTAACGTATAATTATAAACTTTCAATATTGCCTGATTGGCGCTCTGATTTTCCACTTACCCCATTTTTACACTTGCCCCAGTCTACCCTATACCATATTCAAATCCAAGATTATGCATACGAAGGAAATATTGATCAGTACTTAATGACAACCGTAACTCTATTTCGATTGGTCAAGCGGCAATAAAACTAAAAGGCCCTGGGCGACAGGGTTGAATTTAGTTTACACGTGATTTTCGCATTATTGCATTGTATCGTTTGGTGTTATTGTTTGTTATCAATATTTTGATATAAATATTTGTGTTTTTGACCGTTGTATTTGATTGTATACAGGGTGTTTCAGAAGTACTAACCTGAATATGTGTCCAGAGTTGCCCCGTTTTTGATGTACAGAGTGTTAAAGTTTTTTTAAAAAAATCGTTTTTTTTATTATTTCTGTAAATATCCTTTTCCCGATTTTATTGCAATTTGGTACCGTCATTCATAATGATAAGAGGCTTAATTAGCCCTAACTAGATTAAATTTATAAAATCCAGTGGCGTCCCGGGAAACACTTCAACGGATATTATTGACAAAAAAATGCACGCCACTGACTTTTTCTAATTTTGTTTACTTGGTATGCTGCAGCTTTGATTTAAATATGGTACCTATAGTATAAATTCAAGTGTTAATATGACGTTTGTCGAAATGGAGGAATTTGGGCTAACATCTCCTCTTCGTCTTCTTCCTCCAACAACAGCATGCAACTAATGTTATCGGCGTTCATTACAAATCATACATAAGCGCTTTCACTACGAAATACGAATATGATCTGAAGCACATTCCAGCCGCGCCAGCCAAACCACCCTGTGGCGACGGCCGATTGATATAAATACGATGATACGCTCGATCGCGAACGCCTGCTGCACCCGCTGACTGCTTCAGCGGAACCATACGATTACTCTCGACTTGGTCTGCTCCCGATCATTCATTTCGGTGTGACGTCAGGGACAAATGCAACACAAGAATTTCGAATTCCGTACCCATACTACGTGCCCGTGCGATAATATAAACATTTTCAATGTTAAAACAAAAAAAAAAACATTAATGTAGGAGATGTTGAAAATGCAAGCCGCGAACGTCTTGGCAACATCCTAATCTTAAATAGAAATTTCTTCTAACGTTACTGAACATCTCAGGCGTGACCGATCTAATCGCAAGCGTTATTCGTCATCTTAAGTCAGCTAAGGCGAGGGGTTTAGTTTTGTATGCAATATTTTTGAAGAAAAAGTCTAATGGCGTCGGATCAGGGGATCGTGCTGGCCATTCCATCGATCCACGCTTCCCTATCCACCGATTTGGAAATACATACTCGGTTGAGGTACTGCCGGACATTGATTTGGTAATAGGCGGTGCTCTATCTTGCTGAAACAATATCATATTCGCTGGAAGTTGTGGGTTTGCTGGATCAGGATATAAGTTTGTCAAAGTTGGCAAGACATTATTTTGGAGCAGTGCTAAATAATTATCGCCATTTAAATTGCCATTAATGAAAAAGGGACCTATGATATGATCTCCAACAATTCCTGCCCAAACATTAACCTTTTCAGGATATTGCGTATGTTCTTCTCTCATCCAGTGAGGATTTTCCTTAGACCAATAGCGGCAATTCTGACGATAAGCATGACCGTGTAGTGTAAAGGTGCACTCATCAGAAAACAAAACATGTTCTAATTGGATCACATTGTTATCTAACATTTGTTCACAAAAATACGTTCTCCTATCTAAATCGTCTTCCATGAGCTCATGAGTAGGTATCATTTTATAGGGATACATTTTATTTTCTTGTAATGTTCGAATAATCGATGAATTGGGGCTGTTTTTCGACTAAAAGTATGTGGGTTTTCCTGAAACTCGAGCATAATATCTAATTTGGTATCATCACTTATTGCATTGGCAGCTACTTTTTTTTATCTGCTTTACATGTCCAAGCTGGTGAAACTGCTTTTCTATTTTACTAATTGTCCCTTGAGTTATAGGCGGCAAATTTGGAAATTTTTCATAAAATAAGCGAGCAACTTCCATTTGTGTCCCTGCTTTATCTCTCTCTGATATGCAGTTAACGAAATTTAAACAACTATAACGCTGACAACTACTGTCATGCAGACAGACAATAATTTGCTAAGGTCAGGCGTTTTAAACAAAAGTAAAGAAAACTATTTATACCTTTTTTTTATTTCATATCAGTAAAAACATTCTAACATCAATTTTCAACATCTCCTACATTAATGTTTTTTTTTTGTTTTTCACATTATCAAGAAATAAACAGTATTACTTATTAGTTTTTTAGTGTGTTGTTGATTTTTGCAATTAATCTGAAAACACTTAATATTTCCGAAACAGTTGAAGATAGGTATAGGATATTGTACATGACATATGTCTAAAATTTTCTGAAGAATCCAAAAGTTGAATAATATACAGGGTGTTGCGTTTAAAATAAGAAAGTTAGTATTTGCCACTGTTACATGGCATACCCTGTAAAAAGTTTTTATTGAAAAAAATGCGCAACTAGAAATACCAATCGACGGGTACGAGCGTTTTTTCGGACACGCCCCCCATGTATTTATTATCGAATTTATTCCATTTGGCTGATACACACTGTATGTTTTTATTCAATGATATTATTAAATAAGCAGATTGCGGAATTCTAGAAAACTTCCTCAGTTGACGAACATTTTATTTTATTGTTTTTGCAAGTCAGGTAGGTATGGCCCAACAGAGAGAAATTGGCTGATGGACGCACACTGAATTTTAGAATGGACAATCATTAATTATATGCTAATGTAATTGTCTTTTGTATTTCATTAAAAGCTTCATTATAATGAGTGATGATCAAGAAATGACGATGTGGAGTCCGATATCTATCGACGTTTTAAGATACATTTTATTGGAAACCTTTTATTTCTTTTTAGATCAGCGCTCCTAAGAAAATTAAACCCCAACACGGGAATTATCCTCTGAAATGTTTCAGGTTACTTAAAACACACCCGGTATATTCGAGCTTGAAAAGGAACACAGAAAATGGATTGACCTTGCATAGGAGCATTGAAAAGAGTAGACTTTATTTTACTATGGTTCGACCTACTGCATGGACAATTTTTTTTCAGGTAATAGTAAATGCATGATCGATTTGAACCAATAAAAATCGCTAATGATTCGGTTTTTTACCGTATCTCCCGGTCGTAGCGGCGGCTGCTATTTCTCAAGACATATACCAAAGATAAAGACAATGGCCTCCCGTTGCCGTGTCGTGTGACTCAACGAGAACATATTCCATTTTAAGCTCGCGAGAGGCCAGTGAATGAGCTACAGGGTGGCTCGTCTAATGGTACCTTTAACGAGCAATATCGGTCGTTTTTATAAAAGCGCGCCCCGTATATTGCGCTTAGCAGTGTGTGTATTGCTTTATGGTACGTTTTTTGCTTGACCCAAATATTTATTTTAATAATAATTAATGTTAACAACTATGGTGTAGTGGTATATTTTTTGCAGTCCGGTGCAGTTATGGTTCGGATTCATATTAAAATTTATTAGATAATTATCATAAATACATTTTATATACCTAGTAAATAATAAATAACGTTTATAGATTATCAGCGAGCCTTAACATTTCCCTTGCGTACTATATACTTGACCTCACCGCCCCATTTTATTTACTGCATCCTGTATGGCCGAACAAACGCTAATAGGTAATGAATACCGTACCGTAGGGTATAGAATATACAGGTTAGAAATGGCAGGTGGCAGGAAATTAAGGAAATATAATGTACCGTGCCCCTGCATTTATGCTCCTTTGGACCGTGGCTGCCATATGTCGTATAGGCAGGCATATATTATATTATAGTAGGCAACTAATAAAATAGTTCTAAAGACTAAATGTAAACGACCTTTAAAGAATATTTTATTATTTTTTCCTAGAGGCCAAATTCGGTAATTCATATGCGGGCATTTAGAGGCTATTGATGATGACTAGCCCGTTGTCAACAATGTCATTCAAATAAACACTCGTAAATGAGCCAAAGTTGTCTTATGTTTACATTTTAATTGCTTTTTTTTGTCGGACATTCATCTGTATCTATAAAATGAAGCACAGCCTCACACACCTCTTCCTCTTTAAATTCTTTAATTTGGGTTTATTTTAGCGCACCTTTAGTTTTCTTCCCGTGTAAAAATTGCAAACTTTACAGTTCGTGATCAAACTATATAACAATCTACAATTATGTATTTATTTTTAACGGTGACAGGAAAACCACTGCCAATATAAATAAACCATTTTATTTATTACTTATTTGTACGAGTAGAATGGATAATATTGATAATAATGTGCTGCTTATTGCTAAAACCAGACAAATACAAAATCATTGCAAATATCAAAGGCAAATGTCAATAATAAAACCGTTCCCGCAGATCAAAAGGATAATATTAGAGACGTGTGGGATTACATTGATTACTTGGGAGTTTTGCGGACGAATATTTTTATTACAATCAAACGCCATAAGTATACCTACATATTAATAAGAAAACCATGAATCTACAGGGTGTTCCAAAATGCTTTCATAAATTCCTAAGGCTAAAATATGACGATTTACCCTATCACAACAATTGTGTTTAACTTTTTTTCGGTACACCCTGTATGAAACTTTTTCCAACAACAAAGTTACGTCTCCTCTACCCAGACACACAGTCCGGAGGGATTTTCTTCGAATTCATTAATAAAATTTGGGGAGCCTGGACCAATTCGAAGCCCGGATAAGTCGAGTTTCAGTACGCAATAAAACATTTAAATTCAACTATCTCAGAAACGATGGCTCGGAGCGAAACCTCAAAGTGTACAGTTTTTGAAAAAAAGATGCCTTCGAATAAAAATTTATTATCAGAAATTTAATATATCGAGGCACGAAAAAGTTATGAAGCTTTAGATGAGTGCGGTGTGCTGATGACGCCCTTTGCAAGATACTTCAAAACTGTTATCAGATCTGCCGATTTCGCGTCCCCCATTGAGTCATCGTACCGTTAAAAATGGCACTCTTACAACCTGGATTAATTGTCAAAAAATACTGAAGCTCCTTTAGTAGTTATTTGTCGACATACGTTCATAGAGCAATATTTCGAATAAATCTAAATTTTGATTATTTTAAACTATAAAATAGGTATTTTAAAAACGACTGAAGCAATTACAGGGTGTTATTTATTAAGTGTCACATGTTTTACAGGACGATTCCTTAGTTATTTATAAGGTGAAAAGGTCATATAAGCATAGGTCCGCAAGCCCTTCATTTTTGAGATACAGGTTGTTACAAATTTATTTTTATTTTTGTTTTTCGTAAATATCTTTTGAAATAATATCTATATTTGGACGAAAATTGGTATCCAGGAGTTTTTTGAAATGCGAAATTCGAATTTAATGTTTTTTTTTATATTCTTTTAAGGAGTCCTAACTTTTTTATACGTGCTTGCACCTATTACATTTTTTAACAAAAAAATGGATTTCTTCATCATTTTTACATGAAGAACGATCAATCGTTTTCGAGAAAAAGAATAATAAAGAAATAAATGGCATTTATTTGCATACCGCTATGCCCATGCGTATCAGTTTATTAAAATAGCATTTATCTCCTATAAACAAAGCCGAAATCAAAAAATTATGAAAATGTACTTTGCATTTATTAATCAATAAAGTGCCTACATAACAGTGGAATCAATAGAGAAAACGGCAGTGTTCCTGTTAAAAATTGTAACACCCTGTATCTCAAAAATAAAGGGCTTGCGGACCCATGCTTATATTTATGAACTTTTCACCTTATAAATAACTGAGGAATCGTCCTGTAAAATATCGGACACATATTAAATACATATAAATAGTATAGTAAACATAAAATTTTTGAAAATAGAATTTTAATCTCTAAACAATTCAGTTAGAATATACAGGGTGTTCCATTTAAAAAACTTGATTGATTTGTTAAAAGTAATGCGTGCACTCAATGTTTTTTTCTTATAACAAATTCTGTCGATTTCGGGTCCCTTAAATTCCTACAACTTTTACTTAAAAGTTTTTTTTCTCTGGATCACGTCAAGTCCACAGATTTTAATTATAACGAGGGACCCTGTGCAACAAGAAAAAGTAATTTTCAGTAAAATATTTATACTTACATAATCAAAATATATTTTCAACACCTCTTAGAAATTAATAGTTAATTTGTTTGGAAACACAACCACTTTACATGAAATTTTATTTACGCAAACAGTTAGAAGTTGTAAAATAATAAAGATAACTTCACAAAGTAAATAAATAAACACGCGAATTAAAATCGTAGGTATATGTATAAGAGATATTTACACTTTAATACAACACTTAAAGTCAACACGAAATCTTACGAAAAAAATACAAAAAACACTTAAAATTCCACGACACTCCAAACAAAACTTGCCTTTGCCTAACTGCCTGTATAAAATTTTATTCATCTCCGTGTGCCTTGCTCAGGTGAACGTTCAACTCCCACCATTTCCTCTTATTTACCTGTTATCAATATGTATTTATCTTTGTCTGTCGATAGGGAATTAGATATGATAGAGAAAGATGCAAGAAGGCAAAATGAGGGGTATTTTAAATGTTTTTTTGCAATTATTCTGATATTAAAGCTCTGATTGATTTTTGTTTTAGAAAAAAAGAAACAAATTTCTTGTTTTGGTTGTACAAATGGGCTGATATAGAGAAACCCCCTGGTAAATATAAAAAGGTTTAAAAATCACTGGATTTAAACAAATTGTATTTTTTTATAAGCAGATATAAAATCAAAGACAACTTGCGTCTTGGGTTTAAAATTAGAACGAGACCAAAATATGGCCGTTCTTGATTCAACTTATGGCTCATCATTTCTCGGTGGTTCTGTCACTTCTTTGTTCTGTTCTAACCTAACTTTTTAAATCTGTTTTTAACAACGGATTTGTAAAATTTGAACGAGTATTATTAAGTTTTAACGTGATTTTAAATTTTTAAAACAATAATGAGAGGCGATAGCTTGATGCAGGTTGATTATTTGGAGCCACAAAGGAAGAACCTGAGTGAGCCGACGTTTGTTAAAAAATTTTCCGATCATGGACAGATAATTCAGATTCATTTTTCTCCTTTTGAATGGACCAAAGATGTTATGCTGTTAGCTTTCGAAAATAAAATTCTGTTTGCACAATTGTCGTTTAAGGTAAGGACTATTGTAAACTACAAAAGGCTATAATGTGCTAGAAATCAATGATTTTTCAGGAAACAATCGTGGTAAACAAATTGTATGAATTTGCCCATCCTAGTAGGTGTACTGGTCTTAGTCTTTCACCAAATGCTTCTTTAACAGTGCTGCCAAATCAGATTGTATTTGCTACAGGAGCTGCAGATTATAAATTAAGGGTGTATGAAAGTGATCTTCAGGAAAACAACACTTGCAGGGTATGAATTTTAGGACCTTCGGTATTGTTATATTTAGGAATTCCCAGTGTCTGCAGATGGCACGTATTTTTCTTTTCAGGTACTTAGTGGCCACACAAGCTACATAAATGATGTTACATTTGATTCAGAAAATCTTTATTTGGCTTCTGCAAGTGATGACAATACTGTTAAATTATGGCACACTGACGGTTTTAAATTAAAGGCAACCTTCCATTTGACGTCTCCCGCCATGGTTATTTCCTGGCACAGATCCGATCCTGGAAAACTATTGGTAGCTGAAAAAATAGGTAAAGATAATACAAATTATAAGTTCTTAAGTTAAATTGCTTTTTTTATAGGTCTTATAAAATTCTTCAATGTGGAAACAGAAACTCCAATTTTATCCTTGGATTTTGCCAGATCTTTGTCTTCAGCTCATTGGGCTCCTTCAGACAGTCAGATATTGGCTTCTCTGCAACTTGGAGAACTATTATTGTGGGATGTAACCAAACCTTGGTGAGTACAAGTTAATGTCTAGTGTAGGTCATAATCCTGCTCTCATTTATTTAAATTTTTAGTTTACCACAACAAAGTACAATTCTTTTCCCTGAAAATGGTGGTACAATCAAGTTTTCACCCCAAGGGGAATTATTGGCTGCAGTGAACAGTCTTGATGGATCTCTTAAAGTAATTCACACAATAACCCAAACTCTGAAACTTAGCGCGAGTGTATCCCTACCCTCAAATGTTCAGTGGCATTATCACTATCCTGTAGTGTGTGTTGGAGATGATTCAAAACTGTGTTTTTGGAAAATTGGTAGTAAATAAACGTTATTTGAAATTTTTCTTTTTAAAAAGTAGTGTATTTTTGCAGTAGCCTCAATTAGATGAACCTAGTGATCCAAATTCCCAACTGATTTTTCAGTTTGCAAACTCCAAACTCCAATCTGTGTTTATATTGGTGCTGTTAATTTTCTGAACATTCCACAAGAAACTCTAGATGGTTTTTTTCTATTTTAGGGTAGAGATTTCCAAAATGGGCTAGCCCGTTTCGTTTTTGTATTTTGAGTGATGTCTTCGTAAAGAAAATTTTTTATTTTGGTAAGGACGAATTGTTTATCTGGTTGCCTAAACACAATATCAGTGGCTTCCATTGAGTTCTGGTTATGTGTGGCTTCCAATTTTATGATTTAGAAAACGCTGAAACCTTTTGGCATAGTTTAATTCAATTATCCGGGAACAAAAATACATTAATTAATTTCAAACTCTGCCTCCAAATAAATATATCCAATATTTATTGTTATCAGTCGCCAATGGGATAACCTACCGTGTCATTTTGCGCTGTTGTCACAAAGGAGATATTTAAATAATTCAATAAGGTGCCTTTCTTATGCCTATTTTATTCATAATTATAAAACGTTAACAATTGAAATTAGTTTCTTTTTTAATTATTTCAATAATTAAAACAGCTTCTGTTTAGGAATTTTTACTGTTTCAGTATTTTCAACTCGAGCAAATGCTGACATCCTGACAACGCTGTTAGAATGGGTTCATTTTGACAGGGTGGGAGACAGACACGTTGACAGAAAGTCCTCTGAAAATATTTGATAAAAATTAGTATTTTGGAATTGGAACGTGTACTCATGGTTTTGTTATAGGGGTTTAAGAAATTATTTGAAACATGAAGAAATCAATTTTAAGTCTTTTATTTTTGCTAGCAGTGATATTTTACTATGTGGACGGCCAAGCAAGAAAGCCGGTAAGCACTCTTTAAAAACCACTACAATTAAAAATGTTATATGTATGTTTGCATAACATCGTAGGGCTCCAGCATGGCAGATAGGGTTCAACAACTTACGGACTTGGCTACTAAGAAACCTGTATTACGATTTAATGCTAATAAGTTCAGGGACCTTGTAAAAGCTACTCCGAGAAATTACTCGATTATTGTTATGTTCACTGCCTTGGCCCCACAAAGGCAATGCGCAGTGTGTAGGTAAGAAAATATAAGACACTTACCATTGCCATAGGCTTATTGCAACAGCTTTCACTTGTGTTTGATTATATTTGGTATGTATTTCTTTCAGACAAGCAAGTGATGAATTTACAATTGTTGCCAATTCATTCAGATATTCACAGTCTTTTTCAAACAAGTTGTTTTTTGCTATGGTGGACTTTGATGAAGGATCAGAAGTTTTTCAAATGGTAGGTCAAAATATTTCTTGGGTATAGTGGTTGTTTTGTGTAAATTAGGTTATTTTGGGGTATTTACCGGTGGCTTTCCAATCTGTAATTCACCATAAATGAAGTCTTAGTCCAAATGGGTATATTATATCCATTTGGCAACCTTTAAACCAGCTCCAAACTGCCTTAATTTAGGTTTAACCCTAACCTGTGAATAGACTAGGTAAATACCTATCTATTACTCCTATTAGGTAGCTACCATAATCCAATTAAAATATAAATTACGTTAACTACACATTGAGAAAGCCACCCTTACTAGTTAATTTTTGCTTCTCTAGATGAAACTTAATACAGCTCCTGTCTTTGTCCATTTCCCTGCAAAAGGAAAACCAAAGGCTGCTGATACTATGGATATTCAAAGGGTTGGATTTGCAGCTGAGGCTGTTGCTCGTTGGATCAATGAGCGCACTGATATTCCGGTAAAAATGATTACCTATTATATGAATAGAAATAGATCAACAAATGCATGTTTTTTATCTTTAGATTAGAGTATTTCGCCCTCCAAACTACTCCGGAACTCTAGCTTTAATAATCCTTTTTGCTTTTGCTGGAGGATTTCTGTATGTTCGCCGAAATAATCTTGAATTCCTCTACAACACAACCATGTGGGGCGTTTGGGCCTTATTCTTTTGCTTTGCCATGACATCAGGACAGATGTGGAATCACATCAGAGGACCTCCGTTTGTCCACAAGAATCAAAATGGACAAGTCAGTTATATTCACGGAAGTTCACAAGGACAGTTTGTATTTGAGACCTACATTATTATGGGATTAAGTATCCTTTTTGACACTTTTTGAGAAATTTCCAATTTTTTGATGATCTAGCATATTTCCTTAACAAGATTCTAGATGGAGCTGTAGTGTTGGGTATGATCCTGATGACGGAAGCAGCAAAGGGCAAAGCCGACCCCAAAAAGCGTAAAATTTTAGCTATTTTGGGACTTGTACTAATTTCAGTATTCTTCTCTTTGCTTCTGTCTGTTTTTAGGACTAAAACACAGGGGTACCCCTACAGGTGAGTGAATTTTATTTCAATGGAACCCAAACATACAATTTGCTTCTCTTTTTTTTAGTTTCTTGTTTAGATAGAAGAATTCACAACTGAAGTTTTAAAACAGAAAAATTAGAAATTTTCTTTTTTGTGATCTAGATTTTTTCTACAGTAAGTGCAAAAATACTATATGAGTGCAAGATTGTTTGAATATTTGTTGTAAGAATCAGATTTATTGGTTAATAATAAAATTGTTTTTCTTGTATTTATTATGTATGCATTTTTTTTACACATTTTCCCAAATTTCCCTAAAAAACGCAATGTGGCAATGTCGCTCAATTAACTTCATAAAGACTGGCCCCGAGAAAAGCCAACAAACGAGAAGCGACAAAATTCCGAGTTTAGCATTGATTAAATGGGGACCAAATTATATGTCCCTTCACCTTGAAATTTTGACAGTTGTCCGGGTTATTACACTAAAAGAAGCACTAAAACGATGAAGAAAATGCTTTACACTGAAATAAAAAATGTGGGTACCTAGTAAGAAGTAATTTTTTCATGATTATCTTCTGTGTTTCATGTAATTGGCTTTCCAGCAAATTTCGTAAAATCAAAAAAAAATTAAATAAAATAAAAATATTTTTTAAATGTTTTATTAATTGTGCGTTACTTACTGATAGTACATTTAAGAAAGGAAATGAAATAGTATATTACATACCATGAGTGAGAAGCCTATTACACACGATTTCGAAAATTACGGTCCGAGCGTTAGCGAAAATTGCCCTTGTTAATGCAGACATTATAATATTACGTAACTGGTCTTACGCGTCTTAAAATAATATAGAGGATTTTATTCCCAACCACTATACTATTTTCACTTTTCATCGCGAAATCATCAGGAACCGAACTAAACGTAAATATATAATAATAATATTAATAATAAGTATATTTTAAATAGTTACAACATAATAAATATGTTAATATGATATTCTTGAATAAACTTATTGATACATTCCCCCCAGAAGACGTGCTTGTTAGGGGCAAATCTTATTTATTTAAGAGTATTTAAAATTATAAATATTTAATATTTCTATACAAAGTATTCAATAAACGCTACTTTCTTGATAATAGATTATTAAATCTCTAAAAAGGATTAATTATATAATTGATTCACAATAATATTAAATAGCATTAATTAGTTAAATCATTTTCAACCTTTTTGAAAATAGTCATTTTCAACCTTTTTGAAAATAGTCAAATCAAGCAATAACTAAAATACCTAAAATTAAAAAAAAAAACAATATTGTAGAAAACTTGATTGCCGACCATTTTACTCTCTTCACTTTTCATCGCGAAATCAATGGAAACCGAGCTACATGTAAAAAGCATTTTCAACCCCTTCGAAATGAGTCAAACCGAGCAATAGCTCGCTAAATAATGAAAATATCGAAAATTTTCAAAGTACAATATTATAGAGAATTTTATTCCCAACCATTTTCCTATCTTCACTTTTCATTGCGAAATCATCAGGAAGTGAGCTATACGTGAAAAGCATTTTCAACCCCTTCGAAAATGGTCAAATCGAGCAATAAATGCATGCCGATCTAACGGGTTGGGGTTGGGGAATTGGCCGAATTTGGGGATTCCCAAAAATATTTTAACTATTGCAAAGGTACTAAGGTACTAGAGAAATCATTTGGTTTTAAAGGGCATTTACCGTCCTTTGAAACAAAGGACGGTTGGCAAGCCTATACTACGATCCCAAAATAATTGGCAAAACTGTTCTTATCACCATTGACGGTGTGCGGAGAAAATAATTAACATCGATTCACACACTTTTAACTCGAATAAAAGCATTCAAAACCGCTTGGGAAGATTGTGCATTATTAAGTCGTTACATGTTGCCAGGTTTTAAAATGTTTCATTTTAATTCTCATAAAATATACCAAAATCAGCATGTCATTAAGGGCCTTTACACCCTAGGGTACTTGGGCTACTCAATTTGGCAACGCAAGTAAGAAAAGCCCATGTCTAAAGGGAAAGGGGCTCGCACGCTTTCTTACCGCCTCTAACCAACGTTCAGTGTCGTAGACAAGTTTCAATCACGGGGATATTAGCAATTCAGTTTTATTATTTTGGTGGTTATGAGTACACACAGTGGAATATCATTCACTGATGCAGCAGAACTTCATGCCACATTGACTAAGACATCTTGCCGTACTGTTTATAGAACTATCAAGGACAATAGGAATACTAAAGTGTCCGATCAGAAGGAAACAAGAGGACGGAAAAATATTTTTAATGATCCGCAAACAAAGTTAGCCATTCGTCGGAAAGTGCACGTAACGCCTTTATCAATGGACTGTCCACTAGATTGAAAGCTCCTTCAGGAAAAGGTCGTCGGTTAATTATAACCCACATCGGGAGTGATTCTGGTTTTCTTGAAGGTGGGTTAAACGTATTTGAATCTCGTAAAACCGGTGATTATCAATATTATCATGAGGATATGAACTCGGGAGTGTTTGAAGATTGGTTTAAATCCATCTTACCGCGTATTGACCATGGGTCGGTAATCCTGATGGATAATGCACCATACCACAGCAGTCGGGTGGAAGCTTTGCCAACTTCTGCGTGGCGAAAAGGAAAGATTGTTGACTGGCTCGAAGAAAAAAATATTGCATTTGGCGAAAAAATGCTAAAAGTGCAGTTGCTCGATCTTGCAAGACTCCACAAAAAAAATATACGAAATATGCAGTGGATAAAATGGCTCGTGAACCAGGTGTTACAATATTACGTTTACCGCCTTACCATTGTGAACTAAATCCAATCGAGCTTTTATGGGCACAGATAAAAGGCGCGTTGAAGTCATAGTAGAACCTATTATTATAAATCCCGCAGATGACAGCAGTAGCGACAGTAATGAAATGTTTTCATCGTCAGATAGTGAATAATCGCTGTAATGGTAATAATGAATTTAAAATTGTAACGTATTGTCATTATAACACTTTTTAATGTCGGCGTGGAATATAATTTGTCAAATTATTATCAATTTTATTAGTGTTCATTAGGTAACAATAACTAGGAAATTTATAAACATTTATAATTTAGGTTTAGGTTTTGCCCTTAATCCACTATTATATATTTCTATTATTATGTAGTATAATAAAAACATTAAAATAACATATACCGTTACTTTATTATTCTTTTTGAATTTTATACCTGCGTAATTTAGTTTATCTAATTACTTCATTAAATCACCAAATGTTAAAGCTTAATTTATTTTTCAGTTTAATTTATAATATTATATTTATTATAGTAAATGTAAATATATTATAATAATAAACAAAATATTTATGTTTTTTTGAATTATTATTGTTTAAAATGACACGCCTCTGGAATTGGCGTTCCCCTTACGTCTTGCACACCCCGGTAAAAATGAGTCACTGCCAATTATTTTGGTACCGGAGTATAGGTAACACACGGAAGTCGTTGATTGACACCAATTTTCGATGTTTTTGTATCATATTATTATATGTTTATACTCAAGCGGCAATTTGCACTTGTTGCGTTTTCTTTATTGAAATTGCTGAATTTGGGAATTATCGGGTTTTCGCCGCTTACGAGTGTAAAACGTGCATCAAACAAAAACTTAAATGTGTTCAGCCTAAGCGACAGGTTTCATTGGCCTGGAACGTATTTCAAAGCTTGTTGGCTGTTTCAAATTAGGTGTTAAACAAAGAATAACCCTTTAGTTGAGTTACGCTCTGGTATAAAGCAATTGGGTCAGGTGATTAAAATAAAATCTCACCTTACCAAAAACAATATTTATTCATTTAATATAACTCCATTTTCAAAAGCGAAATATGTAAAATAGACAATAACTCTACAAAATACAAATAAATGACGAATTACTTCAATAAATGACTTGTCACCTTAGCTTGCTAAGCGAAGCCTTAAATATATAAACTGTTGCAACAAAAAATAAAAAAATTCAAAAAGATCGTATAACACAAAATACACGGTCAAATGTAATATACCAGGTATGTTCACAACTAAGACGCTTATACAGGGAAACTAGAAAGCCTTGAAACCCCCCTTTAAATGCGGAGTTATTTTTTTGGTAAGCAAACAATATATGCGGTTTTAAAACCACCCTGTAAATAATTTTTATAAGTTCACACGGCACTAACCTTTTGTTTTATATTTTAGGGCCGATTTACACCACTGTGGTTCAGGCGGAATGCTAAGCTGTAGCTGAAATCTAAGTGGTGCAAACGGTGCATAATACACATGTTACAGTATTTGCTTATGTTGCGTCGGAGTTTGTGAACATACTTTAGGTTACCTCTTTCTTTCGTCCAATAATACAAACAAATATACGTATATTATGCAGTTTAGGTTAAGGACGATAATTCGGCCTACACAAATATTAACTTTGCTTTATTAATTTAATAAATAAACACTGGCGTATTAGCTGAGGAGAGTATTTGTGCCCCAGTCAAATCTTATTCGTACGTCGTATGCATAAAGAAATACACCCTAGCTCCAAATTCGTCATTTTTTATACAAAATCGATGCATTGAGTGGCTCCTCGTCCGTCAAATAAAATGGGGAGCCACTACCTGAAAGCCAAAATTAATAAACATTTTGTTAAACACACCCCGGTTTTATTTCGTCGTTCAACACTTCACAAGAGTCGTGCATTTCTTTATCCACAGAGGTTTGATTTTGTTCAAATCACATCATAGTATATATTACTATACATTTAAAATTTCTAAATATAATGTGCAATCTACAAGAAAAAATATATTATTATTATTTCTAGATAATGCTAATACAAAAAAAAAGGGGGAGGGGGGGGGGGGGCAAAGAATCGGACTTGTCTGGGTCCGTCAGGTAAAGCGTAAAGATTAGTGATGAAAGAAGTAGCTCAGTTAAAAATCTGAAACAAATAAATAATATATGACAAGACAGTTGACGAGGAATCGTCCCTAGTCATTTTACTCATTTTATGTACTTACCCTATTTAATTAACTTATGTTTTCTTAAGAGTAAAGAAGCTGCGCCGTTTCTGGTCCTCCTTTTGCGCGGAAGCGGGTAGCGTCTGGGAGCGCGACGGTCCCGACGCCGTCGTGTCGGCGTGAGCGTTGATGTGCGAGATCCAGGTGTTCATTTCGGCGTCGTCGTGCGCCTGGAAGAGAAAATCTCCGCCGTTTTCAAGTCTAAAAAAAAAAAATAAAATAAATTAATTATGTCACATTCTTAGGCACACGTCAAAGTCAAAAAAAGCTTTATTGTACAAAGAATCTTTACATTCTCATTTACAAAGCTGTAATAATATTTTTTTCAATATGCGCTTGGTGCGCCCCAACCCTAACGAATCCTAAAATAAAACGTCAAAATAACAAAATATAACAAACGAATAAACACTAAAACACTACATATTAAATTAACTGGCTATATAAAATTGCCAAAAATCCAAAGCACAATAAATAATATTCAAATAATTAAAGTAGTTCAGTCAATATTCTAAAATTTTGGGCAAACTATTACCACACTCAAGAAACAGTACAATATCACCCAAAGGTTACCACACACAACATTATTTAAATTTCATCTAAAAGTAACAAGAAGATTATTAAAAAAGTGACATAAAGATTGTTAAATTAAAAGTAAAGTTACATTTAGCACAATTGCCAGAAAAATAAAATAATACAAAAATCACATCAATACAAGGAGCACTGAGACAAGACAAGCAAACTTCAGTACACTAGAAGCTATCACAAAAAAAATTCTTCTACGGTATAATAAGCTTTAGAAACTAAGAGAGCCTTTACTTCTTTTAAAAATTTTTTAAGATTTTGGATTTTTCTAATTTTTAGCGGAAGGTGATTAAATATTTTCTTACCGTTGTAGAATATAGAATTTTTGATTTGACTAGCATGAGGTATAAATGAATTTTAAATATTTGAGGAGTGTTGCGTACTGGGGTTGAATTAATTTTACTCCTAAATTTCAAATAAATTAAGCAAGATGTCTCCAATAAAAACAAACAGGCTAAAGTTAAAATTTTATGTGATAGAAATAGTGGGATATCTAGGATATCGATACAAAATTTCATGTCGATATAAAAAGAAAATTTCAAACATTTATATTTGGTCAATTAGAAGTCTCCTTTTTGTTTACGTTACCGCCACAGGACAATTATCAAAATTTTTTCATATTCCCACCAACTGATAAAGAATTAATAAGTGAAAATTTTTTGACCTTTCAAATGTCAAAATAAGGACATGAAAGTTAGAATTAGTATACCTACATACTGATGGAATTGATTAAAATTTACAGATGCAGAAAAACATTATTTTGATGCTGATGTTCATGTATTATTTCTTTTAGGTACAAAAATAAAGATATTACATCACAAATTTTATGAAATTCGAAATTTTCAAAATATTTGTTACCTTTCAAAAATTTCCAGTAATAATTTAAGCACAAGAGATATTATAAGTGAGATATTTATTCCCAACCATTTTACTGTCTTCACTTTTCGTCGCGACATCAACAGGAATCGAGCTACACGTGACAATCATTTTCACCCCTTCGAAAATGGTCAAATCGAGCAATAACTCGATAAATATTAAAAATATCGAAAATTCTTAAAAGAACAATATTATAGAGAATTTTATTCCCAACCATTTTACTATCTTCACTTTTCATCGCAAAATCATCAGGAACCGAACTACACGTGAAAACCATTTTCAACCCCTTTGAAAATAGTCAAATCGAGCAATTACTCGCCAAATAACGAAAATATCGAAATTTTTAACAGTACAATATTATAGAGAATTTTATTCCCAACCATTTTACTATCTTCACTTTTCATCGCAAAATCATCAGGAACCGAACTACACGTGAAAACCATTTTCAACCCCTTTGAAAATAGTCAAATCGAGCAATTACTCGCCAAATAACGAAAATATCGAAATTTTTAACAGTACAATATTATAGAGAATTTTATTCCCAACCATTTTTCTATCTTCACTTTTCATCGCAAAATCATCAGGAACCGAACTACACGTGAAAAGCATTTTAACCCATTTGAAAATAGTCAAATCGAGCAATAACTCGATAAATAATAAAAATAAGTTAATAGATAAGACTGAAGTACTTTAATGAAACAGGGTGAAAATTGTAAAATTTAAGTTTTTGAAGGCCACAAAAGGATGCATGAAACTGCTGATTCTCGAACGACTCCATGATACCAGAGATCAAACCGAGTATATCCTGTAATGTACCTCTACAACGCTAATTGGAACTTTCTATATGGGTAATTGTTATAATAAAATAGATAAATAAAGTAATATTCAAAATTTAAGCAATTTAGCAAATTTGTATTCGACACAGTAATGATTGATTTGATTAGAATGACTTACTTCAATCTGAACACATGCTTTTTTTTCTTATAGTCCGTCGCGACGGACGCGTTCGCTCCATGTAGCTGCAGGGGCGCCTCGCCCTTGAATCGTTGGTCGGGTGTCGACTTGGCTGTCTTCGTGTCTCTGTAGAAAGCAAGCTGGCTGCCTCTTAAAAGTGCATACACCTTTAAACAGAAAAAATATATCATATAATATATAAAAATGCACTGCAGTAGATGCGCTAGAGGTTCAAAAACTAACCCTTATTTAGAGGATTCTTAGTGACCTTCCATTTCTATACTCCCCGACTTTCCATCCAAGATTTAAGAGCACGCGAATACCGGGTTGTAGAATAAATTCGTTGGGGCCCGTTTTCAAAGACATAAATAAAAAATTACTTCACAGTGTTTTATATTTTACCATTTGTTTAAACATTAAAGTGATTAGTCGTATAAATAAATTTTTTAGGTAACCGCTGAAAATTTACCGATTTGTTGCCAATTTCAAGTATTACCCTGACCTCTCCCTTAGTGAAAATTAATTCCTAGACTTTTCCAGGCAGCTAAAAACTCTGTCGCTTTTTTTTATCGTCAATACCAAATGCCGGTAAAACTTCGCTGTAATGGTCTTACACAGATTCGGTTGGAGCATAAATAATTAGCACTGTCCTACTGAAACATTGTGGATTTTGAGTTGGACCCTTCTTCTTGCCAACCAAAGATTATAGCTAAGCAATAGAAAATAACCCCGTGTTAATATGTCAAGACCTCAATGGATGCCAACTCCCAACTAAACGATAATTTTGATCGTACTAGCCTTTACTTGATGAAAATCCATTTTGAAAAACTTTTGAGCTGATAAAGGCAAAACAGTAATTAGCATGAATAAAGAAAATTGTATCAACAAAACGTTAAATTTCTAGATTCAGACAGCTATAAAATGCTACACAAAGATCAAACTCTGTCATACAAAACTGAAATCAACAAATCAATAGAAAGTTCACACGCAATTTTAAATGACGCGGAAAAATTTTAATTAAAAGTAATGAACCCTCAACCACCGAAATTATATTCTTTGATCAAATTACACAAAGAAAATTATCCTACAGACCTGTTGTATCTTTTGTTTCTGCTCCTTCCGCTAAAATATCAAATAAGCTAATTGGTATTCTAAATAAGTATTGTAATTTTTTACCTAAGTATAGTGTTAAGAACTCACATGATCTGATTTCTTAGATCGAGAACATCAATATTCCAGATAATGCCAAACTTATCTCTTTCGATATCAAAAACTTATTTCCTAGTATACCACCTTATGAGAGGATCGATTTAGTTGAATGTTTATTAAAAAATAATCTGGTTAATCAAATAATTGTTATAGATGAAATAATTAATTTATTACAAGTATGCCGTAAACAAAACTATTTTCTATTTAATGGGTCCTTATATACTTCTACCGACGGTTTAATTATGGGTAACCCACTAAGCCCCTTTTGGCCGAAATTTTTATGGGTAATATTGAAGATATCATACATGACCACCCGTTAGCTAAAAATTGCCAATATTGGTTTAGATACGTGGATGATATTTTAGTATTATTCACTGGGTCAGACAGACAATTAAACTCATTTTTTAACTTCATTAATTCCATACACCCAAAAATTGAATTTACCCTTGAAAAGGAAATCAATCATTCCATTAATTTTCTAGATCTAATTATAAAACGTCTACATAATAAATTAGATTTTTCCATATTTCACAAACCATCACACAATGATATAACTATTCATGACAAATCACATCACCCAATGCAACATAAAATGGCAGCTTATAATAGTATAATTTTTCGAATAATTAATATTTCTATGTCTGTGGAAAATTATAATAAAGAACTAAACCTAATCAAACAAATCGCGGTCAATAATGGTTACTCAACACAAACTATAAACAATATTCTTACTAAAATGAATTATAAAAAAGCAATTAAAGAGGTCTACCCGTTAAAGAAACCCAATATTATATATCACCCTATTACTTATTTAGGCAAACAAAGTAATAATATCAAAAAACTTTTGTACCAACACGATATTAAGATTTTGAAAAACACAAACTTAAAATAAGTTTGTGTACAAAGTTGTCCCTTATCCTTTCCGTCAGACCCAATCCTTGGACGCGTTTTGCCGTTTACGGCTCTTCAGCAAGGCTCCGGGTCTGACGGAAAGGTAAGGGACCTTAAAGTGCTTTAACACAGAAATGTAAGTTTACGAATGAGAGTTGCAGCACGCGGCGTGGTTGCCACGAGATGTAGCCACGTGCTGCAACTCTCATTCGTAAACGATATTAAGATTGCTTATAAAACTAAAGGCTGTTTAGGGTCTATCATAAAAAACAACAAAGACAAAATTAAAAAAATTAATAAAAATGGAGTATATAAATTAAATTGTGGATCTTGCCCCAAGTATTATATAAGCCAAACTGGTCGTTTATTTCATACTAGAATTAAATACCATTACGATTCTTTCTCTAAAAATAATAAACATTTAACTTACGCGGAACATCGAAAACAACGAAAATCATGCATTTGATAAAAATTTCCAAATCTTACACATTTAGGACAAAGCCAAAAAATTGGATTTATTGGAGTCTTTATCTATTAATAAGGGTAGAAAATCCCCAAAAAAAAAATGACCAACTAGACAATAACAACTCGCCTTTGTTAAACTTGTATTGATCCCCTAAAAATTCCCCACAATTATTATTAATCATTTCATTAGTGCAGGTACCTTAATTTTAAGTTTCTTATTTAATAATTTGTTATGCCTTCCTCACATCTGAAGAAGTCACTGTGATGGCGAAAATGTCATGTTGACAATATATAGCGAAAATTACAACACATACGTGTTTCATTTCAAAAGTTTTTCAAAAGTTAAATGATAATTAACCCATTGCTATTCACAATCTCCGTTATGTGACGTCAGTAGGTACAGTGAGTCAATTATACCATTTAGTAGAATTCTAAGTGTCCTATTGGATGAGGTTTTTATTTTGTAGCTATTATTATTTTCTTTGGAAAGACTCTAATCATCAATGTCCTACTAGCAGCCACATAACTTCAATGACAACAATGGTATCCTTATTTTAACGTTAGAGTTAGAACTAACAGGATATTGATAATTTGGGCCTTACGAGTAATAAATGTTTACCTTATCCCATGATCTGTTAGTTGCCTTGACGGTGGTATTTTCCCATTCGTGCTTGCGCACCAAGTGACCTTCGAATCCTTCTTCATCGGGACTAGATCCTTCTAAATAAACAATTAAAAATTAAAAACGCTCTTTGGACGTTGACAAAAATCCCTAATCAAAAGTAAAAACAATATATGAGTTCTTGTTGGAAAAACGAAACTATTTTTTTATCATCCCTTACCAAGACAAATTGACAAAAACATATCTACATACAGTACAATTCGATTTATTGTACAAAAAATAACAATAAATATTTGACAAGACACACAGATTAACAAACATACCCAATATTTCAAACTACAACATTTTTATCCTCCTGTCTTTTTAAAATCCCTATTAACATAAATATACAACGAAAATTTCACGATTTTAGTCAATCAAAAGAAATTGGTTCTTTTTAAATTCAAAAATTTAAAACAATGTAGTCTATTACAAGTTTGATCAGATTATATGTATAGACCAAACACTTCATACCATACCCACATCATCTACTTGAAAATTTTACAGCAATTTTATTAAAAACAACCAGTGTTTTGAAATTTCCACTGTTCATCGAGTAAAAATTAAAAAAGTTCTTCAACTTTGACAAGGTTTAATCGCAAGAACATCTAAAATATAAGGAGTGTTAAAAATTGAGTGGGCCAAGAATAAGAGCAACAAAACAGTACCTTGGCGTGAAGCTAAGACACCTTCGTCGTCGCTATGAGCCCCAGATGGCGTCTTGGGGGAGCTTTTTTTCCATCTGAAGCTTCTGAAGGGCGATTTGCTGCGGGAACGGTCCTTGCGTTTGGCTTTTTCTTCGGCGCGGGACACTTTGCAAAACGAGTAAAGCAAACAGTGGACAAAACACAACGAAATAAAGCACAAAAATATGTGTGATTTAATGAAACCAGGCTGGGTGACGATGGACAACGTTCGAAGGTAGTTATTTTTTTAATTATTTTAAAAAAACTACTTTCAAACTTGTATGTACATTACACGACATACTGGTATATTTTGTAATGTACAGTGCATTTCTTTTTTAGCGGGCTCTCAGCCCTATGATCAAACGCACAAGTTAACTCTAGACGCTAACTTCAAAATTGCTTGTTTTTCAACCATAGTAAAAAATTAACAACTAGGCTTTTTTTCGGTTGTTGTCATGGAAACGGCATGTTAAAAGTTAACTTGTGTGTTTGATCATAGGGCTGATTATATGCTAAATTTCAAATATTAATATCCTAAAAACAGTAGAAGCTAAATAATTTATTCCATTAGAGTGTATCCATTCCAAAATGTATAATATTTTTTTCACCCCCGTATGGGAACTTAAATCAAAAAATTGTGTAATCTTTATAACGCTAAAACATCTAATGTTTAAGACCAAATTATCAATCTCCTGGTAACCTCAACTTCAAGTTATCTTCTAAGGACACCAATGTCAGAACAATTGTTGTCATGTTGTCAAAGTTGGGTGGCTGTTATTACTAACAGGACATTGATAATTTAAGCCTTAAGGCTCCGTCAGATAGTGGGCTGCGGTAAGACATTTTTACATGTTATTATGACAGTAGACCGCTGAGCAGCCCGTCGCTGTGAAACAACAGCAGGCCCCGCTTTTTATCTGGCGGTCAATTTATTTTCCACTACTACTGTCATTAGAAACTATTATTGTTGACTGATGATTAGCCTGAGAAATTCTTTTTATTTACGGCTTCCTTCATTATTAATTGACCTAGGTGTTTACAGTTGCCTACTCTGCTAATTACCCATCAGTTTGTCAATTTTAAGGCACACAAAAAAATTACATAATCAATGCACGAAAAAAATACAAATATGATACTAAACGTTAGTAGTGGAAAAAAAAGAGTATATTTACCACAGTTACCCCTTCTCGATCGCTACGGTACAAAAAATAACGTGAAAGTGCCCCACCTACAATTTTTTATCCCTTCACATTGCAATTCATTAAAAAATAAAAATGTTGGCCGAGAAATCTAACAAACAATAAGAGCAAGTTTCTAAAAATCGGTCCCTTACAAAAAAATAGTAGTGGGATTTGCGAAACATTACTTTTCAGTTACTTTTTTTTTTTAACGCCGTTTAGCTTCCATAGCTTCCTACTAGTTTGTGTAGCGAGTATTCTATGCTAAAATCAACTATTTTTATACATTTAAACATTGATAAGATGAAAATATCCGTAAGTGTAAACATTTTCGTCCGATTTAAATCCCTATACTAATGACAACGTACCAAAGGTACGGTTTTGCTGTACGAAATACGTTCAGATAACGCTATTACTGTACTGATTACGAAAACCAGCTGCTTTCGGAACGAATAATTGTACTAACCTATACTACAATCCCAAAATAATTGGCAAAACTGTTCTTATCACCATTGACGGTGTGCGGAAAAAATAATTAGCATCGATTCATACACTTTTAACTGAAATAAAAGCATTCAAAACCGCTTGGGAAGATTGTGCATTAATAAGTCGTTACCTGTTGCCAGGTTTTAAAATATTTCATTTAAATTCTCATAAAATGTACCAAAATCGGCATGTCATTAAGGGTCTTTTCACCCTATGGTACCTGTTTTACTTAATTTGGCAACGCAGGTAGGAAGAACCCATGTCTAAAGGGGCTCGCACGCTTTCTTACCGCCTCTAGCCAACGTTCAGTGTCGTAGACAAGTTTCAATCAAGAGGATATTCGCAACTCAGTTTTATTATTTTGGTGGTTATTCAAAATAGCAAATATTATAATGCAGGCGAGTTCTTCAAGTGATAGTAACCAACAAGTTACAAAACGACGTTATTTAAAACCTGGGGAGCGTACAATGGTAAAAAATGTGTATAAGGGAATTCTAAGTACACACAGTGGAATATCATTCACTGATGCAGCAGAACTTTGTGCCACATTGACTAAGACATCTTGCAGTACTGTTTATAGAACTATCAAGGACAATAGGAATACTAAAGTGTCCGATCAGAAGGAAACAAGAGGACGGAAAAAGATTTTTTATTGATCAGCAAACAAAGTTAGCCATTTGTCGGAAAGTGCATGCTTCTTTTTTTCGAAATGAACTTTCGAATTAAAAAAAAATTTCTGCCTAAATTGAAAGGGATGAAAATATGCAAAAAATTCCACGAAGAGTTCTCTAGTGCGTACACTACGAGAATTGAATTTTCGATTCTTAAAACGAAATCGCAAAAGTCTTTTGGTGGAAAAGGAAGAAATCGTATTGTGGCGTAGAAAGTATGTAGAAGAAATACAACAATATTGCTGTGCCGGGAAAATAATTTACTTTACGGACGAGGCATGGTTAAATAAAGGACATACTGTGAATTACATTTGGCAAGATCTCAACATTAAAGATGCACGTAACGCCTTTATCAATGGACTGTCCACTGGATTGAAAGCTCCTTCAAGAAAAGATCGTCGGTTAATTATAACCCACATCGGGAGTGATTCTGGTTTTCTTGAAGGTGGGTTAAACGTGTTTGAATCTCGTAAAACCGGTGATTATCATGAGGATATGAACTCGGGAGTGTTTGAAGATTGATTTAAATCAATCTTACCGCGTATTGAACGTGGGTCGGTAATCGTTATGGATAATGCACCATACCACAGCCGTCGGGTGGAAGCTCTGCCAACTTTTGCGTGGCGAAAAGGAAAGATTGTTGACTGCCTCGAAGAAAAAAATATTGCATTTGGCGAAAAAATGCTAAAAGTGCAGTTGCTCGATCTTGTAAGACAAAAAAAAATATACGAAATATGTAGTGGATGAAATGGCTCGGGAACGAGGTGTTACGTTTACCGCCTACTAAATTCAATCGAGCTTATATGGGCACAGATAAAAGGCGAAGTGGCGCGTGAAAATAAAACTTTTAAGATAAAGGATGTTAAAGAACTGTTAAAAACGGCAATAGCGAATGTACAAGTAGCAGATTGGCATAAGTGCGTATTACATGTCGAGGGCGTAGAAAAAAAAATGTGGGTCTTAGATGTACGCGTGGAAGTCATAGTAGAACCTATTATTATAAATCCTGCAGATGACAGCAGTAGCGACAGTAATGAAATGTTTTCATCGTCAGATAGTGAATAATCGCTGTAATGGTAATAATGAATTTAAAATTGTAACGTATTGTCATTATAACACTTTTTAATGTCGGTGTGGAATATAATTTGTCAAATTATTATCAATTAGTGTTCATTAAGTAACAATAGTTAGGAAATTTATAAACATTTATAATTTAGGTTTGGGTTTTGCCTTAATCCACTATTATATGTGTAGTATAATAAAAACATTATGAAAATAACATATACTGAAGCTTTAATATTCTTTTTGGATTTTATACCTGCGTAATTTAGTTTTTCTAATTACTTCATTAGATCACCAAATATTAAAGCTTAATTTATTTTTCAGTTTAATTTATAATGTTATATTTATTATAGTTAATGTAAATATATTATAATAATAAACAAAAAAAATTATATATTTTTTGAATTATTACTGTTTAAAATGACACGCCTCTGGAAGTGGCGTTCCCCTTACGTCTTGCACACCCCGGTATAAATGAGTCACTGCCAATTATTTTGGTACCCGAGTATAGACGGATGTAGAAAAACTCTATTTACGACATTCAGCGCAATGTCATAATAACCTACTTACTGATTAGGGAGTGCAAAAAATATGTTACGCTCTAAGGTTGAATTCAAACATACCAGTAGTCTGTACATTGTACTTTTTGATTAGGCGATGCCAAGAAGTTGTGAAAATAGTGCATAAATTAAATTGACCCGTTCCCTATAGCCCTCAAACTTCTAAAAATAATACATAACCATAACACTATCTGCACAACTTCTTATGGCACGGCACAAATTATGGAAAAAATGTCTTAAATAATATATTACGATCAAGAGCAATCTACGCATGAACTACAAAATGAAATCTACAGTTTAAATGATTTAAAAACTACCAAAATGGCTTAAACATAATAATGTATGACCACATTAGAGAAGGTACTACTTACGTGTTTGAGATCTAGGACTGGCAATAGGTCTGGGCGTGCCTCCGGTCGTTTGTGGGCGTGGCTCGCGTCCATGCACTACAGAATAACATGCTCATGCATTAGAAAAACGACATGCACAAATTTAATGGCAAAATAAAGATAATAATCGGGCGACAATACTTAATCAACATTACTGTCGGAAATGTCCTTCGCGCTTTAAATAAGCCCAAAAATAAATCGAAGGGTGTTAGGTCAGAGGAAAATGCAGCCCATTCTATGGATCCCCGTAAAAATTTCGTATTTCAAGTTCAAATTCAACTTTCTTCGAAATGTCGTGGCTGTCTGTCTGTTTGTAATGCAATAAGCACGGCAATAAATACCAAATCTTTCAGTGAATGTTTATATTTATTTACAGTAAATATTTTAAAACATCATCAGTCACGTGGCAATAATTAAGCCGAAAACCATGCGAAGCAGAAAAGCGTAAAAACAGTGTGTTTATACATACTTACTTGCTAGCACCGATTTGTTGACATAATGTTTTATTCATTTTAAAAAAAAGGTGCTGTGAAGTGGAACATAAATGCATTTTATAATATGTGTACACTATACAGGGTAATAATTAGTTCATGCCAATAATCTAAATAAGAAATCACAATTGAGGTAGGTACAGGGTGTCATGATATATATGTCGTCGGCTGATAGTGAAATCCGTCATTTCATGAAAAGCCTAGTCACTTCATGAAGCGTCGGCAGATTGTGTAAAAACATGAAATTACACGATCTGCCGCGTCACTTCATGAAGAGACTAGGCTTTTCATGAAATGACGGTATATATTGTTACAATTAAAACAGAAGATATATAGACTTATATTGGTTAAACAGCGCTAACACGGCATCTAATCCACCTTTTTGGTTCCAATTTTGGTATTTCAAGGAAGAGGATTAAGTAATTATGGTACTCATGAAAAATATAGAAGAATTTGCGATGAATTGACGTGTTTTTACACAATCTGCCGACGCTTCATGAAGTGACTAGGCTTTTCATAAAATGACGGATTTCACTATCAGCCTACGACATATATAAAACAAAGTGAAAAATTGGTCTGAGGGGTGTTCCTAAGTAATCTAAAATATTTCACCCGTTTGTTTTTTATCTTTCAAATTTATATATTTAGTTTTTTCATAAAAAAAACTAATTTAGTGACAAAACTGTAAGAGTCATCTTTTATCAAATATTAAATGACGATTACAAAAAATAAAAATGCTAGAAAAACTGAAATAAGTATCAGTACCGTGCATCTTTTTCTTCAAATAATATCTATTATATTTTTAATCACACCCTGTATGAGCTCGGTTGAGTACTCGTTTAGTTTTTACCCCTCCTTGTGACGGGGCGTGGCAAAAAAAACCAATTAATGCATGCCAGTCTCGATGAAGAAATTAATTCAGCTACAAATGAATGAACTACTATTTAAAGAGTAATAAAAACCATGTACTGTAGTTAAAAGGATTAACCTAATTTATGTAATAAAAAATAAATAACATTGAATTAAGTCATCGCTAGTAGTAGTAGTGAAAAATACATTATTAGATGTTCGAGCATTCAAGTTTATAGAGAAATATCGTAAAGACTTTACGCATGTGATGCCAAAAAATTTAACACACAAAATAAATGAGTCCTGATGTCCAAATCGTATTCGGGAACGGTACGGGGTGTCTCAACGTTAAGTAAACTGTATGGCTTTACAGAAATAAATGGAAAAAATTCTTTATACATCTTGAATGCTCGAAAAATGGGTTACAAGGAGAAAGCTAAACACCATAACCAGTTATACGTCTGAAATATTAGATAATTATTTATTAATCTGTGAGGTTTATTTATAGAACATGTATTTACAGAAGATGTGCAAATAAAATTATTGTTGTTATGTTGTCAGACAGATAGATATAAGCTTTAAGATAACATAAGGTTTGTTCAGGTATGCCTTCGATAAGGCGATAAAGGTGTGCCTCAACAAGATACAAACTTGCACCAAAAGGAAACTGATCAAGTGCTGGCGGTGTAAACGTAATCATTATACAAAGTTGAATTTGCGATTATATCAAGCAATCCAGTACCGCATCAAGCCAGTTTTTCCCTTTTAAATGAATTTTTATTCCTTGCTGTCGTCGGCTCAATCAAGTTGTTAAATTACCTTCACCAGGAGAAACGGCCTTAATAGATGACCTTTGCACCCCAGAAGCTGCTTGCAATAGAATAGTAAATTTGACTAAGTTATTTTTTCAATGTAAAAACGACAAAAAGTGGACAGTTCTCGTCATAACTTTAGAAATAATCATTTCTAAATTGGTAAAAATAAATTCGGACCTGGAAGTAGGTCAACTAACAGTGTTAAACTAAAAAGACTCATCGCCGTGTCGTCTACTTCTCCCACTAGAGAGCAAAAAAGCACGTGTCATCTCTCCCTTAACCTTATGGTTTGCATTCATATTTCTCTCTCTACTTCCAGTTCCTTACTAATTTTTTTCTTTAAGACTGTACCTAACCTTACCTGGTCTCTCTTCAAGGGCGACCGCCCCCGCATCGGGTCTATCTGACGAAGGTTCGGGTTCCTTCGGTCTCGACGCTTCCAGAGCGGCCAATCGGTCGGATTCCTCCCGATCTCTTCGCGACCGCTCTTCGGCTTCGGCCGCCTCTTGTCGGCGTTTCATTTCGCGAAGTTCGAACTGGAACACAATTAGAAGATGATCGTTTGTTTTTAATACATAGTGTCCCAAAACGTGTGGGCAATCTTCGAGTTTTGCATAAGTCGCATTAAAACAAGTTTATAATCATTTTCTTGGTCACCGTGTACCATTTCATGAATTTTTAGTCTGATAAGTAAAGGTTCATTAAACAGTGTTATAAGTAGTTCGATATGTGGACCAAGAGTGGACTGGATTCGGAAAAAAAATATAAATAATATTATAATATAATATAAACAATCTATCCAAATCTGGGAGAGTACCGATTTGTTCTGGGACACTGGGAAGTTATACAAAATTATCGTTTCAGTATGCTGATGCATGCAATACATGGTAACGCTACTTACCACCAACATATCAATATGACTGAAATCCTCAAATGATTTTCCCCAGATCTCCTCAAAACCTGCCACTACGCTGCGCCGCGAAACGCGCTGTGTAACGCCAGCTTTAAACGAGTCGTTTTCGCGAAATACATCGAGTTTTTCGGCTATGATAAGAGCGTCAGAGAGCCATTTTGGGTCAATGCTTAGGATACTTTTTTGATCTTGCCAACTGACTTTGTGTTTTAAAAAGTTATTCCTAGTTTTGTTACTGTGCAAAAAGCTTTTTTGAACGTGGGTTAGGTCTCCGTTAGTATAGTACTTTTCACATCCGAGAGTGGTAAATTTTCTTCTACAATTTTTTTTCGCGCTATAAAACTGATCCGAATCCAATACGATGCTTTTGACCAATTCGCGTGTAAATATTTTCGAGAAATTTCGAAAAATGACAGGTTTTGCGTTCGATGATTTGGGGATGTTAACGGAAAAGTCGCAGTTAGAGATGGAGGAAAGATCATGCAACAGAGGACGAAAAGTTTGCCCAACACCAGTTGTTTCTAGCTAAAAAAACATGCACAAAACAACATGAAAATAAACTCTACCATTTAGCAATTATACAGGGTGTACCAAATTAAATGCGCACCTTTGCTAACTTTTTTATTATTGGAGATACAAAGTCGGTTAAATTAGCAAAGTAGTAGCATTTTTTCTGTTAATTAAAATGGTGAAAGCATAAATACAATTGGACAACGTTTCTGAATAAATGAGGAAAATGTATTTTTTTTAAATGGCACACCTTGTATATTTTTTACCGAAACGTTTGCAAATCGTATACGGAATAAAAAAGTTCATAATATGCAATATTGGCCTAAAATTGAAAAACCATCAACACAGCCATGGAAATAAAAAATGGTTTGCCTTTGACGTTTTCATCGAGACTGCCATGAAAACAAAAACGAATTAACTAAAGTGTCCTCATTTTGGGTAGCCAATATTGTTAACGAAGCCAAAATTTTCGTAGTTTTGCGTTGGGTTATCTAGTTTTTTGCTTTTAAATATTACAAAATGGCGTTCACGCATTTAGAACATTGCGATATGTTAGAAGCGTGTCTTGGTTGCAGAGAAAATAGTGTACTAGCACTCGAGCAATACGGTCAAATGTATCCTGGACGTGAGCAACCAGACAAAAGGTGTTTTCTAAGGCTGTATAGAAAATTTGGAAGTAACGAAAGAGTTTTTATAAAGACAAGGACTAAAAAACAATTTATAATAAGTAAACAAGTAGAAGTAAATGTATTGGCATATTTTGAAGCGCACAAAAATAATTCAACTAAATATTTGGTAAGAGACAGTCGTTTCAGTTTATTTACAATTTGGAGGATTTAAAAAAAAATATAAGTTTGTACCTTATAAGTATCGACCTGTGCAAACATTATTACCTGGTGACACTGAAAGAACACTCATTTTTTGCCAATGGTTACAAGATGTGTGTAGGCAAAATCCTAACTTTTTAAAGAAAATTTTATGGAGCGATGAAGCGAACTTTCCAAATAGGGGTATGTTTAATCGTAAAAACATGCACTATTGGTCTAGAACAAATTTGTTTATTGTTGTTCCCAGAAATCCGCAAGTAAGATTTAGCATTAATGTTTGATGTGGTCTCATAGGCAGCCAAATTATTGGGCCAATTTTTTATGAAGGTACTCTGACCGGCAGAGGATACGTTAATATGTTGTCAGAATTACTAGAAGAATATTTAGATGATGTGAACGTAGAGGACCGTAACCAAATTTATTTTCAACAAGACGGAACTCCTCCTCATCAGTTTCACGAAGTGAGAATATTGTTGGAAAGGCTTTTCAACAAATGGTCCGATACGTTGGCCCCCAAGGTCTCCTGACGTAACTCCATTAGACTTTTACTTCTGGGAGTATGTCAAGGACGAAGTCTTTAAAACGAGATATGCGAATCTGGTTGAACTTCAAGACAACATTAGACGCATTATAGCATCCATTGATGGCAGAACAGTTTTAAAAGCTACAAAACGTGTATTAAAGAATGCCCGCAAATGTATTGAACAAAAGGTGATGTGTTTGAACATTTAATATAGTTTTTTTTTTATTTCTTCCGGTATAAATAAAATCGAGTTTTAATTTCTGAAATAAATAAATAAATTCGTTTTTGTTTTCATGGCAGTCTCGATAAAAACACCAAAGTCAAACTATTTTTTATTTCCATGGCTGTGTTAATGTTTTTTCAATTTTAGGCCAATATTGCATATGAACTTTTTTATTCCGTATACGATTTGCAAACGTTTTGGTAAAAAATATACAGGGTGTGCCATTTAAAAAAAATACATTTTCCTCATTTATTCAGAAACGTTGTCCAATTGTATTTCTGCTTTCACCATCTTAATTAACAGAAAAAATGCTACTACTTTGCTAATTTAACCGACTTTGTATCTCCAATAATAAAAAAGTTGGCAATGGTGCGCACTTAATTTGGTACACCCTGTATAAAGATTTGTTTTAGTATCATCAGCTCTAACTCGAACAAAACAATAAACACTAAAAACTGTGTGCACCCACCCGACCAACTTAGAGAACAGTTTAATTACTTAATTTTTGATGCCTAATCAAAGTTATTCAAAAATGAACTTGAGAGACAAGAGTTTGTTATTTAATATTTAAATAAATAAATAAATACAGCTAAATAGATTTTGGACTTCCGTTTTATTTTTTGTATTCCCTTTTAAATTAAAATGTTAAAAATGTGTTTCCCTTGTGTTCCAAAGAAATACGCAAACCCTGTAAAAAGCACCCGTAGGCAAGACACCACAAGCGAAGAACTACAATCAATCTACCAACACCACAAAAAACATCGTTCTCACCGTCGTTAACCTCTCCAATGCGCTGAATCTCTCTTCCTGTGCTGCAGCTGACTTTTCAAAGGCCTCGTGTTTCTTGATCAAGTTCTCTACGTCGTCGATTGTATGTCCCAGCTCGGTGCTCATCAAGTACGGTTCTTGGGCGATCAACCAGGCTTCGGCAACCGCGGCATCCCGTGCGAATTGGTACACTTCCAGGATTAGTTGCAGGTTTTCCCATCTTTGGAATTGAAAAAAAAAATTAATAAACCTAACAGCAAACACGAATTTAGCAAATATCTCACCTTTCTTCCCACCTTTGCTGCACGCCCTGCCTGTGATTGCTCAACGTAACCAGTTTATCGGTGATCTCAGCGCTGGCATAGTGATTCCTGCTCAGCAACTCCTTACCCAAAGAAATACACGATGTGAAATTGTCGGCTCTGGCATCAATCTCGGCCTTCAAGCTTTGATGGTTGTTCATCAACAGCTCCACTCCGCTGACGTCGCGAGGCTTCTCGCTGGTGTTCATCAGTCTTATAACATCGTCCATCCATTGCATCAAGGTCCTGACCAAGTTGAAAAATTTAAACAGGTCCCCAGTATCCGCCAACTTGGCTCTGCGTTGGTCGCAAACCATCTGCAAGTTGGCCCAAGCCGACACAACTTCTTGTTCCCTATTGGTAATCTCTTTAGCTCTATCACCTGCGTAACTGGCCTGGAGCTTGGCGGATTCTTCCTGGATCTGTTGAACTTGGCTCTGGAGAGTTTGGAGGTCCTGTAAAAAGTTCTGGTGTTTACGCTGTAGCGTCGAAACTGAGCCCGCGTCGCGTCCCAGCTCGTCTGACATGGCGACTTGTTTCTCGAGAATTCGACTGAGAACGTCTTTACAGTCGTGGAAGAACTTGTGTAATTCTCTGGAGGCGGCAAGCATCTGTGTGCGGGTTTCTATAAGTTCCAACAAGTCCTGCCATGCCTCGTTCAATCCGTCCTTCCATTCAGCGATGGTGGCTGAATCCGAGTGTCCAGCAGCGATCAGCGAATCTGCTATATCATTGACACCAGCTACCCTTTCACTACCAATGGTCTCAGTATCATGGGCGAATTCCTTAAACCTCTCCCACAGGAGTGTAACATGATCATAGTCTTGTCCAAGTTCGTGGGAAGAAGCAACTACTTCTCGGTCTGCAATCCATTGTTCCAAGTCTCCAACGTCTCTGTTAAGAAGGAAGAGTTGTAGAGCTTCGTCTAACTTAGCACGGCGTTCTTGAGCTAAATCTTTGAGTCCGGCGTACAGTTTATCTAACTGTGACTGTTTAACAGCTACCTGCTCGGCTAAAGGATGTCCTTCTGCGGCAAGAGCCTTAACTGTCTCTCCAAGACCTCTTATGGTATCAGCGTAAGCCTCAACCGCAGCTTCCAGGCTTTCGTGTTTCTTCATAAAGTTTCTAGCACTAGTTTCGTCTTTGCCTCTGTCCTCTACCATCATATACAACTCTTGTTCGCTCATCCAACTTTCAGCCTCGTTGGCATCGAACAGGTACTGTTGAGCCCTTTCATTTCTTAACAAATGATCTCTGCGTTTGTCAATGGCATCCTTGAGCTCTTGCCATGCCTTGTGGAGCTCGTTGATAAGTCTGCTGAACTCCGTAGCGTCTTCATGTCCTTCATCGATGAGTTTTTGTCCGTTATTGCAGACTGTATTGACGCGAGGTTCGTGATTTTCAACTTCGGTTTGAAGAGATTGAGTCTTCTTCTGTAAGATGTTGACTTGGAAGAGATTGTTGCCGTATTCGGTGGATTGCGCCAAAGGCATTTTTTCTGCTATCCAAAGAAGCTCATCTTCAACGTCTCTTCTAAACTGCAACGCCTCCTTCTTTTTCTCCAGAATTCGTTGTCTTTCGAGAAGAGGCTGCTTAATAAGTTCAAACCTCTCCTCGACTTTGGTTTTCTTGGCCTTAATTTCGTTGATATCCTTATCCGGTGCAGCCGTTTCAAGATGTTTGGTTTGCTTCTCTAATTCGTTAACCTGTCTAGCCTTGACAGCCATTTGTGTTTCAATCATTTGTTGCTTCTGCATTAAAATATTGACAGAGGCGAGGTCAGAGCCAGTGTCATCGCTTTCGATTTGTTTTTCGAGTTCGCTCATCCACGAGTCGATGTCGTCGCAGGTCTGGTGAATCAGTACTTCGCGGTTGGCGTCAAACAGACGTTCGCCCTTTTCTTTCGTGGTCTGTTCGAGCACATCAAACTGATCTGCCAATTCCTCGATCTTTGGTTGAATTAAATTGGCGTATTCTGGTTTTTCCTTAGCTAATTCTTCTCCAGCGTGCTGCAGGTTGAGCAGACGCTCCTTGTTTGCACCGATTTCAGCTTCACACGCTTGATGCCTGGTCCATTTAGAATGCACAGTCTTAGCCGATCTGTAGGTTTCATCTTGAGCGGTGATGTGCTTCTCCTGAATCCATTCTCCGAGTTCGTCGCAATCTCTCAAGTACTGGTGAAGTTCCAATTGGTCACGCAGTCTTTCGAATAGAGCTTGGGCCTTCTCTTTGTTGGCAAGACGACGCTCATCCAAATTATCAGCGCGTTTGCCAATTTTATCACCAGCAAAGTGGCCTTCATCTGTAAGTCTCCTTGAAAACTCGACAACGCTGTTGATTTTGTCGTCGTTTGCTTCCATAGTAGCCAGGAAAGCTTCGTGACGTTTAAGAAGGTTTTCGGCTTGCTCAAGAGTGGTGGGTGACTCGTCCTTGCTGAGAGTGTGTTCTTGTTGGTTAAGAATGACTTCAGCTTGACGTGCATCGCGTTCTAGCAGCTGCAAGCTCAAAGATTGCGACAAGAGGTGTTGCCTGTTGTCCCACATTTGATGAATTTCTGCCCACCCATCCTTAAGAGCCTTTAGGCGCTCTCTCAAGAACATGTATTGTGGATCATCTTGTGTGCTTGGATCAGCAGTTATCTTCTCACCATATTCCATCATCTTAGTGTAATCGTCGGTGTAATTGTCAATTTCCTCTCTGATTGCCTGGTGTTGAGACAGAAGCTTCTCGGCTTCGGAAAGGGAGCTGGGGGTGTCTTCCGACGCAATATCTGTTTGCGTCTTTGTGAGCCAGGTCTGGAAATGGTCCAAATCACGAAGGAATCTGTGCAAGTCTCCTGCTTCTTCCAATTTTGCATCGCGCTCTTTAAGCATTTGAGTAAGACGCTCCCAAATGATTTGAATTTGTACGATACGTTCCCTAATAACAGCAGCTTCTTCTGGATGTTCTCCTTCAATGGTATCCGCTTCTTTCTGAAGTGAGTTAAGCTTGGCCTGGATAGCAGCCAAATCTCTCTCCATGCCGGACAAGCGCCGTTGTAATGTCATGATACCAGTAAGGTCCATTTCCAAACTGTCAGTCTCCTGAAGAATTCTAACTTTATCTTCGATCCATGTTGTGGTTTCGCGGCATTCGATGTGGAATGTTTGCACTCCATGTGCAGAATTAAGTTCTTCGCGTTTAGCCTCGGCCTTCTCGCGAAGTTCGGCCCATTTCTGGTTAAGTTGATTTTGCCTGGCAGTGATCTGTTCCGAGTTGGGATGCTCCACGTGCAATAGTTGCCTAGCTAATTGATTAACTACGGCTACTCTAGACGCGTTAGAATTCATTTCTTTTTCAAATCCGTCGTAGCGATGTTTCATAATTTCGACGTCTTCGATGTCGCGTGCTGGAATCATTGTCTGTAACATGCGATCCTTCTCGCTGATCCATTGCTCGACGCCATCGCTCTCCGAAATGAGTTTGTACAAGGACAAAGCGTCCAGCAAGCGTTGTTTTCTGAGTTTAGCGAGCTCCAAGAGCTCCTTGTAGCGATTATCAATGGAAGCGAGTCTCTGCGAAACTTCTGGCGAGTTAGCCACCTCAGGTCCCAGAGCCTCAGCCTGTTGATGAAGACTCTCGATGACGCTGACGTAATTTTTTAGTTCATCGGTGACATCCTTGTGTTTTTTAAGTAGTGATTGTGCGTTGCCCTCGTCGCGTCCAACGTCTTCACTGGAAACAAGCCTTAAAGTGTCAAGCATCCAAATGTCAACGTCATCGGCATCGGCGAAGAGCTGATGATAGTCCACTGCTTCTTTCAGGCGCTTTCTACGATATGCATTCAAGTCTAGCAAATGTTTCCACGCGTCCCTGAGTTCTGTTATACGTTCTTGAATTTTGTCGGCTCCGAAATGACCCGCAGCACACAAATCCTCTCCTACATCCATGGCATCTTGAAGCTGTGAATAGTGGGCGGACAGTTCGTTTTCTAGAATCTTGTGCTTGCTAAGGAGCAAGTTAACAGTAGTGAGATCATGTCCAATATCCGAGGTAGATACAATTTGTTCTTTTTCTTTAATCCAGTTGTCTTCATCGGCCATATCCCAATAGAACTGCCAAAGGTTCCTGCTGTCTTCTAGTCTTGCTCTGCGTTCCACTGCTAACTTTACCAGCTGAGCATAGGCTTCTTCCAGCTGTTGTACCCTATCCAATACCAACTGTGGCTCACAAGGCTTGTAGCCTTCTTCGTTCTCAACGTCTACAAACTTCTGACTTTGGCTAGCCACAGTCTTGACTCTTTCTCCCAAAATGTTAATGTCAGCTTCCAATAAATTGTGTTTTTGCAACAAGTCCTCGACTCCCATAAGATGTTTGCCAAAATCGTCGACGAGAAGACGTGCTTTCAATTCCTCCATGGCATCTAGGATGTGCAACATCTCTTGGAAGTTCTGTTGCAGTTGCAGAGACATGTCTAGCCTATTTCTACGAGCTCTGAGCAATTCCAAAAGGTAATTCCATAGGCGTAGTACGTTGTCTTTTCTGGCATTGATTCTTTCCATGTCATGATAGTTTTCGGCTTCTAATTCAGCCGCTACAGACACCACAGCTTGTACACGCTCTTCATAGGCGAAAATATCAGTTTCAATAGCTTCGTGCTTCTTAGCTGCCGCTTCAACAGCTGCAAGATCTTGTCCGAAGTTGTCTTGAGATACCAAACGTTGGTTTTCACTCAACCAAGTCTCTCTCATGCTGGCTTTTCTGTTAAATCTTGCTGCCAATTGTTCAAGTTTCTCCTGCCTGATCAGTTCCTCTCGCAAAGCAAGTTCACGCTCGTGTTCTGCCTTTTCAAGCCTTTCCCATGCTTTGTTAATGTCCGAAATCATTTTTCCTTCTTTCGGTGTGTATGGACGCTGATTGTTAGCCCTCATTTTCGATTGGAGAGTGAAAAGGAGAATCTCCAAGTTACCCTTCTCGACAAACTTTGGAGGCTTCTCGACAGTCCTGTAGTTGTTAAACTGGCCCAATTGTTGTTGTACCCCGACCAAACTATTAGCGAACTCGCGCTCACCAAGAGCAGAGATGGTGCCCTGAATCCACGCCAACAAATCGCTGGTAAGGCTTTCGTACTCTTTGATCATTCTGTCGTTTTCCATGGCTATACCCACAACCTTGCCAATACGTTTGCCCTGCACAGTTTCCTGCTTCATCTTGCTGAAGTAATGGTAGTAAGTGACCACATAGGTGATGATAGACTTCTCGTCAGGTTGTTCAACAAACACATCTTCAGCATCAAGAAGTTTTGTAAGTCCAAGCTTGTCTTCTGCTACATTAAAGGCATTGTTCAGGTTGTGCATGGGATTGGACTTTGACAGCTTATCAAATTGGATCAAGTCCGGTCGGTGTTTGTGAATCAGAGCATTAAATGCTAACCCATCTCGCCACGACGTAGAGAAGTTTCTCACGTTCACATTGTGGTAACCGGCGGTCTTCATTTGACACCACAACAGCAAAGCATCTTTGGCAGACTTGGTCTCTTGATTATCTGTCTCTTCGATTGTGATGTCTTGGATTTGGAAGCGCAAGATTATAGTCCAAATTAAGCCCAGGGACAGTCTAGGGTTCCCATCTACTATGTCGTGCGAGCCCATGTTTTCCAAATGGACCCTCTGCTCTTTGAGGAACTGCAACGCTTTATCTACATTTTCCAGACAATGAATTCGCATCTTTCCTTTGGTTGGGCGCGGCAGTCTTTCGCCCGAAAGAACCTCCAGGAGTTTGATTAGGTTTTTGCCGTCTCGAAGATCGCAGTACAGGTCTGTGATCCTCGAATTTACTCGGACTAAGTGTGAATTTACCCATTTTTGGAAGGTTTTCTTTTGAACGCTTTCTCTCTCGTCTGAAAGTAAACAGGGATTTAATTTATACCATTTTACATAAAATATCCTAGAAATGACGGTCAGTGACCCAAATTGTCATTAAATTCTTGATCTTAGATACGGGTAGTATAGTCATTTAGAGACCCCAAGCAAAAGCAATGAAAATTAAATTGGAAGTCATCAGGATTTCTTAAACGATTATAATTCCTGCTCATTCTTAACTAATTCTTTAAATAAATAATTAAATTTAAAAAAGGTTATGTCCATTTGAGAAACAATTTAAATACCGATCACATACACTGCACCCAAGGCCTTGATTAACGTAACAAGTACCGTACATTGGGCATGCACAGGATGCGCATATTGGTACTTAATAATGAGAGTACCTATTTAGACAAAGGATATTAAATCAAATACACACCATACTAAAACAATTTAAGGTAAAGTGTGTTTACAAATATAAGAAACCGACCTAAATGACTGCTTCTATTAGGGTATTCAAAATATAATAAACAACAATAAACCAGTTCTGGGCGTAACAAATTTTAAGTACCGTACTCAGGTAAAAAAAAAATGCGGATAAACCAGGGTCCTTTTTGATTTTAGTCTGTCAACGTACACTGTTAAGTTTAGTTTATTTTTTGAAAATGTTTAGTCCTTGGTGTTCTAGTGAGATTTGTGCGAAAAGCATGGGGCACATAGTATTGCGGCTACCGCCTTACTACTGTATATTTAACCCTATTGAACAAATATGGCACCAACTTAAAGCTGGAATTCGTCGCAATAATATTTCACTATGAAACTAAAAATATTTCTGAGGTGAACTGGAAAAACTGCGTACAACATGTCAAGAAAGTAGAAGAAAGTTACATTTGTATTAAGAATGCAACAGAAAGGTTTATTATTACTTTAGATGATGATAGCGATAGTAAAGTAGATATAGTTGGGTAATTTATTAATTAATATAATAATCTAGCATCAAGTGTAAGACCATAATTCTATTTTGTATATTTTGAAGTTAATAAACTTAAATAAACATCAGTATCATATTTATTTGCTGCTAAATTAAATATTTCAATACTATGTATTTTCTAAGACGGTCCTAGCTCAGTCGGCATTGTGTCAATACCCCCATTTAGGTAGAAATAAATAAGAGTCATTTGGTCAGTTTCTTATATTTGTGAATACATTTTACTTGCCGTACTGTATAAAAATGATTTGTGACAGGTATTGCTGGTGCGTGGTTACCTCTAAGCTCAAAAACGAATTTATCAAAGTACTGGTAGTCGCTTTCAAAATCTTCAGATGCAGCACCCATATTACTAACTTTAAACACAGAATCTGCAAAATCTCATTGAGATAATGATAAAACAAAATTTATACGCATAGAGAGAAAAAACGACTTTTAACACAAACAAAAACAACACACTCTATAAACTTCTTATTACGCGGTATTGGTTGACTAAAAAAAGTGTATTTTAACCAAATCGAGATTCGTCTGAAACTACTGAACAGGAAACATGTTGGTTTTTGATAAAACTTGGTTTACAACTGATAATGGGATCCCATTGAACAGTAAGAACAAACAAAAGTGAATAATTTAATGTAACAATTAGCTGATAGACGAGATAATGCTTGGATTCTGTTCTATTTCTATTTGTTAAAAGTAGACCGAATATCTACAATTTATAATAACTATTTTTCTCCCTGTATTTACTATACAGGCCAATACAGGGTGTTAAATAACATCAAATGTTTTAGAGGACGATTCCTCGCGTCTGAAGAAGAGATGTCTGGCTCTAGTGAAACAATTACATTTTTGACAAAAAATACCACAAAGTGATTTAATCGCACAAATACGATGACCAAGTCAGAATATAGCACACAATTGCATTTTTGTTTGCACTAGAAAACGCCTTCTAATGCAGTTTTAAGGATAAGTAAAAAAAAAACTGTTAAAGAATAGATGAGAAAAACCCTGTATGTTATGTTATATAGCTAATAGTCTCCTTCTTTGAGAGAATTGACGAACTCCAGATTTAAAAACGCACTTAAGTGATTGGATGAACCCTCCAAATCCAGTTTGTTTAAAAACCTTTCCAAATATTTACCAAACCAGGCCGCCCTGGCTGTCAATCTTAAAAGGAATGTAAACACATTTATTTAAAAAAATCGTTGAAAAATAAAGGTATAGGGATTGTAGTGGAATGCTTGATTACACAATCTATTTACAACCAACATTAAAAGAAAATGTGGAAAGGACTACCGAAAACTTATTCTACGTAGTGCATAAATCACTTAAAGAAATAAACGTTTGGTAAACGTGACCAAGACGAACCAAAAAGAGATTAATAAAATATTAAAAAATAAATAATTACTTACTGAAGATTTGTAAGATTTAAAAATTCATTACCATAATTCACAAAAAATTGATGTGATTTGTGATTGTATGAACCTGTAGTAGTAAAAGTTCGTTGCATACAATTACAGATTATCATATTACCTGCTAGGGCTTTGATTCTGGATCTCTCAAACAAACGGGAAGATGAATTTCCCCCATCGTACTCATAGTCCTCTTCGATTTGTTGCTGCAAGGTGGGGTCCCACCTCACTATACTTATGTCTGTGGTCATGTTTGCTAGATTTTACCAGCCGAGCTGGTCACCTGCAACAAAGAAGGTAAAATTTATATTTCTATATTATAGCGAGTAACCAAATGAACAAGGAATAAGACTATGCCAACACGGTAGCGTTTTTACTCTTTAAAAACCATATAATCAATAAGTATGTAACGTTTCGCCATTAGGAAGTACATGCGAATAAAAATGTTTGGGCTCCAAGTAGGCTGATGAAAATAGATTTTATCCGAATTTCATCGTCTGCCACTTAATGGCGATTTCAGGTCAAGGCCCTTTCAGTTTTTCAGGCTTATTGATTGAATAGATTGAGACGTACTTATTATCTTTTTAAAGTGATTTCAGAACTTTTAAAATAAATCCGTTTTAAATGCCATTTTTTTATGTTTGTATGTATTCCTTTGCAAAATACAATTTTTAGCGAAAACTATCAAGGGTTAATTAAACGCTAGATAAAAGGCCAAGAAGAGCCAACAAACGAGAAGCGACAATATGACATTTGGCAAAATCAATGTAGTGGGAGGTAACCCGGACAACTGTCATAAGTTTAAGCCGGCCCGTTAGTCCGGTAGTCGATGAGTTATCGTTGTCAAGTTTAGCTGTCTTCTTTGTTGAAAGAAGTGTATTGTTTAACTGTTTATTTTTGTGAGTGCTGTGCTATTATAAAACTATGACTGGTAATACCTGTGCATTTCGAGGGTGTCACTCAAAAGAAGCTCAAGGAATAAACATGTTTTCATTTCCAAAGAATCATGAACAGTAAGTGCATTTGCACCGCTATGATACATTTGTTTATATTTGTTTTGTTGTATTTATCTGCTGTATTTTATTACGTGAAAGGTATATGGAAAAGACCTACCATTATTTACTATGTTATTTAAGTGAAATTGATATTAAATGTATAAAAACAAGTACCTTTTTAAGGAAAGGCGACGGGAAGGAAAAAATATCAAACTAATCTAAAAGAACATGTTTTTATTTTCCTAACAGATATTGTGTTTTTTTGAAAAATATTCCTGAAAGCACAAGTACTTATTTTCATTTAGTAGTTTTTATCGAATAATATCATATTTAGTAGTAATAGATACATTATAAAAAAATCATAGGGTTTTTTGAAATTTACAACTTCGCTAACGCTTGTACCGTAATTTTCGAAATCGTGTGTAATAGGCTTCTTACCACTCTTGGTATGTAATATACTATTTCATTTCCTTTCTAAAATGTACTATCAGTAAGTAACGCACAATCAATAAAACATTCCAAAAATATTTTTTTTTTATTTTACGAAATTTGCTGGAAAACCAATTACATGAAACACAAAAGATAATCATGAAAAAATTACTTCTTACTAGGTACCCATATTTTTTTATTTCAGTGTAAAGCATTTTCTTCATCGTTTTAGTGCTTCTTTTAGTGTAATAACCCGGACAACTGTCAAAATTTCAAGCTGAAGGTCATATAATTTGGTCTCCATTTAATCAATGCTAAACTCGGGATTTTGTCGCTTCTCGTTTGTTGGCTCTTCTTGGTAAAAGGGTTTTACGTAATGCCATGATAGCTACGCGCAGAAATCGCGTCCTGTGTTAATCTTTGAAGCCCGCCATCCGCCATGGATGCAAACTTTCGTGGTCCAGTGCAATTTTCAGTCTCCGTATACAGGGAGTCGATTATACCATCGTTCAACTGTGTATGGTGAATATACCGTTTAGTAGAAAAGTTGGCATCCATTGAGAGCGTTTAAATTTTTTATTAGATGAGCTTTCGATGTCAGTATTTTTTTATTTGTTTAAAAAGGAATATAGATAATGTTGCATGTCTTGCCGACAACTATTTATAGCTGTTCTGGCAAGTGTATCTCTAAAATAAACAGTTCTTGTATTTAAATAGCCTGTCGTTGCTTTTAAATAGGTTGCTTCTATAACGTCAAGTATTTACCCTTTTAAAAATAGCCTCCACTGTAGTATATTTTTTTGGAATTACATACAGCTGGGGCATTTAAATTCCGGATAGCTTTTTTATATTGTAAATATTACCTTCCTAATCTTACATTTGATTACCTTCACCTTGAATGTATTAATATGCCTTTTACACCTTTCCATAATACCCTCAGTATAAAAGTATACAAAAGTGACGATTACTTCATTTTGTCAGGTTACACCACAGCTAAAAAAAGCCGAGCTCATTACATTTTTAGAAGAGGGCTGGTCAAGACGAAGAGTAATCAAAAGATGTGGAGTAGGTAGTGACGGCAAATTATCAGTAATTTATTTTTTGGTAAGAACATTGCGTAAGTTATTAACTTTTTATAAAAAATACATTAAGAAGGTTAGTTCAAAAACCTAGAATTATAAAGAAAAAATATACAGGGTTTTTCAGAAGTACGTTACGTAACTTAAGAGGGTGATTCCATATGATATTCTAAGAGAATGATGAACATGTGTCCGGAGTTGATATACAGGGTGTTAAAGTTTAAAAAAAAATTGGTTTTATAATTTTTTTAAATATCCTTTTTCCGATTTTATTGAAATTTGGTACCGTTATTCATCATGATAAGGGGCTTAATTAGCCCTAGCTAGATTAAATTTATTAAGTCCAGGGGCGTCCCGGGGAGCACTTTAACGAATATAATTGACAAAAAAATGTACGCACTGATAAAATTAATTATTTGAGTTAAAAAAATTTACAGTTGACTCAAATAAATATTTGTTTCCTATTAGCCAAACAAATATGTATTTGAAAAACACCAAGGGATTATTTGCCTCAATTAGTATCATCTGATTTGATACAAATTACTTTTTATTTGGAACTAATCACTAAGTACAAAATTCAAGCAAATATTTATTTCCTTAACAGTAACCTAACTTAAATAAGCCGTTTCAATGACTTAAGTGAAATAGGTTAAAAGTTAAGTTAACAAAATGTTTATTTGATTGATATTTATATATATTTTATCAAGTACATATTTATTTTACTTTTGTTTTACATGTATTTGCCGTAACAACAACGTTATTTAATTAAACAATTTAAGTAATTTGATTTAAATAAACCGGTGATTTCCATCAAAGTGATTGTTTTTTTATTCAAGTACATAATTGTTTAACTTGTCTTTTATATTTATTTAGATCAAATATAAATTTATTTGGTTTAAATACCTTTTTTTAATTTTCAATAGATCAGAATGTTCATTCAAATCAGTTCTTATTTTATCCAAGTACGTGTTTAAACAGACGTCACATAAAAATAAGAAATATTGAAATGTTGCTATTGAATATGGTTTAATCAGTACCTATACCTACCATAATAATCACAAACCTTATCAAATTGTTTATAGTGTTCAAATAATAAGGCAAACCAACAGAAAAAAACACTTTTTTTCCGAAAATAAAGGTTATGACAAATTACGCGCACGCGCACAACTATTTTTACATAAAAATAACATAAAATTTAAAAGATAACCATCTCTTATTTTATTTCTTATTTTTATGTTATGTTATGTGTTTCTATAAACGTCTTATGGCAGATCTGTAGATTCAACTCTTATTTTATTTTTATGTTATGTTATCTTGCTGTATAAACCGACCATTAGTTGTTGTTCCCCTTAAAATATACGTGAATAAAACATTATAGAGAAGTTAATAACTTTGATAAAAAATTAAATAAAGTCAAATTTGCAAATATTAGGTACAATCCGTACAATAATTATTAATATTATATTAATTATATTATATTTTTTACGTTAGGAGGTTTGATAGGTATTGAATTATGGTGAAAATTGAGAAAAACTGTCTTATTTGTAACCTAGGTAGCCATGATTTATAAATACCTGGCTACATTTCTCTAAAAAGATTTTGTGTTCGAAATTTCAAATTAGGTATTACAAGTATCTTTTCTTTGCCTCTTATCTTACTTCTTTAACTCGTTTTATGCGTAACTAAAATATTCAAATATAGTTTCCTACCTTGAAAAGTATCTAACATATGGGATATACCCCTCGATATACCCCAATCTTCTAAATAATTATTCATATTACGTTTATTCCCCATATCTTCGTTTTAATTTTTGATGGAACCACTAACTTCTGTGCCACTAACAAAGAAGATTTCACTCTCACTCATAAATTTCTACAAGACAAAATCACAATGACCAAAACGCGATGATCAGGCCACTTTTGTATAGCCAATCAAATTACTCAAAGCCCAAAGTAGGCGACAGGAGTTCATTTAAATACTTAATTATTTGTTTGGATGACCAAATTGTTTGAAAAGCTCGGCAATGAATGATTTAAATTAAAGTTAAAGGTATTTAGTTCTTAACTTGAAATGTACTTCGATTAAATAATTAGTTACTTGTAAATATTCGGTCGTTTTATATTCAGGATTTAATGTAAATACATAATTATTTAGTTTAAATGACCTAGACATTTAAATAGTTCTCTATCGGGTGATTTAACTAGCGATTAACGGGATTTAGTTCCTAAATAAAAATTAGTTCGATTAAATAATTAGTTATTTAGATTTTGTTATTTTAGTGGTTTTTTGGTAAGATATTTGTTTGAAGGGTTCTATGATTTGACACAAATCAACCAACAGTCAAATAACTTTGCAAATAAAACGAAATACTCTCATTTATTTCAGTTAAATCAAATTTAGTTAATTAAAATCACATTTATTTATTACCAATAATTATTCACCAAATAAATCAGATTATTTGAATAAGGGAGCACAGTTTTATCAGTGCGCCACTGACTTTTTTCTTATATTGATATTTTTTTCGGACTTACCAACTAATAATACAACTTTTTTGTTCCCTGAATTGTGTTCGTATCTTACTTCAATACTTCAATTTCGAGAGAAAAAATAAGAACCACTTTATTGCATGTACAAAAAAAAATACTTCAAAGTTAAATAAAACATTTAACAATTATAAAAACCAATTTTTTTTTAAACTTTAACTGCCTGTATATCAAAACGAGGCACCTCCGGACACATGTTCATATGAACTTTGTCTCTTAGAATATTATAAGGAATCACCCCCTTAAGTTACGTACCGTACTTCTGAAACACCCTGTATAGGCAAACGGAAATCCCATACCAATAGATAATAAATTACAATATGAAAACAATTTTTTCTTAATTTCATAATTTGTTATATTAAAATCCATTATCATTTCTAACTTCTTGAGATGGCGGAAATGTTTTTTTTTATTAGATTATTTCACAATTTCGGTTAAGAAAAGAAGAAATCTGCCAAAATATCGACCAAACAAAAAAGGGACCCAAAATGCTGCTAAAAAAATCCAATAGTTCACAGTGTAAATGCTTTTGAAGGGACTTTCATATGATGGTATCGTTAAGACTTTTCGGATTTTCTGTAAGCATTTGTCAACAAATGAATAATATCTCCGTACTCACTCAAACTTATTACATAATATCCCTGGAACAGTCCAGTATGTACGAAAATCAGCTGGAAAACGCAGAACCCTCGGGACCGAGCCAACAACCGCGGAAATTCCGTAACTGAAACTGTGTTAGCCGGCTTGAAAATACGCTAAATAATTTTAACGCCTTATGAAAACCCGTTTGCGGACAAAAACGCGTATAGACAGGACAAAGATAGTTGCTTGGATTGCGAGTAGATCCGATCGATCCGATATACGTTTTCATAAGGACCTAATGATCGGATCGATCACGGCCGCCTCCGGGTCGGCGGCAGCCCGCCTTTACGCCGGGCTCGTCGTCTGCCAGATCTATTTTTTTTTTAATGATCACAGTACTGCGGGAAAAATCCTTATAATGGCGCTCTGTGAGTGCGAAGAAGGAAGCGATTCACGTGAATCTTGATTACGCCCGGATTGAATAAAATTGAAGTTCAAAGTACACTTCGCAACTGTTGTTATTGACGACCTCTATCGCTTAAGCTCCATTAGGGAACTCTACCGAAACGGGCGGAGTCGGCAAGTCTGTCACGAACGTAATCAAGTTACTGTGCCAATATTTGTCCCCCTTTTCCGTGCTTGCTAATTGAAACTGCTTTTCAAACTCGTATTATTTTTTTTGGATTTATTTTATTGACGAAGAACCCCAAAGGATTTCAAATGACATACATGCATGCCAAAGAAACCAAATCACAGATCGGTATGGTTTATTAAAAGTACGACACAAATTGAAGGGGTTATTCCCAGGACTATTCTAAGAATATTTTGTCCTTTGATGATTTTTGAAACGCCGCTTTGTTTAGAAGATACAGATTAGTTAATAAAATGTTCGTATTATAGGAATAGTCCAGGGAATAACCCCTTCAATTTTTGCCGTACGTTCAATAAACACCCTGTATATAGCGTGTTTCAAAAAACATGTGACATTGCTCGTGTGGTGATTTCTTACTCGAAAATAAGACAAATAGTTCTTATCAACATAAGTCCACAACCGCTTTATTTTTAAGATACAGAATAAAACAATTTTTATTAATCGAAGCACAAAATATGTACGCCACTGCCTTTTTTTTTATAACACAGTTATAGCTCATGCAAAACAAAAGCCGATGCACGTCATATCCTTCGAATGACGTCAGTTATCGACAGTGTTGCCAGCTTGTAACCAAAATATCCGAGTGAGGAAATTACAGTTTTTTTTTTCATAAAAACAAGATAAATACACAAATATTTCCCATAGTTTATATATTTGTTTACTGCATAATGTCATTTACCATATACTTTAGTAGATCTAACACTTCTTTTATTTTCATCTTGCCAAGATCAATCAATGGTACCATTCTGAAAAATCCATGTTTCATCCGAGAAAACGAATTGGTACAAGAATGCTTCTCTTTCGTTAATATATTCTTTCAAAAATACCAGTCAATTGAATGTTACATGGGTAAGTTTCAAAAGCCCTCGCCTCAGTTCATCTTTTTACCATCTGAAGCCTACTTTCTTGAAGAGGCTTCTTAAACAGTTAAGACAACCATCAAATAGTTCTCTGTCTTTTAATTTCTAACTTAAAGTTGTTAAAGTTACAGGACGTTCTAAAAAAAGTTACAGCTTATGAATAACCGATGTAAAATATTATAATTTTTAAATAATACAACTTACTTGTTTCGTACATTCCATAAATAGTGTCAAGGATAGAACTTATATCCAATCTTCACACATTTACAACTCTCTTTGAATTAGAACTTTTGTTTTAAGGTGATTCTAATAATTTGTTATCCTTAACTGTTGTTAAAATTGCGTTTACACGCTAAAAATTAGTAAAGTAGAAATAAAATATCTAGACCTTAACATACTCTTTAAATTTACTTCTGTGTACTGCTGTCAAGGGTAACAATAGGCCATTGTTATTAAGTTCTTCATGAAAATAGCTTCTTAGAGAAGCTATTAGCTCTTTGCACCGATTATTTAAATGCTTCGGCATTTTTCACAAATAGTAAATAACGTAATCGACAGAGATATGTATGTGCACTTTTGTTTTTCTCAATAGAACAGTTTATTAATGCTATTCATGAAAAGATCTGGAGTTTTTGTTAAAAAAATAGACGCGCAGCAACACGGAACCACGAACAATTAAGGTTAGTTTTACATAAAACGTCAAATCAAGCCAACGAACGAGCTGGCACCACCTCACCGTTTACAGTTGTGTTGCCAACTATCGGCCGATAAAATTCAAATTATATTAATTTTTACAAGCTTAAGTAAACAAAATATTTGCAATAAGTAGGTTCGTATCAAAGAAGAATATTTTAGGTTTGTAGTAAATTCAATATCGCATAAAGTTGTAATACTTTTTGCCCAAATTTAATTTCCTCGTGCTTTCATACGGATTTACAAATTATCAGCTGATTGATGACGTACATCAGTTTTTGTTTTGCATCAACTTTTTTTTATGTAGGTAGCTTAATGGCTAATGCGAAGTACCTTCTGAAAATTTTTTGATTTCGGCTTTGTTTAGGAGATAAATGCAATTTTATCAAACTGTGATATGGACTTTGTTTTATCGTTGTTGTACCGGGTGTTCCACCTAAGGAGGTAATCGGCTATATCTCAGAAAGTAATAACACTAGGACTTTGGGAAAAAATATATATCGATAAAAGCGGCCAAGAGAAATTGCTGGAAATTATTTTCAAGTTCGAAAAATGACCGCTAGGGGGCGTAAGAGAACTTTCAAAATAGAAATGCCGATTTTCTCTTGATTTTTCTTAATAAAAATATGTTAAAAATATAAGCATTGTATTCTTCATAAAATTATGCAACTTTATGTTAGAAATCGTTTTTTTCTATTTTCAATAATAAAGTGGTGGGAGAAGGTCAAACTTTTTTCCTTTCAAACGCTGTCATCTCTGCTTTGGATAAACCGATTTTATTCAACTTGGTCTTGAAAAAAAGCCCTTATTTTCCTCTACACGTAGATCTATTAACTATACCATATTGATTCTGATGGTGGCTACAAGATGGCGTTTTTCCGTAAATCCTCAGTGAATAAGGATTTTCTCAAAAAAATCAAATGTTATGATATGACTTTTGCATCATATTTTATTTTAGGCTTATAAAGGCTATTAAATAGTGGAATAAAAAATCCAGGTCCGCATTTAAAATAAAAAAGTTGATGATGGTCGCTCGAATCCGAAACGTCGGATTAAAAAAACCAACCCCATCAGCTTGTAGAGGAGGAAAAGTTACTATAAGGAACTGAAAACCGCAACGTGATATCTTTTGTTAAACTAGAGAAATAAGGGATAATAATAATTAATATACTGTTAGAGTCAGCAATTTTGGAGCCCGGCGCCGTTGGCGGGAATGCAGGGTGTTGCCGCGGAACCGGCGGGACACTTAATTTTTGGCGAGCCTGAAGCCAAGAGCGTCCGTGTGATTCACACAAACATTATTTGCTTCGTTAAATTGATAATTTTTGTCAGTGTCGTTTGTTTATTTCTTGAATAAATTGTGTGTACCCATTGAACTGTTTTTGTCAATGCTAGACTATACCGGGTGTTAAAGTGCTTATAACATTTATTTAACATTTTAAATTATCTAACTCTTTAAATCAGAAGTGCGATTGTGCCCTCGTTCCATACTTTTTGTGGAAGAAAGAAAACCAACGTCATGGAAGCTTTATTGTCGGAGATGTTGGAAAGTCTGAAACGCAGCAGAACGGCTCCTGAGCAGGTGGATTTGCCACTTTTTCGCCCTGATATTGATGACTCGACTGTGTGGATTCAACAAGTCGCCCAGATAAAAAGGGAATTTGACTGGTCTGATCTGCAGGTATTGGTAAGAGTTGGCCGCTTTTTATTAGGGGATGCTCATATTTGGTATGAAAATTGGTCGCCGTCTGTTAGAGACTGGGGCAGTTTTAAGAATGAATTTTTAGAATCGTTTCCCCAAAAGAAAATTCTTGGTCGTTTATTGAGTGAAGCTTCTACTTTTAATAGCTCAATGTGTAATACGTACATTGCTTATGTCCATAAAAAGGTTGCTTTATTGAAAAATTTGCGTGCTCATTGGAATTCCGCTGATTTAATTGAATTGATTGTTTATGGAATTCATGATAACAAAATCCAAGAATCTGTAACTATGAGAGATTTTAATTCAATTTCGGATTTGATTGCTTATTTAGGTACTATTCCAAAATGTGTATCTAGTGAAAATAATGCTAATCCTTCAGAAATAATTGTTTCTCCAAAAAATATTCGTCATGAAAAATGTGAGTTAACAAAGTCTAAAATATCTTGTCATAAATGTGGTCGCTTAGGTCATGTTAAGCGAAATTTCCGATCTCGCAATAGCAATTCTCTGAATTTTAAACCCGATAAAAATGTAAGAGTTAATTCTTTTATAAAACCTATCCATAATGAAACTTTTACCGATAATATTGTTTCAGCTAAAAATAACAAATGCAGTTTTTGTGTTTAAGTTGGGTCACGTACTTGAAAATTGTTTTCTTAAAAATTCGATTGATAAACGCCGAAATGTGAATTTTATTTTAAGCGAGAAAAACAGTGTGCCCACCAAAATAAACATTGATAAGTCAACCTATATGGGTTTAATTGATACCGGAGCTGAAGTGTCTTTGATGTCGGATAAATTTGCTGACAAATTTAAATCAAGATTAGTTTCACAAGAATTTTTTATCACAGGAATAACTCGTGATACTTTTGTTTCAAAATATAAGCTTGAAGCTGATGTCGAGATTACGGGTCAGCACACGAAGTTATTGTTTATGTTAGTGCCATCTCATTATTTAGAGTATGATGTCATCATAGGTTGTAATTTATTTGCTGATAGTAGGCTTGCTGCTGTAACAGATTGTGATGGCACGTGTATTATAAAACGACAGTTACCGGGTGTCTTAAGGATTTCAGAAGATTCTGAAAGTAATTTAGATCAGTTAAAAGTTCCTGAAGAATATCGGGATGATTTATGTAATGTTATTAAAAAATATTCTGATTTGTTGTCTATAGGGTTTTCAGTTTCTGCCGTAAACAATTGTTTTATGCAAATCAATTTAATTGATAACTTTATTGTAAATCGACGACCATATCGACTCTCAATGAGTGAAAGAGCGGAAGTACGAAATATTGTTGATGATCTTCTTAATCATGGCATTATTAGGGAAAGTACTTCTCCTTATTCCAGCCCTATTTTGCTGGTGAAAAAGAAAGAAGGGTCTTACCGAATGTGTTGCGATTTTAGAGAACTTAATGCTCATACGGTTAAGGACAAATTTCCCTTACCACGGATAGATAATCAACTTGATCGTCTAGGATGTGGTACATTTTTCACTTCGTTAGATATGGCTTCCGGGTTTTATCAGATACCCATCCATGCTGATTCGATAGAAAAGACTGCCTTTGTTACTCCGGATGGGCACTACGAATTTCTTCGAATGCCTTTTGGACTGGCAAATGCCCCTTCTGTATTTCAGAGGTCAATTAACAAAGCCTTGGGAAATTTAAAACACACCGTGGCGTTAGTGTATATGGATGATATCCTGATTCCATCGGATACTGTTTCACAGGGTTTGATATATTTAGAGCAAGTTTTAGAAGCTCTTAAATCGACAGGATTTTTCCTAAATATTTCAAAGTGTTCCTTTTTACAAACCAATATTGATTATCTCGGTCAGGAAATTTCTGCAGAAGGTATTAGACCAGGACTGAGAAAAATAGAGGCTTTAACGAAAATAACGTCAACAAGCAACGTTAAACAAGTTACGCAATTTTTGGGTCTCGCGGAATATTTCCGAAAATTTGTTCCGGAGTTCGCAACTCGAACGGCGTGTATGACCATGTTAACCAAAAAAGATGTTCCATTTTTATGGACCCATGAACACGAGGAAGCTAAAAAGTACGTTGTAAATTGTCTTACTTCACGATCACTTTTGGTAGTATTTAATCCTGATCTTCCTACTGAGTTACATACTGACGCAAGCTCCGTGGGATGCGAAGCTATATTGATTCAAAAATATGATGCGGAAAGCAGAGTTGTCGCATACTTTAGTAAACGCACTTCAACGACGGAAGCCAAATATCATTCATATGAGTTAGAGACTCTAGCCATAATAAATTCACTGAAACGTTTTCGCGTATACCTCGTTGGCATCAAATTTAAAATAATAACTCACTGTAATTCTGTTAAGGCGACTGTCAATAAACGCGAAATTGTTTCTCGCATTGCAAGATGGTGGATATACCTCCAGGATTATAATTTTGAGATTGTATATCGAAAACGCTCATCTTTAAGTCATGTGGATTTCCTTAGTCGAAACCCTGTAAGTGTTCTACGAGTATCGAAACATAGTTCTTGGTTGCATATTGAGCAGAAAGGGAGTGCGGAGATTCAACAAATGTTAAGAGATTTGGAGGAAGGCAAGCTTGATTCAAATCAATACGTTACAAAAAATGGTCTCTTGTGTCATCAACAAAATGGTCCTAATAATCAAAAAATATTTAGGTATTTTGTCCCCAGACAAAGTAGGCTAGGTCTTTTACGTTTGTTTCATGATGAACAATGTCATATAGGTACGGAAAAGACAATCAGATCAATTTTAATGCATTTTTGGTTTCCTCGTCTGAGAAATTTTGTGAAAAACTATGTAAAGCACTGCCTTGTCTGTGCAGTTAAAAAGACCCGAACAGGTCCATTACAAGGTAAGATATTAACACCACCAAAACCAATAATTCCTTGTCATACAATACATCTTGATTGTTTAGGTCCATTACCATCAACAGCTGATAATTTTAAGTATGTGTTAGTTATAATCGACGCTTTTACAAAATACTGTAACTTGATACCCTTAAAATCAGTAAAGGCGGATGAGACACGGCAAGCTCTAGAAAGGTTTATTTCGTGTTTTGGCACGCCTAAAGTATTTGTAATGGATAGTGGAACGAATTTTCACAACCTTAGTTTATGTAAATTTTTTGATGAGTTTAATATTCAATATCATTTCATTACACCCGATATTCACAGAGCTAATGGACAAGTAGAACGGTATATGCGCACTATTATGAATTTCATAAGAATTGAAACGCGGCTTAAGGTTGAATGGCCGAACGTTCTATGGAAGATTCAGTTGGTTTTAAATACAACATTTCAAAACTCAATAAATTGCACCCCTTTACAAGCTTTAATTGGCATAGAAGCGACAACTCCATTAATACAGGCAGCTCTCACTGACCTATCCCAAGACTTGACGCCTGTCCGCAACCTTAAGTTGGACCGGACAAGAATCGCCGAAAAATTACAATCTAAAAGTGATGATGTCATAAGCCAGATGAATACAAAAAGGCGCGATACTGTGCAGTATGCGGTCGGTGATTTTGTTTTGTTATATAGGGCGAGCAAAATGCACGTTAGCAAAACTAATTTTGAATTTATTGGACCTTATGAAATTGTAAGCATTACCAAACAAGGCAGGTATGAGTTAAAAAGAGTCGGTGTAGGCAAACACAAAATAATAAAAGCAGCCAAGAAACAGTTACGACTTTGGCCGAGTGAATGGTCGTTAGGAACTGATTTACAAGAATTAATGAATCTGTTTGAAACCAAAGGTAAAGTAAGATTTTTTTTTTACCAGTAAATGGGTTTTTTAATATTGAAATGAGATCTGAAGCATGGGGTCAGCATACTCCCATGGTATATTTTGTTTATGTTTTCCGGGATTGAAACAATATCTCGAAGCATGGGGTCAGCATACTCCCATGGCATATTTTGTTTGTTTTCCGGGATTGAAACAATATCTCGAAGCATGGGGTCAGCATACTCCCATGGCATATTTTGTTTATGTTTTCCGGGATTGAAACAATATCTCGAAGCATGGGGTCAGCATACTCCCATGGCATATTTTGTTTGTTTTCCGGGATTGAAACAATATCTCGAAGCATGGGGTCAGCATACTCCCATGGCATATTTTGTTTATGTTTTCCGGGATTGAAACAATATCTCGAAGCATGGGGTCAGCATACTCCCATGGCATATTTTGTTTATGTTTTCCGGGATTGAAACAATATCTCGAAGCATGGGGTCAGCATACTCCCATGGCATATTCTGTTATGTTAGCCGAGATTGAAACGATATTTCGAAGCATGAGGTCAGCATACTCTCATGAAGTACATTCATTGGCAATGGAGCAAGATGCCTGTGTTTGTACAATTCCTTTTGATAAATCCTAAAATGTTGTTTATTACAATTTACAGACAATAAAGACGCCGCAATGGTTGCAATTGGTACATGTTTCGAGAGCGAAGCATCCGTCAGTCAGGCCGTGTTAGAGTCAGCAATTTTGGAGCCCGGCGCCGTTGGCGGGAATGCAGGGTGTTGCCGCGGAACCGGCGGGACACTTAATTTTTGGCGAGCCTGAAGCCAAGAGCGTCCGTGTGATTCACACAAACATTATTTGCTTCGTTAAATTGATAATTTTTGTCAGTGTCGTTTGTTTATTTCTTGAATAAATTGTGTGTACCCATTGAACTGTTTTTGTCAATGCTAGACTATACCGGGTGTTAAAGTGCTTATAACATTTATTTAACATTTTAAATTATCTAACTCTTTAAAATACATATATGGAAAAATAGGCTATTTTTTAAAACATTAATTAATCAATTAAACCTCTGGTTTAACAAAAGATATCACGTTGCGGTTTTCAGTTCCTTATAGTAACTTTTCCTCCTCTACAAGCTGAAAGGGTTAGTTTTTTTAATCCGACGTTTCGGATTCGAGCGACCATCATCAACTTTTTTATTTTAAATACGGACCTGAATTTTTATTCCAACATTTAATAGCCTTTATAAGCCTAAAATAAAATATGATGAAAAAGTCATATCATAACATTTGATTTTTTTGAGAAAATCCTTATTCATTAAGGAATTACGGAAAAACGCCATCTAGTGGCCACATCAGAATCAATATGGTATAGTTTATAGATCTACGTGTAGAGGAAAAGAAGGGCTTTTTTTCAAGACCAAGTTGAATAAAATCGGTTTATTCAAAGCAGATCAGCGTTTGAAAGAAAAAAAGTTTGACCTTCTCCCACCACTTTATTATTAAAAATAGAAAAAAACGATTCCTAACATAAAGTTGCATAATTTTATGAAGAATACAATGCTTATATTTTTAACATATTTTTATTAAGAAAAATCAAGAGAAAATCGGCATTTCTATTTTGAAAGTTCTCTTACGCCCCCTAGCGGTCATTTTTCGAACTTGAAAATAATTTCCAGCAATTTCTCTTGGCCGCTTTTATCGATATATATTTTTTCCCAAAGTCCTAGCGTTATTACTTTCTGAGATATAGCCGATTACCTCCTTAGGTGGAACACCCGGTACATAGTGACATGGTCAATCCGTTGGTCAGAAAAGTCTAGGAACTATTTTTGCTAAGTGATGAAGCGCAATTTTGAAAATAATATTTATTTTGAGGAAATACAGTGGCGCATCATTTTTTTCGTTAAAAATACTAAAATATATTTTAGCGCGGACGCCACTGGTAGAGGTAGAGCAAAGCTGTTTTATGAAATAAATGTGTTTGTAATGTAAGTACCTACTAAAATTCAATATACATATCTACATGAAGATAAAAAAAAAACCTATTTGATATTTCCAGGAGACTATTTAATTTATTTATTTCTGACCGGTATATTATTAGCTTATAACGTTTTAGTTACGCGGGAATTATAAGGGTCATAACTCCCTTGGGATATTAAGAAAAATTTGACATAAAATCAAACGATTGACATCTAATGTCAATTTGATTGTCATCTATTGAAACATTTATTCCACTTTAAAAATGAACAAAATGTTACTAAAATCGGTCAGAAATAAAATTATCTATGTATCACTGGAATTATAATGGTCTCAATTACCTCGGGCAATTGCTGTCCCTTGGGACGTAAACTTTGCCCTCGGTAATTAAGACCATCATAATTCCCTAGATACATAAATAACTATTATATAGTTACATATGTCTGTTAATTACAATAATAAAATCAAATTAATTATTATAGTAATTTTTCCCCTCATTTCCCAAGATTTTGTTTGGGTTTTGTTCAGCGTGGTATAAACTCATTATTTACTTTCATTATATGGTTTTAATTATTAAAAGAGTGCTGGGTTGGGTGTTTTGGGGCCATCTGGTCCTACCCCGTGAAAGTTAATCAAACAAATTTAGGTGAAAATAGTGTGTTAATTGCCTAGAGAAGTTTTGATTAAAAACCTTGCGAATAAAACTATTTCTATTAAGCGTATCCTGCCAGCCAAACACCGACGGATGTTAAATTTAAAACTCTAGTACTATTTATAAATTTTAATGATAACTATTAGACAAAAAGCCTGTTAATAGCGGGTCGAGTAGCGGGTCCATGGCCATGTTTTTGTTAATATTTATGTGACGTTCGTAAAAATTATGTTGCTTTTTACTTTGATTTATGCATGAAGTCCATTGAAACACAGCAAAAAACATTCAGTTAAGCAAAACCAAAGTTTACAGAATAAAATGTATTCTGTAAACTTTGGCAAAACTACTTATACGTACATATGCATTTTATATAATTTAAAATAGATTTTCAAGAAGTAGGTATATCGTTGAAATCAGTTAAATATTGAATTCAGCATTTACGACAATTACAACAATTACGCAATGAATTGCAAGATAACCACTGCACATGTAATTAGCACAAATCTCGTTTTCCATTTTATCAACATCAAGTACCTTGAAACTAATTACCTAACCTGCGTCTATACATATAGAACGTACCAAAAACACAACAAGTATTTTCAACTTATCTGAGCATTAAAAGCTTATATTCTATTATTTAGATATTTTTGAGCAACAGTGAAACATTTTATGACAGTAAAAAAACACAAATGATATTTAAAATCATGAAATCGCCTCTAATTACCTGCAAAAAAGGTTCCCACGTCTGTGAACATAAAGATAATAAGGTATTTTACTATCTTTACTAAGAGCAAAGTCATGTCGTCCAATTATCTACACAGATAACAATTAAATACCTAGCTAAACTGCAAACCAACAAATGACATACTATATCAAGGGGGCAAGCCCACTGCAACCATAACAATATATATAAAAAGAATACTGAGCTACCTACTTCGCTGTAGCAGCGCCCTCTCTGTAAATGTAAAGGATTGTTTCTAGTGACATTTTTACACATATTCCTGCCCAAAACAAATAACAAATGTAAAGGTCAATTTATAATTTGAACCGTTTGAAGGTGCGAGTGGGTCGTATGTTCAATTGAACCAATGTAAATCAGCCATTAGCTTATTAACATTGATAAACAGCAGCAAGGTGACGTAACGTGCGATGATATAATAAAGACAAACGGTGCGTGCACTGGGTGAAATAAGCAGGCGGAATAATAAACAGTTTTGTTGGTTGTCCTAAAAATTATATCAAATGATGCAAATGCCTGCTGGATTATTAACATAATACTTATGACCTACAAAAATTATACACTGAAACAAAACATAAAAATAATGACACGCGGCTGTCAGTCGATAAAAATCGATGATAATGAAACAATTGAATGAGTAGTAGGTATGCAGGATATTGCACGCCACTGGCTTAACAGTAATGAGCCGAAAATGAAATACCAATCTTCTTGTTGAAATTAAGCTGTTCTTAATATTTTATAGGGTAAAATCATAAAATTGCCATTTAAAAATTAGATTAAATCAGTGGTGAATCCAAGAAGAGGGGGGTCCGGACTACCCCCTTTGGGAGTATTAGAATCCGAAATCCTTGTATTAGTTTGCAGATAATTTACATAATCCGAAAAAAATTGACATGGGAATAAATGCTTCGTCATACATCTGTTCAATGCAAATATTAGAATAGTAGACAAAAATGAAATTTGGGCGTGGTCTCCAAAAAAATGTTCACCTTTGATCCTAGTGGATTCTCCCAAAATTTATTTCTGGGTCCGCTTCTGGATTAAATTGTTAAGTTGTCAAGAAACAGTGACCAAATATAAATATGTTTAAGAGCATCTCTGTAGATTTCTCATATTTATATTCCAATGTTTACAGTATTTTTAAACATCATTTTCAATAAAAAAGAAATGATGTGAATTGTTTCAAGGGCACCCGCTATATAAAAAAAGATGTGATTCACTGCTACATAATTAATAACAAATTATTAAATTACCTAATTCAAACCTGATAACTCTTTTACCCTTTTAAGCGATTATTTATAGATTAAATTTCGGCAAAATAACAATGTTGGTGATGTAAAAATAGCGCCTTACAGAAGTGATACTCAGGAAAAATCGATTTTTCACGATTTTTGGCCACTGTGTGAAAAATTATATGGAGTGGGCGGTTATGAAAACACTGAAAACAAAATAATACCTGAATAAACAAAAAATACAATATTTCCGTATTCTTTTGTGTTTTAAGTGTCCGATGTTCCATTTTCTCGAGGGTTCAGTGACATTAAAGGGCCAAAAAACTGTCACTTGTTTAAAAACACTTGACACCGATCAGATTAAAGTATAATTTTTGCAATTTTACAGGCTTTAGAGATTAATATTCTTAGAAATTCTGCCGAAAATATTAAAGATACCCCCACTAATTAAGCTCTACTTGACGGGGTCATAAAAATACCGAATTTTAGCCTAACAAACTGTGTTTTGTGCTCAAACGGTTACACCTAAAAGCGGCCATTTTTGTCCGTGGAAATCGGCCAATTTTTAAGTCAATATAGCAAAATTCTGACTTACCTTTTTGTATGAATCCTCTCACGCCCTTTCAGTACACTCTTATTTTAACGGACAAGTTAAAAATCCTCGATATTTTCACTAAAAAACTACCCAATTTAGCTACCCAACACTGCAAACGCCCAGCATGACAGCCAACATCAAGTACTACTGGCATGCGCATGCGCAGGCGTCAAGCTATGTTAGACCTGGAATGTATCTTCGAGCACCAAAAGTTATGGACGAGTAATACCCCAATCAATAATTAAAAATAGTGATGATGTCATTGCCGGCGTATGAGACAATTAGACGAAGAAGGCTTTAAACATGGGTTGTTTCCTCGATGACCTTTAATAGACAGTCTAGCTCGTTTAACCTTAGGTCTTCATAGCTGCGTTCTGCGTTTCGTCTATGAAATCACTATCTTTTTCTAGGGTCTTGTTTTGTCCAATGTCGTGATACCGGGGTTGCAAAGTAAGGGACACATTTTTTTTTAAGTCAGCATCCTTACGTGTAGGCAACCAAAGATACAGGCATTGGGTTGGTTATTAATTTGACTTTGACATTTTCTGACGCTCGCTTGTTGGGCCTGCCTGCCTGACACTTCCAAAATGTTTTTCGTTTTAACCTAGTTTTCATAAAGTTGCAGTAAAACCAGTTAATTTGCAGCTTAGAAACTCTGAAGATAGGACCGAAATCACGTAGAAACAGACCTAGTAGTAATGCTGGGCTCCTCAGAATCGCGAGTGCCCAAGATCCTATCCCAAATTGCGCTCAAGCCAAACAAGATGAATAGTACCTTTTATTTAAACAAAGCCAAAGACTGCTTTAAAAACAACAATTATCCCGATGCTTACGAGAATTTCGTCAACTATTTTGATAGTTTAGATGACCCTTCGACCAGCACGCCCGCCGTTCAATTGGGGTTCACCAAACTTGTATGCCGAATAGGTATTGTTTTGGAAGAAGCCAACGATACTGAAGAGCTGTTAAAAGTCTATCTACAAGCTATAAACTTTTTTCCTAACAATTATATTATTCTAAATAATTTGGGTGGATATTTGTTTAAGTAAGTGGTATAAGGATTTTTATATAACCATAGGTTGTTACAAGAGTACACCTTATTTTCCTTAGGATGGGTCAAATTGACATTGCAAGGACATATTTGGACAAAGCTGTGGCTTGCAGTAAAAACTATCTCCCGGCAGAGAAAAACTTGATGCATTGTAAGTGGCATCAGATACCAAGGTGGCACTTTAAGATGTTGAATGACAAAAATAGGAATCTCGCTTATCATAAAGCTATTACAAATATCATCAACAAAGGTATGTTTATATTTATTATACCATTTCTTAGTTAAATACTCCTGTTTTTAGGTTTTACCAATGTTATTGATATAGGAGCTGGCTGTGGTCTTTTATCACTGATAGCATCACAAAATCCTGAGGTAAACGTAACAGCTATTGAAGAAAACAAACTTCTAGCCAGAATGTGTGAGAATATCATGAAAGAAAATGACAGAAGCAATGTTAAAGTATTAAATTTTAATTCTACTAAATTGACAGAACCGCCAGCAGCTTGTAATTTTCTGGTAAATATATTGTGGAGTCAATTTTTTATTATATTTTATTGAATAAATTATTGTTTTAGGTTACTGAAATTTTTGATGTGGCCATTTTTGGCGAGAGAATGCTGGAGAGCTTAGTTCACGCCCACCAAATTTTGATCACTGAAAAAAACAATTACAAAATTGTACCTTGTGGTGCACGGATATATGCAGCAGGTAAAGTAAAGTTTTATTTACCCATTTTAAATATTACAAATTATTCTAGAGGTTACTTTTTCCTATAAATCCTATTGTAGCATGTGTTTTAATACCATGTATCATTATTTATTATTGATTTGTGATATCAGAAGAATGGTTAGATATCAATAACAATAAACAATAAGATAAATCATTAAAGTAATCCTGGGTACTGGGTGGGCACTTCCGCCTGCATTAAAAAGAGCTTTGACAACAAAACATGTGTTTGTTGACATTTATTTTATTATCATCTATTCTTAACATTTTCTTTTTTGATTTATTTCAGTATCTAGATTGTTGTAGTAGATATACCATTTCAAGTAAACTGAGGGGCAAGGGAATCATTGTACATCGCATTACACTGTTATGTTAAACGAAAATGGGGCCTGCAACAACATATGCAATTAAAATAGGAAAAGATTAGGACCTTTCATAATTCCCTGGAATTCTCGCGAATTCTAGCTTTTTGATCTTAAATTCTTTAATTCGTCCCACAAATAAAAGTCCAATGAGGGTAAAGTCTGGGCATCCAGCAGGCCACCCATGTTTTACTTTTTCTTATACTAATTTGCAAATGTGTGTTATATTTTTGTTCATATGCGTTGATGTGCCAATATTCACAATTGAACCTAGTAAATCCTATATTATTGAAGAGATTACTTAAATATTAAAGTATATATATTTAAAATAAGAAAGTTGCTTTCTATCCCCACCTTGCATAGTCATGATATAACAATAAAAGTAAATATTGATATTCACTACTGGAAAAAGAAGTAGGTAATATAAAACAAACAGAGGCTGACAAAAGATAAAAGAGCACTAACAAAAAATAAAATTTACAACACTGATAATATAGAGTACTAACTGTTAATGGTCACTTAAAACACTTAAATTAAAATAAGACGTTTATTATGATTCCTAGATTGAATAAAATGATATCTCGACCAGGTTTTTTTTCTTTTTTGCCGATTTAAAGGCGTTTGGCTCTAAACTTCTTACATTGGAAGGGAGCTTATTGAAAAAAGTTGCAACATAATGTGTAATCCATGATTTTTTTAGTCTGAAAAATGTGCATGTAAATAATTTTAGCTTCGCGTGTTATGATCGTGGTTATTCGATACTGATTGATAGCTTCCGGAATTCTTGCCATAGGTACAGTGCCTACACATTCAAATATACAGGATGTCTCTAGACGGTCTCCTAAGGCTAAAATATGAAGATCCGGTCCAACTTAATCCAAAAGTTGATGGTAGAGACAATGGTATTATTTTTTTAAAACTTTTTCGGTACACCCGGTATAAACCTTTTTCCAAAACGAAAAATTGCGTCTCCTCGATCCAGACTCACATGCTGTAGGGTTTTTCTTCGGATTGGAATTTGAATTTATGAAATTTTAGATGTATTCGAAGTGCTGTTGGTGGCGTCCTCTGCAAGGTACATCTGGTTTCGCATCCCAAAAGAACCTTTCCTACCAAATCTCGCGCCAATGGTTTTTTTTTTACTACATTTTCTGAAAGATTTTATTATTTTAGTGCGAACTGCAATAAATTTTAATTTTCTGACACCTCTAAAGCCTTTACAATAATTTACGAACATCGACTCGCGTAAACCGCTGTGTGACGTCACAACCTCCTATAGGAAGTCGGGTCGCGCTCCCTGTCGCAGTTGCTTGCTGTTTACGACAGGCTATACATCGCCTTTTGGAGTTTACATCGACAAGAGAGAAAAAAATAAGTTTTTAATAATTTCTTTTTTCTAAATAGTGTTAGCAAAAGTAGTCTAGAACTCGTATGGAATGATATTTCCTCTTGATATAGAATATACTATTAAATCTAATAATAATAAGCTTCTGCTTCCACAGAAATACCGCTGCACAAGTTTAAAGCTGACGAACTGTGGGAGGTAATGACGTCACCGCCTCGCGAGCGTTTTATTTGATTTTGATCTCTTATATTTCGAAAACTACTTATCGGATTGACTTCAAATTTTCACGGTTGACCATACCTTATAAATGCTTCATACAAATTAGGTAAATAGTGTAATTTGAAGTTTGACCAAATTCTCTCATCCTTCTAGATTAATATAAATCTTTGGCATTTTTTTTTAAAAGTATAATAACTTTTCGGAAACGATAAACTTTTGGATTGAGGTAAGTTGGGCTAGATCTCTTAAGCCCATGTAGACGTCAGTTTGATATAAAACGCATATTTGCAATATTCCAGCACTTTTGTGACACCCTGTTTCTATTTTATTTTATACTGGAAAAGTCAGTCAAGTAAGTATCTGTTCTTCAGCTATCAACTATAAAAGCCCTCAAGCATTCCACGTGGTCAATCCGATCAAAGAACTGAAACTGAGCGATATGTGCATTCGACAAATCGACGCGGAGCCCTACGAGGCCGAAGATATAACTGTCAAGGACATCGAGTACCTGTCGGAGCCCGTCAAAGTGTTTGACGTTGACTTTTACGATGTGATTGATCTGAATGATTTACTGAATAATATGGAATTTTCGAAAATTATCGAGGTTCGTATTTATTTATCAAATCGCTTACAAATCCATAACACAGTGGCTTATTGTAAATATAAAATATCCTATATAATATAATATATAAAAGCTGTGGTAATCCCCATTATTTTAAAACTGGTCCTTAAGGTTTCAAAGCAGATACTCTTTGTATACAAGAACGTTCAAACACCAAGGTATGTCTCGTTTTTAGATTAATTGTCTGAAAGATGGCCCGCTAACTTCTATGGCTGTGTGGTTCGAGCTGGATTTGGACGAGGAAATTACTATTACGACGGACCCCAACAACGAAAACAGGGTAAAATGTTGGGAACAGGCGGTGTTCCATTTGGTCCACCCTGTAGACGTGGCCGCTGGAGAACTTGTGCAATTCGAAGTGACTGTGTTGGATAGTCAACTGAAATTTTATCAGGTACAGTTGTGTTGCCTGATTATATTACGTTATATGCAGAGTATCCCAGAAATCAAATAAGTGGCAAAAATTTAACCACGTATTTAACTCATCAAAAGCGATAACTAGTAGAGATCAATTTGGCAAAAGTTATGACTTGTTAAAATGTTGGCGCTGATTTCTGCAGCACCCTGTATTTTTACCGTATTATTATTGTCCATAGATTACCAAACCTGATACCTGCGTGGCATGTTGGCTAGTGTCCAAAGAAATCGTAACGTTTCTAAACGACGCACCATTAGTTAACGAAATTTTAGCTTTAACGAATAAATTCCAGAATCCCGAATTTATAAAGAAGTTCTCGGAACCGCATAAACCGGTAAGCATAACGATCAATATCAAAACTTCGCTAACCTGTATACCACAAAGTCGGTCAAAAATCCTATTATCAATTCTATCTTTAACTTGACAACGTTGTATGAACTCCAACCATATACAGTGTGTGTATAAAGTCTGGAAACGGCTTAATAACTTCACAATTTATTGCCGATTTAAACCAAATTTAGTACAGTTGTGTAAGAGGATCTGACGCACCGAATGACGATATTGGCGTTGTTGCCAGCTTTTTAGTTTGTCTGGAATTCAAGCGAATTTTATATTTTTAAATGTAACACCCTGTATATTTTTTCAATTATAGTTTTTACCTTAAATTTGTTACACTTTTGGTATAACATACTTTGTTCCTAATATCAGTAGTTTTCGAGATAACGACGTGTTTTGAAAATATCAACAAATTGTGTTTAATTTATTAATAAATAAAACACCAGTTCAGTTTTGATGTTAAGTCATGAAAGCTGTCATTTTTACATGCAAAAATGTCTTTAACTGAAACTGAAAGTGACAGAATTACAATTCTTATGATGAGAGGATATGGCGATAGGGTCAGGTCTTACGAAGAGGTTAAAAATCTATTTAATGGCGCATTTCCAAACCGAAATCCAATTTCAAAAGCAACTGTTCTAAAAACTGTCCGACGGTTCGAAGAAACTGAAATTGTAGAGATAGGCGACGATCAGGAGGACCAGCAGTAGTAGATGAAGAGAAAAGTTTAGAAATTTTACAACATGTTGTCGAAACCCTGTTTCTTCATTAAGAAAAATTTCTCAAGTAGGTGACGTCTGCTTCAAATCCGTCCATATGGTTTGAATAAAACATAGATATCACCCATTCAAAATGCATGTAGTTTAAGATCATCAGAAGATGATTATGAGCAAAGAATTTAATCTTGTGATATGATGTCAAGGTTTGACGAAAATTACCTGTTTTTCAAATTTACAGTATTTTCGGACAAAAGTCAATAGACACAACTGTAGGTTTTGGGCAAATGAAAATCCCCACTGGATGATAGAAGGTCATACACAACGCCCTGGAAAATTGAATGTGTGGTCTGGGCTTCTGGGTAATCACAAGATCGGTCAATTTTTTATTGATGGAAATTTGACATCACAACTTTACCTTGAGCTCTTGTAAACGCAAATAGTGCCTACTATACGAAATGTGATGGGTCCAAATTATGCAAGTACGAAGCTTCTCCCCATTTTGGTCGAAACGTGCGCGAATTTTTGAACAACACTTTTCCGAATAGGTGGATCGGTAGAGGTGGTACAATCGAGTGGCCACCCAGGTCCCCTGATTTTTCGCCTAACGATTACTTTTTATGGGGACACTTGAAGAACAGAGTTTATACCACAATACCTCAAGATTTGGCCGATTTGCAGCGTCGAATTTTGGACGAATTTGAATTAATAACGCCAGAAATGATTTACAACACAATTGAAAAATTTTATTTTCAATTATTTATTATTTCGAAAACTACTGATATTAGGAACACAGTATGTTATACCAAAAGTGTAACAAATTTAAAGTAACAACTATAAACGAAAAAATATACAGGATGCTACATTTAAAAATACACATATATACACTCTTTAATCCTTATTTCACCATAAAAGGACAAATATATTTTATTTTGGTGGTATAGACAGACCTTGTTTTCTTTCTTAAAAATATAAAATTCGTTCGAATTCCAGACAAACTAAAAAGCTAGCAACAACGCCAATATCGTCATTCGATGCGTCAGATCCTCTTACACGTACCAAATTTGGTTTAAATCTGCCAATAAATTGTGATGTTATTAAGCCGTTTCCATACTTACACACACTGTATTTTCCAGTGTATTAAGCCTAAACTGGCATAAGTCACCTTTTTGGCGTGGAAACGACCACCCCTAAATGTAACATTGCCATATGTATATGTATTTTTTTAGATTATGGATCTGATGTGTTTTCCTTTGTTTGGCTTTATGTTGGCCGTCAAGCAGGGTTGTCAGTTCTACACCACGATAAAATCGGAAAGCGATTTCCAATACATGGACTTTTTCGATCATATTTTAAGGGTCAACAACATTCCACAGGGTAAAATGATAGTTGTAGGTAAGCAAGGGTTTGTTTGTTGTGCATTATTTAAAGTATCCTCTTGGGTCGTTTTTTTATTTTTTTCTCTCTTATTTCAGAAAATAAAATTGGACACAACACGACTATGTGCGGTATCCATAAATATTTGAAGGAATGCCGGGCGTGTCTGTTGGATCCCATCAGTACGGACGGGTCGGTACATCCCACGATAGGCTTGAAAGTAAGTAATTCTTGATTTGTTAGCTCTGTGTACATTACAAGGTGTTTCAAAATTTTGTATAACACTTGAAGGTCTTAATCCTTAGGTGGTTTTAAGAAAACACTTGGATCATTACCTATAGGTCCGTATCCGCTTTATTTATGAGATACAAGGAAAATTTGAAAAAAAAATCGATCAATTTTTAAGCAGAACAAAAAATATGTACTCCATTGCCATTTTTCACACGAATAAAAGTCTAGGGTCCATTTTCTATTAGTAATAGGGCGTAATTATAAGAACAATATTTATTTTGAAGAAAACAGTGGCGTATCAGTTTTTTTCGTTTAATATATCAGCGCGTGTGGGTTTTTATGCTTAGTTATTACATATTAAAATTTAAAATATTATTTAAAGCGGTTTTAAAAATATTGTGTTTCAAAAATAAAGCCCTAGATAAAAAAGATTTTTTTCTTAAAATCGTCCAAGAATTAAGACCCTCAGGTATTGGCATGCAAATATTACTCGCTATGTATAGAAAAGAATGTTACAATAATTTTTAATTGTTTCTCGCGCAGTTTTTATATAGTTTAGTTTTTAGTTGATTGGTGCTAATGTTCTGCAACGTGCATAAGTCGAAATAAAATTAGTTTGAGATACACTTAAGGTATTACAATAATTACAATTACATAATTGACACTACTACTGATTAAAATCAACATCCCTACAGGCTAAAAATTCATTATCCTCTATCTATACTGCTTCATCAACAAATCTTGTACTATCTCAGAGAGTTTATTGAATTACTTTTTTGCTAGAAAGTTGGGCCCATTCTGGCATTTTCCCAACCTAGACAGACCATCTTTATTTCGTGTACAGTATATGTGAGAATCACTGTTTGTGGCATACATACCGATATTTTCTTTAACATAGATTTTCCAAAATAAAAGTACTTGAAAAAATTAGAATTCTATGGTTAATAAAAGCGTATTTACATTCATCTCTATACCCTACTCCTGCCACCATCCTAACTGCTCTGCGCTGTAACGCAAAAATTCTCCTGGCTTTTGCCGCCTGCTCCAAACTATAATGGCCAAAGAAAGCAATGAGTGACGAAAGAGCAAAATAAGCCGCGCTTAAGACTCCACTATTCAAATTCAAATTCAAAACATTAATGTCCAAAATACATGGTATTCATTGACAAAGCTGAACTATAACTATTTAAAAATGAAATACTTAATCTAAGATAAGACCAGACTAAACTATAACAAATAAAACAGTAAAATAGTTAAAATATTAAAACACTTAAGCAACTAATAGATACTACGTAAAAAAAAAACAACTCCAAAATGAAATGAATCACCGAAACAAATGTCATCACAATACATATTATCCTAGTCAATATAAAAAAAAAAAACAGGAAAAAAAATAAAAAATTTAAATAACATTTAGATGTAAAAAAATCCTAACTAACTTACTTAATGTCACAACTAATCCTCAATACACCCCTAGATACACTATTTGCCAGACTACGCAGAAGTTATTACTTGATCTGACTATTTTCGAAGGGGTTGAAAATGTTTTTCACGTGTAGCTCGGTTCCTGTTGATTTCGCGACGAAAAGTGAAGATAGTAAACTGGTTGGGAATTAAATTCTATATATGATTGTCCTTTTAAGAATTTTCGATATTTTTATTATTAATCGAGTTATAGCTCAATTTGACTATTTTCGAAGGGGTGAAAATGCTTTTCACGTGTAGCTCGGTTCCTGTTGATTTCGCAACGAAAAGTGAAGATAGTAAACTGGTTGGGAATTAAATTCTATATATGATTGTCCTTTTAAGAATTTTCGATATTTTTATTATTTATCGAGTTATTGCTCGATTTGACTATTTTCGCAGGGAGTGAAAATGCTTTTCACGTGTAGCTTGGTTCCTGTTGATTTCGCGACGAAAAGTGCAGATATTAAACTAGTTCGAAATAAAATTCCCTATAATATTGTAATCCAATCCCAAAATCAATCGGATATATTGCAATCCTTCTGATATTCTCATAGACATCGTAACTATTATTCTTCATATTTTACTTTCTTTCTTTAACATTATTTTCTTTTTTTTTATACATTTTTGAATTTTATTGTGGACTAGAGAGTCCCTTAGCTTGAAACTGTCCTAATTTTATATTACTAGTACAACTAGTACAAAATGCTTTCTATTTCGAATTCTTAAATTTTATGAATACTTTCTGTTCATTTTTTATTGACTTGTGTAAACACATTGTTGTATTGGCAATAAATGAATAAATAAATCGGTATTGCAGATGTGCATAATTCTTTTTTTTTTCTCCCAGGAAAAGATAAGGCCCGATCAACCCGATATTCTCATCATGCCAACCAAAGTAGTAGTAAAAGTCGTCCTGATATATTCCGAACAATTGGAGACGTGGGACATTGTTAACGACAAGAACGTGTTCGATTTCAAAATAGCGCCGTTTATGAACGAATATTCGGGTTGCGAACATCCCAACCTGGAGGACTTCACTTACGAGGAATATTCCAGTCCCATTACGTTCACGGTGGACGACAAGGATTACGTGAAAAAGACGCAAAACATTTTAGTTACTGAGAACGGACACATTAACGGCCTTTACACCTGGTATGAAATGCAGTTTTATGGAAACATTGATTTTTCGACAAAAGGTAAGTGCGTCCAAGTTTTTTTTTATTTATTTATATATACCTCAGGATTCACGCTTTGATTTCTATTTTACAGATAGTTTTCACCTAAAAAAGAGCTGTTACCTTTTGGATCACAGACTGGTGGAACTGGGCGATCTCTTCAGAGTTGTGATGCGTCGAGAAAGCACCTATCTCGATTTTCGTCTAGAAGAATAAATGTTTATTGTTAAAGTGTAAGTCGCTCTTTCTGAAAAAATCCTTACGCTAGCCGAGGTTTTCTTTATTCCTTATAAATAATATAAATGTGCAAATAAAGGTTCAGCGCCAATTTAGCTAGGTTTGTTTCAGCTAATCCTTCAGTGGCAGCCATCAAAGTTGTTAAGCTTTGCACACTTCTTGTCAGTCGCCATTTAAAATTTGTTTGAACAGACTCTAGTCGGGATTTTCTCCAGAGCGAAATACCAATAGGACTGGACTAGTATAATTTTAAAAAGTCGCTCAAAATGTTGTTTGAGCCAATTTTTGGTGACATGTACCTTTTCTAATTGATGACAGAGAGTGTATTGAAGAAATCAAACATTTCCCTTTAAAGTTTTGACCTAATTTTTATGGTAGAATTCGCAAAACGGACGACCCCTGGTAGGCGGTCTTAACAAAGTCGAAAGTGAACTCTGCTAAATGGAGCCAAACATTTTTAAGTGTTTTAGTATTATAAATAATTAATATATTTTTCTTGTATTTTCCATAATTTAGATTTTTTACCAATACTGTAAATTCGTTATTGTTATTTTTCGTTGACTTGTGAAGGTGTATTTATGTCCTACCTACTCTTTAAAAGAAACACAAAACCCTTTATCTCTATTATGATTATTTGTGAAACAAATAAAAATATGTGTTTAAATGTTAATGTTTTTTTTGTGCCTACAGCAATTTATTTATTTATATATTGACCTATCAACATTTACAAGATATTATGAAATTTTACAGGTACTGCGCTGTTAGGGAATCATTCTTTTAAAACTTCGTTTAGGTTAGTTCTTTGGAAGTTCTTTGATGACAAGGTTTAAACCTTGAATTATGATATTGATGGTATAGTAGTCTATCTACAGGTAATAGCAAGTCAATAATACGTTGCTAGCAATAAATATATTTGTTTGCTGTGTTATAGGTATTTCTATAAATCTAAGTTCTGTTAAAGATGACAGAGTCCACCATCAGGTACTCATTACTTATACCACAGAACTCCAAAATGTTCTCCCATAGTCACTGTGAACGACAGTGGCAATGACCTAAACAATTTTCCTCAAACTAATTTCTTATTTTATGCGATAAGGATAATATAAGATACCTACCCTTAAAAAAAAAGTCAAGAAAGCGCGGAAAACCCTTAATTGTAAATAAACCTCTACTGAATCTTACCAAAGAAACTTTTACTATAACTTACCTCGTGTGGGAGCACAGCAAACGAAATTTTGGAACGTAACAAACAAAAAGAAACGCGCACACCGTTACACTATATATTTCTGTGACTAGCTTATTATTTATAATTATAGGAACAAATGGACGTATTCTTCCGGAAGAATATTCTGTTGATTTAAGAAACTAGAAAAAACTATCGAAACGATCAACCTCCAAGAAAACTAAAATGATGCTAAAAATTGCCATTTCGTTTTTTTCATTTGTTTTAGCCTGTTAAAAAAGCTGTGGAAACAACGGCAACTTGATTTTTTTTTAAAAAACGTATTTTCTTTTTCTTTTAAATTACAATGGCCACTTGTCCGGCTGGTCCTTAAAGCGAGTTCCTTTTTCAACTCAGACTTGCTCAAGCTACCACTAGGAGTACTAGGACACAGTAGACACAGTGCGAGTCAGTTTATGTCTTTCAGCTGCAAGAAGACTATCCAAATAAAACAGAACGCTCTCGGAGCTCCAAAAATAAATAAATTCATATTATAAAATTGTAGGATTTTTATGAGTTATCGCATGAAAAATATGCGAGTTATTTTGCAAACACTGGTTGGCAACACTGCAAGTCATCTTGGACAAGTGACATTTTGATTTGACGTTTATCCTTTCCTTTATTTTTCTTTTAGTTCGAAAAAGCGAGATAGCAGCAATGGTGGGTTTATTTTCTGTAATTTTCTTGATCATCTACCTGAATTTTCATCGTTTTTAGTTTTATTCTAACAAATTCAGGTATGTACGGCGCTAATTTGTTAATATTTTTCGTTTCAGTCTGCCCACAAGACGTTCATTATTAAGCGAAAGCTCGCCAAAAAACTTAAACAAAACAGACCGATTCCGCAATGGGTCAGGATGAGGACTGGAAACACAATCAGGTAAGGATTTTTGTTAATTTATAGTCTTTTTAGAGTCATTCTCCTAAATAGTCTTTAAATTATATTATTATTAAATGTCTGAATTTGAGTGTCAATGGGCGCATTCGAGAGACGAAACTACTCGGGAGTGGTTACCGATTATGATCCAACCGCTACCAATTCGTCGGCTTCCATGGATATCGACAAAGAGAAAAGAGATCATCACGATTGGTTCAAATGTCAAATCCATATCAGCTGTGCCTAACAAACATTAACCTTCCTTGTTTTGTGAAGCTTACCAACACTCATCCCTTGGTAAAACTCTTTGGTAGCAGTTAAAAAGTACGTTTTCCCGTTTAATGTATATGTTTTATTCCTAACTACGTTCTTCGTAACCAAACTTTTGTTGCCATACGTCATTTCTCCATTGACACAACGAACCGTTCTCTCTAAGCAGCGGAAGTGAAAGATGCTACCCAAAATGGCGACCGTTCCGTAACATGTTGGAAATTGTGGTAAAAGTAGCGGTCGACACAACAAGACGATTTAGGAACTGCTCCGGAGCAGCTTCGTCTCCCGAATGCGCCCAATAATTCGTATCAGAAGTTGACAAAGGCTACTTCTGCTTTTGCCACAGTAGAACGGAATTTCTTTATACTGTGCTTTTACCATCTGCGATTTTGATATTCCATACGTGAAAAAACTCAAAATTGAAAGTACCAGTAGTTTTCTTTTTTCTTACTGAATGCTAATATTCTGTGCGGCTTACCAAGACAATGGTAAAAAAAATCAAAATCATTTTAGTAATTGATTTTTAAAAGTATCTAGTAACCTCATACCTATGAAAGGTCATTTAAATACATCTCAAGGTATATATTGTTAGTTTTTTAAGTGCATGAAAGAGCAAAATTGGTAAATTATTTGATTTTCAATGTGTAGAACTATTAGGTATGTCAATAATCAAGATCAGAGATGGCGAGTCAAAATATGGTTGATTTGTATGTAGAGATATATTATTTATTTCCTTTCAGATACAATGCTAAAAGGCGTCACTGGCGTAGAACCAAGCTGAAGTTGTAAGCTGCTTTATTACTTTTATTTAAGTAATTTGTAAGAAAGAAAATTAAAAAACACCAAAAAAAATCAAAAATCCTTTGTTTTATTGGTAAATTTGAGGTCCTATCCAACTAAAACAACCTTTTGTACTGTACATCCTTTCATTCAAAGATCCATGCAATGTTTTAACTATATGGAACACAACAAAGGCAGCTAAATATTTATATTTTTAAAAAGTAAATAAGTTTGTTAAATTTACACAGGGTGACTCTGATCTAAATGTACATACATTACCAGGAGATACTGGACATCTTGGGGGTTCTAAATAATCTATCTTTAGTGGGTCCATCTTTCCTCATTACTTAGATACAGAGTGTTTTATAAGGTTTGGCTCATTTTTGTTTTTGCCATAATTCTTTTAGCACCCGGTATAAAATGTTCATATTCGGTGGAAATATTTTGAGTAGCTATCGCTTCAAAATTCCGTATGAAAATTTTTTGAAATTCAGGTCCGGACTTTAAAAACAAGTCTGATTTCATTTTTTTAAATTCAACACCCTGTATATCATATTTTTGTAAATTTTATTTTTTATTTGAAAAACATAAAAAACTAATTCTAATGACATACTTATCAAAATCCCCGCTCAGCCATAATAAATTGCTCTTTAGATGTTGAAACACATACAAAATAATAACTGTTTTTATAACGACAATAATACCAATAATAAGAAATAAACCAAAGTAATAAAATAGCGGCGTGTTAAAATTTGAAAATTTTCAATAGTAATATGTTAAGTGCATGTAAAATTGCTGAAAATCATGCATGAAGGTTTGTTGCCCTAGAAACAGCTTGAATGCATTTTTACTGTTATTTACCAAAAAGTGCCCGACCGAAGGGAGGGCACTTTTTAAGGTAAATAACAATAAAAATGCATTCAAGCTGTTTCTTTAGGGCAACAAATCTGAGTGCATGATTATCAAGCCATTTTACATGCACGAAATATATTTTTTAGACTATTTCCTGAATGAAAAACTCATCATTTTGATAAATTGACGCGAAATTGTCAAAGCAGAAATTTCAACTTGTTGTGACAGTGAAGCGATATTCAAAATATTTCCACCGAATATGAACATTTTATACCGGGTGCTAAAAGAATTATGGCAAAAACAAAAATGAGCCAAACCTTATAAAACACTCTGCATCTAAGTAACGAGGAAAGATGGACCCACTAAAGATAGATTATTTAGAACCCTCAATATGTCCACTATATTCTGGTGATGTATGTACATTTAGATCCGAGTCACCCTGTATTTTAAAATATAAACACTGCAGAATTGAAATTTTACTCTTAAGGTCAGATATAAGTTATAAATATTCTTATATTTTAAATATAATACTCTAAATCCTACTGCTAAAACTTATGTACACAAAAATACACTAAACTCTTGTAAAACCTTTTAAAGTACAGTATTTGTGAATTATTTATTTAATGACAGGCCACCTAAAGTTTGCACAAACTGGTTGTCCTGTGTACCAAGTTTACCTCTACCACATTTTATTCATGCACTCTGTATAACTGAGCGACTCCATTGCCACAGATGTAAAGATACATACTTGTCTTTAAAAAAAACTATTTACAATCAGAAATAACACTAAACTTAAGCGTTGGAAGTGTGGATCCAAGTTTCTGTGGTACCAGCCCCTCTTGGTACCATTTCGTTGGGATATGTGACCAAAAATAATTCGTGTCCGTTGGTATATCTGAAAATTCACACAAAAAAAAAACATATTGAGTGCAAGGATGTCCTGTCTAAGTATTGACAGTTTGCCTAATAGATTAAACGTCATTTGTGTCAATACATATTCACAATTTAAAGTTTTCACAATTTTAGTAATAAAAAAATGTAATTGAAAAAGGTGAAGGGACCACAATGGCTTGCCAAAATCGGCTGTTCCCGAATCTCTAAACGTTACCTGTCGATTAAGAGAGCAACTTACAAGTTTCTCTTCGTGATGCCGGCACCGCTCATCATTTCAATCTCCTGCTGCTCGTAACCGCCCAAAATGTGTTCGGCCGCCTCTTCTTCTTCGCCGATGTGCAGCTCGTTAGACTCGTCGTTCTCCTCCACCTCGTCTTTATGCACTTTGAACTCCGTGGGCGTCGGCGTTTGAGTTTGGGCCTTCGAACTCCTGAGATAAAAATTATCGCGTAACTATTTCAATGTTAATTTTTTCGAGGAGAATTTCTCCTTACCTGGGCGCAGCCATCTTCCCGTGTGTCTTTTCGTGCCGCTTCATATCGGACCGCACCCTGAACGGTTTCGAACAAATGGAACAGTTGTGAGGTTTCTCTCCGGTGTGGATTTTACGGTGGTTTTGGAGGTAGGACGAAGCCCTGAAGGTTTTGCCGCAGTATTCACATTTGTAGTTACGTTCCCCTTTAAAAGAATACAGTTTTACTGGTAGTTTATTTGCACAGTAGACAAGAGAAAATATAAACTGCATTCTGCTAGTTGAACCAAACCAAGTACAGAAATTGTCATAGGACATAATGGCAAGGACACATAATATCACACACTAGGGGGGTAGTATAGTTTAAACGAATCCAGATCTCCAAATCAAGAAAGCAAATGCACCACAAATAAAGAACCCACTAAACGAATGCCTTCACTTCTCGCTGCCATTCCAAGACGAGAATATTTATAGTTTTCTAGTGTATGTTCATGCACCCGACATTAAAAATAGAAGAATCAATTATCATTGAAGCTTTTTTGTTCAAATATGGTATATCATCATAGGAGACTTCAACGTAAACAAGGAAAAAGAGAAACAAATAAAAACTTTCCTAGACAACAGCAATTTTACAACAATACAGACACCTCCAACTTTTCTAATGCCAACAACGCAGACAACACCACATAGAATATTCATTTCCAAGAATATCAAAAACATTGAAGATACAGAGCTAATCCCGGATATAGGTTCAGATCATCTGGCAATAAAGCAAAAATCAATAAGAATACCACTCCCACCACAACACAAACAATAGCATTCCAAATGGTAAAGATATGTAATTACAACCAATGCAATATGGAAAAAGTCAACAAAAATTTGAAACCATTTATAATGGATAACAGCGACTCGCCAATCAATCTCCAACAAATCCAAATGTTCAACCGCAAATTCCAGGATACTATGCATAAAAACTCGCCAGAAATAAACCGTCGATTCTACTCATTTCCACTGAAGACCCCATACCATAAAGACCCAACTTTTGACTGATATATCGTCTAACCTCTAATATTAAAGAATGGTGTGATCATAGAAAAAAGAAACTTTGTTTCAACAAAGTTTCTTTTTTCTACAAGTGTGATTCAAATCTTCTCTGTCTGAATCTTTCGCTTATTGTATAAGTTAGCGAATTTTTCATAGCAACATAAAACCTAATCAGTTAATAGACTCCAGTGTGAATTTGGTTTTAAAAAGAAAATACATATTGAGTATTTTAATCATTAGAATTGTTACTAGATATTCACAAAATACGAAATATTTCAAAAACCTTAGGGTTTAACTACAACAAGCCCTGATAAAACTCATTGTTATCTTGATGGTAGAAACCGAAAATAAAATATTATACAGGCCATTAAATCTAAAAAAATTCAACTTTGATGCGTTTCGTGTTTTTGAGACAACCTGTACGTTCTAAAATAACTTTAAAATGTACCCTTAACCCTATCCACCCCGAAAACTTTTCTTTTATCCAGTACAAATAATTTAGCTATAATATGTCGTGGCGAATAACGTTAATAACCCTGTATATTATAAATTTGTTGTCTTCCTTACAGAACTAAAACATAGGCTAAGATATATTGTAAATATGTAGGGTATGCCAATACACAAGATCTTATTTACTTACCGGTATGGATTCTTCTGTGCACGACCAACGAATATTTCCTGGCGAATTCCTTGCCGCAATATTCGCACTGGTAATTCTTCTCGGTGGAGTGAATGGACGTTATGTGGTACTTTAGGTCTCCCCACTGCCTGAACTTCCTTCCACAGTGCTCGCAGTCGTAGGGTTTGTCTCCAGAATGAAGTCGCAGATGGACTGAGAAAAATAAACAATGGAACAATTTCAATCATAAACCTAACTTTAGTAAAATAAACAAAAAAGTGTTTGAACGGCGAATCGGAGACATTACGAGAGACTGGTAATTTCCTACCTTTGAGGGCACTGGACGCGAAGAAACTCTTCCCACAAAGTTCGCACTGATGAGGCCTGATGCCGCTGTGGCTCCTCATATGGTAGACCAGGGAGTTGCGATGTTTGAAAACCCTGTCGCACAGTTCGCAGCTGAGCTTCTCTTTGATTTTCTTGTTCTTTTTGCGGACTATAACTGCGGGGGTTGGTTCTGGAACAAACGAAAGTCATTACATGGCATTTATAATTTAAATTTAATCATCAACTTACCGGTCATTCCGCTGGCTACCCTGCACGTGACTAGGTGCTGCAACAAAATGGCCCTGAGCGCGAAGGGCTGCTTGCACAAATGACACACGTGCTCGTTTTTATCTTCCATCTCTTCCAAGTCTTTTTCAGTCTGGTGCAGCTCCTCCTCCTGGTACCACGCCTTGCTGTCGTCCTCTACGTCGTCGCCTTGGATACTGTCATCGTCCACCATAACATTGATACCTATAGAGATATTGGGGTTAGTGAATAAGGAAGTTATTAATTGGTTTGGTGGGTAATGGATGGGATTATCAGTGTTTATACCTGCCATCATGTCTTCGGCGTCCGAGAACTCGTCCTCTGGTTCTGGCTTGTTGGTGTGTACGTCTCTCATGTGAGCTTCAAAGGTTTTATGTCTCCTGAAAAGTGGTCAAGAACGTTATTCTTGATAAATCTAGATGGTGTTATGTGTAGGCTAGGCCTTAATTATTATTATTATAATTGTCGACCCTGCTGCTAAAGGTGCATTTATAAAGGTCTAGTCTACATTATAACAGTTTTATGGTGGAAGTAGAAGTTGTTACCTAAAGGTCTTATTGCATTCAATACACTGCAAACTCAGTAAACTTGACAACAGCGTCTCCTGGTTTGGCTTCTCCTCATTGACGGCTAGAGAAGGTTTTTTTTCTTTCGGGGGCGGGCTTGGTCTCTTTTTCTTCTCTTCTATGGAGGGGGCGGCTGTGGGCGGTTCGCCGGTTGGCGCGCCTCCCAAGCCGCCAGGTTCATAATGTTTTTTTAAATGCTCGAAGAACCTTAAAAATATGTTATACTGATACAACAAGTTTAAGAGAATTTTTTTGGTTGTAGTTAAAAATCAACTTGTAAGAGAGTCTTTCTTGATTGTCTTGAAACTGGTAAGCAAATCAAATAAATATTATCAAAAATCGCAGTAAATTACAATTTTTCTAGGGACATTCAGGGAATTTTAAACTTCAAAGATATCTATATGAATTTTATGATATCGTTGTCGACTGTATGGAGCACGGTTACTGTCCTCTGTGTGAGAATTTTTAGCTGTATGAATGCCTGTCTGCAGTCCTCCCTTCAGCCGAATCCTACAATTATTCGAACTGCCCTTCTCTGCAGACCAAAAACTTGAGATTATTGAGATTGCCCTTACCTTTGTTGGAGGTGATAAGCAGTTCAGGAGTAGATTGAACTAATTTTTAATTGATAAAGGTTAATACACAATTGAAGAGTTTTTTAAGGATAAAATTTAGCTTTGTATTGTCATTATTCTTGTGTTTTTGTTAGTTATATAATATGTGTACTATATTTCTTTTATAATTATCATTATTATTATTATTATATCCTATATGACGTTTCCATAATATTACTTTGTAATCATTTAAGGAATAAATGCGAATAAATAAATAAGTTTACAAACTATATAGAGATTTTATTAGGAACTGGCAACACTGAGAGCCACTACAGGAAAGCAAAAATTAATTGGATTCAAATCTGGCGAGTGAGAAGACCATAAATAAATTTTGTAAGCTGTCAAAAATTTATTTATATATACTTACGCTAATTGATCCGCGAAGGGTGTGTTACATAACTGGCAGGAAAAGGGCGAATTCGTGGGGACTTTGGCGGCGCTACAGGTGCCCTCGTGCTGCTGATATTCGTCGTTATTCGTGAAGCCCTCGTTGCAAAAACTGCAAGAGTACTTCTTGACGGCGGCCGTGCTGTTTTTGCGCAGTTTTCGGCTGATCCTCTTCTTGTGTGGTAGCGATTTTTTTGAGGCGCGATTGTCGTTTCTAAAAAGAGCAAAAATTGTTGTAGACTGCTGAAATTTCGTTAACTTGCACGTACTTGAGATAACGGCAGAGTATTTCTGACAAACCTTTTGCCCTTTATTGTTTTTTTAAATTAGAAAGACAGACATAAACAAGCATTTGGTTTGTCTTCAAATAAAATTAAATTATACAGGGTATTCCGTTTAAAATAAGAAGGTTTTTAATGTTTCAATTTTTTCGCGAATTAACCCTTATATTTATGCCAAGTTGAAAGATTTTTTCAGATTCGGCGTTGATTCCTTTGCTACATAAAGTGTATGTATAATGTCAACAAATTAATAGTCCAGGAGCTAAGGTAAAGGGATACAGTGGTGGCTTGTATTGACTGATGAAGTTAGTCAATTCAACCCTACTTATGGAGCCAATGTGAAAATATTTTTCCAGTAACTCTCAAACGGACTAACCTGAACGATTCGCGATCCGAATCCATTTTTTCATCGTCGTCCGCTCTCTCGATAATTTCGATTTTGTTCTCGTGAATGGGTTGCGGCATTTGCACCGTCTGAATCGGAATATTGTCGTCCGTGTCCTCGATGATCCGGACATTTTCCACGATCTTATGCACGCCCTGCTGGTCAATGTACAAATTGTCCGAATTGACGATTTTGAGGTATTGAGTATTGCCCGTGGTTTTATCTTGAGCAAGGATGAGTTGCTGATGATCCTCCAGAATCTTATTACCTGCGGCGAAATTGTGCGTGCATTAAAATAATAGGTCGTCATAAAAAAAAAACTTGACCTACTTTCCAGAGAAAACTCAAAATCCCCGCTCAAACTTAGCAGTAATACAAATTTAAATAAATACCTTTTATAATAAGGCTGTGGTGCTTTGTACCGTGATTTTTATTGATACCAGTACGTAGGCTTGCCAACCGGCCTTTATTTCAAGGGACAGTCCTTTGTCCTATAATAAGGTGTCAAAAGACGATAAATGTCCTTTAAAATCAAACGACTTATCTAGTACCTAAGTACTTTAAAAAAACTCAACAAAATAAAAACACGTTATCTTTACCTAACACATCCCATCCAACATCTAAACGCTTAGATTAAAAATATAGTATTCCTTTTTTTCTACGTATATGTGTTGCATGTTGGCAATATACCGGTAAATCCCCGAACTCGGCCAATTTCCCAACTCCAACCCGTTATAGATCCGCATGCATTTCTTGCTCGATTTGGCCATTTTTGAACGGGTTGAAAATGCTATACACATGCAGCTCGGTTCCTGTCGCGTTCGCGACGAAAAGTAAAGAGAGTGAAATGGTTGGGAATAAAACTCTGTATAATATTGTCCTTTTAAGAATTTCCAATATTTTTATTATTCATCGAGTTATCGCTTGATTTGACATCTTCGAAGGGACTAAAAATGCTTCTCACGTGTAGCTCAGTTCCTGATGATTTCGCGACGAAAAGTGAAAATAGTAAAATGGTTGGGAATAAAATTCACTAAAATATTGTACTTTTAAGAATCTTCAATTGCTCAATTTTATCATTTTCGTTTCCGACCAACTAACCTGTTAGAGCGACATGCATACATTAACGTGGGCTGCGGCCCTGGATTGTCCCTTAATTTTATATTCAGAAGTTGGCAACCCTACCAGTACGAATTCTAAAGTCCATTTTCTCGTGTACTCACTTATTAGTGGTGGTAAGGCAGCATCCTGCAGCTGTTGCTGCTTCTGCTGTTGGCTCAGCTGCACAGCTACCAAAGCTGCAGCCAAGTTACGGTCCTCTTCTGTAAGTTCTTGGGTCAAGATATCTTCAGAACTAAAAGAAAATTGCTGTCTTAGTATACCAACGTTACTACGGCCAGTGGGTCAAGAAGTTATTAAACTATGGTCGTTTTTTACCTGTATGTGACTGGGATAAAATCGTTGCCACCCAAATCGACTACCAGTCCATTGTGATTTTGCAGCAGTTCTGAGCTGATAATTTGGGAATTTTCTGCTAGTCTAATATATTGGGGTCCATCTGCTCCGTCAGAGGCTATAACTACGTTTCCTAATAATTCTCTTCCGTCTGAGTTCTCCATAATGCCCTAAAAACCCTTCTAAACATTTTTTTTTAGCCATCTACGGCAGAATATCTTTCTTATTTTTATGTTCCTATTAGGACATACAAAATGCAAAAATAAATGCGTTCAATTAAAGCTTTTTTAAGTGTTCGGTAACAAGATAAAAACTTATTTATAAAAAGTACCTGGTCTCCTATTTCGAATTTACCGCCACCAGAAGAATTCTGTGGCGTTGACACGACGTCCCAGGGACAAGCTTTTACATTATTTTAGCTCGAGCTAGAGAGCTAATTTCGGTGATATCTCCCGCGGGATCTCTCTGGAAGCACAAAAAACGATTGTAAAATATCAAATATGAGGCATAAAAGGTCGTACTTACTCGAAATTTTCAAATTTCTCACTTTAAATTACGATAACAGAACAAAAAGTGACAACAGTGCAACACAGGAACGCCATCAACAACGCGAGAGGTCCACAGCGTTGCCAACTAAAACATGGTTGAATTGTCTTGCCATCAAACCCGTGCTTTACTGTTTAATTAGATTCTTATTGCTGATTTTTACTACTAATGATCGAAAATGTTTAAAAATTAATGGAGGAATTAGCAACACGCACGTATTTTACCAAAATTTTAAATAATTTAAATGATACCAAATTTGGCAGCATTGTTTAGTTTGAAAAATGATATTTTGTAGCAGGGATCGGTAAAATTGTATTTTCATACCTCGCTTAAAGATGTCGCCGCTAAGGTCAACATTGTCAACTATAAGAAAGCGCTAATGTAAAGAAAGATTTTCTTGATTTAGTAAGAATATGTTAAAATCGGCATCTCTAAAAATAAACAACTTTGACAGATCATTAAAAATGGCCGAAGAATGTTGTTTGGTGAAGTTTTGTTTATAATTTCTCTTAGGACAAGATAAATCTTTAGTTTATTTATTTTATCTTCTTTATTTATAGTTTACTCGGCACGTAATTAAAGTAATGCACACAATCGAACGGCGTTAAAGTAAACTTTCGTAGTAAGATAAAAGGGTGTTTAGGAAATTCGAAATAAATTTCTCTTGTAATTGAGTTTTTTTTTATCAGATTCTTTAATCAGTTTTGAAGAATTGCATCGTGGGCTAACTGGCGTAAAATGTGAATTGCTTTAGTTTCGAATTATGTCCTGATGCTGAAGTACAAATGTCTAGTTTTAGCAGTTTTTGGATATGGCTCTCGCTACTCACAAGTTTTTCTGTACCCATAATTTCAACAGGTAATTTCTAGTTTATTAATGTTATATCTCATTAGTTATGTATATTGGAGCGTCTAGAACTTTCAGTGTTTTCTAAAAATCTAATCATACCCAAAAAATCAGGTTATAAGGTGATGTTCTTTGCTCTGATCTTCCCAAGTATTCACAACACTTGTCAGGGATAGATTATGTTATTGCCTGATACTTAAAGAGAAATACCAAGATTTATACATGTCTTTTTAGCTCACACACCTGCAACAAACCACCCAGTTGTTCTACTCTACTCAACAATGAAAGACATAAGAATTATCAACTCAACCTTCACAAAAAACAGGGAAAATCAAAAACTGAAAGCCCCCATTATTATAAAGAACTACACTTACATCTCGGCGATAGATTTTCATTATGAGCAACGGAAAATTTGTTGGGCAGACCATGAATTTGAAAGCATACAGTGCTGCCATTATAATGGTTCGATTGCAGAAAATAAGGTATGAGAAATCATTACAATTTTGTAAAAATTCATATCTTTGCTGTCGTTTTTAGACTGAAATTGTTAATGGGGTGCTGATGCCTGATGGCCTAGCTATAGATTGGTTTACAGACAATATTTATTGGACAGATAGTGAAACAAACAGAATAGAAGTGGCATCTTTGGAGGGAAAATATCGCAAAGTGCTTTTCTGGACTGATATTGACCAACCACGTGCCATAGCAGTAGTTCCAATGAGAGGGTATAGTAACTTTTTGGCCATAAAAGAGTATTTTGTTCAAATAACTTAGGTATTTTGGTTTGTTGTAGCTTTTTGTTTTGGACCGATTGGGGCGAAGTGCCGAAAATTGAAAGGGCTGGCATGAACGGGGACTCTAGAACTAGAAAAGTAATTGTTTCTGAGAATATATACTGGCCTAATGGTATTACAGTTGACTATGAGGCAGAGAGAGTCTACTGGATGGATGGAAAACTACGTTTTATTAAGGTATTTACAGGCATACCAATGATTTTTATAACATTTAATTAATTTAGTCCCATAATATGTGTTCAATTTTAGGTTATGGATTATGATGGAAATAGTGTAACCACAGTATTGGCTATGAGCTCAGAATATCCATATGCAGTGACTCAATTTTACACAAAATTATTCTGGACTGACTGGAAAACCTTGTAAGTGTATTTCAATAGTAATATTACATGAAACCAATTAAAACTTTTTTCCAGATCTGTTCATTACTATGACAGAAACGCGTCTCACAGGCCTACAGAATTTTTCGTCACCACCCATCCAATGGACATTAAGGTGTACCATAGGGAAAGACAACCGAGAAAATCACATGCTTGTGAAGTCAACAATGGGGGATGTTCTCATTTGTGCTTGTTGGCGCCTGAACCAGCCTACTATTCTTGCGCTTGTCCAATAGGAATTAAGTTGATTGGTAGGTTCAATGTTTATTTTTATTTATTTATTAGCAGTAGCAGTAATTACAATTGTTGTAACATGTGTTAACGTTCAGTAAAGATAATAATCTTAAAACTAAAGTTCCTTTAGTTTTTATTATTAATTTCCACTACTTTCATGCACAATAGCACTTAAAGTACTGTGTGTGCATCTATGTCCTATTTAGTGTAACATATCATAGTAATGACAGAAAGGTGAAATATAAACAAAAACAAAGCAAAAAATCAGAGTCTACCACTTTCAATACACTTCATAACTTCATATGATATATATCTTATCAATATTTATACAGTATACTATGCTGTGGAGTAAAATTAAGGAAACAAATTAAACAAATAAGTGCATAATGATTATCTTTCATTTGTAGTTCTAAGTTATTAATCTCCCTATTTCTACATCTTTAAGGGTATATAAATCAAAGATTTTATGTTTTTAACAAATTTTATTTATTGATTAATTTCTCTACAAAATGAGGTTAACTTAATTACGGGTTACTGGGCCTTAGGTCTCCAGTACCCCCATAAAAATTTTGAAAAGTATTTTTTAAACCTTTATAAATGTGACTTCAACAAAATGGAAATTGTACTTAAAGTCTAACAAAATCTTTCTTCCATTTTTACAAATATGATATGAACTAGAATACCCCACAAATCATCTTTATATATCCCTTCATAAAAACCTTCATAGGAAGAACAACATTTTCCTTCATAAGCTACTAAATATGACCAACCTTGTACCAATACATTTGAACTAAATTTTATCTAACATTTCGGTATGCTGATTGCGTTCATCAAGTTTCATTCACTTAATACGTTTTATAAATTTTAAAGCTCCATCAACGTCACCTTCCACCTATAATTTTCTCTCTCTTGCTAATACTAACAGCAACATTTCTTTTATCTCCTGAGGATGAAGGTCACTACCTTCGAAACATGTAGACTTATTAATACGAAAAAATTGAGTCTAATTGCTCTTTTATTAAATTAGTGGAGAAAGACTTTTTGACTTTCTTTCCTTTCTCTATCATTATTATTATTATTATTACTGCCTATAATTTACCACTGTAAAATCCGCTATACTATAGAGACAAATCAGGTAGTTTTTCGGTCTTTTTTTATTCGGTGATCAGTAGGTAATTAACTAAACAACTCAATTCCCAGATAGTTGTGTTTAAATAGTCTGTGTCTTGGAATAAGAAGGCTGTCCTTGTTCTGGGTATTATAGTCATGTAAAAGTCCCAGTGTGTCTATTGAGTGTTAATGTGCAGTTTGGTATTGGTAATGTTGTCCAATATTATTTGACCATATAACGTCAGTATGTTCTGTAGCTATTTAAAAAAAAAATTAATTAATTACACAATTTAGCATTAGTGTGGAAAGAAAACTGGCTTATTAAATTGTGGATGTTTTTGTAGACAATAAAACCTGCTCGAAAGAACCCCAAGAACTGCTGCTATTGGCCAGGAGAACGGACATATACCTGATTTATCTGGATTCTCCTGATTATAGCTACAAAGTAATACCTCTTGGCGACGTAAAATATTCCATAGCCGTCGATTTCGATCCAGTAGAAAATTACATCTACTGGTCTGATGATGAAGTGAAAAAAATTCAGAAAGCCAAATTAAATGGTAAGTAGTGAAGAGCCCACTCTGTATATCTTTTTCTTTTAATATTCCTTATCAATTTTTAGGGAGCGATCAGCAAGACGTCATTTTAACAGAAGTGCAAGATCCGGATGGCATAGCTCTGGACTGGATTTCCAGAAATATATATTGGACCGACACCGGCACCGACAGGATCGAAGTTGCCAGATTGGACGGGGGGTTTCGTAAAGTTATTATCGGTATAAATTAATTCATTTCATGCCCTCAATAAACTAAAATTAATATTTGTTTTAGGTGACGGTCTAATAGATCCTAGAGGCATCGCTGTGGCCTCCGAATTAGGCTGGTTGTTTTGGTCGGATTGGAACGAAAAAGACCCGAAGGTCGAACGGTCCAATTTGGATGGTTCCGAGAGAATTTTCATTGTTCACGATGAATTGGGCTGGCCCAATGGAATCACCTTGGGTAAGCCGTTAAAAAATTTCAATTGTGACTGATTTATAACCATAATTTCTTTTTTTTTATAGATTTGATCAACCAGAAAATTTATTGGTGCGACGCGAAGTTCGACAAGATCGAGTACGCCAACATGGACGGCACCGACCGAAGGGCTTTGATCACCGACAATTTGCCGCACCCTTTCGGTTTTAGTCTCATGGGGGATTATCTATATTGGACCGATTGGCAACGTCGCACAATTGATAGAGCGCACAAGGAAACAGGTAAGAGCTTATTAGACGTATATATTATAGTTTATTCGTGTGAATTACAGAGATAGTGTTTACACGAGTCACGACATATCAGTAGAAATCCTAAAAAGTTTACAATTTTTTACAAGCAAAAAACTATCTTTACTACATACTTGGTTTTTTCGTTCCACCATACTTGGGTAAAATTTTTATTTCTCGTTTAGGAGCTACCTCATTTAGAAGTATCATTATTTCACTATACAAATTTGAAGTCTTTACACTCGCATTGCATTCATAGAAATTCTAGTCAACTAAAACGCTAGTCGCTAAAGCAGGCTAGGGTTATTCCTTTGTTTAAGGGAGGAGACATAAATGCTCCATCTAGCTATAAACCAATTTCTTTACTCCCTACTTTGACCAAGATAGTAGAAGGGTTACTTAAAAAAAGAATGATAAGCTTTTTGGACAGACATAAGTTGCTTGTACGGTCCCAGTTTGGTTTCCAACCCTCCAAAAATACCGATGACGCCATTTTTCATGTTCTGGAGGCTTAATGCTGGAGAAGGGGCCGCGGTGGTTTTTTGCGACTTGGCTAAGGCTTTTGACTGCGTCTGTCACGAAACTCTGCTACTGAAACTCGAATTCTATAGTTTGAGAGGACCAGTGTACTGGATTGGTTCGGGTCATACCTCTCCAAACAAGGCCAGAGTATTTATCTCCCAAGTAGAGCATTAGGTTATTTGAAAGTTTCTAAGGGGGTGCCTCAGGGCGCTGTCTTGGCACCTCTGTTATTCTTGTTACATGTTAATGATCTACCTAACATTGTTAAGAACGGTCATTGTGCCTCTTTTGCTGACGATACAACCATCCTTTGGCATCACAGAGACTCCAGGATACTGGACGCCTGTGTGAGTGAAGACTTGCTTTACATTAAGAAATGGTGTGACTCTAATCTTTTGTCATTCAATGTATCGAAGACCGCTATTTTGAACTTTGGGTGTCAGTTAGGTGATGTTTTGTTGAATGGAGAGGTTGTCGGTAACTTATCGGAAAATAAATTTCTTGGCTTGTTCATTGATAACAAGCTTAAATTTGATGTACACATTAAAAACTTATGCAGCAGAATCTCATCGGGTTGTTTTGCCTTGAGAGTCATCAAAAATGAGTTGAATGAATCCATAACTAGAAACTCATAGTTTGCTCTAATAGATTCACATTTGCGCTACGGTATCTGCTTTTGGGGTAGTTGTTCGAAAGCCTTATTTAACTCTGTGTTTGTGCTACAGAAGCGTGCTATCAGATTTATGTGTGGTGTCGGGCCACGGCATTCTTGCAGAACTCTGTTTGTGAGTAGAAAAATTTTAACCTTGACAAGCATTTTTGTATTGGAGACGTGTCTCATGCACAAGAAATACTCCTCTCATATTCACTCGCCAGCTACTGTCTCCACCAGAAGTTCGTTTGTCATAAGACTACCAATCCCTACTTCTACACTGACTAAGAATTCCATTTTTTATAATAGTAAAAAACTTTTTAATAATTTACCTACTGCTATTAGGCAAATTGCAGAATATAGGTGTTTTAGGCAGAGGGCAAAGAGAGTTTTGATGTCAAAAGCTTATTACACTTTAGAGGAGTATTTTTTGGACAATGTAATGTGATATCAATGACGATTTTAATGTTTAATAACATACTTTTAATCTTACTCCATCTTGTTTGTGTTCTTTTTATAATCGACTATGTCTTCCTGTTGCTTAGATTTGATGTTATACATGCCCTTACGTATTCTTGATTGTATCTGTTATTTTTTGGTTTCTTTAATGAATATTGAATAATAATTATAATAGGTTCTGATTTGGATTTAGCAGATTGGAATTTTAATTTTTTTTTCTTTTTATGCTGCTTTGTCAAGTCGTTTTTTTTTTAACTTCTGACAATAAAGCTTATTTTGATTTTGATTTTATCTATTATATTATAGTAATGGTAGTTTCTTAAGTTGGAATCCTTTTCCTTTACTTCTTTTTAGTTGTAGGGATTTCTTTTCGATTACTTGGTTGGAAGTTTTTTGTTTGAACTCTTTTATTTGTTTGTGTTTATTTTATTGCTGTCTTCAAGATTTTTGATTTTTGTATTTTTATAAATTTTGAAAAGATTTTGTTTGAATAAATCCAGAAATTGAGTTGTGTTCCAATCTGTTAAGGAGGGAGCCAATCTCTTGGGTATTTATGTTTTTCGTTCTCGTGTAAGTGTATGTGAGATTCTGTAATTAGTCTATTTGGTGAATTGTCTGTTCTGCTATAGTATTTTGTTATTATTTTGTCTGTAAATTGTTTGAGTGTGTCAGTTTTTAGGTCTAGATGCAATGCATTCTTCATCATGTACATTGGTGCCCCCAACTTTATCTATTGTATTTATTTTAGTATATAGGTATATGGGTAGTTATATGGATACATAACGTTTGTCAATTAGAAGTAATGTATTCTTTGGACAATGAAAGATTTATAATTTTTAAAGAATGACACGCGACAGACATACAACTTAACAACCTCAAACCTCCACTTTGACAAAAAGATCTTTAATGTATCAAAGTCAGAAAATATTTAATCACCTACCCACTGAAATTAAACCTTAAAATTCCACCATTCTGTTTTTTAGAACAGTAAAGAAACATCTTATATCTAAGGCCCTTTATGATTGTATCTGCTTTTTGCTTTGTTTCTGTCAGAAATTGTGTATCATTGTTTTGTTTTTCGTTCTTATAACATAGAAATTTTATTATCGGGTTGTTAATTATTTTAGATTAGAATCTTATATGTGTACATTAAGTGCTTTGTCAACAAGATTTTGTATCTTTAGACAATAAAGCTTTCTTTTTGACTTTGACTTTAACACCCAACAACCTCATTGAAACCAAATCATAATCGAGATTTTGCCCCCATGTCATAAAGACTAGAGGTATACTTTGCTGAACCCGAGAACATGCCATTTCCAGAGATATCATATAACGATCACTTATTCTAGATGCATGTACTACCTTCACAATTATATCGTCAACATTGGTAAAAATTAAATCTATTATGCTGCCCCCCGTGTAAAAAGCCCTTGTAGCTTGGTTAACCCTTTGATTTAATCCTACTTGGGTAATATGTTTAAGTTTCTTTGAATATAGGATATCATTTAGCATCCAATTAATATTAAAATCACCTACAATTATTATTATAGGTATCCCTATGTTACTACTACAAGGCTCAATATTGGGCCCGATTTTATTTTTGATATATATCAACGATCTACCTCTATCGGAACCTGAGGTGAATTTCACTCTCTTTGCGGATGACACATCTCTGTCCTGGAATGGAGTGTCGGTGGAGAATGTTGAAGAGGGGCTGTCCGGGGCACGGTCGAGGGTCGGGGACTGGTTCAGATCGAATAAACTCTTACTTAATAATGAGAAAACACACAAAATGATCTTCTCTCTAAGAGATCTATCTGGTCTAGCTGATAACCCGGAACAAGTAAAGTTTCTCGGTGTTCAGTTGGACAATAAACTTAAATTTGACCATCATGTAAACTTAGTGTGTGGTAAACTTAGAAGGAGTGCTTTTGTCTTGAGGGGGCTTAAGGGCTGTGTTTCGATTAATGCTCTGAGAACTGCTTATTACGCTCTTATGCATTCTGTACTGTCTTATGCTATTATTGTATGGGGTCACTCATGTCATGCTTATAGAGTGTTTGCGCTGCAGAGAAAGGCTTTAAGAACAATAGCTGGGCTAACATTCAGAGAGGACTGTAGAGATGCCTTTCGAGAACATCGGATAATTACTTTTCCATCGGTGTCCATTGTGACCTGCACAGCTACAATACACGTAATAAAGAAAATTTAGCAATTAATTATTGTAGACTAAAAAGATCTCAAACTGGTCCCGAGTTTATGGGAATCAAATTGTTTAACAAGCTTCCACGCTATATTAGGGTTAGTGACACCAAAAGTTTTAAATCTAGAATTAAGAAATTTCTTATTAAGAATGCATTTTACTCTGTGGAGGAGTTTGTAAACTGTGACGTGTCTGATATTTGAATTTGAATTTTTTTTTTTTTTTTTAATACTGTTCCAATATTGGGATATTTTAATGTGTTGTAGTGTTTTTTATTGAAATTTCTAGGATTAAGTAACTATTATACCTACAATTGTATCTATGACTTATACTACTATTGACTTGTGTAAACGACTGTTGTGTTGTATTGACATTAATAAATTTTTATTTCATTTCATTTCATTTCATTTCATTACTTATTTACACCAATCTTCAAAGAAATTCAAAAAGATATGGATTATTGGGCACAAAACTATTGGTCATATATTTAACAAAATATTGGATATTTTTGTAGGGGACCACAGACAAGTCATAGTAGACCAAATGGAGAACGTCATGGGCCTCAAGGCAATCAGGCTCGGGCAACCGTCTGGGTGGAACCCTTGCAAAGAAAACAACGGGGGCTGTTCGCAGCTGTGTTTACACCGACATAACAAAACCCGATTATGCGCCTGCCAGATAGACCACGAACTGACCAGGGACAGACAGAATTGCGTCAAGCCGGACGCCTTTCTGTTATACACGAAGAAAGACAGCATCGGGAGGATCAGCATCGAGAACGAGCCGATCGAGAATAATTTACACGTGCCGAATATCAAGCACGCTAGGTAATTGTCGACACGCGTCGTTCGTAGAGCGCCTTATATTTTTCAGTTTTACTTTTCGTTTCAGTTCCATTGATTTCGACACAAATTCAATGAGAATCTATTGGAGCGATAGTAAATTGCGTACTGTGATGAGGGCCTTCATCAACGGATCCGAGCCCCAGAAGGTCATCGATTTGGGGCTGGCTTCCCCCGAAGGAATCGCCGTGGATTGGTTGGGTGAGCGTTTGCACATCACAATTTAAGCTTGGTGCCGTAAGGAGCGCGTAAAATGCTTCCTAGAGTCCTGTAACGTCATAATTGTCGCCTTAGCTAGACTGAGCTTAAATTCCAAAGAGTTAATTTTACAAAATTCTCATATACTTATTTTATTTTGTGTCAGGACTGAATATTTATTGGACGGATCCGGTGTCGCACCGCATCGAGGTGTCGCGACTGGTAGGTACCTCGCGAAGAACCTTGCTGTGGGACGAGACTTACGAGCCGCATAGTATCGTGCTTGATCCAGTATCTGGGTAAGTTATTAAAGTTTTAAAACCGCGTAGAATGGTTAAAGTCTGCTCAGAGATATAAGGAATTGACTAACTGATCCCTCTTAGGAAAAACCCGGGCCAGCTGTAAAATTGAAATATGGCCGAACAGGTCCGTATTTTGCTTAGAATTTAATTATGGTTTGTAATAAAAATAAGTGAGACATTAAATAATATTTTATTTATGATTTAAGAAGTAGTCCATGTTCTGTGGCGAGGTTGTAAATAGAAATAAAGGTCTGTCTTTACCACCAACTAACTTTATTTGCCCCTCTAGGGTAGAAAACAAGGGTTATAGAAAATACATAAAATGATGAAGAATTAAAATAAATTTCTTAACGTTGTACTAGTTTCGACTTTAGGGAAAGTCATCATCAGCAACTAATCATTTAAGAAATTTTGTTATGAAAAGTAGTTAAAACAGTTGGGAGAACAATGGGTGATTCAACAATAAAATACAATGAAATGCAGATTATGCAACCATTGGAATAGACAGCAGCTTATTATAAGGACGATGTATCTCTATGCAATGGTAGGAGATGATTTAAACGCAAATAGGATAAAAGACCCTAATCATAATACAGTGATTTAAGAATGTTGAAATTAGAACATGTTGTAAAAGAAAAAACTCATTCTCAAATTTAAAATGAAACTGACTTAGTGAGGGGACATGTATATTGTTGTGGTGGATTAGATTATATGCAAATTTAATTAAATGAAATTGCTTCTCCTTAAAATTGTCAAAACGAAACTATGTCACCTAACAGAGTAACAGGAAGAAAATTAAAACTAAGAATCCCCTTCATTAATACAATGTTTCAAACTTACTAAAAGAAATTTTATTTTATTTTATTTTAATAATATAACATGTGAATAATGACCACTTGATGTATTCCCAAAAATTTTTTACCAGAAATGACATAGTTTCGTTTTGACAATTTTAAGGAGAAGCAATTTCATTTAATTAAATTTGCATATAATCTAATCCACCACAACAATATACATGTCCCCTCACTAAGTCAGTTTCATTTTAAATTTGAGAATGAGTTTTTTCTTTTACAACATGTTCTAATTTCAACATTCTTAAATCACTGTATTATGATTAGGGTCTTTTATCCTATTTGCGTTTAAATCATCTCCTACCATTGCATAGAGATACATCGTCCTTATAATAAGCTGCTGTCTATTCCAATGGTTGCATAATCTGCATTTCATTGTATTTTATTGTTGAATCACCCATTGTTCTCCCAACTGTTTTAACTACTTTTCATAACAAAATTTCTTAAATGATTAGTTGCTGATGATGACTTTCCCTAAAGTCGAAACTAGTACAACGTTAAGAAATTTATTTTAATTCTTCATCATTTTATGTATTTTCTATAACCCTTGTTTTCTACCCTAGAGGGACAAATAAAGTTAGTTGGTGGTAAAGACAGACCTTTATTTCTATTTTATTTATGTTTAAATGCGAAATTACAAGTTATTTTATTATTAAAAATTTTATTTATGATTACAAAAATATACAAATTATTTGGTACTTATAATAATTATTCACTTAATATATCAATATCACTATCGCTATTATTATCTGTTCTAATTATTATTTGTGCTATATTGTTTATATGGATATAGGATCTTTCGACTTTTTCAACATGTGTAACAGAATTTGCTCAACTTTGTGAAGGGATGTTAAAAACTTCAGTTTCTATAAGCTCAAGTACACCGGAGTTAATAGTAGGACAAATATTGTTATGAGGAATGGCATATTTCAGTTGGTGCCAAACATGTTTGACGGTGAATATGGTGGAAGCCTTAAAACTGTATGCCCTAGATTTTTTGCATAATTATCACAGAAGTATTCCTTTTGTAGTTTTAAACTTTGTAAAACCTCAATTAATTGCCTTTCGGTGTAATCTTCCTGAAAATAAATGTCATTATCATACATGTAGTTTTGGATTGTTGCTTTTGTGTCATTTGAGGAGGGAGTCTGGTCAACTGCCTACTATGGTAGCTTGCATTGTCCATTACAATTACGCTATTCGGAGGTATATTTGGAATTAGCTTGTTTTTAAACCAATCTTCAAATAAATCAGCAGTGATGTCCTCATGGTAATCCAGAGAAAAATCTTTAATGTTTTTTGCAGACAGAGAAAGTCCATTTGGAATCCATCCGTCTTTAGATCCAGCATGCAAAATCGTAATTCGTTTACCTCTTTTTGATGGCGCGCTTGTTTTACACTTGCCGCTTGAGTCAACCCAACCCTTTTCCAGGGTATCATATGTGTCGAACCAGGTTTCATCCAAGTAAATAATCGGCCTTTGCTGATCTCTGTAAATCCTAATTTTTTGTAGATATTCGGATCGCCATTCCCGAATTCTACTGGATTTCATTAAAACTTGTCTTTTGTTAATTTTTTTTTTATCTAAAACCCATGTGTTGGATACACTTCCATAACGTTGTTCAGCCACATTTAACGCCGGTTTCATCTTTTTCAAGCCTTAATTAAATTATCTAAAATGTGGTAATATCTTTGACTGGGTAGAATTATTTCTCTCCAACCGTCAAATAAGAGTGAAACTTCAAGGCTCCTATTTAGAGAAACTAAATATTAATTGTATGGAAGAAGTCCATCTCTCAGTGGAGTGATATTTTAAGGTAAAGTAAAACACACAATCTGCTCCACTAGTTTAATGTAAAATTTTAAGCCATACATGTTTCGGAGGCATAAACCTCCATCATCAGTGGGATTCAAATAAGTCAAGTTGAAGAGAAAAGGACCAGAAACATTGTGAGAACTAGTGTCGCCGAAAAAACTTCATCATTTTGTATTTAGTATGTTATGAAAATAAAATAGAGAATAGAAAAGTTCTTATTATTTAAACAATATATAAAAAATGAAATTTTAATTAAATAGTACATATCTTTTTGTATCTTTCAAAATGATTTTGATACAACTCTAGCAAGATGTTCGTATCTCGTATTTTGTTTTCTCCTCATTGGACAGAGATTTTTGGTTTTTGTATAAATGAAAGATACAAAAAGATATGTACTATTTAATTAAAATTTCATTTTTTATATATTTTTTAAATAATAACAACTTTTCTATTCTCTATTTTATTTTCATAACATACTAAATACAAAATGATGAAGTTTTTTCGGCGACACTAGTTCTCACAATGTTTCTGGTCCTTTTCTCTTCAACTTGACTTAATTTAATCCCACTGATGATGAAGGTTTATGCCTCCGAAACATGTATGGCTTAAAATTTTACATTAAACTAGTGGAGTAGATTGTGTGTTTTACTTTACGTTAACTAAATATTAGATATCGCGTTCCTCAATGAGGCGTAATCTCTCCATTGCTCTGTGCATTATTTATAAACGATTTGGAAAATTATTCATAACCAAATAGCAGTTCTGCAAGGCTAATATTATATGCAAATGATGCAACAGTAGTCACATCTGCTTCCACACTTAATCAACTACTTGAAATGGCTTATACAATTCTGCTTAGATTTTCTGTTTGGTGCCAAACAAACCACCTAGTTGTTAACATAAATAAAAGCGACAGATCCCTGATTTAAACTTTTTAAAATTAAATAATAACTATTACAAAAGCAAGTTTCTGGGTCTTTACATGAACTCACAATTAAACTGGACAACCTATGTAGACAATGTTTCTGCAACACTAATCTCTGCTTATTATGACATTGTCAACTTACAGTCACTTAAGTTTTCTTGTGCTTTACTGGGGACGAACAACGAAACTCCAAAGATTATTAAATCTAAAAAAAAAGAATTATTCGTAAAATCTACTCGTTAAGCCCACTTGAGTCATGTAGAGAAATCTTTCGACAGTCTAAGATTCTCACACTTCCTAAAATTCTGATTTTTAGTGCACTGATGTTAGTTAAAAAACACTACTACAAGTTTCAATCTACTTCAGATAGTCTGACATGACCGTAACACTAGAAACTCAAATAAAATCTATATTTCAGGCTACCAAACATCATCATATCGGAAAAGTCCTTTCTATAATACACTGAGAGAAAGTTCTTAAGTAAAATAGGGTAAAAAAAAGTTAAGTGGTTTAATTTTTTTTTACGACATAATATGTCATTATCCCCTAAGCGCCTAACCTATATCTCCTATTCTTGAATTCTTGACGTTGTCAGCAGTTTACATTGTAAATTTATATGACTGTATGTTTAATAAATACACAAATATTAAAATACGCGCCCTTTCCCTTTTAAGATATATGTATTGGTCCGAATGGGGCCAATCGAATTCAATCAAAAAGGCCGCAATGAACGGTGCCAAGCAAAGAAAACTCATTTCCACCAACGGCAAAGCAAACGGCCTCACTTTGGATTACGAAAAACGAAGGTAAATTGTATACCGTAAAGGTTAAGGAGAAATTATCATGGGGTCACCAATTTTAGGTTGTACTGGGTGGAAATTGACGTATCGGCAATTTGGTCAGCGGACTTGGACGGCAACGACAAGAAGATGATCGTGAAAGACGATGTTTTCAATCCAGTCGGCCTGGCTTTGTACAAAGACTATATTTACTGGAGCGATGAAAAAACAGGCAAGTTTACAGTGCATTTGACGTTTAGTTTACCTTCAACTAACCGTTCATTACTGTTATTACTATCATACGAACGTAACTTATTTTTTATCCTATTTTCAGCTGATATATCTCGCGCGCACAAGTCGGACGGCTCGATGCGCACCAGGGTGACTACGCTCAGCGAAAACATAACCGACCTGCTGGTGTACCAGTCGACCAAGCAGAACCAGACCAACCAGTGCGCGACCAGCAACGGGGGATGTTCCCATTTGTGCCTCGCCTTACCGGCTGACAGTCCCGAGGAACATACCAAATATACCTGTGCCTGTCCCACTCACTATACTCTGCACGAGAACGAGTGTATACGTAAGTTTGAATTTAATTGTTGTGCGGTTGTAGTTGTAGTTGCAAACAGACTTTTTTTGTCTAACGAGCTCATTTCTGCGATTTTTCGACTTGTTCTCACCTCTGCCCAACTTATCACAAAAGTGCAGAGATATAATCTATTTGTTTTTTAGCTTTAATTCTCTTTAACAATGTTCAGGTTAGTCAACTCAAATCGTTTATTTGCAATAATTGTACCACAGATTACTGAGAATGAGCTTTTCTCTAATCTGTGCATTTGCACATAGGGGGTACATTCAGCAGTCAAATTAAAATTAGCAATTAAATACGTACAGTACATAGTAAATACAATACAATTTATCTTGTTTCCCCTATAAAGATTGCCACTTTAAATGTCAAGAGTGTAAAAAAAAATATTTATTTTGTGTTCTTATTGAATTTTTCTCTTACTTAGCTCCATCCAGCTTCATGATATATAGTCTTAAAAATTTGGTCGTTCGTTTGGTTCTCGATACGTCAGATTGTCCGGAGGCGGTCTTACCGGTTCAAGGTCTGAAGGCTGTGAGAGCCATCGATTTTGACCCGAAAAATAACGTAATTTATTGGGTAAGTGTTTTATTTAACCCTCCTCGTAGCGTCTTATGATAACGTTTGAGTAAAATCGTTTTGGCCAGGTCGATGGTAAAGTTCACGTGATCAAATCGTCGAACGTGGGCACTCAACAGGCGAACGTGTTCGTCCCCATAAGCCACGATATCAAGCCGTTCGACATTGCCGTAGACACGATCGGGCGACTTCTATTTTGGACCTGCGCAATACAAAACGTCATCAATGTCACCAGGCTGGAGAATAACAACCCGTTCGGCAGCCTGAAGAGCCGCGAAGGGGAGAAACCCAGGCTAATAGTGATACATGTCACTAAAAGGTAATATATATTTCAAAAAAAAAATGATTTAGTAATTGCAACCTGGTCTATGAATCTATTTTTTTCTATACTTTTCAGATTGTTATTTTTTACTGATGTGGGTGCGTCTCCGCAGTTGGTAAGGATAAGATTGGACGGATCTCACAGGATAGTAATCACAAAATCTGACGACATAACTGCCATTGCAGTGGACACTGAGAACGACTCTATCGTTTGGTCACAAGGGCACAGCATTTATATAAGTAATATTGACGGCGAGAATAAGTGAGTGAAATATTTCAGATATTTTGTGTTAAAGAGTGTGTTTCATGTATGGTATTTTTCAATAATTTCTTCTAGTGGATTGTGTGGTCAAAAAAGTTGACATTAAGGTAAAACTACCAATAGCCAACACTCCTTAGTAGTTCTTATCCTTTGAGCAGTGTAATAAATGAATTACCATATCCTCATTCAAAACAATATATTTTTTTAATAATATAAAGGTAATTACCATACCATACCGATGGAGTTGCCAGATGAGACCACCTCTATGACTATGTCCTACAATCAAACTTCCTTCTCAGCGATTTTTTTGATAAATAAAAAACGTGTCCAATTTGTTTTTCATAAAATGCGTTTATCCCATTTTAATTATACCTTCCTTTTAGGCATGTGCTGGTCAACGAAAGCAAATCGAAAATCACCCAGTTAACCGTGCACTCGGGCTGGCTGTACTGGATAGACAGAGAGTTAAATCAGCTGCAGCGGTTAGAACTGACCACCGGCAAATCCAGGTCCACCCTACCCATACAGGCCTCTCACATAGTGGACCTTATATCCGTCAAAAAGCCGACCAATCACAGTTGCGCCGATCAGAAACGATGCTCGCATTTCTGTATTTTAAATGGTAAGCATTTCGTGTCTTAACGACATATTTTTACTTTTTTATATTCTACAATCAATTCTAGACATTTTTCATTAATCATTCCCTATACTTATCTTCAGCCGTTTACAAAATATCAACAATTCTAAATTTTTTAACAATTTTAAAACAAAATAAACAAACAACAAAGAATGAAAAGAAACTATTTTATAAGATGTTAAAAATGTCCTCCACCAACTGTTCTGCAGTAGATCAATCAATCTAGAAATTCCTGTTGTACATTTAGTACTACTTGTGGAGATATTTCCCTTATTACTCGTCGAATAGACCCCTTTAGTGTATTTACCGAGATGGGTTTAGATTTATAAACTAAATTTTTGACGTAGCCCCATAAAAAAAAGTCCAGTGGATTAAGATCAGGCGATCTGGGTGGCCACTCTATTGACCCCCGTCTACCTATCCACCGCCCCGGAAAAATTGTATTTAAGTACTCCCTTACATGAACAGCATAATGCGGGGGAGCACCATCCTGTTGAAACCATAAGGTTAAACTTGGTAAATCAGGATCATTATCATCTGGAAACAGAGTGGCAAGAGCTGAAACCAGATCATTTTGAAGGAAATTTAGATATCTTTCTCCAGTGAGACTCTCATCAAAGAAAAATGGTCCGATTATCCTATTTTCAACAATGCCTGCCCAAACATTAACCTTTTCATTATACTGGGTGTGATTTTCTGTAAACCAGTGAGGATTTTCCTCTAGTTTTGTCCATTTACCTGACCATTTAAACAAAACGTAGCTTCATCTGAAAAACAAATTCTTTGGACAAATCTTGCGTTATTATCTGTTAGCTCAATCATTATTTTACAAAATTGGTCTCGCCTATCAGGATCATCGTCCAATAACTCTTGTACAAATACTGGTTTATATGGATGAAACTTCTCTTTTTGTAAAAATTTAGATACGGTGGTTTGGTGAATATCGTAGTCCCGTCCAAGTTGTGTGCTTGAGCTATGAGAATCTTTCTGTAGTGATAATAATATGTTTATTTTTTTCTCCTCAGATGTACCAGGACGACCACTTTTAACACTATCTTTAATAGTACGGGAAGTTCTCCACTTACTTGCTACCCTAGACACTGTTGATTGGCCAATAGGCGGGCGATTTGGGTATTTTTCGTTAAACATATCACGGACTTCCCTATGACTTCTACTTTTATCTCCACAACCCAACATAATCAAAATTTCAATGCGTTCATCTTCGGCGAGGCGCATTTTGATGAAATATCAGCAGACCAAATTGAAATTTGGTTAACATTCACTGTCATTTTTTGACGTCTCAAACTTAAATAAGAAACTGTCATGGTCAAAAGATTGTGACTTAAGTTCGGAACGTTGCTATGTCGAGAAACATACCAATGGTGCATATGGTTAATATTTCGTAAACGGCTGAACATAAGTATAGGGAATGATTAATGAAAAATGTCTAGAATTGATTGTAGAATATAAAAATGTAAAAATATACAATATGTTTCATTAAAAAAATTAAAGTTGACACATGTAGCACTTTTATGATCTACCCTGTACATCTTTAAAAAAAAAAATGCATTTCAAAAAAATTAATTTGCCGGGTTCGAGCGATTTTTGATTAAATGGGCGGTTTTCCATATAAAAGGCTGATCCGTTTCTTTATCATAACCCTGTATATTACGTTTTTTAGGTACTGTACCACATTGCGCGTGCCCGAACGGTAAAATGCTTCAGGAAGACAAGAGATCGTGTCAAACGATTCCGAACTGCGGCCCGGAAAGATTTTCTTGCACCACGACTTCGTCGGACACCAAGGACTGCATACCGATTGCGTGGAGGTGTGACAGACAAAAGGATTGTTCAGATGGCAGCGACGAATTGGACTGTCCGAGCTGTCACCCGAATCAGTTTAGATGTCAGGATGGACAGTGCATCGAGAAGGCCTTTGTGTGCAACAGCGTTGCCGATTGCGCTGACAGGTCGGACGAAAAGAATTGTTGCGAGAACGGCTTCCAGTGTCCCCAAACAGAAGTTAGTATTTAAAATCGCTTTTTTTATTTGTTCATGATGCTTAACTAGTGCCTTTTCTTCTTTGTACTTGAACTAATCTAGTATACTCCAACCTAGATCTAGTTTAACTAACTTACATAAATCTAGGTAGTTCATAACATGTCTAAATAAATCTTCTTGTAGCATAGTGCACGGTTTTTGTAGTTTGTTATTTTTGCTTTGTTTTGAGGAAGTTTGTTAAATGCAATAAATCTACGGTAGAGGATAAATTGAGCTTTATTGGTTCTAGCAAAGTTTCTTCTGCTTGTACTGTATGTGTGGCATTTTTTAGTTTGTTTAAGCTTTAACTGTGTTTCTAATAAACTATTTGCAATGGCATAAGTTCGCTTTATTTGTTCTGCCGTTTTTAGTTAATTGATGTTGAGGATTTTGCATATCTCTGTTCTCGACTTTATATCACTACAGACTTCTTTGGAGGTGAGTTTTACGTCAAGCTCCGTCTCTAACCAACCGTACTTTGGTGGGAGGAATTTGGGTTATGGGCTGGATACGAGGTAAGACACTCCTCCGGAGGACAGAGGGCGTAAAACTTACTATACACTATACACGGCCCTGCAGTAGTGCTTCTGGTTTTCATAGCGCCTGTACCTATATTTTTGAACATACAGGGTGCTCTAAAAATCTGTATCACGTCAAAAGTTATTTCTGTGCAATTGGTAAATATTTTAGAATTAGCAGGAAAAAACTAATACATCATATATTGATATAACACAAAATGTTCGTAAACGAATCCTACAAAATATCAATTAAAGAATTTATATACAGGGTATTCCCTTTAAACACGTTGAGAAAAATCACTTTGAATATTTCAAAATTTGTAAATTAATTTCAAACTAAAAATGTTGAAATTTAAATTATAATTAGAAGATACATTGTTCAATATACAATACAAATTCTAATATTATAGAGATGCATAAAGGTCGCTTTACAAAATATACTTACTTACAGAGTTCATTCCAAAAAAGTTAAACTCTTGCTTGGTAGGAATTTTTGGAATACCCTGTATTTAAATTCACTTACATCCCTCTAAAACTATTTTTCTCCCGTCCCGTTTGGTCTAGGTGTGTCTCGCTCATTCATTGGTCTGCGATGGAAACGAGCACTGCGCCGACGGCTCCGATGAACGCGGCTGTCAGGATCGGGCCGGACAAAACGAAATGTCTAAGGGAACAATCTACCTTGTGGTTGTCTTGGGGATCTTCGTCTGTTTCGCCCTCGTGGTGGCATTTTACTATCAGAAGAACAAGTATTGCTCGCCCAGAGAAGAGGCGCTCGAACCTCCCGAGGACAGTCTAAGTCCGCTGGAACCCAACGGACACAATAAGAACCTCAAACTCAGGAAAGGTAATAAGTGTAACTTAATATTTTTCGTCTATTCCGGTGGTTCTTTCGGTAGTATTTTAAATTTTGTTTTATTTTTTAAGGTATTCCGGATGTGGTTAGGATGTCCATGCTGAATGACAGCTGTCCGTCGACATACGATCGTCGCCATATAACGGGTGCTTCGAGCAGCTCGAACACGAACGGATCGAGCAGCGGGTGTTACCCGCGGGAAACCCTGAACCCACCGCCCAGTCCGGCAACTACGGCCGCCTCCACCAGAGGAAGCAGTCCCAGTGCGAGATACAGACCCTACAGGCATTATCGGTAAGTTTTCTGACAGTTGTTTGGGATATTCTGATCTTAGTGTAGTTGACAATACCGTGCGAGTAAAAATTATTATCATCAAAGTGTGCCTTGCATCTAAAGCCGTACTGCTTATCGGTAGAGCTTAATACCTGTCGGGTGTCAGTAAATACCAGCATTATCAGTCAATCAGTTATTCCGTCATCTTTACCAGTCGCTACATATAATTTAATTCATCGCTAATTTATCCAATTTCTTTAATAATTCACGCAATGGGTTTTACGGAACAGCACAAAAAGTTGGAGCGTATTTCCGAACGGGGTTAGAATAAATGGTGAGTGGCAATACAATCAGCGTTCGTGTATGAACGACTTTCGCGAAAATTTCCCTAACGTCGCTGAGAAGAACCGTGGCCCTGTTAAGGAAAACAAGTTCCATACAACATAAAAAAGGAGCTGGAAAACCATCTGTAAGAACAGAAGAAATTTAAAATAAACTATGCACAATACAATGGATTGAAAAAGTTAACTAATGATCATTCTTCTTACCTAACGCTAAAACCTAAATATAAAGGCTAAAATAGGTCTGGTACACTCTAAAAACTAAAGTAACCCAACCAAAATCAATCGCCTTTTATCGACTACCCCCCGTAAAACAGTAGTTCATTTGCACTATCGTTACCGGGGCTATTCGAAAAGTCCTATGCTAAAATTAATGGTTAATGCGTGATATTATAGGTTCGGATTACTTATAAGGTTACAGTTTATTCTATTTTCGGTGGACTTTTGGTGCGTGAAATCAATAATAATAATTGAAATTATATTTTTTCCGCATTGAAATATTTGTCATGTTTTCTTTGGGTTTGTTGATGCATATTGCTTTAAGCTTTTACTTTCTTAAATTTTTTATTAAATTTTCGTATATTTAAAGTATGAGCACTAAATTATTTTCATCGATAATTCTCCACCACTGGAAGTTACCTTCGTCTGAGAAGTTACCCAAACGTGACCAAGATCTCTTATAAAATAACGTTGTATGCACCTGCAATGATTTCGTTGACACCCAGTATAGCTAAGCAAAATGTTGCAACAACTTTGGGGCACAATAACTCTTTAAATGCTACTTTTACAGAAAAAATTTTGAAGAAAAAAAAATACGCCCCTTGCTCGTAGACCAAACCGTTTTTCGAGATATTCGCAATGAAAATACCGATACCAATATTCTTGCAGATCGATCAACCAGCCACCACCACCAACCCCCAATTCGACCGACATCTGCGACGAGAGCGACTGCAATTACCCGCTCAACCAGAGCAGGTACGATGGACCGTTTCCCCCGCCCCCGACCCCCCGATCTCATTATCAACAGGAGAGCTGTCCGCCAAGTCCTAGCTCGAGGAGCTCCACGTATTTCAGCCCTCTGCCGCCACCCCCTAGTCCTGTGGCCAGTCCGAGGGGTGATTCTGATTCTTGAGTTGTTTTTTTGTGACCAGAGCAGCTCAAATCATACCAATTATTCGTCATCACATTTTTTTTTTACCTCATTAGTTTTTAGTTCATTTTAGTTTTTAAGGTTATTTATTATTTTCTCTGAGGCGCGTAATTAAGTGAAAATTATATTTGTTTTTTGGATTTTGAACCGTGTTTGGTGAAGGTTCAAGCCATCACATTATTTAGAATGAAAATCAACCGGGACGTCCAGCGAAATAAGTGTATTATGTTTTTTTGCAAATTACAAATAGGGTAGGTTCACAATGGGGGTTCAATAGAAAAGTGACGTAATACAGCCAAGAACAAATGTTTTTGGGAAATAATTATTTTTTTGTCAACTTGCTGCATGTAATCAACCCTAAACGCAATAAAACCGTCCCAAAAGCCAATTTTAAACCACTGGAATATGGCTACAACTACGCATACAACTTTTTTTTTATGAATAGGCACAGTTATGGATATTAAAACTGGGAATATATTGGACATTTGGGTTAATTGGGTTTTTATAACAATGCAAATCATTTATTAATCGATTAATTTGAAGTTACTTTTGTGTGTAACATTTACACTAGGAAAAAGCTGTTCAGATTCGTTTTAACGACCGCCTACGTTACGCATACTGGCTCTGGTTGACTTTCAGTTTTTAGGAATATTTTGTTAGTTCTATTTTAAAGTTCTGTATCTCAAAAAGTGCAATTTAACTATTAAATTTTTTTGGACCAAGCGGTTGCAAGAGGCTTTGATTCCGCTACTCACAACAGGGTGGTGTTAAAAAGAAATTTTTGGAACTTCAATTTGTCGGAAAAGTAATGTCCATATGATTTTTCAGTCAGGTCTCTTCCCCGCCATATCATGTCTTGATCTGCCCCTAATTTTCTGTACCAGAGTCTTTCATAATAATTAGACATCTTTTACTGCCTCTGTGGTTACAGGTAGAAAACAATATCAATTTGTTAAATAAATGTTGTAGGAATGGACCTAGAACCTGTCCTAAAAAAACACTTTTTTTAAAACCTTCAACACCCTGTAGTTCAAAAGTTAAGAGGCCCAATTAACACATACATTTATATTTAAAGCTCTATCAAAATATTAAGTAATATGTAGGGTGTTCATTAAAAAATGTATGGGATATTTGAAAATACGCATGTTGCCTTGTTATATTGTTTATTCTTAAAATAGATTTTAAAAAAATCACCCGAGCTGTCTAATTATGAGAAAAGACCCTGTATATATCATGGTGTAACCGCTATAAAATGTCTTGTATTTTAAGAGGATAGGAATGAAAATGCCTCTTGGTTAAAAGTGTATTTTTATGTGAGTAGAATAACGATTTAGTTGTTAAGTCTCAACAAGTTGCCATTTTTGTTAAATTATAGCAAACTGTTTTTTTTTTCTCTTTGTTTATTTAACAAAATCTAAAGATGAAAATATTGTGATAGCTTTCGTAGATCTAGATAAGTACTACTAACATTTAAAAGACAAATTTTTAGCAAATAAATACACTTCTTATAAATTATTAAAACAAAAGTTTTTTTAAAATAATCTTTTCAGTTTGGTGTTTTGCTTTGCTAAAAATTCTTCTTCGCTTTTGTTGCAGCGAAATATATAGCTACAATCAAGCTTTAAAAACTCACCTGTTTGTGCCTATACCTACTTACAAAATCTTTTGTAAATATGTGTTATTTTTAATCGACGACTTTTTTATATCTTGTATATACTGTTTTTACTCAAATTAGCGTTAAATATACCCAAAAAGTACCTTTTGTAAACTCTGTTTTATTTTTTGCAACTGCCATCTGCCTGGTAGTTTGTGCTGCTAAGCAGGATTTATATTCTCGAAACAGGGGAATACACTTACTGGTCTTGTTGCTGGGGTACAGCCAATCAGTGACCAGACTTGACGAAAAGCTCACTGGCTTCTTGTAGAAACTCTGTAAACATGTTTCTGGTAATATTACCTTGGTGTCTGACCTAAGCTATTTTTTACTTAGTTCTATTACAAAAATATTCAAATTGTTGCTCTTTATATTTATTGATATCTCGATTATTTTGCAATATTCTGTAATAGAAAATAGTTTGGCTCCGAGCCTAAAGTTTTATCTTTCAATATGCCCCATCAAATTGCTTGGAGAATGAGTGAATTTTGAAATAAACAAGCATCTGCAAAAATAATTTGTACGAATCTCCCACCCTTAAGGCGCATTTAAACTACCCGCCAAGGTCATTTAAACAATCTAGCCAACGGACACGCGCGTTACTAGGTCAAATCGAAAATCCCTAGTCGCAAAACAAATTCTACAAAAACCGCCCAACGTCGATTGATTTCTGTTCCAGTGTGTTTGTGATGAGTGAATATACATATTTTTCCTATGCATTCAGGGCGTGAAAATTCGAAAAGTTGCTACAGAAAAAATGCGTTTTTCACACCACTCCACTGACTGTTCCCCTAGTTTTTAACCACCCCCGTGTGGATGTCGTGTTTTAAAGTGTGCTATGTATTTAAGTTATTCAACTGTTTTAAAGATGTTTTGATGTTGTCAAAGTTAGGTTATGGTCGTGTAGGAATTTTTGGGGCCCCAAATTTTTCGATTGGTTGGAAATGAGCACTTGGGCGGCTAGAATGCATCGGCGCGCCGCCACTTTTAGTAACGTGGTCACCTCCTGTGGTCATCCTTCAGGGCCCTATCCAAGGCGATTGGAAAAAGTCAAGTTTGGTGTACCTCTCGAGGAAGTCTGCAAGAATGATATTCCGGGACCACTTTTGGTACGTATTTACATTGTATATAGTTTTTGAAAGGGGCTAGATACGGGTTTTTGGGCGCCAGGTGTTTGCCTAAAGCCCAGTCCAGCTTTTCATACTTGACCGAGTACAGGGAGTACTGCTGCTGGTGCAAATACAAACATGAACTCCAGCGTTCGAAAGTTAACGGTTTTTGAAAGCTGTTTTAGGATTTAAACATATTTATGATATTACACAAGATTTGTTGTTCAGGCATTTAAATTGCTACAATATCCTCTTTAAAATAAGTATGTAGGTGCAATAATTAGCAATCAGTAGGTACATAAATCTACATAAATAAATGAGTCACATACAATTATGTATGAGATATCCACATATTATCCAGTAATGCAGTGAATTATTGCTTAAGACATGGAAGTAGCTAATTTTATAATAACAATTAACCTTATGTAACATAGATGTTTTGTTGCTGTAAAGGATATGATGTAGAAATAAGTATGAATTCAGTTTTCTCTTAATTTAATAAGACGCATTTGTCCTATAAAGACAAAGGCTAAATAAATTAATTATACCTACCAGCAACAACAAATCTTTATTACCTACATTTGGGTTAGTATCTCCACTTTTAATCTCAAAGGTAAACAGATAAATATGTAAACTACTGTAAATTATTGTTAAACATACAATTCCTCATAAACCCTGATTGCTAATGATATGACAGAAATATACAGTGTGTATCAAGTAAGGTGTTAGGAGGGGAAACCAGATATTTTGTTCGAAACCTGTTCCTTTAAAGCCAGGACTGTTTAAGTAATTATAAATATTAAAGATCCTGTGTTTGCAAATCAATGTTTTCCTTGATTTTTGACACTTTTGCCCATGAAATGTAATATCATCTGGTAATATGTATTTATTAAAGTTTACACTTTACCACATACATAAATATTATGTTTATGATTTTTTATAATCTAATGGGTAATAGATATCCTTTTTCTTGATATAGGTACTTTAAACATTGGTCTTATTAAAAATTATTATAATAATAGTAGGTACTTTAAAACAATAAAGTAAGGAATTTATAATAATGACTATTGTTGTTTGTCTATCTAGTAAATAATCTTTATGGGATATGATTTTATTTCATAGTAATTTTTTCCAAGTAACTTTCACTAGTTTTTATCAAACATGTGTTTTATTATGAAATTTATTAGGTCTCAGGCTGTGGGTACTGATGAAATTGGATTATCTATGCTATGCCGTTGCTGCCCGTTCATTCTCCCGTTTATTTTACATATTGTCAATTCCTGCATAGAGACGTCCTCTTTCCCTGAAATCTGGAAAAGTTCTTTTCTACTACCGTTACCTAAAGTTTCGGTCCCCAATGACCTAAAGGACCTCAGACCTATAAGCATACTACCTACCCTGTCGAAGGTCTTGGAAAGGGTGTTGGAGGGTCAGATTCGTGAGTATATTCAAGCTCACATGTTATTGCCAGATGTCCAATCTGGCTTTCGTAGAGATCATAGTTGCGCCACAGCTCTTCTTAAGGTTACTGATGATGTTCTGGAGGCGGCAGATCGTGGAGAACTTACTGCCTTGGCTTTGCTCGACTACTCTAAGGCCTTTGACAGACTAAACCATCAGCTCCTATTGGCTATCCTGAGGTTTCTTGGCTTTGATGATAGTGCATGTCAACTAATTCAAAGTTACCTTACAAGAAGAACACAGTCTGTAAAACTCAACTCGAAACTCTCGGGTCGTGTAGTGGTCTCATGTGGTGTTCCCCAGGGATCAATACTGGGCCCCTTATTTTTCACTCTATATACCTCTCAACTTATCGATAATTTGGGATACGCCACTGCACACATGTATGCGGATGATACCCAGCTGTACTTATCCTTTCGACCTGAAAACATTCTTGAGGCTATTGACAGGCTTTCAGCTGCCCTAGATCGTCTGCTAAAAATCTCTACGCAACATTGTCTCGAACTAAATCCTAAAAAGTGTGAGTTACTTCTGTTTGGTCCTGCTCAGAGCAGGGAGCAATGTCGAGACATGTTTCGCGTTGTTCTTGGTGGTCAAACCTTATCCTGTTCAGCCATCGCTAGAAACCTTGGATTGCTACTTGACGTGAACCTGAGGTTTACCGACCATGTCAATAACTGCATAAAAAAGGCATTTGCAAATTTAAAACTTATATACTACCAAAGGCACCTTCTGAATGCTGATCTCAAAAAATCGTTATGTGATAGCCTGGTCTTATCTCAATTCACTTTTTGTGATGCACTGTACGGCCCGTGTCTCTTGCAGAGGGATGCCAGGCGTATTCAGATGATTCAGAACTGTTGTATACGTATGATAGGTGGAATAAGAAAGTATGATAGAGGGGTGAGTGCTACAATGAGAGAAATAGGATGGCTTAACATGAGAGAGAGAAGAATGTTCCATAGCCTAATAATGTTTAATAAAATAATCGTCAAAAAATGCCCGGACTATTTATATCAAAAAATAAAATTCAGATATGACTCTCATGCCTTGGACCTTCGGCATAAATATACTATCACTCCTCCGTTGCACAAAACCACTCTGTTCGAAAGATCATTCAGTTATCAAGTCTCCTTAATCTACAACAAAGTTCCCATTTGTTTAAAATCTGCTTCAACTAATCTATTTAAAAATGCAATTCGTCCTCTTATCAGACAAATATGTTCCGGTACACAATAAAAAGTCAGTCTTGATGTATGGTGCTGTCCCTCAGTGGCCTCCACCTTGCCAGCTATAGTCAACTTATATTTACTTATAATACTTCAATTAGGTAAATTGCGTGTTCTTACACATTAACTGTAAATTTTTTGTTAGTCTAAGTCTTATAAATTCAGTCAATTTATTGTTCTCTTAGCGATTACTACTTACGTCATAGAATATTAGGTTATAGATATTATATTATAGAATATTAGGTTAAGTGAGGAAGCTTTGCTTCAACTTCGCCTTTTGTAATTTTCTTTTTCTTAAATTACAATAAAGACATTATTATTATTATTATTATTATTAAATATATTTATACCTATGACTTTAGTCAGGCATTTTACACCATCAACAACAGACCATGCACATAATTCTTGGTAAAAACTTATTTAGAAAACCATAAGCAGATGTGATTGGTGGTGTCAGGTCTAACAGCATTAAATATCATTGGAGATTGGAGTACCCCAAGGTCAATACTTGGGCTTTTATTTTTTGTCTCCTTCCAGTCAAATATTGCTCACTAAAGAGGTATAAACTTAATACAAATAAAGCTTATTTTATGCATTTTATTTTTTTGGAATTTTTTGAATATCCACCTGGCACAGCTTCTATAATCTATAATGCCCAATTATTTATAATAATCGTCCCTTGATTAAAAAATAACCATGTAGATATATTGTAAATTATCCTTCAGGTATTAATCCTAAAACTCAACAAAGAAGCCCCCTATCGTAAAGACGTGTTTAGGGCCCCGGGTCACCAGGGGGCCATGAAAAAACTCATACATTTTCTTCAGACGGGTAGATTAGTCAACATGGACAACTTTAGCGTTTATACGATCGCGAGCGTTCTGAAAAAGTTCCTGAGGAAGGTCCCCGGAGGCATATTCGGACGGGAGACTGAGCAGAAATTTTTCCAAGTCATAGAAACTGCGGATATGTTGGAACAGAGAGACGAAATTCATAGGTAAGTTTTTTTGGTTGTAGGGTTTTGTGACCAACATCTAACCATGTTAATTTCGATTCATTAAAAAATTTGTCTCAAAAATTTTATTGGTATTAACATGATATGATAGAATCCCGAGAAAAGAATTAGCACAGACATCCTGTCATTCATTCCAAGACGTAATTGTGCATTGTTTACTATTCTATTCAGGTTCGCAATTACTCATACATTTTTTGCGGGGCTTGTTTATTAATTGTGTACCGTTGATCCTCACCTCATTAAATACAATTAATTAATTAATAAACATTCCGTTTCAACACCTGGTTGCATTTCCTGGGTGTGAACACTTTTGTCGCTTTATTTGCTTTCTTGGTGCTCTATGGTGGAGGACATTTTATCACAAGAAAATTTAGGTTAGTATAAGGCTAATATAAACTTTTCTCCTATAATTTCTATAATACACTCACCCGCGTGAATTTCGATACATCTAAAATTTTGATGGTAACCTTTTCTTTCTGTAGTTATTTTTTTTTAATTGTATTGAATAATAAATTGATTTGTTGTTGACACATACAGGACATTAAAATTGATTATGCTACACTGATGAGCCGTGATACGGCGAAACGCATCTGAGGATGGCTCTGACGAAAGGGAAAAAACAAACCTTTAGAAATGTAAATTCTCCACCTTGTTAAACTGTTTGATAAAAATGTATGTTCTTTTGCCGAAATTCGTAACCTGGGGACAGATGCCTAACTTGATAACAAAGCAAACTAAATTTTTGGTGGGTTATATATCTTTGTTTGGTTTGAGCGTGAGACCCAGCCAATCAGAATTAGATTATCTTTTTCGGATTCGCAACTATCCCAGCTTTAAAATTGCACCGTCGACCTCGGGGTCTGTTCCCTGAGCTAACCTGTAGAGTAATTTGGAAGAATTAAAAGAAGCACTAACCCACTAACCCAAAAATTGGATCAAATCAACACATCATTGAAGGGTCGTCGAGGTGTATGGAGGCAATTACTTGTGCTCATGGGGAAATATCCTCTATTAATGTTTTTAGTATTGTTTCTTCCCTTATGATGATTGCCGTATTTTTCTACTAATTAATTTTCATTTTTAATATTACTTGAACAGAGAAAAATATTGAGATGTCTCTAAAAGGTCTGCACAAGTAAAAATTCCCAAGACTAAAATATGACGATCTAGCCCAACTTATCTTAGTCCTTAGTCTGGAAGTTGAGATATATTTTTTAAAAGCTATTTCCAAGTATAATAGCAGAATATCCAAGCTCCCTAATTTTTGTTTATGGATTGAAGAAAAATCCTTCGGTATGTGTGTCTGGATCGAGAAGACGCAACTTTTTTGTTGGGAAAAGTTTTATACAGGGTGTACTAAAAAAGTTTTAAAAAAATATCTTTGACGCCCTGTAATTCGGAAAGTATCAACTTTTGGACTAAGGTAAGTTGGGCTAGATCGTCATATTTTAGCTTTTTATAGAAACCTTGCATAGGTACTCCTCTTTTTTAGTTAATTAAATAAATTAATTAATTTTTTTTTTCTTTTAGAATAATCACATCATTACCCCCATACACTCAAAGGCTTTTGGTACTGTTGTTCGGTACATTTCGTGTCATCGCATCCAACAGCGAAAAGGCGGGTACCGGGATGACCAGTGAAGCCCTGGGAGTGAGCGTGGCCCCCAGTTTTTTCCATTCGTGCGTTAGCGACGGCAAGACGGCAAAAATGGAAGACGTAATGAAATTTAAGGTAAAAAATTTCGTTCTGTTAGATGCCGAAAAATTATATATTAACGACGGATGTTGCACTGTTTATAATAGTGAAACTCACATGATAGGTTTGGTGCGAAATAAGCATGGTATTCTCGAAGTTGCTCTGACGAAGATACATAAGCTATCGAAACGTTGTTAATTTTTTTAGAGGCAGACTATTTAGACAAATAAAAGCCATTGTATGTGACATTCACTTGTAATCGCGTTTCTGTCAACATTTCTGATGCATATAATAAAAATAGCAAGCGTGGAATAGCATAAAACAGTTTCCAAACAACGAATGGTGAATGGTAGTGTTGGATTAGGTTAGGTTAGGTTCTCGCCTTGCTAAACATTTTGAAATAGTGGGACATTTCACATTCTGAACCGGTGTCCCTTAAGGAATTAAATAATTAAGAAACACTTAGAAAATGCCCTTTGTATAACCTTTACAACATAATGATATAATATAAGAGGTGTATAGTAGGTACTAATATATTATTATGCTTTTGCTGTACAATGCTTACTTTTGAACTACAGGCCGAAGTAAACGTAAGTTTTTTAACAGTAGTATAATTTTTTCAGTTTTTTGAAGTAGTTTTGTGCAGTGCGTTTTTCTTAAACGCTAAGAGTCGTAAGTTTAATATGTAAAAGCTCTATGGCCTGCAAAAACATTAGATGACGAGCCTAAACAAAACGCACTGTAAATTTTCCTCAAAGAAGATTATTCTTGATTGCAGTTGTTGCATGAAGCAATATAAAAAATGCGACGCTCTAGAACAGTGGTTCTCAAACTTAGTTTTTCGCGTATCACTTGTGTATTACGGATCAGTTGCATTACATTCCTGGACAAAAAACTTCAGTAGCTTTCTTATTTTTGTACCCCCAGTAATATTTACTGCAAATAATGGTATATAGATTTATGGAGTTTGCAGTATTTTAATCAGTAGAAAAATGAGCAAGATATTGAAGGTTTAATTTTACCAACATTTACTTTCTTTGATTTGTCTTGCTCACGAATGTATTAGAAATTTCATTAGCATAGGTCTATCTCTCAAAAAGTTACGTATTGGTAGGGGTAAATGAAATTATTAAGGAAAGCACCAATAAAGAAAGATGGATATTAACTCGCAGTCTTTAGTCAAAATTCACCTAGTTTGGTAAATTTTATCGTCAAACTTCTATCTGCTTGCGTACTACCTTGAGAACCAATGGTACGCGTACTATGGTTTGAGAATCGCTGCTAGAAGAAGTTGCATCTTGCTTTTGGCACACTATACAAAAAACCTTTTCCACAATTTATTTATTTTAAAATAGACTGATATGGCCTTTACCTACTTGGTGAAAAACCATTGTAAATTAGATTTCTAAAAGAACCACAATAAATTTTCATAATATTTAAAATTTTTAGCTGAATTATTTTAATATTTGACTAGATATTTTCAATATTTCAGACATAAGAGTATTTAATGAAATATTTTAATTTGAACTGCATTAAAAAATATCGCATTCATTTTTATTCATATAATCCATTCTCTAGGTGGCTTCGAGAGTAATGAAACATCTGATCGAAGAGTTCGCGTCGTCGAATCTCTTCGGCAAGGACAACTACGAGTATTACGCGCGAGTGACCGGCCGAGTGTTGCGAGTGCAAGGCGAGTGGATCTGCTCGTTCCAGTATCCGCCCGCCAAGGGCATGTTTCCGAACGAGTACGTCGCCCTGGAAAGATATTTACTCGGTAAGTTTGTCTTAAACGAAAATTTTGCGCTTGCCGATTTTATTAACTCCCGAACTAATCCGTTTTTACCGTTTTTGCTTTCGCATTTTGAAGGCCATTTGTCGATGGGCAAAGAGACCTGGTTGCTGCTCGAGAACCACGATCGTTACGGAGGCTACATGGAAGGTAATGGCGACCCGGACGATACGAAACCCGACGACGATTCGTTCTATCGCGCCAACAATACGGTCTAGGGCCCAGTTTTTCGCGTCCGTGTGAACGGGGCTTTAACCGACGGACTTGTCAGTTGAGGCCCTGTTCAACCAGATGGGTGATGAGACGATGTAGAGATTAGTTAGTTTATTTCGTTTGGCTTGTAGATGTCGCTGTGGTATTTGTAAATATTTTATTTCTGCTAAAAAACAATGGTAATTGCGATTTCGCGATTATATCCAGGAGTAGGTATAATATAGGGACCTACTCCAACCATTCTTTAATATTTTTCCCCTTGGTAATCTCCTCCCTAACCTTTTAAGAGTGCTGAATGGGTTAGGTTGGAGAGGAGAGTTGAAATGGAGAGGTTTGAGATGAATGATTGTATAATAAGAGCAGAATACTTTGGGAGGAGTAAGTCTCGTATTGTTTCCACTTCAAGAACCATTGTTCAACCTAAACGTTTGCAAATTAACATATTTTATGATTGAAACACATTTACCAGGTCAAATTACATCTATAGTTAGGGCTTCGAGCAGACAAAGTCTACCTAACAACACATAGTTCCCCCTCTCTGTTAGTCTAGGAACAGATTCTCTAGGTGATTCATACCCTCAGACGAACAAATATATTGTTCGTCTGAGTACATACCGCATTAGCTTAGGACCACATGGGTAACTTTGTGGCACTGTACTCGAGAAGAAGCGTTTAAAAGGCCACCAAGGCTAATGAAAAGGCTCCATAGAGTCGCCCTTATGTTCCTAAACTAATAAAGAGGAACTGTGTCCTGTCATAGAGTCATCAGTTTGTTCTTTGACTAATTGAGAAGAACAGAACTGTGTGGCCCCTCTGTTTTTAGGATACTGACTGTATTTTATATACATAGCGTTCAAAAAAAGTGTCCGATCCATTTTCCCTATAGCTCTTCTATATTTTCATGGCATATTGGCCTATAAGCAGTCAAATATCACATTTTCTACAAGCGAATTTTAGTATTTTTATGGGGAGTGGAAATAAGGCTCATTGTTGTTTGTTTTTTAGTTGTTATTTTAATATTTCGTTTGATTTGGGATAAATGCAAATCGTTAATTGTATTTTTGCGTGCATTATAAAAAAAATTATTAAAATTATATAAGAATTTTGACGAGGAAGCCAAGGAAATGAAGTGAAAATATTGGACACTCCGTATTTTCGTGAAAATACGTGCGGTTCCCATATTTTTACCGGGCGACGTCCTGTCGTTGTGTTGCGTTACACGTCCTACTACTTCACGGTAGTACTTGCAGAGCGTAGTGATGAAAATAGCAACACTAAAAATTAAAAAAAAAAGTCACAAATATTAATTTTTATTTACTATAAAACTGCATAAATATTGTACAGTTTTTACGTTTAGGTTTGTTAGCATGAATTAGGTAGTATTGGACCTACCTATCTCAAATTTCCACTCCTTGTTTCTTTATGTACAGGGTTTTCAGAGATATTTTGTGCCTTATCTACCTAATAAGAGATATACAAACTTTAAATGAATTAAAACGCATTTTTAATAACAAATACAGGGTGCATCAATTAATATAAATATTTTATTTTTAATGGAACTCCCGGTATATTTTTTTTTATAAATTCCTAATTTTAAAAATATATAGTTTAGCTACTTTTTTAGAATACAGCTTTTTTAAAATTTGAACGCTTATCTTGAAAATGGTTTGAGCTAATACAGTTAACTATATATTTTTGGAATCAAGAAAGAAAGATAAATAAAATAAAAAATGTACAAGACCTTCCATTAAAAAAAAACTAATTTGTAAATTTTTCCTAATTTTCAAATCGTGTTTGGTTTACTTTTTTTTCGTTCTCTGATGGTCGAGATAAATCCCTACTCCCTTTTTGTATCTCTTATAGAAATCCCCGTAGATATGGCACAAAATACATCTGAAACCCTGTGCTTACAGGGTGTCCGTCTGTATCTTGCACCCACCCTATTATGGTATGATATTTACATGCACACTACATAGGCAGACAAAGTAGAAGGTTCTGAAAGCTACTCGGGGGGGGGGGGGGGATGCGGGCTATATTGGGACGCCTTGTATTGCATCGTTTTTTTACGTAGGTTAATCTATTATTATCTAGATTATTTAGTTTTTGTACATAGAATTTCAACATATTTCAATTCTGTGATATTTTTCAATTGCAACAAATTGCTTTAACAAAATAAATTTCCCAATTTTTATGTACCTTTCGGCTCTGCGAGTTTTATTTTGTGATTGTCTCAGTTTGTGTTGTCGCTCTAGCGACAAGTATCTCAAAAAATGCTTATTATACACACTATAGTTTGTTTACAACTGCCGGAGAGTAATTTTTAACGAAACACCCGCAATATTATTCATGAACCACACTGACAGCGACAGCATGCATTACAAGCATCTACAGCGTGTCCAAAACAGTGACAGACTGAGTGACTCAAACAGACTATTCATGATTTTGGACGCACTGTATACCAAATTAGTTTAGTGCAACTCAAATCAGGTTTGTTTGTATTGTGTGCTTTTTTATATTAATTGACCATAGTCGCTGTCAAATCCATCAACTTTGATAGCTTAGTCCTAGCATGGCTTGCAAACATCCCACAGAGTATGGTGCTTGGTGTCAAAATAACCTAATCATAACCTAGAACGCATTTGCCGCGCCCTTGCACTTTCCTGTCTAATCCTTGTTGCGAGGTATGTAGAATGGTTTTAAAAAATTCCGCGTTTCTTTGCACTCCAAAATTATTTATTTTTTCCAGCCATGTCGCAGGGAGAGGAGTGTCAGTCCACTCCGGCCCTCTTGGAGGCCGGGCTGCAGCCCCAAGTGAACTCGTCTTCGTTGGGGATGATCGCGGAGCACACGCTGTTGGAGTCATGCACACGTTTATCCATATCGTTGGAGCAAAATGGATTATTTCAAGTAAGACAAGTTAGGGACGTTTTGCCGGACTTTCTTTTCTTTATTGCGCAATTTCAGAACAATACTTCTCACTCTTCGAGCACCAGCCACTCTTCAAAATACAGTCACAATTGCTCAGGACCTAAGATGACTATGGAAGAGCTCAAAGCTGTCAACGCTTACGCGGAAAGCACCAGAAGTCTCAGCTATTTGCCTCAGGTACGCCCGGGATAAACGAGTGTGTGTGACCATTAACGGAGACCTAATTTTTTTCCACAGGTTCACGAAAGACAAACGGAACGAATGAAAACCAGATCGCAATGGTTCCTGGGGCCATCCGTTGATTGCACGAGCTGCGGAGGTTCGTTGGACTTGCCGCTTAATAAAGCCGACGTTTCGGCTATTACGAGCGCTTTGTTAAGGAGGTCGTCGTCAGGAACTATAGGTGCGTACGTCCCGGAGGATTGCAACGGTCAATAATAATGTCATTGCACCATTGAAGATAACATGTCATTACTATTCCACGGCCCTTGTGCAGCCAATGTTTAATGTCATTACTACATTGGCTGTGTCAGGGGCAAAAAATAGTAATGGTATGTCATTGTAAATAATCATTGTACAATGTTGAAAAGTAATATTTTTGTAGTGGGAGTAGCTGGTCTGTCGCTGAGCGCAGAGTCAATTCAGAAGAGACCAAGCATTAAAAGGGCCAACTCTAGAGATAAAAGATACGTCCAAAGGTCTGCGAGCAGGAGGAACAAAGAGAACGGCTCCAGATCAAGCAGGTAACGTATACAGGGATATATCGCGTTTTCGAGACGTTAATGTTGTATAATTTTCGTAGCTTCAAAGGAAGAAACGAGAGAAGAGGCTCCAATTCGCGTTCCAACAGTTTCAAGATCAAATACGAGAACATATCGAGGTCGTGCAGCTTCAAGAACACGGGGGAATTGTGCTCGTGTCCTGTTGGAACGTCGGGCAGCGTGGAAAATGGTGAGTTTTTTCCCGATTCATAATAATTGATGGTCAATAAGTGTTTAATTTCTTCCCAAGGAAATAGAGAAGAAATCTTGGCCCCAGATACTGCCAAAACAAAGGAAACGATATGCGTCACTCTCACGTATAAGCCACGTATTTAAGTACGTTTTAGGTGCCGGCATGCGCAGAAGTGATGCTAATCGCCGGTGGTGACAGTTTAGCCACGGGGGATTCGCATTACCTTAGCCTATGACGGTACATTAGGGAATTCATAAGACTTACGACGTTTTTGCTGCAATTTTAAAATGTGTTTCAGACAAACCGACAAGGAATACTTTAATAAAGGATAGAGGAAAAAAGGAACTTTTTACTCGGCGCCAAGTGTTGCCAGATTGTCCAACATAGACCCTATACCTAAAGGCCCTGAAAAAAGCTCCTTTTAAACAAATTAAATTGCTCAAGATGTTTTTGCTCTCATATTTTGCCAATCACAACGAAACTAATACAATTATCCAAAAACATATTTGAAATTGCGGCAATTTGTATTAATAAAACCTACGCTTATTAAAATTAAGTGTGCAGTGTGTCCCTTTTTGACATGTTTAGGTGTGTATGTGGTTTGAATATTCATAGAAACATTTTGTTGATTTTTTTTAAGTATTATTTTAAAACATTTAGATCCAAGTTATCAATATCCTGTAAGTTAACAGCAACATAACTTCCGCGACAACAATCCTTAGAAGTTATCTTGTAGTTAGAGTTTACAAGGATATTGCATATTTGGACCTTAACCGCAGGAAAAGTGGTCAAACAGTACTCAAAACCCATCGATTATTGACTACTGTACCTATTTTACATTGTATTTCCCACTTAAGATTTTTATATGTTAAATTTTAGTTATACCTGCATTTATCACCGAAATTACTTTGAAGACTGGCCTGGTATTTTTTTAAAAAGTACTTTTTATAATACCAAAAACTACAGTAGATAAATATTTTGTGTTCATCAGTTAAATATTTAGCAAAGTTTTAGTGTAGAGATATTAATGCAGAGTTTGGTATATGTTTTACTACTCGTAGGTCCTAGATGAAAATTGTCTAACGAAGTTTAATCAGTAGCAGAAGATGAAGATCGTTTTTTTTTCCAAATAAGTTTTTACCGTTCTGTCCCAAAAAAACACTTCAAATGCTCTGCTGCAAGGCGTACATTGTTCCGGGGGTCAAGCTATATCCTACCATCCCCCTTATCTTTTTTACTTTCAGTCACAAAAACAAATTTAAAAAAAAAAGCGAAAATGAATCTGGAACCACATTTTAATGGAATGCCCTGTAAGTATATTTTTATTTATATCAAAGATCTTTCTTTCCTGATTCCAAAAATATAATATAGTTTGTCTATATTATAAGCTCCAACCGTTTTTAAGATATGGGCGATCAAATTTTGAAAAATAATGCAGAAGGCATTCTAGACATTTTAAGTTATAATGTTTACGGCTTTTTAATAAGTGTCCGATATTTTACAGGTTAATTCCTCAATTATTTCTAAGATAAAAAGTTCATATAAAGGCGGGGTTAAAAACCCTTCTTTTCCAAGATACAGGGTGTTAAAATTTTATTTTCATTTTTTAAGAAAAGCAAACGAAATTTGGTATTAATATTAATTAATAAACTCAATTGTTTGCTTTATAACAGGATATTGGCGATTTGGGTCCATTCCTACAACTTTAATTAACAAACCAAAAATTCATTTCATAAAATTCCCAGCACATTTTGCTACTGATAAAACTGACAAAGACTTCATCATACTGTGTGTTTAAAAATTAAGTGATTGTACTGCATTTACAGGAATATTTCTTGTTCGTTTATTAGTTCTAAGCCCTCCATGTTAGATATTAGATAAGGTATATTTTTTGTAAATAGGTTTTTCCGTTTTCCACAACATTATCGATTTGTTTTCCTTTGCTAATTTTATTTATTGTTTGACGACCTTAATCGACATCACTTTTCGTATTATTATACACTCGAAAATCTTGGGCGTAACGGGGGAATCCCCCCCCCCCCCCGTTTAAAGCAAATTATTTTCATTCTCATCAATTTCCTTCTTTTTTTTTTAACGATTTATTAGCTTGTAAGAGAGACCAAAAATTTTTTAACGAATATATATTGTTAAAGTGTTGCATTCCAAGAGAAAGAAAAAAGCGTATGCATTTAATATGTATTTTAAGAAATTTCTTTTTAAACTTTTATAAAATATTTACCTTTAATATTAAAAAAATATATTATATTGCTATTAATCGGAAAAAGGACTATTTTTAGGAGTTCTTTTTCGAAATTTTACCATTCGTATTTGTACACAGTATTTTTCATTTAAATGCACAATTATTTTAAAACGTATTGATGAATATTGGCGTATAGTATTATATACAGGGTCCCTTCTAAAGTTTGCTACGAACCGTAACTTTAATTTTATAATTGCGATTTAATACACATACAGAGTATCTCAGAAATAATTAGTGAAAATTTTGATAAAATTCAATTGCTAAAGTTTTCTTCGTAAACAAACAGCAAATAATTGCCTAGACCCAAACGGGCGTTTTGCAGGTGTAAGTGTACGATGGTGTGGCAAGAATATTTTGTCAATGAGGAGGATAAACACAATATCTTATTTTTATTGAGATCGGTACATTAATATATTGATAATTGAATTTTATTAAAACTTTCCTTGTCTGGTTAAATTGTTCAATGTATTTAACAATTATTTTAATGCAAAATCGGGAAATTTTTGAAACAGTTGAGGAGACCAAAGTGGTTGATTTGGTCAGATAGTTGTTTGATGTTTTATCTACTATTGTCGTGGCGTTGTACAGTGACGTGACCGGTATAACTCGTGCCCCATATGAACGTCCCTGTATATTTTATGGCAAACTTTGTGGGGGATATACATAGATTTTTTAAATAAATAATTTGGTACAAATTTACTAGTGTCATATTGTTTGTCGAGAATTATTAAATTGTAAGAGTGAAAACACCAAATATAGAGCTTAGACTTTGTACAGGGTGATGCGAATTCCTTGGCGCATTTACGTATTAAAAGAACAATTATTGTTATTTAATAGTGATCTCAATAATCCAATAATTTTGATCACCCTGTAGCATCTCGTATCTGTGGTACAAAGGCAAGATATTAAAGTTATTTATTTTTGCATAAAAACGTAATATTTTAATTGAATAGCAATTCGGGTATTAGGTGTGCAAAGGGATACTTTGTCGCTCTGAATTACGCACATGATTGATTCTACAAACGATCGTTTATGTTATACGAAAAAAGAATTTCTGCAAAATATAAGTATGAAGCCAAACAATTGGAACCCCAAAGCGAGGGTTTTTCTTATACAGGGTGTCTGTAAAAGGTCTTTATGAAAACCTACCACATATTCTTCAGACCAAAATTATCCGATTTAAGTAAACTTACCTTGGTACAAAGTTGTTTAGTTTGGGCGCTAGACGGCGCTGAAGTGACAATTTTTAAATCGTTTTTCTGGTTTAATACAGAAACCCATGCCACAATTCTGATTAATATCAGTCCATGGGCGTAGAACCTGGGTTTTTTACTAATTGCTTGTTTCAGATTTCTATGCCAATGGAACAAGAGGGGTTTGGGCACAAAATTTTGATGAACCAACTCATTCGCTACAAAAAAAGGTACTCTTGATAAGACTCGATTCCTCTTGACGATTTTCGAGAAATTTGCATTTTATTACTTAATACATATTAGTTTTTACAGAAAAAGAAAAAAATAACTAAATCATAAACAGAAATAAATAGAAATATCATAAAAATTGCTCAAAATGTCCACCATTTTCATGAATACAAAGATTTATACGTCGAAGAAAATTAAAACACACTCTTTGCAGAACTTGTTCATCGCCCTTAAGAATATTTATTGCATCTCGAATACGTTGCCATAGTTGTTCTGCGTTATCTGAAGTTGTCCTGTAAACCACTGTCTTAAGATGCCCCCATAAGAAATAATCCAATGGATTTAAGTCCGGAGATTGTGGTGGCCAATTTACAGGGGCATTACCTATATCAATCCATTTATTTGGGTACTACTGATTCAAAAAGTTTCTAACATTTAATGCAAAATGTAGTGGAGCCCCATCGTGCATAAACCACATATCTCTCCGACGTTGTAAAGGTAAATCTTCTAGCAAATCTGGCAGCGTATTTTGTAGATGTTGCAAATAAATTTCCCCGGTTAATCTTTGTGGAATAATGACAGGACCAACAATGTGATTACCAATTATTCCAGCCCACACATTAATTCTAAACTCATTTTGAAAATGTTTTACCTTGATAGCATGTGGATTTTCATCCGCATAAACATGTTCATTATGAAAATTTGTAATTCCTCTTCTTGTGAAACATGCTTCATCGGTAAACAAAATATTGTTGGCAAAGTTGGGATTCTCTTCTCTGTCTATGAACAAGCCGACTAAAAACCAGGCGCATTTCAGGATCATTAGGTAAAAGATCTTGAACTGGCATCTTATGGTATGAATATAGCAACTGTTTTTGAAGTACTTCATGAACAATATCTTTGGGCACTCCTATTTCCCTACCTAGCGTCCTGGTGTTTATTTCTGGATCTTCTGCAACACGTTCTAAAATGTCTTCCTCGACGTCAGGAACTCTTGAGGGAAAGATTGACACTGCTACACTCACTCAATAAGCAGAATCCAACCCTGGTTCCAAAGCAACTCGTTACTAACTATAAAAAACAGTACAGGCTTGAGCTTTCTGCCGCAAAGAAGGCTGCTTATGATAACTTTATCGCTCACTCTAATAACAAACAAACTGCTATGTGGGATGTCATAAGGGAAGAGTCCAATAACACTCCGGTCTCTACTCCCTCAACTAATCTTAATGCAGAATCTTTTAATAACTTTTTTATCAACATTGCAGATGATATTGTTACCAAACTTCCACAAGCAAATAAGAATTTTAATGAATATCTGACAGGTAACTTTAATCTTGAGACTGAACACTTTAAATTTAAGCATGTTACATATAATATGGTCAGGGATAAGCTCTCGCGGCTAAAAAATAGCGGTAGTAGGGACTGCTATGGGCTGAATAAACAAATAGTATCAACTCTAAAGAATATAATTGTGTATCCTTTGACAAGATTGATAAACTTGTGTATCTCAAGCAACACGTTTCCATCTTCACTAAAGACAGCAAAGGTGATACCCATATTCAAAAACAAGGGTTGCGATGGAGACCTTAACAACTATCGACCTATTTCTATACTGCCGCTTTTTTCAAAGATACTTGAGTCGCTGATGAGGGATCAGATTGGTGGCTACTTTGAGAGTGGTGGCTTGTTCTTCCAGGACCAGTATGGTTTTAGGAGCAAGAGGTCAACTACCTTGGCTATTAATGGGCTTACACACTATGTCACGGAGGGGCTGGAATTGGGGTTGGACACTTATGCCTCCTTTTATGACTTAACCAAGGCATTTGATTGTGTTTCCTTTGAGATCCTACTACACAAACTAGCCTACTACAATTTTCATTCAAATAGCATTGCCTTCTTAAGTCTTACCTTTCCCACCGTGTCCAATTTGTATCATACAATGGAGCGATGTCGACGAGCCAGATCATCAAGCATGGAGTCCCACAGGGCTCTGTCCTGGGCCCTTTACTGTTTCTCATATACATGAATGACCTCTCGCAATATACCCACAACCCTAACCTGATTTTGTTTGCTGATGATACAACAGATCTTACACACTATCATCCTTCTGACCCCGTCCAAGACATTGTGACCGACAAGCAGCTCTCTATACAAGACTGGCTCCTGGCAAACAAACTTAGTCTCAATAACTCCAAGACACAAAACTTAAATTTTTCACTTAGACACTCCAATCCTGACCTGCCTCACGATGAGTTTGTCAAGTTCCTGGGTGTTTACTTGGATCGCGGTTTGACATGGGCAGTGCAAATTGATAAACTTGCTTCTAAGCTTTCCAGAATTACATACCTTGTCAGAAGCCTGTCGGGCAGAGTTTCGAGGACCATACTACTATCAGCATACCACGGTTACTTCTGCTCTAATATGTCCTATGGAATACTAAATTGGGGTTACTCTACCCATGCAACAAAAATTTTTAGGCTACAACGCAGATGTGTCCGTGTGATAATGGGGCTGGGCTACAGGGACTGCTGTCGAAACTGCTTTTCTGATTTGAAAATACTAACCTTTCCCTGTATGTTTATTTTCCAGTGTCTGAATTATATACTGCATAACACTGTAAACTTTACCAGTCATAGAGATATACATAATTACTCTACTCGCAACAGAGAGAACATTGTCCCAGGCTATCACAGACTTCGCAGGACTCGACGGGGTACAGACTACTACTGTATACTTTTCTATAATGCCTTGCCAGTGCGAATTCGTGAACTGGATCAGGAAGTGTGTACAAAAAAAATTAAAAAATACTTAATCCGGAAGTCCTTTTATTCCCTTGAGGAATACCTCAATAATGATTTCAATGACCTGATCTGATCTGTTTATGTATATGTAATGTAATGTTGGTCTGTAATTGTAATGTATGGTATGTATATATTTATATGTGTGTATTTTCGTTACCTTAACTCTTAACTACTTGTTTTGATTTTATAAAGAACTATTGACAGTCTGCTTTTAATGATTTTTTTTATTATGTAAATTTTATTTGCTAGGTACTAATGATTTTAATATGTATTTTTATTCGGTATGATGACTTGTAAAAACACAACACTGTGTAATATTACCAATAAATATCTATCTATCTATCTATCTATCTATCTTACAAAACGCTTTCTACCATTATCAATGGCTTTAGGAGTAAATTGGCTGTTTTCCCGCAGGTGTCTTTCAGCAGCAGCAAACGTCGGGTGGCTTGGTATACGACGATTTGGAAACCTTTCGGAGTAGACTCTGACACATTCTGTACCATTTCCTTGGCAATACCCAAATACCAATATCATATCGGTATATTCTGCATTAGTGCATTGCACCGCCACGATAATTCACGACAATTAAAGTTTTCTAATAATTAATGCAAGCAGATAAATATGTTGGCAGTTTAAACTAATAATAACCAACAATAACAATCGTTTATGAGGTGTAAGATCGTGTTGTACATACCTGAAAAATACCGTGCGAACAAAAAGCAGATGATAAGAAAACTGTTCAAGAGGTTTTTTTGTAGTAAATAAGTTGGTTTAATCTAAATCTTAAACTTATTAAACCTCTTATCTTCCTTCCATTGACGTAGAAATTAAAAACAGAAAAATTCTATAAAACCCAAGTACTACGTGGTATAAACTACTGTATAATAAAATGCAAATTTCTCGAAAACCGTCGAGAGGAATCGAGTCTTATCAAGAGTACCTTTTTTGTAGCAAATGAGTTGGTTCATCTGAATTTCGTGCCCAAACCCCTCTTGTTCCATTGGCATAGAAATCTGAAACAAGCAATTAGTAAAAAACCCAGGTTCTACGCCCATGGACTGATATTAATCAGAATTGTGAGATGGTTTTTTTGCCCCATAAAGCTATGCCAACGTACCTACCAAATTTCGGCAAAATAGTATGAGCAGTTTTTGAATTAATCCAGAAAAACGATTTAAAAATTGTCACTTCAGCGCCGTTTAGCGCCCAAACTAAGCAACTTTGTACTAAGGTAAGTTTACTTAAATCGGCTAATTTTGGTCTGAAGAATATGTGGTAGGTTTTCGTAAAGACCTTTTACAGACACCCTGTATTATCAGCGATAAATTCCTCAGAAAAGTGCTGCTTTCCGCACCATTTAGGAAGCGCAAAATCGTACTTTGCGCACGGGTCTAAAATTTTTTTAATTTTAGTAGTACCTTAAATTATATCGAATATTGCTATTTGAGACTTTTAATTCTGGCAGGGTCATTATTCATCTGATTTTTTCGTCTTTTGGGAGTTACCCAGTCTTTGATCGCTTAACTTCCATCGCTAGAAATAACAGTATTTCATTTTCGGTGCACTTTTGGGCTGTTAGTTTTATGACAATTACCAGTTAGTGTCTCCAGTGCAAATATTTGATTTTCTTTATGCATTTTCTGCTAATGCGGACGAAACTTCTGCGCACGATGGTACATAATTATACACGGATAGTCCAGTTCATATATAAGTTTTCTGTGTTCGACCTTTTTGCCACAGATATATCTACGTTTATTTTCGCAAAATTGCAATACTTATTTTAATTTTATACACTTAAATTATTGTTAATTTGATATAAAATGTGTAAAATCAATGTTTAAAAATATTACGAAGTAAGAAATTCCGCCAAAGAAATTGTTGTATGTTATTTTTGATCCTTAAAATTTTAAATAAAGGAATTAAAGTGACTTTCGCCGATAATCTACGGGGTATTCAAAAAGTAACGTCAAAGATTTAAAGCCGAATTAACCTCTAGAGAAATCGAATGTTAGCTTATCTTTTTGACATCCTGTAGATTTGGCTATGATTTACTTATTTTGGGGACACTTGCACTGTTTCATTAGGAGTTAAGGGAAACTTAGTGGCTGCTTGTACCCGCTAGTGGTTAACTGGAACCGTCGCAGCCGTTCAAGCTGCTTAGGTGTTAAAGGGAATTAGAGTTATTTAGCGACCTAATTGGATTGAGCTGAAATTTCAGTTACCGTGCAAATAAACCTTTTTTTTACAGAGGTTACCCTCGAGACGTTATGACGAAACTCGAGTTTTTAGGAGTAACCTGTAGTGGTGAGCCTAAATTCTTTTTAGAGAAGCCCTTTTAGAGAATATTATATGTGATACGGGCATGGTCCAAAAAAAAAAATTCTTGCACATTAAAAACATTTATTAAAAATATAGTAAAGTGTGTATAAATAAATACTATTCGGGTTAAGTGTACCATATTATACTTAAGTGTTAATATCTCAAAGTTCTTCTTTGTGAAGTAGGGCCGTGGTAAGGTCCTCATCTGAAAAAATGCACTTGTTCTTGTAACATATTTTATTTTGTCCTTGTTAGATGGAATTTTTTTGGTCAGAGGTAAGTAAGCATTAAAGATTAGTGCCGGAGATATACAGGATGTTTTCCAAGTACTGTCCGAAACGTCAGAACAGGGCAATCGATATTCCCTATGACAAGATCGTATCTCTTCAGAAGAGACATAACCATCTAAGAATAAAACCCAATATTGTTCTTCAGCCTTTTAAGTTTATTATGGTGCCGACACGTTTCAGTCGATTCACCATCATCAAACCAGGCAGGTTAAATTTATGCAGCACACTGTAGTAGACATATAAAATAACTTGCCAATGTAACATTTGTGATGTCACCCAGATGTATTAAATTTAAGTTGTTACGTCTGATATTGTTAATGAACCGAAATGTATTGGCACCATAATAAATAAGATTGAAGGACAATACAGGGCTTTAATTGAGAATGCAACCAGACTGCTTCATCTTCTGGTGTTGGTAAGCGAAACAGATCCTGGCCTCGCTGTGTTACAGCGAAATGCGTCTGGGGATGGATCTGGGAGAAGGAGAAACCAACCCTTTTACCTTAATGCTGTGCTTTTTCTGCTATTAGACACTTAAAGTGAAGCTATTGCCGTAACCTGGCATCTGTGTTTATATTTCTAACCTACAGAAATACGGCTTAGCTTTAACACCTAAGCGTGTTTTAAAGGGCGAATACTTCAACTGTGCAAGTGAGGCTGCGTAAAGACTTAGTAAACGTGTAAATCCGTGCTGTTGCGTCTGGGCTAACTGTCCCTTCTGCAGAGTAGTTACGGTTTTGCCATACGAAATTGCACCTTGAAGTTTCGGATAGTAAGGTATTAGAATTAGGTCTGTTGATGGTTATTCCCTAATCAAATCACAAACACCACAACCACCAAAAAATTAGGGATAATAAAATAAAGAAGCAATTGATTCAATCTTTTATATCAAACTGTACATGTTAACAATTTTAACGTCACCAAAAAAAATTGACAATTCATTAGCCAAAACTTAAGTAGATATCACACATAGTAGCACGGCTGTTTGCTAAACATCTAAGTTTTATAAATATGATTTCCTTGTCTACGCTGGGATGATATGAACGAACAAAATGATACATTTGTGTGAATATGTGCGTCTATTTTCGTGGAGTTAACAATAACCTTTACAAGGGGGAACGCTAATGGATTCTACGCAAAAATACACTGGTCCAAATATACAACTGAACATTTGAAAATTTGACAACTTATTATTCAATTTTAGATAACGCAATATTGATACTAGGTTGCAAACTAAGTAAGTAGTAAGTTTACTTTTACGGTCTGTATTATAGATTTGGTCTAGTTTAAACCAAACATATACTACCGACCATTAGTAGTTTAAAAACAACTCTTAGTACAAGCAGAAATGACGCGTATCCCTTCTATCGGTTAGTTAATTCCACGTTTTATCTTATCGATATTTCACCATCAAAACACCTAACGATATAGACAGCTAATACCGTGGGGTTGTTACATCAATGAGAGGTTACACATTTACCATGACCACCATGTCGGTTATCTAGATTTTACCATGGCAAAAGCTGTGGAAAAATAAAAAAATAAAAAGCTCATTTTCAGAAACAAAATTCGCAAAATCTCCCTACAGTACCCTAATAAAAAAAAAATAAATAAATACAACCCCTTCCCCCAATTAAATATCTGTGTTTTTCCCCCGTAATATTTAATAATGCCCGGTTGCACCAGAGTAGCTTAAACTAAGTTGAACTACTGGTTCTCGGCTGGTGGTTTACCATTTAAACATTTGAATTACATTATTAATTACATTGCTGTCAAATTCAGCGAAAGGACAGTCGATCGTTTACGTTTTCAACATTTTCATCGCGGACTTGGAAGAAAATTGATTAAGTTGAATTTTACTTTCCCCCTTGCCCGTCAAGCAATTGAAACGTAAAATGCAATTTATATGGACGTGTCTAAGTGCCAGTTAAGATTTAGTTAACCCGAGTATGAATCGCGATTGGTGAACTAACCCCCATCTGCACGGCGGAAGAAATAAGACTACTTCCCAAAGAGCCTTAACTTTACAATGTTGCGGAGTAGTTGGGAATTTTAGGAAATCCCTGAATACTAGTCTGACATTTGGCACCAACCAGCAGTAGTACATAATGTATATAATATTATATACCGACTAATTTAGCCAGGTTATACATAGGCTCTGTTACATTTAGAAAGAATTATGAAGAGGTACAAAATATACAGGGTCAGTCAAGCCATTAACTTTGGTATAAGAACGTTTCTTATTAAGCCCGATTCATTGATGATATTGGTGACGTTGCCAAGTTTACGTTTTTTGCCCTAGATCTTTTATTGCAAGTGACAACCGGTAAATTATAGCATTTGTGAATTCCTCGTTCTAGATACATTTCACGTAACATGTTCTATAGTACTTACTTAAACATATTGTTTCTGGCGTATTGACCTTTGAATACCATTTTAAAATCAAACTAACCTGAACTAATGGCCAAATATATAATCATGTGGTAGGCCTTGATTATTATCATCTAGAAAATTGTCGATAGCTTGCTAAATTTGTTAATGACCTTCTCGCTCGCCAGATTTGAAGCCTCCTAATTTTATTCTTTGAGAAAGTTGTGGTATCATATCAAATACAATCAATTGCAGCTAGTATAAACATCCATTGTGCTGCTATACGGCGGCTAAAGCATAATCTAAGCATTGACAGCATAAAGTCGTTCTATTATATGCGCCCGTGCAATTTGTAATATCTTATGGTGTGCTTTTCTGGGGAGCTTTAAAGCTAAAAATAAAGTAATCCGTTGTATGTTGAAATTGCATCCGAGAATGTCACGTAAACCTTATTTCAAAGAACTTAAAATTTTAACTACTCCAGCACTCTATTTTAAATCTCTCGTCATTTTTGTAAAAAACATTAGGAAGTATTTTCAAGTAGCAGGGACAATGCATCCGAGCCAGATATGATCTCGCCATATACCCACACATAACTCAACACTTTTTAAAAGAAGACCATACTATAGGGCAGTAAAAGCATATCAGATGCCCCCAAAGTAAATCAGCGATATCACAAATGCTTTACGTTTCAGAAAGAACGTGGCAAATTATGTCTTGGAAAAACAATATTACTCATTCAACTTTCTTGATTTATGTTTTTTGTATATTGGTATGTTTATTATAGACGTGATTTTACTAAGTAGGCGAGAGGTGAGTGGTTTTTTTATTTATTTATTTATCTTACAAACTCTACAGATACATTTTAGATCTAATTATAGAGTAGGATAGAAGTTACAAGAGACTTACACAGACCCAATTTCTAACTACAATACCTCGCCTAAAATAGCTCTAATTTGCTTCTGAGTAATCTAAAAAATGTCAAATCTTAATTGATTAATATTAGCTAACCTACACATTACATTAATATGTGCATTACTACAGTGATTTGTACGAGAATTCTTTAAATAAAATGTTAATGCATTTCTTGTTCTATATGATGGAACATTTAAAAATGTTTCACAAGGAACCAACTGCCGATTTAATCGAATTTATTAAAGTTTATTTGTTGGAAGTTATGGGAACACCATGTAATGGCCCTTACGATGGGAACTTACAGCAACTTGACGTTCTCATAGAAACCGCCGACGAATCATTTCTAGAGATAAAGACATTTTCTATGAATTCTTTGTAACGAAGTAGACAGTATTCTTTTTATAGTTACTATTGTAGTAAGAACAATAAAGAGTTTGAATATTTCAAAAATAATTTTGTTTTTTAAAAACGCGTTGTTTCGGGTCGAACCGATCATTTGGAAGGGATTTACATCATCAATTTTATTATGCAATAACTTGTACAAATAGATAACAGAAGCAATATTCCTACGTTTTTCCAAACTAAGTAACTTATACCTGGACATTAGTTCTGTCTTGGCTACACTGCTTAAATCATATGCACCGGTTTCTTTATAATACAGATATGTTAAAAACTTATTTTGTACTCTCTCAATCGCATATTTGTGAATTTCATAACATGGGCTCCATATTATACTAGCATACTCTAGAATACAACGTACGTATGATATAATTTAAATTTGTAAACTGTCTACAATTCCTTACAATAAATCCGTACATTCTAGATGCTCTTTTCGTTATATTCAAAATATGAGTTTTAAATGATAGTCGAGAATCAAATGTGACCCCTAAATCCTGGATTTCTTCCACACGTGCTAGAACTACATCATCCATGTTATAATCATAATTAAAAGAATTCTTTTTTCTGCTGTTACTAACGATATAACATTTGGCAATATTAAATTTAAGATTATTTATTTCTGACCATTGCAGAATCTCATTTATATATTTTTGAAGGTTTTGACAGTCAGCAACATTTTTTACAACGGAGTAAAGTTTTAAACCATCAGCAAACAACAAAATTTGACTTTCCTTAATTTTCTTTGGTAGATCGTTTACGAATAGGAGAAACAGCAATGGTCAGGCAGGTAGCTATATACGAATTAGAAGTGTAACCTCCTACCTCCTATAACTACTCTTTGTTTTCGACCCTGTAAGACGAGAATTGAACAAGCGTAGGATGAAAGCCAAATTCATTATCTAACTTATAAAGCAATACCTGATGTGAGACTTTGTCAAAAGCTTTAGCAAAATCAGTATAGATGACGTCCACTTGACATTTATTGTCTAGACTTTCTGAAATATATTGAGTTATGTTACTTAAATTACTAACTGTTGACCTGTTTTTCATAAACCCGTGTTGAAAACTAGATATTTTTTGTATTACTGAATTGTAAATAAATTTATAAATAATAGACTCAAAAATTTTAGCGACAGCAGAGAGACTTGCGACGGGTCTATAATTTGTGATATCCGCTTTGTCGCCTTTCTTAAAAATCGGGCATATTTTGACTTTTTTCCATTCGTCTGGAACTGTGCTTGTTTTTAAAGAAAGGCTATATAAAAATGTGAGCGGTTGAAGCAAGCAGTCAACCATACCTTTAATGATATAAGAAGGAATATTATAATTATTACTATATGTCAATTTTAACCTATATTTCTAAAGGATCTAAGATCCATGTTATTGACGTTGCTCTTGCATTGTCAAATGATTTGATAGCAATAAAGACAAACTAAACTAACTAAACTGATCTATTACTTTTGTAAAATATGATGGCTTTACAACTACCGCTATCTAAAGTTTCGGGGCAGACATTTAGGGATACCGTTATTCAAATGTCTATATAGTGCACGGTAATATAGCGACATCTGTGATCATCAGGATAAACTTTATAAAGATTGGTTAATTGCATCTGACAGTGCGGTAATATTATCGATATTATCTAGCCATAAACAGTTCAATTGTATCTAAAGGGCAATCAATGCCTACCACAGTATAATTTTCAAATGCCAATCTCGAGAAATTCTAGGGAACAACTGTAAACTTGGCAACATTACCTATATATAATCATTAAATGGAGTATTGTTACAAAATTTTATCAATTTATGCATATCAGATATTGCGCGACGTTTGACTAACCCTCTTTAGATACTTGATTGTCTGCAATTGCTGCTATTAAATTTGAATGGAAATTTCTAAAACACCATGTAGGTAACTCAAAAGTGCAAGTGCTTAAGCAAAAAGCGTGAAAGACCTCAAAATAAAAAGAAAATATACTAAAAAAATCTGTCTGTAATAAGGCCTATATACAACCGGTAAAAAATCATCTCAACTTGAAAAAAAAAAATAGTATACAGAACACTCTGGCAAATCCGTTAGCATATTCCTAAATTCATCATTAAAGTTTCATACTCTTAGTACTACTACGTGTTTTAATTTTGCTATGCGATTTCGTACCGTTTTTCTCGAGGAGGGTAGCGGCGGGGGGCTGGTGTACCCTCAGGGGCCCACCGGGGTACGGTATTCGGAAGAGCTCCACTTTGAGGTAGGCGCAGATCTCGTGGCACACTCTGTAGCAGTAGACGAGAAGGTCCAGGAGCACCCAAACCTGAATGATCGAAATTGATTTCTAACCTTCATTTTAAAATGTCCGTGGTTCGCAAGCCACTTGACCAATTCCCCAATTTGAATGAGGTCTTCGGATTTGGAAAGCTCGTTGTCTTTAGATCAATGAGGGGGATTATTTTCGACACAGAAAAACCTTGTAAATAGTTGTTGAAAATTGTAAGTTTTTACAGAGCTTTAACTAAGTATATAAAGTCTACACATACACAAATTGGGCAATCCAGGGCGCAGCCCACGCCCAAAATTCTGTTTCTGGCCTCTGAAAAATTGTATGCATGCCCATGTAACAGGTTAGTTGAGTGGGGACGCAAATGGTAAAATCGAGCAATAACTGGATAAATAATAAAAATATTGAAAATTCCTAAAAGGACAAAATTATACAGAATTTTATTCCCAACCATTTTACTATCTTTACCTTTCGTCGCGAAATCATTAGGAACCGAGCTACACGTGAGAAGCATTTTCAACCCCTTGGAAAATAGTTAAATCGAGCAATAACTCAATAAATAATAAAAATATCGAAAATTCTTAAAAGAACAATATTATAGAGAATTTTATTCCCAACCTTTTTACTATCCTTACTTTTCATCGCGAAATCATCAGGAACCGAGCTACACGCGAAAATCATTTTCCACCCCCTCGAAAATAGTCAAATCGAACAATAACTCGATAAATAACAAAAATATCGAAAATTCTTAAAAGAACAATATTATAGAGAATTTTATTCCCAACCATTTTACTATCTTCAATTTTCGTCGCAAAATCATCAGGAAGCGAGCTACACGTGAAAAGCATTTTCCACCCCTTCGAAAATAGTCAAATCGAACAATAACTCGATAAATAACAAAAATATCGAAAATTCTTAAAAAAACAATATTATAGAGAATTTTATTCCCAACCATTTTACTATCTTCAATTTTCGTCGCAAAATCATCAGGAACCGAGCTACACGTGAAAAGCATTTTCCACCCCTTCGAAAATAGTCAAATCGAGTAATAACTCGATAAATAATAAAAATATTGAAAACTCTTAAAGAAACAATATTATAGAGAATATTATTCCCAACCATTTTACTACCGTCACCTTTCGTCGCGATATCAACAGGAATCGAGCTACAGGTGACAATTATTTTTAATCCCGTCGAAAATAGTCAAATCGAGCAATAAATGCATGCCGATCTAAGGGGGTTGGGGAATCGGCCGAATTCGGGGATTCACCGGTATATTTTAACTATTGCCAACACGCAACACATATACTTAGAAAAGGAATATATAACATTTACCGTCCTTTGACACCTTATTAAAGAACAAAGGACTTGATTTCTAGGAATAATCTAAGAAAAAGGAGCTTTCCAAATTTGAAATATATTTACAAACCACAGACGATTAAAAAAGACGGTAGTAGGAAATTACTTTAGAACAAATCTTGGAATTGAACAGTGTTAAAGTTAAAAAAACACTTTTCGACGTTTCGTTCAAGGTAACGCCATGCATCTTCAAGTGTTTTTGATCTACAAAGTTGGACCAGTAATGATTTATTCACGGTTGTTATTGAGCAGAGGAAAGTTCCCTGAAGATGGTGAGTACAGCCGAAACGTCGAAAGGTAGTTGTTTAACTTTGTATTAGATTGTAGAAAAATTAGTTGCACTTACCAACGCCAACCATAATACAATGTACTCATTAAAAAACGTATTGAAATACTGATTAAAGAACAGCATGGCTGGACCTACGAGCGAGTAATCCCACATTTGCATCTCGCTCTTGGTCATGTGCGCGACCTGGAAGACATTTATCCAATATTAATAAAAACAACTTTTTTTTTATTAAGGTCGAGTTGTTCCACTTACCACCAATCTGTTGGTTATTTTGGCGGCTACCAAACCGAAGGTTAAAATGTACAGCACCGGATGCGTTTCATAAATTGCTTGTTCTGATTTTTTGTAGATAATAAACGCAGGTAGCACTACCAATAGGATTGGTATGACCGGAGACAAGACGCTGGTACCCTAAAATTATTTATATATTATATGATTGCCTTCATGAAAATTTAAAAACAATGTTTCTCTTTATCAAACTTTACTTTTTTTATAAAACCATAGTTTCGACACCCAAATGGTGTCTTCTTCCAGGCTTTATAGAACGAGATTAAACAAAAATTTGGTAAAAAAGTAGGCAAATTTTCTGAAATAAATAGTATTTTATTGTGTTATGTTTGCTATAAAAATAAAACATTGTTTTGTTTTCTAAATACTCCTAGTTTAATCCATGCAAGTCAAGTATACTATAGGCAAACACACAAAAGCATTCTAGCTCTACTTATACTTTGTTAATAGCTAGATCGAAACAGATAATTTCAAATAAAAACCAATACTATTTTCTAACAACGATGTTTATTTTTTGTTAGGCAAAAATAAAGTCGCGCTTGACAATCAGCTGTTTCAGCAACAAACGCTGTGTGGCGGGTGGGCAAAGAGCTACGCAATAGAAAGCGTATCTAGTTGAACATTTTCAAGCTCCTAATGGAGGCCAACTTCTTTACTAATTATACAGGGTGTCCGGAAATGATGAGCAAAAAACTTGGGGGGTAATTGGGCTCGAAAAAATAACAGTACAAGTTCATATAACTAATGCTTGCGTTTGTTTTCAAGGCATGCTTTGATAATAATAAAAATGAGAAGTGGATTGGTAATCACTCCTAGCATGAAAATGTTTAAACGCAATTTTCTCAAAAACGGTTCGTTTTATTGTGATAAAAGAAGAGGATAGTTTTTGAAGATTTTTCAATGGTGAGCCATTAAAATTTATAAAAATCTTTAAACAAAAAAGTTAAGGGGCATTCTCTTAATGGTAGGGGCCAATAAGACCCTTTGCCATTAAAAGATTTATGTCAAATTTGGAGCAATAATACATAAGAATAGTAGTAATAAGTGTGCCATATTTGATGAGGATCAGCTAGCTAGCAAAAAAGTTATAAAAGAAATATGATTTTAAAAAACAAATTTTGACACTCTGTAATTCCATTATTTTTAAGTTTTCGAAAAAATGTTATATGAACTTGTACAGGGTTATCCAACCAAGACTGGACAAGGCGATTTTTTGACTTTTCCTGCACTTTTATAAAAAAACTGAAATAGCCATCTTAAGTCATTTTCTCCCGCGAATTCGAATATCTTCAGCAAAAAACAATTGAACATCAAACAAAAGTACTAGGGGTCACTTTGATATTTTTTTAAATGGGATGCCGTATTTTTAATGAGCTTATCCGATTTCTCATATAAATTTTCATCTAAAATGTTGGATTTTTAATTCAAAAACGCCTTTTTTCTTCAGTTTTAAATTCGGAAAATGTTCGTCTACCGTAAGATTAATACCTGATAGATGGATACCCGTTTCACCTGTTCACCCTTTAACCTGCTTTAAAGCGTCCGTCAGTTAGACAAAATAATCAAGTTTCAAATTTCTATATATTTTTCACGAATTAATTACAAATTTAGTAGTTTTTGCAAATCTATTATTGCTTACGTATAAAAAAAGTATGACATATTAGAAAAAACTATAAACTAAAGTGAATAACTTTAATCTCAATAATATAATTGTTCTATGTGTCCTCCATTATTTTCAAAACATGACCGATGCCCCCTTTTCAATCTCTCCAAAGAATCTCTTACAATATTTTGGTCCTGGTTAAGTCTATTAATTTCATTTATAATTTTTTGCTGAATGTCCTCCAGACTTCTGTTGGGTCGTTGATAAACTACATTTTTTAAATGACCCCATAAAAATGTATCCATTGGCGTGATATCGGGGCTATTTGGTGGCCAATGAATTGTTCCGTTACGGCCAATCCACTGATTGTAACGCTCGTTTAGGTATGTTACCACTTCTCGAACTGCATGAGGCGGAGCACCATCCTGCTGCCAAATGATATTGTTGTAGGCTTGCAATGGCAACCTTTCCAAGAAATCCTCGATATCGTTATGAAGAAAATGGAGGTATCTTTGGCCTGTTAAAGAGCCACGATAAAATAGTGGTCCAATAATTCGATTTTCTAACATCCCACACCAAACATTAAGTGAGCTCCAACCTTGAAACTTTATCATTTCATATCTATGAGGGTTAACTGCTGCCCAGTATCTTGTATTTTTCCGATTGTATACCCCCGATGTTGTAAATGACGCTTCGTCACTCCATAGAATTTTATTATATAAATTATAATCTTCGTCTTGCTCTCTCATCAGCATTGAAGCAACAAATCGAAATCGCAGTTCTTTTTGAAGCTGTGTTAAGTATTGAACGGGAAGGATGCAATATGGTTTTAGACCACATTTTTTTAAAGTTCTGTGAACTGTTCCATAGCTTACTCTCCGGAGCCCTGGACCATACCTTACTTCTTGTACCGCTTGCGGAATAGAACTCTTCGGATTTATAGTAAAATATTGAACAATAGCTCGATCCCTTATATTCCGTCTTTTCATCTTTCTTGGCTTATCTTTCAATGTCTTACTTTCTTCAAATAGGGTCTTAATTCTGAGAATTGTATCCACTGAAATGTGTCTCTGGAAACTCTCAAAAAATGTTCTTTGTGTTTGTCGAGCATTCTCTCCACTTTTGTAATATAATTTTATTACATTTAGCCGTTCTTCTAAAGAATATTTCATTATTTGTAATTAATTCGTGAAAAATATATAGAAATTTGAAACTTGATTATTTTGTCTAACTGACGGACGCTTTAAAGCAGGTTAAAGGGTGAACAGGTAAAACGGGTATCCATCTATCAGGTATTAATCTTACGGTAGACGAACATTTTCCGAATTTAAAACTGAAGAAAAAAGGCGTTTTTGAATTAAAAATCCAACATTTTAGATCAAAATTTATATGAGAAATCGGATAAGCTCATTAAAAATACGGCATCCCATTTAAAAAAATATCAAAGTGACCCCTAGTACTTTTGTTTGATGTTCAATTGTTTTTTGCTGAAGATATTCGAATTCGCGGGAGAAAATGACTTAAGATGGCTATTTCAGTTTTTTTATAAAAGTACAGGAAAAGTCAAAAAATCGCCTTGTCCAGTCTTGGTTGGATAACCCTGTACCATTATTTTTTCGCGCCCAATTACCCCCCAAGTTTTTTGCTCATCATTTCCGGACACCCTGTATATCGTTGATTAGAGCTTAAAAACTGAACACTGGACGGGTTTTATATGGCGCAGCCATCATTTTCTTCGTCACCCGACATTATTTATGTTAAGGATTGTATAATATTGGTGTTTATATCTTAACAAACATCGCAGCATGCAAAGACAGACATCATGCACTAGCTACTAGTAAACTGCGCACAGTACACCACAGGTTGACTATGGAGCAATTCTTACATAAAAAATCATATTCTAAAAATAATATAAAAATCATAGTTGATCTATGAAGACAAAAGATGGAGCACTTGAGTCTCCTGACATTACTACCAACACAAATCTTCCAATTACAATCGCTCAGTTATAACGTAAGATAAAAAAAAAAACTACCTCGCAGTAAGCTTTGATAATCTTCCGCATTTTATATGTCAAATTTTTGACAAGGCTATATTAATGGAAAATTTCAAAACTTACTGTGATGTACTTTTTATAATACACAGTGTGTAAAAAGTTCCGGACCGGTCAATTATTTGGAAAATGGCGCACAATATAAAAAAACTTCCGGTATAAAAGTTGTAGGCCTTAAAAAAAATCTATAAAACAAGGATACCTGTAATTATATAGAGTGCCTTAAACAGTCATGGTAAACAAAACTTTGGTTTATTTAAATAGAATGACCCCTTTTTAATCACGTTTTCTGATACCATGACTGTTTGAGGCACCCTGTATAATTACAGGTGTCCTAGTTTTATAGATTTTTCTTAGGCCTACAACTTTTATAACGAAAGTTTTTTTATATTGTGCGCCATTTTCTAAATAATTGACCGGTCCGGGACTTTTTACACATTGTGTATATTTCACTTGCATTGACAAGTGTTCAATGAAAATTATGTATTTGCTGATGGTAGGATATTTATAATTAATATTGTAATGTATAGTTTGACTGAAGTAAATTGAAACAACGAAAAACAGTCGGGGAATCACTCCTTGCAAACCGCCGTTCCAATTGACCTCGGGACAAACTATATCTTCATAGACCGACCATTTCCATACACTGTCCTAACAAACACCTAAACTATATTTTGACATCTCACCGCGACTGTCGATCCATTTTTTCCGACTCCGCCTGCCAAAATGACGCTCACGTTAGCCTGGGCGAGAATCAAGGCGACTGCGCATGCGAAGGCGATCGGGATCAACTTAACCTCGAAGTCCAATTTGGGAATCTTTATATGAAAAAACGCGTACCGGTTATAATACAAAAAAATAAAAAAAATAACTAAGATTTTTAATTAGCATTCAATTTTGGTGATAGGGCTTGCTTTTTCCACAAAACTGCTCGCTCTACGTCTCTCTCTTTCTAATAAACGTCTCTTATGACAACGCATCTAGAAGGGGAGTGAGAGTGAACCAAACAGAAAAAGCAAAGTCCTCTCTATAACCCTCAAAGTGGGAAAAACCTTTAAAGTTTGATCTTTAAAAGAAAATCTATAGCGATACAGAGATGTGATGTGTGAAAAATATTTACAGAAAATTGTAGACCATTGCATTGTTTATAAGAGTCTTTCGGACTCTAGTAGCAAACTGTCGTCTTACTGACGTGGTGCGACGTCACAAGCAACACAATGGCATCAGTTGTTACTAAGTTTTCTATACGCACATTTTTATCGAATGTTTTAAGGATAATTTTTGGCAATATTTAGGAATTGCACCTCGTAAAAAACTAACCTGGGATATATGAAATACGTTTCGAATTTTAGATAGAATCCAAAAACTGGATTATATGTGCAGGGTGATTGTTTATATTTTACTAGATGGATATCTCGGTTAATGTTGGTCTTACAAATAAGTTTAAATTAGCAATTTTGAAGCATTTTTAATGGGTATTCAGAATCCGTTCTCAGAAAAAAGCAAAAAAGCATCAGGAACGTAAAATTTTCAAGTTACCTGGTATTTTTTAAATGAAACACCCTGTATATTATATTTTTAATTGATACATATCGTTTTTCTGAGTTCAAATATATATATAGGTTATTATGATAATTTTTGTTAATTTTCGAAAAAAATAGACTTTTTCGTATAAATCTAAGGCAGCACTGGAAGGCTATACGACCCCGCTGATTTGCTTTTATCATAGTAGCCATGGATAATGAAACAAAGAAATTTAGTTTAATTCAATTGATAAGGTAGGGCTGTGTACACTTTTTGAATAAAGAGAGAGAGACAATTGTTTTTGTGTATTAAGTGTATATATAATCTTCTAAAAATTTTTATAGACCAGAGCGCTTTTGGCCTTAGGCCATCATCAGTGCTTCTTTGGCAAGAAACAGGAACACTTCATTAATAAAAAAATGTTTTTTCTCTAAGTGGGCCATCAACCCCCCCCCCCAATGCAAAAACTGATTTAGTAATTAACACGTAAAATTGTAAACGACAAATATATGGGACGACCCACTTTTTAAAATTTCCATCAATGAATAACATATTTTTTCTTTCCTTTTTATGTTCGTTCCACGTGGAAACGTGGTTTCAAATCGAAATTTGACCGTTATTTATAAATTATTGCATGTCCCGACTACAATCCCGTATTGACGCGCTAAGTATTGATTTTGATTACTTTTTATTAAAACTGGCACAATATTAACTTTTTCTGTATCAGAATTGTATCATTGTATCTTCAGAATGAAGACAACTCTTAAATTAAATGGATAACTGTCAAAGAAATAAATTTCTTTGTTTTATTATCTATGGCTACTTTGATAAGAACAAATCAGCATGGTCGTATAGGCTTCCACCGCTGCCCCAGATTTATACGAAAATAGATATTTACGTTATAAGTCCGGTAAATCAACTTTTACAGTATGAGTGAAATGTTTCGAGACGAGGCGACGAAGGAGCCGAGTCTGGAATTTTGAAACGAATACTGTAACGGATTTGCCGGACGAATGACGTACAATATTTTATTTCATACTGTTCTGTTGAAAATTATAATTATGTTTTGAAATTATAATGAAGTTTTATTCTGCGTCGTATATTTGAAAAGTGCTTATATTTACTGGTGGAAACATTGTGTGTTTGACATTGATTAAACTAAAACTTACAAATTTCAGTCCGGTAAAGAAATTTTACAGGACTAGTCCGGTAAAAAAAAATTACCGGACTTATTGCTGTAAAACCTTATTTTCTGGACTAAATTCAAATATGTAAAGGTGTGTTTTACAATACAGTATGAAATAAAGTCTAATTTTTTCGAAAATTAACAAAAATATCCATAATAACCTATATATATTTGAACTCAGAAGAACGATATGTAGCGAAAAATATAAAATACAGGGTGTTTCATTTAAAAAATACCAGGTAACTTGAAAATTTTAACTTTCTGATGCTTTTTTGTTTCTTTCTGAGAACGGATTCTGAATACCCATTAAAAATACTTCAAAATTGCTAATTTAAACTTATTTGTAAGACCAACATTAACCGAGATATCCATCTAGTAAAATATAAACAATCACCTGTACGGTGTCCCGTTAAGAAAATATAATTTTATGCAATATCCTGTATACGAACTGACCAAGGGATTTGTGAACACACCTGCAAAAATAATTTCAAATACTCTACATGCTAATATTTTTTATTTTTACCTAGCATGAAAAATTATAAAATTAAGAAGGTGGTACATTCTGGTGGATCCCCCTGTATATTAATTCTTCCTTCTCTTGCATCACTGACTCCTTTATTCGGTCTCAATCCAAATTGAGTGTCATCCTTCAATATTTGTTCTTAAGTCTCTTTTCCAATATTCTTTTATACACTTTAGCTACTGTACGGGGTGTCCAGTTTTCGATGGTTTTACGGGGTACCTCCGGTATTAGTAAAGATAGAAGTGTGTGCTTTAGAAGTGTATTTCAATAGGTAAATATACGCCTTTTTGTAGTATCTCTATGAAGATTTATTAAACTTCTTAAATTACTTGTCGATATCCCGAAAGACGACACAATTTTAAGCCATATAAATTCCACCTAGTACAAAACTTACATCCTGGTGATGCACAGCGCCGTATAGAGTTCCGTAATTGGTATTACAAAATATCAACAGGAAAAATAATTTTGAAAGAACCGTTATATGGTCCGATGAGGCTGATTTTACCAGTGCTGGTATATTTAATCGACACAATACGAGGTTTTGGTCTCCGGAAAATTATAATGTAATATTTCCACTCGAGCGGCAAGGCAGGTTTGGCTTTAACGTTTCATGTTTTATACTGAGAAGCAAAATAATTTATAATATATTTGAAGGCAGCCACAATGCAAATAAATATTTGGAAATTCTGGAAAACGTTGTGCCGCAAATAATAGAAGACGTGCCCTTAGCGGGTCCCAATAACTTGCATCTGCAACAAGATGGAGCACCCGCTCATAATGCGTTAATTATCAGGGCCTACTTAAAGAATAATTTCCCAGGCCACTGGATTGGAACTAATGAATCTGTAAGATGGCCACCAAGGTCACCCGACTTGTCGGTTTTAGATATCTTCTGTTGGGGATACCTTGAAAATAAAATTTATTCTATTTAATACCAAACAATTCCAGATTTAAGAAATGCCACTGACAGAGCATTTAGAGAGTTACAAAGGCGGCCTTTTATTATTTTAAATTCATTAAGGCGAATAATAACTATGTGTGAAACATGTCCAAGGCATAATGGAGAACAATTTGAGCAATATTTATGAGAAAGCTCTACAAATTTTAAAACACAACTCGACTTATGCATTGTTATTATTTTTACTGAAATATAACTGCTAATTAGATTAAGGAGTCCAAAATATATTTCTTCTGCAGTAATTATCATACCAGTAATAGTTTTTTTAAGTACCCGTCATGGCCTACTAACAAAAAATGTATATTTTTTAATAAAACGTAAATTTCGTGCTTAATATTAAAAATAAGAATAAGGTATTATATATTTCTGAGAAGCTTGTTATAAACTAAATTATATTATTAAAAATATATATAGGGTGACCCATTTAAAAAAAAGCAAGTTTGTTTTTTTCTCGGAAACTATTGAACGTAGAAACAATCTGAGTACATCACTGAACACACACAGAATATTTGTTTTCTCTTTGATAATCTACAGGGTAACCTTAATGTGTGTCCCAAAATGTAAAATTTTCAAAAACATCCCGTAGATCAAAAACAAGGACTAGAAAAATTCTGATTGCGGCATCTTTTGTGTTACAAAAAAGTAGCACAGCGCTGCGAAAATCGTATCCTTCTATCTTTACTAATAACGGAGTTACCCCGTAAAACCATCGAAAACTGGACACCCTGTACTTGTTTATAGCCTCTGGATATTATCAAATACAGGGTGCCCGGTAAGTATATGACATACTCTCGGGAGTGTATAGGGAACGTCTAGAGGTATAGGGGCTTCTGTATCTCCGTTAAGGGGCACTTAAGGATTTTTTAAAATTACAAATTAGGGTTATTTTGACCTCCCCTATACGTTCCCGAGAGTATGCCAGATACTTACCGGACACCCTGTATATTAAGCGTAATCACTACATCACCTATCTGTCAGCAAATTGATTGTCGAAACATTGAGGTAAATAATGTGTAAGTGCTAAACGAAACCACGCCATAATTAAGCCACGAATCAAGGTACGATTCCTAAAAACGTTCCGTTAAAGTCAAGGTTGGTTCGCACTGATTTGCTTAAATGATTTTTAAATTAGATTCAATTGTTTATCGAGTTGCGTCTTCAAATATTTGTGAGAGATAAAAATCTGAATCGTATGACACATTTAAGTGAAGCAACGTGATAACTTTGCAATTTATACAAAGCGAAAAACTACGAAATGCACAAATCTAGTAATTAGCGTGAAAGTTCTACGATAAAATTATGTAATAATGCAGTCCAAGATAATTATTGCCATGTACCTGTTAATAATTTTCTCTTTTTTTGTAAACAGGTAGAAATGGCGTATAATTGCCTATTAATACATGAAAAATTGCAGCGCAGCTCATCGATAACTAAAGACAACCATCCTCAGGGTATCCCATTCGGGGGGCTCTAGCTCCCTAGGGGGCATTTCTCGATAAACCGTTTATAGGGAAAAATACGATTATTTTGGAACGTTGCCCTGTTAAGTATAGTACCTTAATTTCGGGACACCCTGTATACAGGGTGTTCCAAAACAACATATCGATATTTTAAGAGGTTACTGATGCAATTTATTGAAGACAATTTGTGGCCTTAAACGCTTGGTACTTAATGTACAGGGCGTTACAAGTAAAACTGTGCAGATGGTTAGGTCTTTGAATATTTTCCAACTGCGTGTAACTTTCTTCATACAATCGCGTCAGTAAACCACCTCATAAAATATTTACATGTCACATGTCGTTGGAACACTCGTATAATTTAATTAAAAAAACAACTGACTTCAAAAATGTGCCCTTTTAAAACTATGGGCATGCAATAGAATATACAGTACGTCCGCAGATGCGGTTAACAAGAGGACAAATGGACCAAAAATTGAAAGATACGAAAAAAAGCCATTCTTGATAAAAAAATTTGCTTGTCGAAAAAATAGGAATTACGATGAGAAAATTGATTCTTATTATACAGGGCGTCTCAAAAATGCAAAAACATAAAATCAAACAAGAGCAAACAGTCATTTTTTGGACTTTTAACGTGAAATGATAAATAAAAAACTTGCTTCAATCTAGTCCTAACCCTGATTCCAAACTTACTGAAGGAAATTGGAATTTATGAAATTAAAAAAAAAATTAAACATTTTTGCAAGTCCGCATTTTACTACTTTTACTTGATTATTACCTTTACATTACTAAACATTAATAAAAATAAATTTACAATGGACGAAACATAATACACAATAGTCATAGTTCAAAACCCCTTCCCCATATTCAACACACTTTTCCAATTGCTTCCTACTGTGATCAAAACTGGCTTGAATCTCTTTAACTGATAATGATTCCACTGCTCGCCTAATTCTTAGTTTTAAAATTTCGACATTACTATCCATTGGTTGAGCAAAAGTAAGCTGTTTTATACGGCCCCAAAGGAAAGAATCGACTAATGTCAGATCGGGGTTTCTTGGGGGCCAAAAAACTGGCCATTTTTTCCTATCCATCTTACACCGAATTTTCTGTTCAGCCATTCTCTGACCTCTCCAGCGTAATGTGCAGGGCACCCATCGTGTTGAAAATACATTGCGTTGCGATAATTCAGGGGCAGCTCTTCAAGATGATCGCAAAAGAATGTATTTAGTAATTTCAAATAGCTCGCTCTGTTACAAGTACCTTCGAAAAAATAAGGCCCAATGATACCGTAATATGAAATAGCACACCACACATTGACCTTTTTATAGGTACTGACGTCTTGCGGGAATTCTAAATTCAGGATTCTCTTTACTCCAATATCTGACATGTTGAGAAGCAACAGTTCCATTGGTTGAAAATGTTGATTCATCAGAAAACATTATAAGCTTGTGAAAATTTCTATTGACGTTACAAATCTCATTTCCAACCCATAAACAAAAATCTAGCCCTTTAGCTTAATCACCAGCCTCCAAGGTTTGGTTGAAATGAGGCTTGTAAGGGTAAAGTTTATTATCTTTTAAAACTTTTTGAATGGTAGATTCTTGTACCACCTCTAAATGCTTAGCCCTGTATCTCAAGGAAAGCAATGGATTTTCATTTACAGATTGCAATATCAAAACTGTACAAGAATCTTCCTCATTATAATGCTTCTTCTCTTCTTTAATGTCAATATATAACTGATCCTGTTCTTTGAAATTTTTTCACCAGTTTGTGTACACCAACTTTCGAAAGGTACACGCCAGGAAATTTGCGTTGGGATTCCTGACCATTTCCTTAGCATTGCACTATAAAAACTCTTTGTTCTACGGTCAGCATTTTCGAGAATATTTATTTTGACACTGACACTAACAACTACAACAACAGGTAATAATGTACAGGTATAAAAGTCCTAATATGAAAGTAGTAAAATGCGGACTTGCAAAATTTTTTTTTTATTGCATAAACTCCAATTTTCTTCAGTAAGTTCGGAATCAGGGTTAGGACTAAATTTGGAGCAAATTTTTTATTTATCATTTCACGTTAAAAGTTCAAAAAATGACTGTTTGCACTTGTCTGATTTTATGTTTTTGCATTTTTGAGACGCCCTGTATAATAAGAATCAATTTTCTCTTCGTAATTCCTATTTTTTCGACAAGCAAATTATTTTTATCAAGAATGACTTTTTTTCGTATCTTTCAATTTTTGGTCCATTTGTCCTCTTGTTAACCGCATCCGCGGACATACTGTAGAACAATCAAAGTTGTTCAAGCAACCTATTTAGGTCCTTTGGCACGCGATGTCACGTTTTCAACTGATCTCACTCATAACTTGCGTCTCTATCTGTCTCAATATACAGTTGATTAAACATGCGACAAAAAGTAAAGGGGGTTACTCCCTGACGAATATTTTGTCATTTGATGATTTTTGAAAAGCCGCTTTGTTTCGAAGGTACAGGGCGAGACAAATTTTTCGACAAAACCAATTTTGATATTTTTCAAATTATTAATGTAGTCGAAATAAAAGTATGGCGTACTATACTGGGCTTACCAGGTATAAATTTTTTTAAAAATGGATCGTTATCTTTTAAGCAGATCAGTTTAAATGTGGATTTCATTCGAATACGTCTCGTAATTGATCATTTTGTATGTGTCTGTTTGGAAAATCCTTAGTGACTATTTGTTGTACTCATACCACATACAACACGTTCAGGCACTTCTTCCTGCTGATTTTCCTCCACGGATTGCATTCTGTCAATGGCTTTTGCACACATTGGTTCAAATCCCTCAACTACTGACGCTGATTCTTTATACCGATGAATCGAATTTCCCAAGAAACGCAATAAGGAATTTTTACAACAATCATGTGTGGACCACATTGCATTTCCTATTGCCAATGGTACAGAGTCATTCCGTATATATTGACCCATATGCTAGCGGCATTATTAATAGAGATATCAGAAAACTAAGGTGAATAAAGTTGTAGAATTTTATCTGAACTTTTTAAAAAAATTATCAGAAAAAACAAAAGACTGTTGGAACTTTAAATTTTTTGCAAGAGTTGTGTTATTTTAAATGGAACACCCTGTATATTAATAGATATTTGAGAAGAGCATTTTTTACTAATTTCAAAAATATATAAGTAGTTTGATACTCACTAGAAATAAGCACATCCCGGTAATTAAAACAAAATTAGAAGTAGGCAAAAAATGTACAAAATGGAAATTTAAATTTAAATAAAATTAAATAAAAATTTAAAATTCAAAATTTAATAGAGAACACTAAATTATGTTAATAAAATATCTCCACTACTCAAACTTACTTAGGTTGATTTGTTTTTCTTTGTAACCCTGGTAGCTTTTTTTATTTTTTTTTTGTTTATTATTGTTAAATACTTTATTTAACGCCGTTGTTAAATTTAATTAGTTACCTATTATAGAGGTGTTAAGATTATGGTGAATTGTTTTTCACGCGCTAAGCCTGCAAACAGAACATATTATATTCTCAGCAGGGTATACAGGTTCGAAATGTATTTTATTTACACTGTAATTTGTATCCACTTTTAGCATAAATAAATGAATTAGAATTTGAATTTTGAATACCTTTCTGACAAGCCATTTAGAAAATATATTTAAATTAAAATTTTCTTTAAAAATTAATATTAAAATCAGGGTAGCCATGGACGAATGAATTGTTTGCTTTTGACACGCAATATTGTTATTTAGTTTATTGTCATTATTCGAAAATGAAATATACCGAGAAAGAAAAGTGTGAATTTTTACGTATATTCTATAAAGATAATTCAAATGCATACAGGGCGAGGCAAGAATATCGGCAACTATATCCCTAATTTGCCGCTTCCATCCAAAAATACATTTAAAAATATCGAGAGAGGATTTCGACTGCGAAAATCTATAAAGAGAAAACCAAAAGTAGTTCAAAAAGATTCGTATAAAGAGTTAGTTAGAGTTTATTCTGTTGTTTTTTGAAGGTAGATATGGCTAGTAAAGTTTTTACTGTTTTCTTATACTATTTTTTTTTCTAGAGAAAATTCAACCCGTTCTATTGAAGATGCTGATAATCATTTAGGCATATCACGGAGAAAAATACAGAAAACGCTTCGATCACTTGCTTATCATCCTTACAAGATCTTATCTGTGCAAAAATTAGATGATGAGCAGGCGTAAGCGTTTGTTATACTGCCAAGAAATGCTTAGGAGGAAAAATGCGGCTCATAATTTTTTTAAAAAATATTATGGAGTGATGAAGCGACATTTACCACAGCAGGAGTTTTCAATAGGAGAAACATGCACGTATGGGCTACAACTAATCCCCATAATATTGCAGTAATAAAATTCCAAGGTAGGAAATGTTTACATGTTTGGTGCGGTAGAGTTAAAAATAAAGTCATACGTATTTTATGAAGGCTCCCTTTTATGGACAAAGATATCTGGAATTTCTTAACAACGAAATAGAAGCTCGTTTAGAGGATTTGTCAATCAATGAGTACTGTCAGATGGTCTGGCATCAAGATGAAGCTCCGCCACATAACATAGTCTCTGTGACAGAGTATTTAAACAACCGCTATGACGATTGGTTAGGAAGACACCATTCAATGGCCACCCAACAGCCCAGATCTTAGCAACTGAAATTATTTTATGTTGTAAATGTTACTCCCAATATTTAAATTAATAAATTGTTTAATTATTATTTATTTATTTAATATTAATTTTTAAAGAAAATTTTGATTTAAAATATTTTCTAAATGGCTTGTCAAAAAGGTATCAAACTATATATTTTTGAAATCAGTAAAAAATGCTCTTCCCAAATATCTATTAATATAAGGGTGTTCCACAATTGGTGCAAAAATTTTAAAGTTCCAACAGTCTTTTGTTTTTCTGATATTTTTTTTTTAAAAGTTCAGATAAAATTCTACAACTTTATTCATCTTAGTTTTTTGATATCTCTATCAATAATGCCGGTAGCATATGGGTCAATATATACGGAATGACCCTGTATCATTGGCAATAAGAAATGCAATGTGGTTTAAGCACGATGGTGCACCAGCGCATTTTAGTGTGGTGCTCGCGAGTCGCTGGACTGGTCGAGGTGGACCTCACTTATGACCTGCTCGATCCCCAGGCTTAAACCCCCTGGATTATTTCCTATGGAAAGTTATTAGTTTATATTACTCCAGTGGAAAATGTAGAAGATTTAAGAAATCCGATAATTGCTGGGTGTAACTCTATAAGAAACGGCCCTGGTGTTTTTAAGTGTTCGGTAATCAATGAGGAGAAGATTGGATGCTTGCTCCTAGCTGGAGGCAGTCATTTTAAACAGTTCTTGTAGATGAAGAAATTTTACACGTATTTTTGGTAATAAAATGTCGTTATTGTCGAAAATGTTCCTCGCCCTGTATCTCCTAAACAAAGCGGTTTTTCAAAAATCATCAAAAGACAAAATATTCTTAGATGAGTCCAGGGAATAACCCCTTCCATTTTTCCCGTATGTTTAATAACCACCCTGTATAGTATTGAGATACTGATATGCAAAACTACCTTTACATTATTTTACCGTCTTCAAAAAAACTGAAGGGACAAATAAAAAAAAGTTCCTTACGGCAACTGTCGAGCCGTTTTTTCCTTTTCCTCCTCGGTTAAAGTTGTTCTTAAAACTGTTAAATAAATAAACGAATCCGTTGTGGAACAGCGCCAATGTGATTTGCATGACCGTGTAGCCGAACACCTATAAGATATTTTACGAAAATTATTAATTGGCCTACAAATTTTAAGTTGGAAGCCTTTTAGAAGATTATCAAATATGTATACTTAAAATGTCACACGCCGGAGAACCGTCATATATGTTAAATGCTTTTTTTTTAATCCATAAAAGATGTAGAATACTATTGGGTTTCCTAAAAACCGTCCTAGTTTTAAAATTCTATAAAAATAAAATCTGTGACTACCTAATTGGATGTTAAGTAAAACAAATAAATTTAAGTTTTTAATTAAAGTACAGTATTTTTAATATGCAATGCAACTTTAACAAGTACCCTAATAATTACATATTGATCTGGATTACATAAAGTTGTGTCCTTTTTTTTGTTAGGAAATGATTTACATAAATAGCTCTGCACTATTGCTCCACCAACCGGTGTTTGTGCGTGTCATGTAGCGCCCTTATCTCCTCCACCCAACACAGGTTCATACTACTCGCAGCAGCTTAAGTTTTTATTGAAGCGACAAATTAGAACTACTACTTTGTTGAACTAACGGTTTTCAGGTAATAAGACGTGTAAAAATGTCAATTTTTGAAACTTAAAGGAACAGAGTTAACTAACCCTTGAAGATCATGCCAATTAGCAAGGAAATCCGAGATATTAGTATGGATTTTTGTTTTTATTAAGGACAAAACAATTTTTTCAAAATTTCTCGATGAATTGTTTAAGGCTCTTGCCTTTAGATTAAAATATTACATTTTAATAGCTTTTTCATTTATGTTTTGTAAAGAACATTATAGATCCATGGAATCGAGAAATTTAATGTCATAAAAATGCAGTTTCTTGTCTAGCCTCCGACAAAAGCAGATTTGTCACACTGGACTAATCTAAACATTACCCGAGGACCTAATTCCAGCGCCAAAACACTGGTTATGATTTGCCCATATACCCCTGCAATATAAACTGCGTGACAAAAACATAAACAAATGATTGGTCTGTATTCTACTGAGGAGACAGTTGCGACTGAATGTCAGAATGAAATTCATATTATCAAAAAAAAATAAAATAGGACACGTAAAAAAAAATGCATAGTTTAGTTGAGGCCGCACTTTTCAAAATATAAATTAAAACATTTCTCCCCATGGACAATAGGATTCATTACAATTTTAACACAGGTTGACACATGCCTATCTATTTCTTAAGCAGAATACAGACTGTCAAATTCATGTGCTACGTTGTGAATTTCTTTTATTTGCTAGGAATTGTTAACAATAACGTACGTCAAAATTTCCAAAAAAAAAAAAAGAAAGAACATTCCAGAACGTAGTTAAGACAATGGAAGCCAGACAAAAAACTACATCCCCTTTAAACAAACAACAAAAGGTCTTAGTTATAAACCCAAAACATGCTTTGCACCCGTAATGAAAACTTACGGCCACAGTGGATCCATTTTTTCCCACACCTCCGGTAAAAATTACTTTAAGACTCCTATAGAGGGACCACAGGCCACAGATTAGGGTACTTAGTGGTATTAAATACCACAGTGTAATTGTATCGCTAAAAAACTGTTCGCGAAATTTTTTCATTATTCGGAGTTGATCAGAAGTACACAAGTCTGGTGGAAAAGTAACCCTGATATGAACTATGTTAGTACGAGTATGTTCAAAAAAATGGGCAACATATGTGAAAGGCTTTTTTTATTAGATTGTAAAATATTGATATGAAATATAAAGTTTCGCGTGATGCCACACGATTTTTTTGGACACACTGTAGTATACAGCGCGATCGATAATTGATGGTACATAGCAAAACCACATATTCCATATGCAAAAATATTGGCACTAATTTTATAAAACTTACGTTTGGGAAAAGTTCCTAATAAAATGGACATATAAGAGACGCCAGATATTTTTCAATTTTTTTAAATAAATTTATATAATAGTGTTTGCAGATTATAGACTGAAATGACAGTGATGGTCTTAAAATTTAATAGTGCATTTATATGAATACAAGAGATGAAAATTTAACCCATATAATGTTGCATAATTAAGGCACTTAACTTAGATTTATATAAACATTAAGATCATGATCCTGATAGCAGTAACTCAAATTTGAATAGGCTGTGGCAAAGTTGACTGAATAAATAATATAATAATTCAGTAATATATAATATAGTATTCAGTCAACTTTGGCTGTGGTGCTACGCGTACAATGATTTCGTTGATACTCAGTATATTTAACAGGTTTGCAAATAAATTGAAGACAAAATCAACAAAAAATGTTTTTGTTGATTTATTGCATTACCATTAAAAATATTTAATTTATATAACCAATGTCTATACCAATTTCCAAGGTAGAAATCTTTATAAAATGAAAATGAGCATGTAATGTATGATCATGGAGCTTCTAAACAAATATGGAATATGTTGAATAAAATGTTTCATAAAAAGGATAAAAATCTTAAAAATAACCTTTTAGTATTTTAAACAAATTAAATTTTCTCTATCTATTATAAAGCGATTTTTGTGGTGGGCAAAAATTGTAATATTTGAATTTCCTTTTTGATATTTTTAACCTTTTCTGAAGCATAATTTTATTTTAAGCCAATTGAATAAATAAATAAATCAAATTAAAGGTGAAACTTTTAAATGAAGGAATTTCTAAAAATAAGAAATTGGACAAAGTGTAGGGGGCTCAACAAAATCAATGTACAGAGCACCACAGTGTTTTGGTTATTTCAGGTAAAAATTAAGATCTCAGAACATAGCAGAATCCAAATTAGAATAAAATTATCTTTTAACATAAAGGCTATGGTGCTACCTACAATGACTTCTTTGACACTCCGTATTATCAATATGGTACTATTTCACCTTGTAAAGCCATAGGTTTATTACAAAGTCTACCAAAACAATTATTTAAAATTTAGAAGAAAGATCATTTAAGTAATGGAAATTTCACCTTAATAAAAATAAACAATAAAATCCTTACCTTTACAGACCAAATGCCAGGTCCAAAGACAGCGGAAATGAGTAAGATACCCATAATAGTTATTTGTGCTTCAGTCACATCAATTTTCCCAAATCGTAGAGTCCCAGAAACATAGGTCTGCCAATGGGCACAGTAAAACAGGGTCATAGCACAAAAACACTACAAAAAAAAAATAATTTTTCAAGTTAAAAAAATATCAGATCATTGCAAATTACCTGAAAGAACATCCATGCAGGAAAATTCCCTAATTGCACTGCTGTACATGCAGATACAGCTACAAAAACAGTGGAAATGGAATCACACCCATGATCAAATAATTCACCCAGTGGGTTGGCACTACCTGTTCTTCGAGCCTGTTTACCATCTATAGCATCCAGGCTCTGGTATACAAACAGACCTATTGCGCACAGGGCACAGCTCCAACGGGGGGGCTCCGTTTTCGCATCTGGAGAAAAACTGAAAAGACAGTAGTTGTGATGGGAAGAAAAGTACTTATACAATGGTACTTACGCTACTAATATTAAGGCAGTGAATATATTTACAATAAGCCCCATTATGGTAAGCAAATTGGGGGCAAACCATATTGGTACTCGCAATACCAACCAGTTCCAATAGGGCTGTAAGAGTTTGTCACAAATGCTGACGCTTTGGCAAGAGTACTGGTGATCACCTAGTCGTCTCAGCTGAGATTCAGACAATATTCGGTCTTTAAAAATCTTCATTTTTATCTCTAAAAGAAATGTTGGCTAGATACCCAGGATGAAGGGAGCAATTTTATGTTATAACATCAGTTTCCCTAATATATTTACCAATAAATTGATTTAACCACACATTTAATAAACTACTACGACTTTAACAAAACTACTTTAGGTTATATTTACTGGCTTGACGAAACAGATTTATGTAAGAGTAATAAAATGTTTATAATCTCGGCAAGAGGTGTTTAAAACGAGTCTTAATAACGAAAATAAACCTAAACGATGCCAAACAACACATTTCTCTGAATCATTTTTGACAAATCACTGAAACTTTTTTCCCTTCACCCCGTTTTTTCCACTTTCTTTTCACTTCCCACTTCCACCGCACAATTTACAACAAGAAATAAATAGAAATCTGTGTACCAGACTCAAGGTTTCACTGAGGTTCTCATAAACACTATAAGATGTCGCTAAAAGTCATATTATTTTAACAGGAACCGCGAAACAAACAGTTGTTACGTTTTTTTGACAATACAGGGTGTTCCTAAATAGTAAATATCATGTACCATTGCGATAAAAAAAAAGTAGTACAACAAAATATAATTTAATCTGCTGGTCTATAATAAAATATTTTCTTTCAAACTGATAACTCAGTGTCACCAGAATTCTTGTGTCAGTGTCATGTAATTTTTAAAAAATGCCTTTAACTTCAGAGCAAAAATCGATCATATTTACGCGATTAAGGGATGGGGTTCCCATAAGGGACATTGCAGGCGCATTAGGGATAAACAAAAAAACAGTGTTGTTGGCTAAATCCAAAATTCGAGAACATGGAAGTATTGTGAGAAACCCAGGTTCTGGTCGCCCAAAAGTTTCCACCGATGACGAAGATACAACTTTAATTAATTATTTAAGGGACAACCCATTCGGGACCGCTATTAAGGCTAAAGAAGAAACCCATTTTCCTGGATCTTCAATTACAGCTCGAAGAAGAATTCGGGGGTCTGAACTCAAAAATAGGTGTTCTGCAAACAAAATATATTTAACAGAACTAAATAAGCAAAGACGAGTACAATTTGCTCACGAATACCAAAACCAACTGTGGGAGTCTGTAGTTTTTTTAGATGAGAAAACGTTCCAGTCCTGTAACAATGGAAAAGTCCGAGTATATAGACCCATAAACACAAGGTATGATGAAAGATATACGCACAAGACAAATCAAAGTGGACGTTTTTCCGTAAATGTGTGGGGTTGGATTAGTGCTAGAGGCCCAGGAGTTTGTCAATTTGTGCAAGGGCGGCTAACTGCAGGAACATATTGCAACATATTAAATAATGTTATGGTGCCATCGGTTGAAGCCATATTCGGTGATCAAAATTATATTTTCCAACAAGATAATGCTCCCATTCATACTGCCCGCATAGTAAAAGATTACTTTCGACAAAATAACATCCAAGTTTTACCATGGCCTTCGAAGAGCCCCGACCTCAATCCCATAGAAAATGTCTGGGGAGAAATGACCAAGTTCATGTATTAACATGACTTTCATCCAAGAAATGAAGAAGAACTGCGCCAGGGGATAAACGCAGCATGGGATAATATAACCCAAGAGTATACAAGAAGCTTAGTCTTAAGTATGCCGCGTCGGTTACAAAAAGTAATTGAAAACAACGGCGCAATGACTAAATATTAAACAGCTGCTTTTAAGTATATATTATTTTAGGATGTTGCATTTACAAATGTTTACTTTTGGTTAAAATTTTGTATTTTTACTGTTTTTCCACTTTTGGCTTTTGTTGTTTTTGGATTTTTTTTATATTCAATATATAAATCGATAGTTGTTATACATACTCTATTATTTTATTTAAAAACTTGAAAAATTGCCCATTTTTAAAAGGTAGGTAAATTTTTTAAAGCACCTTTATTACAATACTTTTATTTCGCCACGTATATAGTAGATTACCAAATTCATGGTAACGCCTAAAAAGTTAGGTGGCATAATTATATTGTTTTCATAGTGACGACGATATCCACTTCTCGATATCCTTATAGACCAAGAGTTCTATCTGGGACTACTAATTCTTGTACTACTTTTTTTTTATCGCAATGGTACATAAGTCCGCAACCGCTTCGTTACCGATCTACAGGGTGTTGAAATTTTAAGATCTCATTACCTTTTTTCTTAATATAGGTAGCTCCTGCATTTTTTGAGATACTTAGCTCAAATTTGGAATACAGGTTACGCTGTAGAACTTACATCATTGGGCATGCGAAATGGTTATGAGAGTATAGGGAGACATTTTTTCAGGGGTCCTTTTCTCCTCCTGAACTTTTTTGGGGTGCGCCGCTGATAGAGTCGAAAATACGAAATGGATTTTTTTTGTTTAAAAACTTTTTAGTCTCTTGTAGTTTTTTTGTATCTGCGACCGTTATTGAGGAAAAAAGTAAAAAACGATTTTGTGTATTCTGTATGCAAGATGAAATTAAAATTTGTAAAATGATATGGTACGCTCGGGCTTTACTTGGATAATATCTTGTTCGCCTAATGATGTATAAATAAGTCCTACAGCGTAACCTATATATTCCAAATTTGAGGTAAATATCTCAAAACCTGCAGAAGCTTATTAAGAAAAAGCTTTAAAAGATCTTGCAATATCTACACCCTGTAGATCGATCGGTAATGAAGCGCTTGCGGACCTATGTTTATGTGTAGTTTTTGTCATAAAATAAGCCAAACAATTACCACCCTCCATATCTACAGGGTCTTCCAACGAGGACTGAACAGGGGCTCATTTTTGAGCTTCCTTGTATTTAAAGAAAAATCCAAAATAGCCAATCAATGTACTTTTTCCTGCAGAATTTAAAAATGAAACCAAAAATTTATTTGAACCAGAAACAAAAGAGTTACGCTATGGATAAGGTGTTTTTTAAATGGAACATAGCTTTTTTTATACGATTTTTGGAACGAGTGATTTTTTTTTGTCCGTTCTGATAAAAATATTTAATATTGTGACAGCTATTTTTATTAAATTTTAATGTTTTATCCAGTATAATTTAACTTTAACCTGTTTGAAACATACACTAGGTAATAAAGGTATAATCACCTTTGAATCCTTCAGAGTCAAAAAATTTGACAAATTTACTATAATATTGCCGAAATGAAATATTCATTAGATGAGAGATTGCAGATTGTTATCTTGTTCTACAAATGCAATCTCTCATCCAATGAATATTTCATTTCGGCAATATTATAGTAAATTTGTCAAATTTTTTGACTTTGAAGGATTCAAAGGTGATTATACCTTTATTACCTAGTGTATGTTTCAAACAGGTTAAAGTTAAATTATACTGAATAAAACATTAAAATTTAATTAAAATAGCTGTCACAATATTAAATATTTTAATCAGAACGGACAAAAAAAAATCACTCGTTCCAAAAATCGTATAAAAAAAGCTATGTTCCATTTAAAAAACACCTAATCCACAGCGTAACTCTTTTGTTTCTGGTTCAAATAAATTTTTGGTTTCATTTTTGAATTCTGCAGGAAAAAGTACATCGATTGGCTATTTTGGATTTTTCTTTAAATACAAGGAAGCTCAAAAATGAGCCCCTGTTCAGTCCTCGTTGAAATACCCTGTACATTCTATTTAGGAATACCCTGTATGTTTTACAAGGGTCTAGCACAGAACAATAAAGGTTAGGGGTCTAGCTGTAGCAGCGATTTCGATATTTTTTGATTTATTTTATTATAAATCGAAATCTCTACTACAGCTGAACGCTAGTGTATATTGTCACCGTGACAGTTTTTCTTGTCATAATATTTTTATTCTCTGCTAAAAATTATATTTTCAATATATCGATTTAATAACTTTTGTTGCAACCCGAAAAGCTTTATCAATAATTTAGTAAATGATGGCTGAATATCCTGGAAGAAGTTGCGGTCCTTGTCCTTATTTGGCGCAATTTGGATCTAAAGTAAGTTTTTATCCGATATATTATAGTCCAATAGATTAATTTGATTTCGCGAAATTCTTTCTGAAAGTTGAATGTTCTCCAACAAATACGGGCACCGGCCACAGATTACAGAAAGGAGCAATCTGCGCAGAGCGCCATAAATATGGAAAAAAGTTCATATAAACCTAGGTCCGGAAATGCTTTGTTTCGGAGATACAGGGTGTTAAAGTTTTATTTTTAATTTTGTTGTCAATCATTTTTGAAATAATGTCGATATTTGAACTAAATTTGGTATCTACGGTTTTTGAAATGAAAAATTAGAATTTGATGTTAGTATGGCTCCCACTTGTAGAGATGTCTTCTTACTCTTTTGAGGCGTCATAACTTTCTTATACGTACTTGTTTTACAGCAAAAAAATAGATTTTTCTATCATTTGTTCGTGAAAAAGGCATTCGCATTAGCCATTAAACTGCCTACATAACACCCGGTATAACCTCCTCCTTCACTATTCTAGCTCCCGAAACAACCCGACTTCCTATCCCGAAACACCGTTCCCGTTCCCCAAATGGGATTCCACGATTCCTCTAATCCCAGACAAAATCACTTGGCCGTATCGATTGCCGACCACAATCCGGATCTGTCCATACCCCCCGTAAAAAAGGAAGCCATCAATTACGACCTGCAGAAGAGCAACGACGGTTTGATGCACACTCCCGAGGCGCTGCTGAAGCACAATTTAGGGGGAATGCCCCCTTGTTGGGAGGCCGCAGCTAAAAAGTGTTGTCTGGACGGTGCGAACGAAGATCGGAGGGAGAAAGTTCAGATAGATTGCGATTTGTTTAATACAGAGGGTAAAATGTTCATATTATAACAAAATGATGATATTCTCACAAAGGGAATAATCAAAAAGAATATTTTCTTAAAATAATTCAAAACCTAAATCAATATTTCATAAATCCACTTTAGTAAAGAACCACTCCAAGTTGTCACGCCCTGCGGGTGCGACTGGGGACGTTAACCTAAGATCGGAATAAAACACCGAATTTTAAATAACAACAACAAATTAATTTATTTACTGTTAGTCTGTTTCAAATAAATCATTACAATTATTATTTTACACTTCAATTACGTTATGGTTAAATATTACCCTTGGTTACATTTCCTTATAGGTGAGACAAACTATAGTTTCATACTTACAATAAAAGATTAACTTTGAAAATAACCATCGTGGGGCTCCTTTCGAACGGCGTCTCGCAAAGGGGAGAATCGGGATAGAATCGATCAGTTACCTTGTCGGCCAACAACTGCCCCCTTGCCATTGATCAAATTTGTCTTTATACCTTTCAAACGGTTCGTCAAGTCAGCACTCTTTTTACTATCTTTTAATCTATTTTAGGTAGACGATGTACTACGGTCAATGCATAGGTCAAACACCTCTGTTTCCGCTGACTTGCTGAATCGGCTTGATTGGCGTGTTTATAAATTTAGTAATAAATAATGGGAAGTTAATTTCTTTACTGAGTGTTTCTTTACTAAAGTGGATTTATGAAATATTGATTTAGGTTTTGAATTATTTTGAGAAAATATTCTTTTTGATTATTCCCTTTGTGACAATATCGACACCAAATATATTTTTTGGTCTACTTACGGAGACTATTATAGGGTACCTATACAGGGTGTCCGGTAAGTACCTCCTAATTTCTCGGGAGCATACAGAGGAGATCAAAATAACCCTAATTTGTCATAAAAACCTAACGGAGATACAGAGCCCCAAAGGGGTACCCAGCGATTTACTTTTTTGGCTGTAACTTTTCAACCGACTTGTATAATTAATTTATTTCGATGAAACTGGCGGTTCTCGAGATAAATCGGTTTTTATGCGAAACACTCAAAAGTTACTAATGCTAAACACAAACAGGTAGAAATCAAGTTGTTATTGTTAATACCTACATAATGAATTACTATTGATAGAACTTGTCAAAACCGCCTTCAAGTAAAAATAATTAAAAAAAATTGAAGTACTAAGTGTGCTACCAAAAAGGAAAAAGGCAGTGGCGTACATATTTTTTGTTCCCCTTAAGAATTGTGTAAAGAGTCAGCGCGTATAATAAGCGTTTTGCTAGAAGCAGCACATGGCGATTTTTGATCGTAATCACATAACATCCCCTGATAACATTTTTCCCCATAATATGGCGCAGATCTATCTGCAAACATGGTACATATTAACGGATCTGTTTGGTTCTTTAGAAACTTAGAAAGCTTTTGCGACTCCTAAAATGTTTGAAGTTTTTTCTGTGGTATATTTCACGTAGTTATTAAATTGTGTGGAACTTTGAATGGTCATCTATGAACGGTTTTTGAAAAATTGTAAATTTGTCGAAATTACTCGTATGTATAAACGGTCGAACATTCTCAGGACATACGCAGTGAAAACGCATAACTAGTCCACACACTTAAGGCCGATTAACGCATATAAATGTAAAAAGGGGTTCACTTAAAAAAATTATTAAAAAACAACAAACTTAAAATAAGTTCATGTACAGAGTTGTCCCTTATCCTTCCGTTAAACCCCATCCCATCCTTGGACGCGTTTCGCCGTCTACGGCACATCGGCAAGGCGTCTGACGAAAAGGTAAGGGACCTCAAAGTGCTTTTGACACAGAAATGCAATTAAACAGACGAGAGTTGCAGCAGGTGGCTACATCTCGTGGCATCCACACGCATCCTATATGCATTCTCGCTGTCCTGGCTGGGTGGATGCATGTGGTTGCCACGAGATGCAGCCACTTGCTGCAACTCTCGACTGTTTAAAAGATTTATATCGACTTTTGAATTCATGGTGGCACGGTTAATGAAGGAAAGCAAAATATGTTTTGTTGATTTTTCTATCAATTTCCAAATATATGACATGGACGTCCTTTGGATATGCCTTAACGAATGTGTTTTTAAAAATGTCCAATTATTGTCAATAGGATGTTTTAAGTCTGTACCAACGACTTAGGTCGATGGTCTGTACTATGGGTACCTGAATGAGTCAATGCGTTTTGTATAAATATTGAACCTATATACCTTTTTACGTAAAGTAATACTTTCCTGCATCAGGTTTGTTCGAAAAAATATATAATTCCTTATATTGCAGGCACTGTAAGGCCATTAAAGGGAATCCTGAAAAACGGCAATCAGACCAACGGGAACTTTTCGAATTGCTGCTGCCCAAACTTAACAGCGGCAGCCAACGTCTACAACAACGCGTCTTACCCATCCACACCTGTGGAATTCAACACCAGTCAAAATAATTACCCAAATAACAGCAATACTTGGCCCTCATCTCCCGAAACCACCAACAGTTCTTCGTATCAACCTCCGATAGCTCAAAATAATCAAAATCCTCCGCCCCAATACACTCAGCAGCAGGGTCCTCCAACGAACAACCAAGCTTATTCCCAAGAATCGGCTCAGATCGTCATGCACGCCACTGCAGGACGTCAAGATCCTTCGTACCCGGAAAACCCCGAGATAGGAGCTCGAGTACCGGTGCCGAATGAGCTACGGCCGGTTCCGGCCGAACGGCCAGCTTGTTATCTCCCTCAGCCCGAGGATTCAATTATGGCACAAGAGGTAGGTATACCTAAATGAAAGTATATAGATATCTATAGGTAAATAGGTAATTAGACACTTTATTAATTTTGATAACAAATCAAGTAATGTACCTATGTAACAAATGACAGAAAAAATGTATGCAGGTAGAAATGTGGGGATGATTTACTGAACAACTTTCATAAAGGTCACATTTTCGAATACGAGGTAATTCGAAAGTTACAGGCATTATTCGCGACTTTCTTGCCACTCTGTATATGTTTAGATTAAAGAAATGGGCCCAGTGGGTCCATGGGCCACTGGTAAAGCAGATTGGGGCCCGCTGGGCGGATTGACGGGCACTCGACCTGTAGTGGACAAGTATTCCATAACCCGCTACAGCGAGGGTGAGTGGAGGAGCCATAACAAGGACCTTCTGGACGAGACCATGACCGAGCAACATCGAGCGAATTTGTGAGTTTAAAATTTCCATGGCATAATCATAAATCTACGAAGAAATTATTCGTATTTTAGAGTGGATTGGAACGGTAGACAATGCCTGGAACAAACCCAATCCGATGTGGACAAGAACCAAGAGGACAACACCAAGAGGTTGAATCAGAGAGAAATGGAGATAATGCGATGGAAATGCGAGCTAGAGAGAGCGATAGCGGCAGCGGCAGAAGAAATCACATTTATGGAGGAACAGCGGAGAAGATTGAAGCAGGCAGCTGCTGTGTTGCAAATGCCAGAGTCCATTGGTAAAGTAGTTCTTCATTTGTTGAACTCGGGAATTAAGCGTTTTTGAAGTTCAAGTTAAATGTATACTTTATGCTTTATCATTGTAGCTGGTGAATGTTTGGAAAGGAGAACTGGTCGGTTGGACACGGAGTTGGTGCGCGACGAAGTGGAGGAGGAATTGATCCGAGAGGTGGCACTGTGCAACGAAATTCGAGACATTTTTTCCCGGACACTTAAAGACCTCGAACGCCAGTGGCTGGAAGATCGCACTGCCAAGCAGAGGTAATACCCGAAAGGAGCCAACAAACGAGAAGCGACGATATCACATTTGGCAAAATCAATGTAGTGGGAGGTAACCCGGACAACTGTCATAAGTTTAAGCAGGCCCGTTAGTCCGGTAGTCGATGAGTTATCGTTATCGAGTTTAGTTGTCTTTTTTGTTGAAAGAAGTGTAGGTATTGTTTAACTGTTTATTTTTGTGAGTGCTGTGCTATTATAAAACTATGACTGGTACTGGTAATACCTGTGCGTTTCGAGGGTGTCACTCAAAAGAAGGTCAAGGAATAAGCATGCTTTCATTTCCAAAGGATCCTGAACAGTAAGTGCATTTGCACCGCTATGACACATTTGTTTATATTTGTTTTGTTGTATTTATCTGCTGTATTTTATTACGTGAAAGGTATATGGAAAATACTTACCATTATTTATTATGTTATTCAAGTGAAGTTGATATTAAATGTATAAAAACAAGTATTTAAGGAAAGGCGACGGGAAGGAAAAAATATCAAACTAATCTAAAAGAACATGTTTTTATTTTCCTAACATATCTTGTGTTTTTTTGAAAAATATTTCTGAAAGCACAAGTACTTATTTTCATTTAGTAGTTTTTATCGAATAATGTTCTTTTCTAAAATGTACTATCAGTAAGTAACGTACAATCAATAAAACATTTCAAAAATATTTTTATTTTATTTAATCTTTTTTTGATTTTACGAAATTTGCTGGAAAGCCAATTACATGAAACACAGAAGATAATCATGAAAAAATTACTTCTTACTTGGTACCCACATTTTTTATTTCAGTGTAAAGCATTTTCTTCATCGTTTTAGTGCTTCTTTTTTTTTTTCTTTTCAGGACTCACCAATATAAAGAAGTATACAGGAATATAATAGGATTCCACAAAGAATACTCCATGGAAATACCAAGAAACTGACATGCAATATTAAGAAATATATAAAGGAAAATAGAGTATAGACATTTAAGTGGCAGGATAAAGAAATATAAACTACATTTTTTTGCCTTTCGGAATAACTTTATTTAAATGTTAATAATTATACCATACAATTTGTAGGCCTCGGTGCCAGTTTTATTGTAAACTGTTTTGAGGTCAATAATAAATTATTATTATTAAAAAAAAAAAAAAAGTGTAATAACCCGGACAACTGTCAAAATTTCAAGGTGAAGGACATATAATTTGGTCCCCATTTAATCAATGCTAAACTCGGGATTTTGTCGCTTCTCGTTTGTTGGCTCTTCTCGGATAATACGTCTTCGTCTTCCTTAGCTCTTTGGATAGGTCCAGGTTTCTCTATCCCTATAATTTTATCGATTCTTTAAGATTGGAGTATGACTGGAGCGATAAAAGGGACGCCCACGAAATAGCTGCCTTAAATTCCTCGTTGAACACCCGTTCCACAATCCTTATGTTCAAACCCGGAGCGGTTATATTTCCAGAAAAGTACGCATATCTACGATGAAAATATTGATCTACTATTAACAGTAATAAAATTTCAGTCAGTCCACACCGGAATACTGGGAACACTTCACCAAGGAAACGCTTCTGGAAGGCGAGGCGACCCGGCAACGTTCGGTAACGTTCCGCGGAACGTTGGACGCCATCTTGATAAACGCCTCGAGGGATCTAAGGACTCAAGCGGATCGGGTGGAGTTGGCTTTGAGCAAGAGAGTCGCGTGCAACGAGGAGGTCGTGCGCAAATTGGAAACCGAATTGAAACAGGTGTAATATGCAAGAAAGTCTGGCAACGTCATATTTGACACTTATGACAATTAAACAATGTATTACACGTCATTTGGGATTGACGTGGTTTGATCCATTGTTTATTATCATTATTCCTTCTTTTCTCAACAGATCTTGCGACAGCTTGCCGATGTTGAGGATCTCATAGGCGCGTTGAGAGCTGCCATCAGAAGATTGGATATTCCGATGAAAAAAGCGCAAACTAGGTTGGACAACCGACTGTTGAGGCCCAGGGTGGAAAATTGCCGGGATGCACCACATTTTGGGTAATTGTACTATATTCATAGACAAGGAAGATGCGCTTATGTTAGGGACTATATTGTATAAGATGTCGTCACACTTTTGGGTTAGTTTAAAAAAAAAATTAATTACTCTACATGTTTCTAGACTAATAGACGAAGTAAAATCGATCGGGGAAAGCGTTGCCGCCGTTCAGGCTCAACTGTGCCAAGCTCAGAAGTCTCAGGAACATATGATTCAGATCAGAAGCTCACTGGAAAGGGAAATAATGGTCAAGAGGAAGACGCTGGAGATAGACAGAGACAGGATTAGGAGGATCAGATCTCATTATCCGTCTGCAACTGCTTTGTCTGGATATTGAGTTTGGTGATGGCGTCATCAAAATTGTATAGTGATTTTTTAACAATATATAATATTTCAAGTATAACTCAAAACTTTTTCTTTATGAAGCTTTATTTATTACCCCCCCCCCCTCCATTACATACGCCACTGACGTAGGCTGGGCGTCATCCACCACAAAAATTATAAATTAGGTAGGTATACATATTATAAATAGAAGTTTAAAATTTATCTCTTACAGGTTACAACAATACTCCTTTCTTGTGGGAAAAGAAATCCGACAAGCATTCAACTTTTAAAAGGCTTTCAATTATATAATAATATGCCGCGCATATGTACTTAGACCAGTGGCGTGCGCTTTTTGTAAAATAGTTGTTCTTACATACGAGCTGTGATAATTCTAAGTCTACATTACTGCAAGAGTTCCTAAATGTACACAATTTAAGACAATATAATACCATTGATAATTGCTTGGGTAGACAATTGGATTTAGTAATCACGAACACTGACATAACGGATGTAAGTAGACCGGACTGCCCACTGTTAAGTGAAGATCCCTATCATCCTGCTTTAAACTATCATTTGCCTCTTAATTTTGTAATTCAGGGGATAAAAAGAAAAAAAACCTACACTTATGACTACTCCAAGGGTAACTTTGTACATCTGTACAATTCTTTAAGGGACTGTGAGTGGTCCGGACTGCTGGCATGTGGGGACGCTACTGACAGTTTGGACATGTTTTATAATAATATGTATAAATTTTTGGATGACTCTATTCCTAAAAAACCTATAGCAACAATGTCAACAAAGCCTAAATATCCACTCTGGTACTCCATTGATCTGATACGCAAAATCAAAACAAAAAATAAACTTCATCGTTCCCTACTCAGGGATAATACAAACATAGAAAAGAAAAATAGTTTCTGTCAAATAAGAAAGGCTATAAAGTATCAAACAAAGGCTGAATACAGTCAATATCAAGCCAATGTTGAAAATAATATTAATCTAGATCCAGTTTCTTTTTGGACATTTATACAAAGCAAAACAGATCGAAATGGGGTTCCTGGGGAAGTTATATATGGCAACAATACGTACTCTGACTCTGTGGTGACATTGCGGACGCCTTCGCACAGTTCTTTATGTCGATCTATGAAGTACCGGACGCTCCCAAAGTCAATAGAACACATAGCAATAACGGTCACTTCAACTTTTCAACAATAACCGAAAATGATGTTTTAAACAGCATTAAAAAACTAAAACCGAAAAAGACGACGGGTGTTGACAATATACCTGCCTACATATATAAGGGCTTAGCTGAACTGCTGGCTACACCCTTAGCACATATCTTTAACCTAGCTCTACAGCAGAAAGAATTTCCAAATGCTCTGAAAATATCTGTTATTACTCCGGTACATAAATCCGGATCTCGCAAAGAAGTAAAGAATTATAGACCAATTAGCATACTTAATGTTGTGGCTAAAATATTTGAAGTAATATTATATGAGGACCTTTACAGAGCCTTGGAATCTAAAATATCCAAATATCAACACGGTTTTGTGACTGATAAGTCGACGGTCACAAACCTGTGTGTATTTTCAGAGTATGCTAGTTGGGCAATTGAAAACAAACAACAACTCGACGTGATTTATACTGACTGTGAGAAGGCGTTTGACAAGGTCAACCATGAGATTCTGCTCGACAGGCTGGAGGACTACGGATGCTCTGAGGGAACTTGTCTCTTCTTGAAATCATTTCTCTCACAACGCATACAGGTTGTCAAAATTGGCAACACTATGTCGACAAAATTTATTGCAAGTTCAGGTGTGCCACAGGGCGGCAATCTCGGCCCATTACTATTTCTTATATTTATCAACACCTTACCAGAAAGCATCTCTGATTCAACTGGCCTGTTGTTCGCAGATGATTTCAAGTTGCTTAAAGTTATAACAACAACAAGAGACAGTGCTCAGCTACAGACTGATCTCAACAGAGTCTCTGAATGGTTTACGATTAACAAAATGTTATTAAATGTAAAGAAGTGTTCTATTGTAACTTTTACTCGTAAACTAGAATACCAAACTTTTGACTACACAATAGGTACGGTAAAACTAGATCGTAAAAATGAGTTGAAGGACCTTGGGGTCTATTTCCAGTCAAGCCTCAGATTTACCACACATTATAATTACATCGTAAATAGAGCTTACAGACAATTGGGTTTTGTCATTAGAAACACCAAAAACTATAAGATTGCTACAACAGTAAGACTGTATAACGCTTTAGTGAGGCCCATTTTGGAATATGCAATGCAAATCTGGATGCCTACATCAAATATACAGATTGATCATATTGAAAAAGTGCAGAAGCGTTTCCTGAGATATTTATATGTCAGGAAAAACAGTGCATATCCATACATGGTATCATATAAGGCAATGTTAGACAGTTTTCAATTTACCACTCTATTATCAAGAAGAAATAAACAAGCTGTAATGTTCGTATACTTTATTATCAATAATATTAAGTACAAAAATTGTGATTTAATTAATTATATAAAGTTTAAAGTTCCAAAGGTAAATCTAAGAATTACCAACAAGGACCTATTCTGTATTGTCCCAGGTAGTTTGTCCCCACTTAGTCATCTGATGGCACAATGTAACGAGCTATCCAAGCAAATAGATATAGATATCTTCAATATAAGTCTTGCGCAACTAAAGGCACTTAAATGATTAATGTGATATTATTCTAGCTTTTAACTAGTCTGAACTGTTCTCTATTTGTCTTCCTTTTATAACTGGTTGTATTTATTTTGTTTGTATATGTACATGTATATTCTCACTGTCTATGGCCGTTTGCAAGTAACTACATCTTTAGTATGTGTTTGTAAATGTAACTCTTAAATAAATAAATAAATAAATAAATAAATTACCATAATAATTATTAATAGTAAGCTTTTGTTTGGAAACGTTAGACGTTTATGACGAACCATGTCAATGAGCCGATCAAACATTTTTTTGCATATTCTACCCAGCTAAGATATTTACCACAAAGCGATGTTGCCACTCATACTGGAAAGTAGTAGCAGTAACTAGCTTTGATATTTTAAGCGAAACTCCTTCTGCATCTAAACCTATTTTTGGATCTATAATACAAATTTAACAACTTTCCTTATTATTAATAATAAAAATTTAACAACTTTTGATGCTCTATAAAGCCCAAGTTCGACCATCGCTGGAGTACTGTTCGGATATTTGGGGTTCTGCTCTTAAACATACCCTGACATTGCTGGATTCCATTCAAAGAAGAGCCATTCGCTTGATCGGTAACCACGATCTGATAAACAACGTGGAAAGCCTTGAACATCGAAGGCAGGCTGGCGACTTGAGTCTATTTTATAAATATTTTCATGGCAAGAGCTCAACCGAGGCTGCCCGCTTGATTCCACCCAGAGCCGTGCATGGTAGAAATACACGACGAGCCACTGCAGCTCACCCGTGGTTCAGCCTAGTGTCCCTCGAGCAACCCTGTTTAAAAATTCTTTCATCTGGAGAACGTCATCACATTGAAAACTACAGGCCCATCAGCCTAATATCAACTTTCTCTAAAATTATCGAAATGGCAATGTGTACTAGGCTGCTAAGCTTCTTCTACAATGAGGGACTTCTCAGCCAGTCGCAGCATGGGTACCTAAAGGGAAAGTCAGTAGAAACAGCCGTGTATGACTTTGTTGAGAGAGTGGTGAATGGCTTTGAGAATCATGACTTATCAATGGGATTGTTTTTAGATCTGTCAAAGGCTTTTGACAGCCTGGACCACAGGGAAGTGTCATGGGTCCATTACTATTTATCTTTTATGTCAATGATTTAGCATCACAAATAATAAACCAAGACTGCCAACTGGTGACCTTTGCTGACGACACTAACATTTTAACAATAGCAAAATCGCTTAACGAGTTATTACAAATATCAAATGACCGGTTAGAGACAGCCGAGGAGTGGTTTAAACTTAATAGATTAATTCTAAATGCTGAGAAAACTCATTCAATTTGCTTCCGAACGGGACGAAGAGACGCAGGCATTCCTGGCGAGGTCCCGCTTCGTTCTCGGATGGTGGCACTGGAGGGAAGCACGAGGTTCCTTGGACTTGACATAGACCAGAATCTGAACTGGGCCGGACAGGTTCGCGGGGTTTGCAGAAGAATCAACTCTGCATGCTACTCCCTGAGGGTCATGGCAAGGTACTTACATAGAGACGATCTCAGAGCCGTCTATTTTGCAAACATTCACTCAGTGCTTCGCTTCGGAGTCATGTTTTGGGGGGGAAGTGTGGACGCAAAGCGCGCTTTTATAGGACAAAAAAAAGCTGTTCGCATTCTAACAGGACTTCCGTATAGAAATACATGTAGGGGTAAATTCAAAGAACATAAAATCCTAACACTTCCGGGTCTGTACATATACGAGTGTCTCGTTTTTCTGTTTAAGAATAAACACAAATTTTGTGAGTTTGAGGTACGACATGGGTTTGGCACGCGCTGGGTAGGCTACAACATCCCCGTGCATAGACTAGCAAACACTGAGAGGGGACCTGCTTATTCTTGTGTGAAATTTTTCAATAAGCTAAACGATCAAATAAAGACTGAAACTAATTTTAAAGTTTACAAAAAAAACGTTTTTAATCTTTTAATACGAATAGAATCTTATACGGTGGAAGAATTTTTAAATTACTAAAATACCATTTTTAACTAAATGTTTGTGCTTGTTGCAGTGTTTTTGCAGTTGCATTTTAAATGTATTTATGTATTTTTTTTTTCTTTTTTAATGTGTTAAAACCTAAATTTAATTACTTGGGCTAATCCTGAACTGTTTTAATGGTTCTGTTAGTATGTACCTATTTTATTTTAGTATTTTATTTTATGTTAGTCATAGGTCATGCGGTTGGTTCCGTAAAGAATTTTTATCTTTTATGAATTTTGACGCTTTCTCACTAAACTTAGGTAAAACTTAATAAGTTTGTAGCCTACTTTTTTTGAATAAAGAGAATTTTTGAATTTGAATTTGAATTCTGGAACGACCTCCCTGAGGACGTGTTCCCCAACGAGTATAATTTCCAAAGATTTAAGACTAACAATAGTAAAGTTTTCTTCTTGACCTTATGATTTAAATTTTTGTCTTGTTTATTTGGTTTTTAGGTCATTTATAAATACATAAAGGTTTGGTAGAAGTTGACGTTTCGGTTTATATTACATTAAACCATCTTCAGAACTACAATTACAGGAAAATGTGATTATTAACTAATTTTTAGGATTAAAAAGTAGACATTCCTCTATTATTTATATTTCCTGTAATTGTATTTCTGAAGATGGTTTAATGTATTATAAACCGAAACGTCAACTTAAACCAAACCTTTATTTATTTATAAATGACCTAAAAACCCAATAAACAAGACAAAAATTTAAGACTAACGTAAATCTTTTCCTGCGCACACGCACCGCTCGCAGAGGACCATAAAGGATTAATCCTGCAGTGCTGTGCTTTTGTCTCAACACTTGCATATTTTGAGGTCTGCCATAATAAATTTAATTTTCTAGAAATCCCCACGGAAAAATATCTAACCGACTTAGGTCAGGACAATTAGCCGGCCCGTTGAAATATGCAAAACGCCTCGACAACTCGATTATCATCACTTCAATTTATCAAAATTGTAAACTCAAATATTCGAAAAACGGCTGAACTAAATGCTGACATGTTATATATTTTTGAAATCAGGGGAAAGAGATCTTTGGTCCTGGTGAAAAATATTTAGGGTGTACCATGTAAAAAAAGAGAACTTTTGATTTTGACAAGTCTAAAAGATAACACGGGAAAAGTTATGCTACTTTTGTATTTCAAGTTTTTTTCTGTCAGTGTAGGTGAGTGCGCAAATATAAAAGATAATCCTGTACCTAACCAAAATACCGGTATTTTTAAACCACCCTATATATTGTAATAAAGATTTAGCCATTGTCTAAAAACTCTCAACCAAATTTCAGTGCCCCTTCGCAGACGTTCAATATATCAGCATTTTTCGAAAAAAAAATTGCAAATTAATTAATATATTAAAAACGCTAACACATAGGAAAATAATAAGAAAAGTTATTAAAAAACTAATAAAGGTTCCAATAATAAGTTATGTACAGGGAGCGTTCCGTTTAAAATATCAAAGTTGCTACCATTTTCTAATAGAACCGCGGTGTCAAAATTATTTTAGCTAGGACCGTTCTTAATCCTTAAATTTTGAAGCGTCCCGTTGCCATGCATAAACGTCCGTCCCATGTGAATCATCCTGATGTATATCAAGGCAACGGGTAGCACAACGCTACGTGTTTTGCCTTGGTTCCCTCAATTTGAACTGTCTCAGCACGTCCCTGACTTATGAAGATAACAACTAACACATTTTAGTAACACAACAATATTTATATCTAATTATTGCATTTCTTAATAATAAACGACATCGAAATGTATAATAATCTGTGCGCTGTTTCCGTTCTGGTTTTGTTATTCGTAAACTTGACGGATTCTTATCAAGAAAAATTGAATTTGGACGCGTTGAATAACTACAGCGCTTTTTTAAATTTTGGCGAGAAAAAATCGCACAAGTTAAAAAACGGAAGGGATTTGGAAAATGCCATTTTCAAATCGAAATTGGACGTCTTGGGGGAGCTTTTCAAGCAGAACGTGGATTTTTTTAAAGTCACGGACAAGTTGGACATCGTGTTTTTGGTGGACGCTAGTTCGAGCGTGGGCGACCACAATTTTAAAAGCGAATTAAAGTTTATTAAGAAGTTACTTAGTGATATCACCGTGGATTATGACCACACGAGGGTAGCAGTAGTTACTTTTAGCTCCCCAACTAATACAGTAAGTAAACGTTTTTGAAAATGTTCTATTATCTATAGTAATTTGCAAAAATTTTTTCTTTTTTTTAATACGGTTTTAAAATTTTTTTTGACTTGTTTGACTGCATTTTTTATAATTGCCGAAGATTTTATGTTGCCCTTTTGTGTATATATAGAGTTAAAGCATCAGCAAAGGATATTTTATTATACAGTGCATTTTTTCTTTAATTCGTGCTGAGATTTCAATAGTAAAAATGACTTCTAATATTAAGGAGCTGCCACGGAGTAGATGATGGTGCCCGAGGCTTCGATAGTTCCGTTGCAAAACTCTTCTAAGCTATTTGGTCTCTACCTCTACTAACAATGTCGATCACTTTCGAGGATAGAACTGCAATAAAAGTAACCTAAAGGAGAAATATCGTGGCTTCACCTTGGTCAATCCACCGCCCTGGAAAAGTGGTATTTAGATATTCGGTGGCAGCTGCTGCACTATGACTCTCAGAATATGTATTTTGTTTGTTGTGCAATTAAAATGGGAGGTACTTTCATTCCGGAATAATATTGTATTTGTTATGGTAACTGCCTTCTAATGAAATACTCTTTGAACAACATTATCTTTTAGATCAAAAATATAGACGACATCAGCGACCCTTCAGTGGAACACAACAAGTGTCTCTTACTAAATGAGCAATTGATGAAAATCGAATACAAGGGAGGCGAAACTTACACCATTGGGGCGTTTCAAAAAGCACAAGTAAGACCAGTCAAATTAAAAAAAAACTTTAATTTCAAGTTAAAATTGCTAAACAAACTGTTTTGAAATTTCCCATCGCGCTTTTAGGAAATATTCGAGCTCTCGCAACGAAACGACTCCAAGAAAGTAATATTCCTGATAACAGACGGTTACTCGACGGGAGGAAGTCCAGTTCCATTATCCAACGAGCTGAAAAACAATCAAACGTCCATTTTTACCATCGGCATTAGAAATGGAAATTATAAGGAGTTGTACGATTTGTCTTCCAGCCCCGGACAATTTTACAGCTATCTTCTGGACAGTTTTGAGGAATTTGAGAGTTTAGCTAGACGAGCACTTCATGTTGGTAAGTAAGATGGCTATAAACTTGTTTTAGTAGGTTATAGTAATTATAGTATTTATTTTTGCTTAATATTTCCGGTTACAAGGAACATAGGGAGTTACTACTGTTTGCTTTGGCATTGAGACCTCCTTGCATCGACACTTCGAGAATAATCAAAACATGTCTTGAATTTTTAAAAGTTCAATATCATGGGCGAAATTAGGCCCTCAGATTTGGAAAGGCTAAAGCCCTTATATGTAAAGACTTATATCTTTTTTCGTTTTTTATTACATAGTGTATGCATTAAGATAAGGTAAGTTTATTGTTTACCCTACACATCTATAAATATTAAAACTAAAAGAAGAAATAAAATAAAATCCGATAGTACGAGTTTTTTAAAGCAACAGTTTTCGATTTCCTGATTTATTAAATTCTTCTGGAACATCATCTAGAGTTTGTGATTTTATTTAGATATATGTATGTGTTGGAATATTTAATTTCATAACCCAAACTAAAAAAAACTCTTCAAGTTAGATGGCCATAACTTTTTTTATACGTGATGAAATGGGCAAATGATATGTATAATTTTCGACGACTTGGTAACAAAAGAATTTGCTCTGAAGTAGTTTCTAAAATTAAGTCACCATTTAATGTGTCGAAAAATTTATTGTTTATAAAGGCGGTACACACTGACACCGCGGCAGATAACACAACTGACTATAGGAATGGACAGGAATCTCCTGAACAAACCAAGAATTTGGACAGTGAAAAAAGCATTTTTAATGAAATTAATTTTGTAACTGATGTAATTAGTCTGAATGTTGGTGTGGTTGATGAGAGTAAGGGTGACGGTAGTGGTAAGAGGCTTTTTCGTGGCAGAGCGAAATCAACATTTTAAGATATTAGATTTAAATGTAAGAAGTCTTAGGAATAAGGTTAATGAACTGAATATACTTTTGGCAGAGCTAAATCCTGATGTCTTGTGTTTGAATGAAACTTGGCTAACAGAGGATGATGTAACAATTTTCACATTGGATGGCTACTGTCTGGTAAGCTACTTTTGCCGTAAAGATTCTAGAGGTGGTGGAGTCTGCATTTATTCAAAGCGTAATCTACATATAAAAAACAAAACATCCTTGGTAAATGGCATCGAAAGACACTGCGAGTTTGCTTGCGCTGAAATTACTCTTAATCAGGTTTCTCACGTAATTGTTAATGTTTACAGGTCACCTCAATCTGATCTTAACGTTTTTTGTGACATATTGGGGGATGTCATTGAAGAGTTTTTTACTGCCCATAGAAATATTATAGTGTGTGGAGATTATAACGTGGACTTTCTGGATGCCAATAGCAAAAGAAACGACCTGATAAACTTGTTTTCGGTGTACGGTTTGAAACCACATGTAAATGGATATACTAGAGTTACACATGACTCACGATCTCAAATTGATAACTTTTTTTCAAATATCAACGACACCGAAATAACCTTGGTAATTCATAAAACGGATATATCGGATCATTACTCGCTTATATTTGGCATACATGCTAAGGTGCATCGCAAATCGGAAATATCACAGCGTAAAAGAAAGTTTTATGATGAAGATCTTTATAATTTTAGGCAACACATTCTATCTGAAACCTGGGAAAGCGTTTATTTGACAGATGATGCGAATGAAAAGTATAATGCATTCTTTGCTACATTTTTTTACTACTTTGACATTCATTTCCCACTGAACAAAGTATCAATAAAATCAAATCAAAATAAAAACTGGGTTACGCCGGAAATAAAAGATTGGGCGCAAAATCTTAGGGATTGGTATAATCTTTATAAGGCTACTAGTTGTCCAGATGTATTGAGCAGGTATAAGAATGAGAAAAAGATGTATAGGAAATTTATTAAGGACGTAAAAATTAGTCATAATGAAAATAAAATAATTAACTCCCAAAATAGAACAAAAACAACATGGAATATCTTTAAGAATCTACGGGACTCCAATAGTTGGGAGAATAGTGGAATTGTGTTGTCTGATGGCTATCAGCGAGAGGTTGAGGACCCTGCTGATGTTGCTGAAATCTTTAATTCTAAATTTAGGGTAAGTCATGATATGTCTGACCTAAGTACTTTGGATTTGAATAGGGTTAGGTCATGTGTGGCTGGTACAAACATGGACTTCTTTCTTTTTCCAACTGATTTCACTGAAATTCAAAGAATAATAATGAAGTTACCACCAAAACATTCTACCGGACTGGACGAAATACCTACAAACGTAGTTAAGTCCGTCTCCGATATTATATGTCATCCTTTGTGTGAGGTAATAAATGCTTGTTTTGGTCATGGAATTTTTCCAGAGAAACTTAAGGAGGCTAAAGTAGTGCCTATACATAAGAAGGGAGAAAAAACTGATCCAAACAACTATAGACCAGTATCTTTGCTATCAGTGTTTTCAAAGGTTGTGGAGCGAGTGGCATACGTCAGATTGCTTGATTACTTCATCAGGGGTCACGTGTTCTCTGCGAGTCAATACGGATTTTTGCCCGATTTATCAACAACTGACGCTATAATTGATTCACTGAATTTTCTAATTGACGAACTAGAAAGTGGCAGGGTCGTGGCTGGAATCTATTTTGACCTGTCGAAGGCGTTTGATGTGATAAACCATGAGCTATTGCTGAGGAAGTTGGAGATCTACGGCGTGCGAGGTGTGGGCCTTTCCTTTTTTAAATCCTATTTAATGAATAGGTATCAACGGGTTTGTATAGCATCACTAAAATCAGGAAAAAGATCCTCCGTTTTCTCAAATAGGGCCTTGATAACATCAGGCGTGCCTCAGGGATCTATTCTCGGCCCTTTATTATTTCTTATTTTTTCCAATGATTTGGCAAGATTCATTGGCAGGAGCAGTACATTTCAGTACGCCGACGACACGTCATGTGTTGTCTCAGATATTAGTATCGGCCGGGTCGCGGAACAGGCTACGTTGGTTGTCGCAATGATGATTGACTGGTGTAAACTTAATAGGCTAAAACTAAATAATGAGAAAACAGTACTTCTTTGTTTTAAGAACCCTACAAGTTCCCTGTATGTTCCTCAGAATGGACGATCGATTCCACAAATGTGCAAAACAAAATTTTTAGGGTTGATTATTGAGGATAATCTATCTTGGAGGGAACATATAAATAGCATCGAAGGAAGAATAAATACCGCCTGTTACGTTATTAGATTTTTGCATAATCAGCTTGGTAAGAATTCAATAAAACTTTTTTATTTTGCCTATGTTCAATCCATCATATCATACAGCATTATGGTTTGGTTTAGGGCCGCTGACGCACAAAAAATTTTCTTGGCACAGAAAAGAGTGATTCGTGCAATAATGAAATTGCCTCGTACTACATCATGTAGAGATTACTTCAGAAAGTTAGAGATTTTAACGGTTCCTTCTCTGTACATCTTCAACATAGCGGTGTACACAAAAAAAAATCTCAATAGGTTTCCTAAGAATCGAGACTATTATAATAATATGGTAACACGAGGAAGTGACAATCTTAGTGTACCAATCCATAAAACAACTTTTTACGAAAAGTGTCCATACTTTAACTGTATAAAAATTTTTAATGCTCTGCCAAATGAAATAAAAACAATTCCCGAACTGAGCATTTTTCGAAATAAGCTAAAAAAGCACCTAATATCTAATACATTTTATAGTCTAACCGAATTTTATGAGGCTGCTTGAGTTGATTTGGCTTCTTAAATGGTTAAGTTCTGGTTCAAATTTAAGGCCTAAGTAGCCGTTTTTGAGGGGGTCTCTTGCTGCTGGCTGAACTCTCGTTTGTTTGTTTGTTTGTTTGTTCTTGACTACTTTTAGTTTGTGTAACAAGTTGACACCTAATATTTATTTATGTATTATATTTTATTGTTATTTCTTCAAGTATTGCATTTTATTCTTATTGTATTTATTTATGCACTTATTGCTTGTACGTTTATCTAGTCAAATTTACTTTTCTCTCTGTGTTACGACTAGCTTAATACCTAGTTATAGACTATTATATATTGTAAAATATTGACGTTGTAATGTTTCATACCTTGAAATTATATACAATAAATGGAATTGAATTGAATTGAAAAAATCGATCCAAATCTTGACAAGATATAGTTCAGCGCATTCCTGCTACACAGAATATAAGAAAATTTACAAGAAACTTTGGAGCGGAGGGGAGGAGCTAATTCTACCTCCTAACTTCGTCCATGCATCTGGCGACTATACCAAAAATATCACAGACATTTCTTGCAGTTTAGCTGACACAGCAAATAACACTATTTTAAATGACTCAGTAGGTATTAAGTTTGATATTTTCAGATAAAGGGTTTGCATCTTTTCCAATTAAATGTTTGCCTTGCGCCAACCGTCAACCTATCAATCAATTTTACGAACTTAAAATTCATAATTCTTTGTAGATTTATCAGCAGGAGATTACATACCTCTCGGCATCAATAAGCCGTGCGACAAACTGTGCGAAAAGGGCGACTGTTGCGATCAGAAAGCCTTGTGCACCTGCGGTACCACCACGGGCCACTATTCCTGCATCTGTCAGCCCGGCTTTTACGGCTCCGGACTCAAGAATAGCTGCCTACGTAAGTAGGGGCGGGGCGGGTAATATGGGTTAGTAATGTATTTTTTTTTAGCTTGCACCACAGGGACTTACTCGGACGGACCGAATTTGTGTTTACCGTGTCCCGATGTGCACCACACCACGGTACCGCCAGCCTTCGGAATAGACAGTTGCGTGTGCAAGAAAGGGTTCCAGTCTGACCAAAATGGCGGATGTAAAAGTGAGATTTTTGGAACACGTAATAATGTGGCTATAATTTTCTTTGCTATGACCCATTTTTAGTCCTGAAATGTCCGAAAATATCGGCTCCAGAGCACGGATACATAGTCAAGAAAAAGGAGTGCAGTAACGTTTTGAACAGCGCTTGCGGCATTAGATGCGAAGTCAGCTACACGTTAGTTGGGAGTAGTATAAGATTGTGCCGGGAAAATGCTACTTGGAGCAGTTCTGATCCAACTTGCGAAGGTATAAATAATAATTGCATATCTACGATATACAGTGTGTCCACGGATGGACTTAACCGTACATGTACAAAACATTATTTTCATCTTTTCGAAAAACGTCACCCTTAATAATTTCTTTTGCTTGTTGTATGAAAACGATTCACGTGGAGAAAATTTGATTTTGTTGTACAGGGTGCGCAAAAAACATGAAAATGTAGATTTGCAAAATAAAACATTTTTGAATGAAACTTTCTTCAAGCGTCAAAATGAAAGAGCATAGAAGCATAAATCGAAAAGCCAAATAAAGTGTTTTCATAGAAGTTATGGTTACTAAGATATTATCTGATATTAAAAATATGCCTAAAATAGAATTTTTAAAACTAATAATTGTTGCCAGAAAAAATCAAAATTTATTTAAGTTAATACATTGAGATAAATGATAAACAGTAACGTTTTATTCAACATGAAATCCTTCAACGTCAACACATTTCTCCATTCTTTTTCCAAATTCGTAATAAACATTGTGAATAATATCTGGTGTCACTGTAGCAATGGCGTCAGTGATTCTGTTTTTTAAAATATCAACATTATCTTGCATGTGAGTAGCATAAACTTTTTGTTTAAGATACCCCCACAGGAAATACTCCATCGCGGTGAGCCAGTGTATCGGTCCATGGCGGCCCATCCTTTTTTCGGGGAAATGTTCATTAAGCCAATTTGTTATAAGCAGTGTACTATGCGTTGGGCAGCCATCTTGCTGGAATATCACCTTCCTTCTAAATTCTAAATTTTCTTCCTCTAATTTAGGAAAAAAGTATTTACTAAGAATTTCCAAATAATAATTTGCGCTTAGCCTTCTTTCCAGGAAAAATGGACCAATTACTTTATTGAACGGTAACGCACACCATACGTTAACTATCTTAAATTTCTGACTGTTTGTGCAAAGCTTAAAGTAGGAGGTTGCGGTCGCCCAAAAGCGACAATTTTGACTAGAAATTATACCATTTGTTGTGAACGTAGATTCGTCACTGAATATGATATGATGGCGAAAATGACGGCTTGCCAGTATACGTTCACTCATAAGTAAAGAAAATTCTGGTCGGTATGTATCATCGCTTTCTTGAAGTTTCTGAATAAAGGTTGGTTTGAATGCGTGAAACTTATTTGTGGACAGAATATTGTGTACGTGACTTTTAGATATACCACCCACCTCATTGGCTCCTGCTCTTAAAGGAAGTCGGGGATTATTATGAGCTAATTCTAAGACCAAAATTGTTGCAGCGTCATTTTTATCTAAATTCTTTTCTGTCTCATTCACATCTTTAACATCACCATAAACGTCGAATTTACGTACCAAATTTCTTAAGGCAAATAAATAAAATAAATAAACTGAACTTCTCAAAATAATACGAAGTTAATTTATTTTTTAATTTCAAATAATATCTTAGTAACCATAACTTCTATGAAAAAACTTTATTTGCCTTTTCGATTCCTCCTTCTAAGTTCTTTCATTCTGATGTTTCAAAAAAGTTTGATTAAAAAATTTTTGATTTTGCAAATCTACATTTTTGTATTTTTTTGCGCACCCTGTACAACAAAATAAAAGTTTTTTAACGTGAATCGTATTTATAGAACAAGCGAAAGAAATTATGAAGAATGTTTTTTTCCAAAAAACTGAAAATAGAAGTTTTTACAAGTGTAGTTAAGTCCATCCGTGGGTGGTAGGTATTTTATTGGGAGTTCTCTCAGTCACCTCCTCCTATTTACCTGCTCCCTAAAGATCCTCTTCCCCCTACAAAGCTGGGTTATGGTTTTCTGATGATAGGGAACAACCGTCTTTATTATTTTTCAGTAAAAACTTGCACCAAACTTCCAAATCCCAAATACGGTTCTGTTAGATGCGAACAGACCGACCTGGGGGTGACTTACGACAAGTTGGAGAAAAATTTCCCTGTCGATACGATGTGCAGTTTCGAGTGCGAGAAAGGAAACGTTTTGATTGGTTCCACGCAAAGGACTTGTCTGCCGATCGCGCAATGGGACGGACTGAGGACCATTTGTAAACGTATTCCTTTTTCCTATTTAGTTAGTTTAGAAAATGTAACGAGTTCGTTTCAGCTAATGCTGTACTGGCAGCAAAGTTATCTCGTTCTTCTATACTATCAGCAATTCGTAATCCATGTTAGTAAATCGAAAGTAACCATACAGGGTGTTTCAAAAAACATTTATTTGCATATTGCTCTTCCCATATAAGAGTTTGATAAAATTGCATTTATCTTCAAAACTAAACCGAAATCAAAAAATTATCAAAAGGTACTTCGCATTCAACATGAAACTGCCTATATAACAATGTCATCAAAAGAGAAAACGGCAGTGGCGTACATATTTTTTGCTCCGTTTAAAACTTGTAAGTCCCTGTATCTCAAACATAAAGCGGTTGCGGACTTCTGTTGTTGATTAGTAAAATTATTTTTGAGTAAAGCGAGTCACCACACGAGCGATGGAACATGTTTCTTGAAACACCCTGTATAGTTACTTTTGATTTACTAACGCCACTACTTGGATTGCGGATTGTTGATGGTAGTATACAGGGTGTCCCGAAAACATGTCGACACACTTTAAGGGTTAGTAGGTGACATCAATACAAACTTGTTTTGTTTAGTAAACATATTATGTCCACAAATTAACCGTTTTGGCGGAAAGAAGGAAAAATGGCTTTGGTGAGTTTTGTGTATTTCAGTGATAAATAATTAATATTTATTTACAAAAAATGTTCCAGAGGGCATTAATAAATCAGTTTTTGGTCGTATTTGACTTTTTCTCATTCAATGAAGGTTTACAGTGTACCTAATGTTTCAAAATGTTGACCATTCGCCATAATACAAGGATTACATAGTCGGTTCATTGACTCGCAGACTTCATGGAATATTCCGGGAATAGCTCCTATATGTGAGAAACTCTCCATTATTCTTGCTCAAAAATCTTCCTCATTATGAATAGGCGTTTCATAAACTAGATATTTCAGATAACCCCAAAGGGAAAAATCCATCCATAACCAAGGTGTATATTGGTAAGTTCTTAAGATGAGAAAGTACCGTCAATGATATGATTTAAAAGATTTTATTGCTCCACAGCCCAAACGGTTCATTTGTGGACATATGTTTATTAAACAAAACAAGATTGTTTTCATGTCCTCTACCTTTCTTTAAAGCTCGTCGGTATGTTTTTGGGACACCCTGTAGAGTATAGTATAGGAAGTCTGTTTGAAAAAGATAGACAATAAACGCCACTGTGTTAATTTGGATTTATTTCCCCCAGAAATTAAATGCCACAAATTACCAAAAGTAAAGTACGGAAAAATCGAACCGTCTTCTTGCATTACCGGAAAACAGGACTTTGGAAAAAAATGCCAAATAATTTGTATGGACGGTTTTAAAGCCGCTGGTCCTTCGGAGAAAATATGCGGAGACCACGGACTGTGGGGCGGAGGAAAAAGTGAAGAAACAATCTGTACTGGTGAGGTGTAGATAATGCTTACTTTTCACACCGGTCAGTACCTCAAATACTTATTTATCTTTAGATGTAACGCCTCCAGTTCTAGAATGCCCCAAAAATATTACTACAAACACCGTTCCTGGGACCGCCTACGGGCAAACCATGTGGAAAGAACCGATCATTACAGGTAAAGTCTTTATAAAATTAATTGACACATTAATAGGAAAAAAAGTACCCAACTGCAGCATTTTATATTATATATATTGTTTTAAGACAATTCAGGCTTGGACGTGTCCCTTTGGATCAAACCCAGTATAGTTAATATCACCAGCTACAAATTCGCTATTGGAGTGACCTCAGTCACGTACTTTGCTCAAGATGTGTTCCACAATACAGTAAAATGTAAATTTTTCGTTGAAATTTTAGGTAAGTCGCTAAATCGTATGAACAAACCGACATTCTGAATTGGGTACATTAACAAACTTTTTAGATAAAGAACCTCCGACAATCGAGGGCTGTATAGACCCTCCAACATTCTTGATCAACTCAAAAACAAGAGAAAATATTTCTTGGGACGAACCAAATATTTTCGATAACTCCCAAAACGTAACCATCACAAAAAGTCACGAATTTGGCTTTTATGACGCGGGAACCACATTGGTGACTTACACTGCAGTAGATTCTTCAGGAAATAAAAATCTTTGTGGGCTAAATATCACTGTAGAAGGTAAACACAACAAAAAATATCCACAAACACAAACGTTTTAGGACAGCATCCTTGAACTCCACCCCAATATTTTAGAATCCCATTGCCCTGAGCTAATCACTCCCCCAAACGGTGAATCCGAGTGTCTGGACAAATCAGACGGAGACGTTCACTGTCTCATCACTTGCGAAGAAGGCTACGCTATACCTTTACAAGATCCCAGTATCACAACTCTGGAAAATAGTACCAGTTTTATTTGTAGCCCTGCCGATGCTCTGTGGTACAACCCCGAGGGAATGTTGTTTCCAGAATGTTCTGGTACGTGTGTTGTTTAGACATCAATTTCCTTATAATTAATTGTGCACGGTTTTAGTTACTGTGATACCTCAAAGTACTCAGGAAGGTGATCTGCATATATCGTTAGAAGATTCTTCTTGCAATGACACCCAGAAAATCACGGAGGTAAACCTGATTTACATTTTTTTTTTAAATAATAATAATAAGCGTTATGCTAGCATTTTATATAGAGCGTTTTAAAGCATCCTGTATAATCGTCAACATATTCCAGATCGAAGAAACTATTAAATCATCTCTCACCAACGCTATTTGCACAGATAATTGCGAAATTGATCTTCGATCTGAATGTGATGTGGAGAAATCTGAAGAAGACACGAATAAAATATTGACGAAACGACGTCGAAAGAGAGCCATATCTGCACCCAATAGGATTCAAAGGGAGATGCAAGCTCTGGAAGAGGTGCCTCATAAGAATATACGGCAACATAGCAAAAAGAACAGGAAAAAACTAAATGTTAAGTTTCAAGTCAGAGGCAAATACGTCAACGAAAGTGAGCTAAAACTTGAAGGCCTTAATAGTACTGTTAAACTTAGAAAAGGATTTACTTGCCCTAGTGGTTTCATTCCAAGAAAAAATAGATGTGGTAAGATTTTGAGGAAACGAATTTTTAAATGCTCTGGCTTAATATTGTATTCATACACCTTTGTTAAGAGAAAATGTTTTTTAGTTCAGTGCCCACGGGGCACGTTCAAGAATGCTACATCAAACATATGCCAGAGTTGCGACTTTGGTTTTTATGGTGATAAGCTCGGACAGACTAAATGCACAGAATGTCCATCGAACCACTCCACTAGAAAGATGCACGCGAAGACTTTTAAAGAGTGCAGAGGTAATACTCGTTATCTTGATGATGTTTTAAGGGTACCTATATAGTTGACAAGTATTTTTAGAAATGTGTCCTCCTGGAACGCAGGCAAGAAGAAAGAAGATTAAAGTGCCCAAACAAAGAAATATGACAGTGGAAAGGACGACGTTGAGTCCATATTGCAAATCGTGCCCTATAGGAACTTATCAGTCAGAATATGGAAAGACGAGGTACTTAAAATATCTATAATAACAAAGATTGTGATAATTTTAGGAAAACCTTTCCAGATGCATTCCATGTCCGGCAGGGCATACAACTACAAAGGTCCAGGCCACTAGTGTTAACGAATGCATATCGTCTGCCACAGAAATTTGTAAGACAGGATCAGATGTGTGCCACAATGGCATTTGCGTCATCATAAATAAGTACGAGTTCTCCTGTGATTGTTTTAGAAATTTTGTTGGTAAGTGTGACGATTTTTCAAATCAATTTACCATTAAAAACTGAGCATCATAAAATAATAAATTGTGATATTGTGAAGAGGTGCCTATCATAAGAACTTAAATTGTGAGAATTGAAAATGATTCGTATTTGTTTCAGGACCTCATTGCAGGAAACATATTACTGCCTGCGATTCTGGGCCCTGCCACAACGGAGGCACTTGTACATCAGTGGCAGAAAATTTCATTTGCGCTTGTCCAGAAGGTTTCTCAGGAAAATATTGCGACATTACTGCTGAAAAGGAGGTTACGTGCGGATTGGAGTGTCAAAATGGCGGAACCTGTTTAGATGTTGGAGAAAGCGAGCTAGTTTGTGTCTGCCTACCAGGTCAGCTCATAACAACAACATTTCATTTTGTAAAAACTAGATTTTTTCAGGATTTTCCGGTGATCGCTGTGAAACTAGAACGAACCACTGCAATAATGTGATATGTGAGAACAACAGTACTTGCATCGAGAACGAGAACACCTTTCAGTGCATCTGTTCCAAGGGCTATATGGGACGGAGATGTAATTTGCTGCCCTGCGACTACAGACCTTGCGATGGCAACAGTGTTTGCTTCAATGTGGAAGAAGAAAATGCTTCTAAAAGCAGTCACAAGTATGTGTTTTAGGACACAGTAACCAAACTGCTTATTTAATCGATCTTCTTTCTATAGATGTGCTTGTTCTGAAGGATATACCGGAGCAAGATGCTTGGAAAAAATAGATTACTGTGCAACGTCCCCCTGTCAAAACGACGGGCAATGCATAAACGAAGAAGCGATGTACAAATGCGAATGTTCGAAACTTTTTTATGGAAGCGATTGTCAGTACAAGAGAGAGACCAAGTACATACTTAATTTTTCACGATACGATATCAATGACTTTGTCAGATTGAGGGGTTTTGAAACAAATCTTACAGAGGTATTGTAGTGAGAGCTGAGAAGTTCCATGACCTAAATATTCAACTTAGACCTTTGTTATAGATATCAGCTTGCCTATGGATGCAAACTCTGGATAACTTTAACTATGGAACGCTCCTCTCGTACGCTACAAGATACATTGACAACGCATTTACAATCACGGATTATACCGGGTATGTACCGGGTGTACACTATATTTCTCTGTAAACGTTGATTAATCTTCCCTAGGTTGGTTTTGTACATAAACAACAAATACATTGTGACAGATGTGCTCCTAAACGATGGCTACTGGCATCATATATGTGTCACATGGCAAAGTGTCAAAGGAGCATACCATATTTACGTCGACGGCAAACGTATGAAGAATGGCACTGACTTGGCACCGTACACAGAAATTGGAGGTGAGTGCGATTTTTAGAGTGTTTTCAACTTTTGCCCTTCACTATATATTGATTACAGGGCATGGATATCTAATCATTGGTCAGGAGCAAGACGTTCTGGGTGGTAGATTCAGCCAATCAGAGTCGTTCGTCGGGAATATGGCATACATTGATGTCTGGTCCAGAGTGCTAACAGAAGAAGATATTGCGGAACATCTTAACGATTGTAGTGATGAAGTTTATGGTGACTTGTACGCCTGGTCCGAGATGCAGGAGAATATTAATGGAAATATACAGGTCTGCAATTACTCTTAAAACAGAATTTTCTAAAAATATTTCTGTAATCTTTGTTTTTAGAAGCTGAACTCCACCTTTTGCCAAAAATGCGACGATCCCAAGCCTTTATATAATGGAGTTATAAACATGCTTGAGAACAAAGCCTTTTATTCTTGCTACGAGGGCTACGAGTTGAGCAGCAAGCAATTTTTTAAAGGAAGAAAATGCACCAAAACCTCCAAATGGGAAGGATTTTACGAGCCCTATTGTAAAAGTAAGTTTTTTTTTCATATTGTTCTAATGCTACTAATGATAACTCGTGAATGTTTCTTCCCTAGAAATTTATTGCGGCTATCCAGGTTTCGTTAAAAATGGATTCTCAAATGGAAACAAATACTACTATAAAGATCAAATCACATATAAATGTAACGATGGTTTTAACATGGTTGGAAGCAGCGATATTACTTGCAAAGAAGATGGAAAATGGTTTCCGGATAAACCAAAGTGTCTCGGTATGTATAATAGATTAATAAAAGAGAAATTACAGCAACATGACAGGTTATGTAAATTGTTCATGTTGCAGGAGTTGAATGTCTTTTGCCTAATATATCTCTGGGTGAAATTCAGATATTATCTGAGGAGATCGCAGATGCCGAAACGTCCAGTGTTGATGTGGAAACCCAAATAAGTATATCGTGTTTTGATAATGCCACGTTGGTTGGTCACGATATTCTGACTTGCCTAGAAACCGGTAAGTTTTTACTATCCTGTAGGTAAGGCCGGACTGATACTTAAAAACTGTATGAGCAGACGTAGGATACTTTAATGCTTCATTTAAATAAAGGTTTGTGGAATCATCTCAACACCACTTGTCTGTTAAACCAGCAAGAACAGAAAGAAAAAGGCAAGTCGAAACTCAACTGTCCGATAAATCTAGTTCCCGCAGCCCCGGAGAATAGCTACGTGGACGAAGATAGTCTTCGCGCGGCAGAAAATGGTACTACGGAGTTTGTGCAGTACAAATGCCGGCCTGGATATGAGCTTATAGGCGCCAACGTATCTACTTGCATCATTGACGGGTACTGGACTGAGCCTAACATATCTTGTCAAGGTGGGTGTCAGGTCGGAGAAAAATGTTTTTTTTTCTGTTTCAGCAAAGTGCTCGTGGATGCCAACTTTTCTATTAAACTGATTAGTTCAGGTTATGTCACGTAGATTATGAATGACATTGATGAAGGTTGGCATCCATCAACGTGTTAGAAAATCAACATAGGATGATTTTCCTATTGTTTCAGCGATTATTTGTCCAAAAATTCCGTCTTTCAAGAACATGAACCTGAAGCATAAAGAACTAGAGAGCGAGATTTACACGTTCGGAAATATGTTGAACTACCAATGCGAGGATGGTTATAAAATGTTCGGGAATGGCGTCATAAGGTGTACTATCATCGGCAAATGGAGTAGAATGCAAGCCAGATGTAATCGTAAGTGGTCTAGCTGGTACGGTTTATGATATTTGCTTTTTTTCTTACTTTTTTCAGGAATATCGTGTGGTAAGCCGCCTGTGTCGTCGAATGCTCGAATCGAAGGCAATTCGTACCTTTTCGGGGACGCTGTGACGGTGATGTGTCAAAGTGACAGGACGTACGAGCTTACCTGTGGCAAGAATGGTGCATGGGAAGGAAGCACGGGCGCTAGTTGTTAGATTTAATAGATTCGACCATTATTTGTCAAAAAAAGGTAATTATTGGGAGTTTTTCGGTTAGTTCGCCATTCGTTATACATTATTGTCATGTTTAACAAAAGAAATGCTAATAGGCATTAAAATACTTTTGAAATTACCTACTTAAATAACATTGACATAAAAGAAAAAAGGCTAACCAATTCCCAGTAAAATAAATCAAGTATGGCAACACCGCGAAGAGAAAGTTACGAAAACTTTCTGGCTTAAATGTTGTAATTATTTCATAAAAACATAGTTATGCTTATTGTTTGATAAATAATTTTTTACAGAACAAAAGAAGGAAGTTAGATAGAAAAATTGACCTCAACAAACAGCCAAAAAACAGATTCGTGTCTAGTGAGCGTATATATAACAGGGCGTATTGCATGCAAAATATAAATACAGCGTCCGCGAAAAGTCTTGTATTTAAAAACTAAAAGCATGCCATTTAAAAACTGAGATGACAACTTAAATGTCAACATTACACATTACACATACAGTCAACGACATATAAATTCATACACTCCACCCATGCATAACCCAATTTCAATAAAATTGGGTAAAACGGGTTTCTCACCTTGCTGCTTATACTTGGATAAAACACCAGCTATATACATAGCGGTATGTACGATTTTTTACCATAACTAATAATGGATATTTCTAAATGTTTTTGTCTTTAAATTACAGCCGCGAAATTATAAAATTATAAAACAATACCAGTAAAACTACAAAAGTATAAAGGCAAAAAGGGTAAATTTATTAACAAACAACAAACAAAATACTAATATTTAATTGCTGCGCTATTGGTTTCTAACACTAATCGTAATCTTCTTGGCATTGACAAAATAATACTTCTGGTGTAATCCGGAGTTAGCCCTTCCCAAATTTCTTCTATTTTATCAAATAACTCTATTTCATTCTGTGGTTTAAAATTTATTTTATACATTTTTTTTACCAACAATCCCCAAACATTTTCAATTGGATTTAAATCAGGACTTCTTGAGCACCAAGGCAGACATGTTACGTTGTTTTCTCTAAACCAGTTACCTACATTTCTTGCAGTTATCACAGGGCAGTTATCCTGCTGATATATAAAGTTATTTCCTTCAAAAACTAACGCGGCAGAAGGAAGAAAAACATTTTCCAAAATCTGAAGATATAGATATATTACTGTTTAATGTTCCACCAATATTTCAGCATACACCTGCACCATGAACACTTATCCATGCCCACACATTAACCAAAAAACGTCCACTGGTTTGCTTTTTTTGAGTATACTTCTCATCATGTCGGGAATTTGGTGGTCTATATACTCGAATCCTTCCATTATGTGTAGACTAAAAAGTTTTCTCATCGGAAAAGATCACATTTTGCCAACAAAAATCATTTTCTGGTAAATATTGCATAGCAAAACCAATTCTTTGTTTCTTATCACTATTTTTTAAAAATGGTTTGGATGCAGCTGCTCGATTTCTTAATTCGGAACATTGTCTTAAGCTGGATTTATAACCTCGAAAAGTTGGCGAGGTTGAGGTTCAGTTGGTGTTGGAAATAGGAGTTCAATTTAAACTAAAGGGAACACTCAGTTCCATTTATACACTCGTTCATGTTGTTGATGTAAAGCTCATGTAAGGTTCGAAAACTTTCCGGGTAGTTCGAGATAACCAATTTTTATGCTCGGAGTTAGGAATATCTAACCTCACAAACTTGATCATAACTTCAACCTCACCAACTTTTCGAGTTTATAAATCCAGCTTTACTCGGCGTTGCGTAGTTCTTAAATACTCTACCAAATTTCGGTCTTCTTCATTTGATGATTTTCTATTATTTAAACCTGACCTAACAGACCTTTCAAGTGTTTGATGATAGCGCCATTTTTTTACAATTCCTTGAACAGTACTTCTAGGTACTCTAAAATGATCAGCTATTTTTCCATAAGACCACCCTATTTCTTCTAAACATATTATTCTTGCTTTATCAATAATACTTAAATGAGGCATTTCTTCAATCAAATAAGATGATGACCATAGACAAGGGAGATGCGCTTTTGGTAGGGAATGATGTCAATACTTTGACAGATATCATAATAACAATTAACTCGTTACAAAGGTAATAAAGGTAAAAAAGTTGCATTTACAGTGTCACAGTTTAGTGTACGAAATTAAATGTCGTCAACTGTACCTCTTGTACCAAAAGTTATTCTTGATTTCTTGGATACCTACCTATTTCAAATGACATTTGGCAGGAGTTAGAGATAATATGTATCCAATGACGCTTGCCATTGTCGTCATTGGATATATCAGCTTGTTTTTATTATGTTTTGGTTTAGGCCGAAACTAAGACCAAAAATCTTTAAAACTCTGTCAATAAAAATAAAATCTCTATGGTGCAGATTTTCCCGCGGACGTTATTCGATTTAGTAGATTCAATAAAATTAAGTTATATATTATTTATTAAATTTATATATATTTCAATAAAAGTTTTTTATGCGAGACCATGTGTTTTTTATCCTATAAACAGGGGGTGTTACTTAATGTAGGTATGTGCCTGCTTATTTTACTGGGTGCATTCGTATATAGCCGAAAAGTGCAATATGCTAAAATAGTCGGTTTCTATGCTTTTATGATGCATTGCGAATATATCATATTAAAAAAAAATGTTTAGAATTAAATAATATTTAAGGTGGATTTATGAATCAACTAAAAATCATTGAATTAACGATTTCTTATTGCTATGGTGGCATTTATGCAAATCCCCTAACAATTAAACATTAATAGTACATTACGTATTAAGTTTAGAAAAGTGGAACTTCACTTGATGAGTATGGTTAGTTTGAATCCGAGCGAAGCGAGGATTTAATTTCCATACGAGTCAAGTAAAATCACTTTTCTGACGAGGTGCGTATACTATTTTTTCGCATTTTGTAAGTAATTAATTATTTTGCATTTCATATTAAAATCTAAAAAGAAAGTTACTGAAGAAAATCTACAAAAACTTAGTAGTATGACTTCTCGGTAACTTAGCAATATAAACAAGATGTTTTTTTTGTGTTTGACGACTTTTGACAGCATCCAAATAAAATCATATTTGAAGAGTGAATTTCACAAGAATTATAGAAATGGCTAATGAAAAACGACTTTGAAGATATCCTGAATGCGGCCCGCGAAGCTTCTTCAAGTTTGCTTCCAGTAAAATCCAAGGAAAAATACGAGAAAGCATATATTATGTTCTGCGAGTGGAGAAACACCAAGAATTTTAAAGGCATTGACGAAAATTTGATGCTGGCATACTTTTACGAGAAGGTAAGCTATTTTATATGGTTAAAGTGTGGTATATAGGTACTAATTTTGTTATTTGTTTTAGGCAAAAGTCCTCAAAGCTTCCAGTTTATGGTCTACGTACTCTATGATCAAAAACACAATACTTATCAGTGAAAATACGGATATTTCACAATATAAAAAGTTAATCGCTTTTTTGAAACGTCAAAACGACAAATATGAACCTAAAAAATCAAAAGTTTTGACCATGGAAAACGTCACGAAGTTTTTGAAGGAAGCTCCAGACGACACGTTTCTGTTAATGAAAGTGGTATTAATTTTTGGGCTGAATGGCGCATGTCGGCGTGCAGAACTATGCAGTTTAACATCTGAAGATAAAGAGGATTCAGGAACAATGCTAATAGTAACGTTACATGATACCAAAACAAAGAAAAAACGTGTATTTACCGTAGGATCAGATGGCAATGGGTATAAAATTTACCACAAGTACTTACTGTTAAGACCTAAAACAGTAAGGCACAATCGATTTTTCCTGTTTTATCGTCATGGCAAATGTACAGTACAGCCAGTTGGCATCAACACTTTCGCAAAAATCCCACAAGAAATTGCGAAATATCTAAAACTTCCTGATGCTTCAAGCTATACACCGGTCATTGTTTGAGAAGAACATCTGCAACTTTTCTTGCTGACATTGGCGCTGATATTCAGGATCTCAAACGGCATGGGGGATGGCGGTCCACAAGCGTAGCAGAAGGATACGTGGAAGAAAGCATTGAAAATAAATTGAAAAATTCTCAAAGGGTATTCAAAAATGTCCAACTGGGACTACCCCAAGAAGTCCCCATAGGAATTGTGGTAAATGAAAAAAATGTTCAGCAAGAACTACTTAATATGGCGAGGTCAGCAGTTGCATCCTTTTCTAACTTAAATAATTGTTCTTTTAATATTTATTGTAATAAGATTTAAAGTAAACGAATTTCTTTCTTGTAAAATTGTGTTTTGAATGACATTGACGTTTTATGCAGTAATGGTTGCTATGCTGTAAAGTGACCCATTACTGTACGATTTTGAGGTCATTAATATAGTGCATTACTGTATAAAATGCGAAAAACAAAATTAAAGGTTAATTAAAAAATTAAAATTATCTAGTAAAATAAGTGTTTTGAAAAAATCAGTGCCGTAACATTTTTGGCTTTAAATTTCTATTAGGACTTAGCCATCTTAGGTAATGGAAAAAAATTGAGGTCAAAATGTATGTTTTTATATCGTAAAAATATATGCAAAGATTTAGTTTAATATCTCTAACTCTTTCCGGGAATTTTGCTAAATAATTTATAAAACATACGATAAAAGCTGAAGTGGTTATTCCCTGGCCTATTATAAGAATATTTTGTTGTTTGATGATTTTTGAAAGCCGCAGTGTTTCAAAAATACAGGGCGAGAAAAATTTTCGACAAAACCCATTTTGATGTTTCTCAAATTATTAATGCAGTCGAAATACGTATGGCTTACTACACTGGGCTTACCGAGAATAATTTTTATTTAAATGCGTTGTTATGTTTTAAGCAAATCAGTTTAAAAGTTTGACTGACTTGCATTTCATTTACGAATTTGCTGATAGCAAACCTTCCAAAGTATTCATCAACGTCTTCATGAAATAGGCACATTGAAACGAAATGGGGGACCTGGAAGGCCAATGACAGTAATAACGATAGAAATGGAGAATAACGTGCTGGACATCATAGAGGATAAGAGGAAGATCCAGGTACAGGGTTATCCAACCAAGACTAGACAAGGCGATTTTTTGACTTTTCCTGTACTTTTATAAAAAAACTGAAATAGCCATCTTAAGTCAGTTTCTCCCGCGAATTCGAATATCTTCAGCAAAAAACAATTGAACATCAAACAAAAGTACTAGGGGTCACTTTGATATTTTTTTAAATGGGATGCCGTATTTTTAATGAGCTTATCCGATTTCTCATATAAATTTTGATCTAAAATGTTGGATTTTTAATTCAAAAACGCCTTTTTTCTTCAGTTTTAAATTCGGAAAATGTTCGTCTACCGTAAAAATTAAAAAAAAAAAATTAAAAATCCAACATTTTAGATCAAAATTTATATTAGAAATCGGATAAGCTCATTAAAAATACGGCATCCCATTTAAAAAAATATCAAAGTGACCCCTAGTACTTTTGTTTGATGTTCAATTGTTTTTTGCTGAAGATATTCGAATTCGCGGGAGAAAATGACTTAAGATGGCTATTTCAGTTTTTTTTATAAAAGTACAGGAAAAGTCAAAAATCGCCTTGTCTAGTCTTGGTTGGATAACCCTGTACTTCCACTCGAAAAATTGCAAACACTTTGAATGTAAGTAATGGGGCTGGTTGGAAAATCCTTAGTGACTATTTCTTATACCCATGCCACACATACAACGCGTTTAAGCACTTCGTCCTGCTGATTTTCCTCCACGGATTGCATTATGTCAATGGCTTTTGCACACATTGCTTCGAATCCCTCAACTACTGATGCTGATTCTTTTTATCGATGAATCGAATTTCTCAAAAAATGCAATAAGGAATTTTCACAACAACCATGTGTGGGCTGAAGAAAATACACATGCGGTAGTTGAAGATCGTTTTCAACATCAGTTCTTGTTGAACGTTTGGGTTGGAATTGTGGGTTACTGGCTAATTAGACCGGAATTTCTACCAGGTCTTTTCAAAAATCATCAAAGGACAAAATATGCTTAGAATAATCAAGGGAATGACCCCTTCAATTTTCGCCGTAAGCTTATTAAACACCCTGTATGGGAAAAAAGAATACAACTTTAGCACCCTGCATATCGAAAACAATATGATTAGACGAATTTTTCGACCTAAAATAATCAGTCTGTCAATCACCTATTAAAACAAGCAGCTAGATTATATTAAGTAACACCCAAAGACATTAGAACTACTAGTCGAAACGATTCATTCATAATTCCCATAAAGGTATCGACTATTATTGTTTCAAAATAATTGGCGAGTGCGAGAGAGAAAGGCAGATCTCTTTAACCCGATCGGCAACATTGTAAACCGTCCCTTGGTTTTGATCGCCAGTGGTGTAGAAGTTAAAACCTAACAACAATATATGAAAATATTACAATAATTTTTTTTGTATCAGATTTTTTCCTAGGAAAGGTATAATAGGCTACAAAAAATATGCTAGAATAAAAAAAATAATCACATTGCTTGTTTGATTTCATTATTATTCGTCTGAAATCCTTTTAATATATTGGATTAATTCTGAATCTTGAATTCCAGAATCACAAATCCACCTTTAATATAAGATTCCGAAATTTCTGAATCCCAGTATGAATGAAAGAGGTTATTTGGAAAATTCCTATTTTGAATTAGTTTCAGTTGGAAATTTATCACAAAATATAGGTAGGTACGTAAATGCAAAATAAAACACTGCTACTACTGCAAAAAAGTCGCTAAACTTAATTTCATTATTTAGAATTAAAAACATTATAAAAACCAACTCTAGATTTTTTCGTAAAGGTTGGTTATCCAGAATACCTACTAAAGAAAACCAAAGTTTTTTTTCCAGCATCTTGAGGAAACTTCAACAGAATGTTTATGTTATAATATATAAAACATCTAAATAAATATGTACCTACTTAAATTTAGGAATGGGATTTTAATTTTACAGTATTTTACTAGTCGATACCTTTTTACTCGTTTACTGTTAACTACCATGCTAAGCTACCATGAGTTATTTATCAATATCTACTCTTAATTGTTTCTAACTATAACAAAACTTTTTTCATTGTGCATAAAAGTTTTAATAAAAATGGTGCTACCACAGCATTACTAAACGAACCCATACGCTACACCAATGCTTTTTATAAAACAATAACCTAACCATACTTACCGATGAAATGATAAATTTGGATTAAAATCATCCACTTTTTCACACACTACACAATCATAAACGATGATTGTTTATTTCTACACTAATGTTTAAGCAAATACACAAGAAACTCAAACATAAACTGCAATAAGGGCACAAAAACACAAGCTAGCTGTTACGACACACCGCCAACATCGCAATCGCTACCGTCATTCAAAGAATCTGTCGGGTTGTAAAATCGTATTACAATGTTGCCGTAGTGCCTGAGATATATAACAATAATGTTAATACAGGTTAATACTTTTTAAAGTTTTTAACAATTTTTAATAAAATATCCGCATAAGGTTACAATTTTCCCTAATATTTCTAACAGACAGATAAAGTCGGCTAAGGTCCAATTTTGAGCGACAGAGATGAATAATAAAGAGGAAATGATGATTTGCCACCTAAAAATGTAAACAATTTGGTCTAGTAGCTCTAATGTCTTTGGTAACACCCTACGTAAAAACTCAATTGTCAACTTCAGAAATTCGCTTCAATCAAGTAGTTCACTGACAACAATATTATCCACTATAAAATTTAATTAATCTCTCAGCTTCCCTATATCCTGTTTCCATGGCTCCATTGACAGTTGAAAATAGTTGGCTGTGCGTGGCTTCGCCCGCAAACAGAACCGTCGGTTTACCGTCCACTGTCAAAGGTTTTGACAGATCTTCCGCGCTGGCCTTGCGCTTCTCCATGTCCCCACTGACGTAGGCGTACGAGCCCCTAAAGTGGGTATTACTACCCCATTTAGATCTGAAAGCCAATAGAAACTTAGTGATTCTCTCTACTTGGACGTGATTGTATTTTTGAAATACCTTATCATGCGATCGGGTTCAGGAATCTCGAATCTGCTTCCTGCAAATTTTCTCAGCATGTACATGGCACCTTCGATAACGCTTTCGTCGGAGAGGAGTTCGACCAGTTTGGCTGTTGGACCGTTCACCCATCCCAAGAGCACATTTGGATGACTGTCTAACGCAATAAAGGAAAAGAGATTTTCCAGCCAAGACCTACGATAAAAGAGAGCATGAAACTTAAAATTCTAATGCAAGCATTGAAATAAGAAGCCTTGCCTTCCATTTACTACAGGACCGTGGTTATAATCCTTGAACAATTCCTCTTTTTGTTCATCCGACCACAGGAAGCTGATATCCTTGACGTTGTCAGGCCACCACTTGGTCGGGAACTTCAGCAAAATTTTATTTACGGTACCTAGAGGTACCCCTTCTATCGAATTTACCTATAAATATAAAATACATGTACAATTTCAAATCCACCTGCGGAAAGCGAAGAGCTTCTTACCTTATACGAGGGTAGAGCAGGCACGAACATTTTTTTATAGACATCTTTGAGCACCCCAACTGACGTGGTCACTATCACGTGATCGGCATCGTAGACCGAACCGTCCGCACATTTAACCGTGACTCGTCCGTCAGCATTCGGATCCCACAGAATTTTATACACTTCTTTGTTTAAAAGCACTTTTTCCTCCAGGGGTAGTCGTTTGGAGGGATCAGGAATTTTTTTCTGGAAAATGACTTATTATTAAAAATTATTGTGCACTTTGACAAAGAATATAATACATTATGTTTATTTAATATAAATGCGACTTTTCTACAAGTTCATGGGCCTTTATCGCATCCTAGTTTCCATTGGCGTCGATCTCGCCATGCGTCCTCGTTCAGATTCCTTTGTGTTTGTGCGATAACAATTCTTACTCCCATCTTTAATTGGGTCTATAATCGTATATTTCAATTATGTATGTTCCATAAACCTAAGTTAAGTTCTTGGGGTCACTAATTGTTATTTTCTGCTTCAATACTTCCATAATTTGTAATTTTAACTGCCACGCATTTGTATGCATCAACGCTCAGACGAACAAATATTCGTCTGAGCATCAACGGGAGGTGGTATTTTAAAACGAAATGTTCCAATAATAATATATGTTACCATGAAAGAAGTAGCGGCAAAGAAAGAAGGAGAACTTCAAGAAATGTTAATACGGAAAGATAAAGAAAAGGACATGCTAATAATATGGGAGAAGCAGATTAAAGGAAAATAATTAATTGCTCGAAGTTAAACTTAATAAAGTTGCTCAAGAAGATAGAGTTGAGATGCAGAAGTTTACCGAAGAACTGCACAGAAAAGGAATAGAAGAACTGGAAGCTAAACGAAGAAAAAGAGATAATTACTAAAGAAATCATAGACCAAATGGAAGCTCTCAAAGCTCAAACAAAGATAGAAGAAACAGTATTAGATGTCAGTTGTAAATTGAGCGCGAAAATACCGGTTTTGAAGATACAAAGGAAAAAAGAAGTTGCCATATTTAGGAAAGGATATACTAGAAACAATTGGAAGACGAAAGAAAAATGGAAGAACAAAAGCTTTTAGAATTGCTGGAAATTTACAGAAAGAAGATAGAGGTCAAGCAAACTGAGGCAACCTGTAAAATTATTGAAGCCAAACGAAGAAAATGGACTGACTATTGAACGCTCATAAATTCCGGGGAGAAGTAGAAGATGTAAGTTAAAGTTTACACGAGGGGAGAAACGTTAAAACTTTTATTTAATGTTGTATTATAATAATAATGCATGTACTTGCAGAGGTGGGTAAAGGTAGTTGAATATAAAGAGTTGACAGAAATTACGACGATCTTGTGATTTTAAAAGAAAAATAGAAATAAAAGCGATAGTATCGGGATCGGGCGTCTAGAAGAAAAAGGCCCGACAAGGGTCTTTCTTGCCATCATTATATAGGTATATACCGCTACTTACAGTCATCACATCTATAATGGTTTTGTACCCTTGGCCTCGCCACCCCAGCATCTGGTCCCCCTCGCACGGTTTGAATACGTAATGACTGGTGGTGGACAATTGTTCCCAAGATTCGGCGGGATTGAGCAAAACCATGAATTTCTGGAACCATTGCTCCACCAGTTTGGCCAATTGTAAGGCCTCCTCGTTGTTTTGAAAGAGCGTCTTTACTCTTTCGTTGTATCTAAAAATGTGTACACGTGGGTAAATAAGAATCTCATCCATCGTAACAACGATCCATTGCTACAATTAGACGTCAAAAATATCGTTTTTTTTGTTGGTTCTTACTCTGTAGTAAAATAATCAGCAAAGTTTCCACCATGCATTTTGGCACTTTCCTTGTCGTCTTTTACATCTATAGCGATAGCATACAATCTGTCTGTTATATTTCTGTCCGGTACGGATCCGTCAAAGAGAAAATAAGTCATTCCTGGATCTTGCGGTAGATTTGAGGGACTGAGGAGGTTCAGATCTTTGACCATTTCATATACGATATTGCCTTTTTCACCATGTACCTAAAAAAATAAAATACACCAACCTACTTGCCCCCCCTCCCCCTAAATTGGTTTTCTGCCTGCGCCACTGGATATAGCACCTAAAAGAATATAAATTACTTACCCATGTCCCCCCAAGATCGACAATTTTCCCTTCGAACCCCACCGAGCAAATTCGGCCCCCGATTCGATTCTCGGCCTCCAAAATGGTGATATCACTAAACCCTTTTTGTAATAGTCTTGTAGCGGCCGCTATGCCGGATGCCCCAGCGCCTACTATGATGATTTTTGGTTTTCTACCGTCTGCCATATTGTGTTTATTTCAATTAAAATCTTGAAGGTACGAAATGGCGAATTGATATTTAAAATAGAGAAAGTCGAGTTAAAGTGTAAAATGCTCGAAACATTTGGTTAAAACTGGGTTTTAATTTATTGCTTTATCAGGGTTATTTATGTAATGGTAATCACATTATCTAATGTTTCTATTTATAATTGTTTTATCTAAAGTATTTTGTAAAAACGATTGTATAGTTACGGGGTATATTTAGAAAATTTGATTTAGTGAAAATCATTTTTTCTTCAAACGTCAATAAACTTGACATTTTTCTACCAATTTTTTGACGTTAAAGTTTTGCTTTTTTTACAGTAGACGGTTGCTCTTATAGGCAGCGAAAGTAATAGTACTTTTTCTTTCGCTGAGAGCGGAAGAAAAAGTGTGTGTGTCATAAATAAATAATGTTGGAAAATATACAAGAAATATTGGATATTTGTACACTTTATTTATTTTAAAAAATACAACAATGAACTATTTATTAAATATCAGAATTAAATATCAGAATAAAAGTACAGTTATTTATTGTGGCCCCCAGAAAAATTAACACAAGGTGTTGCGATGTTGCGATCCTTACTTGTTTTTGTATTTTCTAGCGTTAAACCATCCGTGGAACCACTTGCTGTTGAATTTATGTCAATGTTATTAAGGATTGGTTCAGTAAAATGAGGTTGTAATTTTTTTTTTGCAATATCTTTCTTATTGGTCATCGATTCCTCAATGTACCCTTTAGCTACACTACTGGTTTTCCATCCCTCGTGGCACTTTAAACACGTAATGTCTGCACCTGCATCTACAAGAAGTGTAGCTGAAGTTCTCCTTAAACAGTGACCGGTATATTCTGTGGCATCAGGTAATTTTAAGAAAACTGCAGCTTCCTTACAAACAGTACTTATCTTATGAATTCAACAACAACAGCGACCATTTACAAATGTTAAAAATAATCTTTTTTCATTCGTGCCTTCTGGGCGTAATGATGCATATTTTTTATATATGCTTAAATATTGTTCCCCAACAATAGTAAACGATCGCGGTTTTCTAGTTTTACTGTCAGGAATTCTTATGTGAATGGCAGATCCTAAGTCTTGTATGTCATCGACGGTCATTTTTATAATCTCTTCACATCGCCATGTACCAGAAATACTAAGTAATAACAAGTACAATCTAAAAATGCCATAATATATTTTATAAAAGAACTTGTATTCTTTGACGTAATATCTAAATTTACCTTAATTCCCAAATACTTTTGTTTTTGGGAGTGTAGCCTTCATTTTGCTTCTTTAAATAAGCACGTAGCTTTAAAAACTTGCTTATGTCTATCCCTTGCCTGATATTTAGCATTGACCTTATCATAGAATAATGTGACCACATTGTTGAACTTTCCATTCTTTGTTTGTTCGCTAGTTCAGAGAAATACGCCAAGAGTACGTTTTCTGTAGTAATATATTAAGGGATAGGGAAATTATCGAAAATCATTCCGAAGATTTTTTGCCGTGGAAATCGCTCGAGGGCTTGCCCGAGAGCGATTTCCTAATGGCAAAAAATCTGAGAATGATTTTCTGATTATTTCCCAATCCCGAAATGTATTTTGAAGATTATTTACCAAATAAAAAATTAACGATTTCTGACGGGTGAGATTTTCACTTTTGACAAGGGTGATTTTCACCGGAGAGCGGGAGATTATCGCTGGATTTCTGACGGGTGAGATTTTCACTTTTGACAAGGGTGATTTTCACCGGAGAGCGGGAGATTATCGCTGAATAATCAGGTGAAAATCAACCCGCTTTTATAATGGATGAGGTAAATAATCTGTAGTAATAACGAGTGATTATTAATTATTTTGCTCAAGGGCGGCTGTGACCCAGTATACATAGTGTAGCAGTAGCGCGTGGATTAAATCATAGGGCGAATTTGCAAGAAAGCAGCGTTGTCACGTTGAAAACCTAAAATAATGTTTTTTGACGGTATGTAATATAAAATCCTGAACTATCTTACTTTGAAAGCCTACTTTATATGGCCGCCTCCTACTTCTAGACACCAAACTTTCAACAATAAAATTTTTTTGTGCTTCACTAAACATTTTTACTGTAGAACTTTCAATCCGGCAACAAAGCTTCACCAAAACTTGATACGCTGAAAAATAAAAAAAAAATAAAAAAATAATCATATCCTGCAAATAGCACTTTATAATAGTCAAAAGACGACTCCCCGGAGAAATATTAGTTAAAGCAATAGTCACCTACCTTCAAATAACTGCAAAAATTACAAAATTTCTCCAATTTCAATCAAATTCAAATAAGACGTAAATGTCATAAAACAATCATGTCATCTTATCTACGCAGTACGGCCATGATGCTTTTAAAATGCATGGCCTCCCTTGAGCAAAATAATTAAAAATCACTCGTTATATTAAGGGATAGGAAAATTATCGAAAATCATTCCGAAGATTTTTTGCCGTGGAAATCGCTCGAGGGCTTGCCCGAGAGCGATTTCCTAATGGCAAAAAATCTGAGAATGATTTTCTGATTATTTCCCAATCCCGAAATGTATTTTGAAGATTATTTACCAAATAAAAAACTAACGATTTCTGACGGGTGAGATTTTCACTTTTGACAAGGGTGATTTTCACCGGAGAGCGGGAGATTATCGCTGAATAATCAGGTGAAAATCAACCCGCTTTTATAATGGATGAGGTAAATAATCAGAATTATTATTCTTTTGAACGCAGCCTCGTAAATTCTACTGGCTTTGGTTGGCAACAAATTGTCCACGACATCTGCTGCAATTTTGGTAACCTCCGGGGGCGTACAGGTAAATTCTGATTCCGACATTTTTATTTAAAGTAAAGTGTTCGATTTAAAAAAATGGTATTTTTAAAACAGGAAATTAAAGCTTGTAAATTGCTTGTAATAAGATTCACTGACACTTGTCAAATCGAATTATGCGTCGGTATCAAACAATACAATAATAAAATAAATCCATAGCAACGCTAGCAGGTAAAATTCGAAACTTTACATTTTTAAATGACTATTTCACTAGAATGTTTTACACTGGCAAAATGGCATAGCACCGGCCTGTTTTTTACTGGCAATTCCACTCATATACAAATAGTCCCATTTAAAATGTCAAAAATCGTAGTTTGCTGTCGGATAAAAAGGAAGGAAGAGGAAATGTAACTGGATAAAAAAATCGGATATATTTTCTCTCCTCCAATCGTTACCGTGGTACCAATTGCATTTTAAACTAGTTATTAAATCATCCGTCAGGCAATTGTCACAAATACTAAATAATTGTTTAAGCTGTTTTAAAGTCGATTTTTAAATAAAAAAGTATTTTTTAACATGCAGCGGTTTGGGACAATTGACGAAAAGGAAATAAATAACGAAATAGAAAATTCCATTCCTATTCGTGGAATTGCCTTACTAAATACCATTCGAGCTCAGATTATGAGCCTGATATTTTTTATGCTTGCTATCTCATACTTACTTTCAGAAAATTTAACTCGATCTGTCCGATAAAATCACGAAAGCGTAGCTCTCGTTAAATTTTCTGAAAGTAAGTGTGCGATACCAAGCATAAAAAATATCCGGCTAAATCTGAGCTCTTATGGTATTGCTTGTGGCAAAATTACTACCTGCACCTACCTGGACAAAATTCACATGTGATTTTTACAAAGACAAAATTTTAATATTTGATCGAAAGAAATTTTGTTACCATGGTTCTGTTAATTATTTTATTTCTGACCGGTATATTATTAGCTTATAACGTCTTAGTTACGCGGGAATTATAAGGGTCATAACTCCCTTGGGATATTAAGAAAAATTTGACATAAAATCAAACGATTGACATCTAATGTCAATTTGATTGTCATCTATTGAACCATTTATTCCACTTTAAAGATGAACAAAATGTTACTAAAATCGGTCAGAAATAAAATTATCTATGTATCACTGGAATTATAAGGGTCTCAATTACCTCGGGCAATTGCTGTCCCTCGGGCCAAAGGCCCTCGGGACGTAAACTTTGCCCTCGGTAATTAAGACCATTATAATTATTCCCTAGATACATAAATAACTATAAAATGTCTTTGTATTATTTCTTGTTAACAAACGTCAGATTAGTTCAGTTCAAAAATGAGTGTTTCTGAAGAATAAAACAGATGTGGAATACAATCCATTACAGAAATTAAAAAGGCAGTGTCGGAGAATATACCTCCAAATACGCGTATCTCCAAAACTTCCATTTGGCGACAGTTTTCGCAGTTTTTATTGATAAGAGATTATAACCTTGAAAAGCATACTCCAGCCGAAAAATTAGCTAAAATTATAGAAGATTATGTTTACAACATGAAAAAACTAAACGGAGAGGACTACAAAGAGTCAAGTATCAAAAGCATATGGAATACCACGGCGCAGATGATTAGATTGGATCAAGTAATATCATCAAATCAAAATCAATCAAATAATGCACAAACATTTAATAATCACAACTGTAACTTTTATATCAATAAATAAGTTATTTTTTTGTTTTATTCTTAAATAAAGGCTCTCTAATTTTATTGTTCTTTGTCTTTTTTCTCGTGAAATAGTCATGTCGAATACCACTCGAGAAAGAATTGTTCTCAAGTTTTATTCAAGCTTGTTGCTTTTCGGCTATTTCGCTCATAACATTTTCGACAAAATCATTCGCCTCACGGCTTGTAATTTTGTCACAAATGTCATTTGCGAAATTGCCAACAAACTTTTATACCTTTCGAAAATTTTGCCGACAAAATTTTTTCTCTTGTAATATTATACCGGGTGTTGCATCGTCGAGCGGGATATAGGAAATCCTATGTAATTTTAAATGGGGTCAATTATTGGCTTCCCTAATTATTTTAGAGAAAAATTCTATTTAGGTTTATTAAAGAGCACTAAAACCCACATTCAAAAGAATAACTTTAGATATTTTTGATGAGCCCGTTTACGGGTTATCGCCGATTTCTTTTTAACTATTTCTCCTTTTTATGGCCCCGTATTTGCGGGCACCAGTCAAGGTAAAAGATGACTGTCAAATAAAGTTGTCATTTTGAAATGTGTGCTTTATTGTTATAAAAACTCGTACATCTAAAATATTAGCCATGAATTACACTTCTGAAGAAAAAATATTGATGATTAAATGGTATTATCAAGGAAATAGTTATCAAAATGTGTCAGACATGTTTGCTGCTCTGTATCCGAATAGACCGATACCTGCAAAATCTACAGTCGAAAGGACTATCAAGAAATTTGAGACAAAAGGCACTGTAATAAATAACTGCAGATGTGTAGAAAGGCAGGAACAAAGAAGAGATGCAAGAAATGATAGGGACTTGCAAGTTTTATTGTGCGTGGAAGAAAATGATGGCAAGATCAGCACAAGGAAACTTGAGGATGACATAGGATTAGATCACACCACAGCGTTACGAGCTTTGAAATGACATAAATATTATTCATACAAATATGAAAAGCACCAAGAGCTAAGAGATAGGGACGAAATACGACGACAGGAGTTTTGTTTTGGTATGATGGAAAGAGCAATATACATGGATAGGGAATTTTTAAAAAACATTTGTTTCACTGACGAATGCACATTTACCTTAGCAATGAACCCAATGTTCAAAATTATCGATATTGGAGCAAAGAAAACCAACACAGGTTTATGGAAACAAGGACGCAATATCCACAAAAAGTTAATGTATGGGCTGGAATTTTCGGAGAAAATATTATCGGGCCATTATTTTAAATTTAAATGCAGAATATTTTTTGGAACTACTTGAAGATCATATTTCACCTACTTTACATGATGCCGCCACGGAAAATCAGGAAGTTTGGTACCAAATGGATGGCTGCCCGGCACATAGTACCCTGGCTGTCCGGGAATATTTAAACCGTGCTTTTAATGGAAATGTTATTGGCTTAAATCATACAGTAAATTGGCCAGCCAGGTCTCCTGATTTATCGCCAAATGATTTCTTTCTCTGGGGCCATTTAAAGAACAGGATATACAAAGATAAAAAATACCCAAATCTAGACGAGTTAAAAAATGCTATTTCTGCCGAATGCAATAGAATTTCAGTTTACCAACTAGCGAATGTAAGAAGAGAATTTTATGATCGCCTCGGTTATTGTCTAGCAGTCAATGGAGGAATATTTGAACATCTTCTTAAATTCTAAAGTTCTAACAATTTAACAGTAAAATATTGAAACATGTAAAATGTCATAATTAACCTTGTAATTGGATACTTTATTTTAGTTTTATTCAGATTAATTTATACTCATAAATACACCTTTAATATTTTCGATGTACGAGTTTTTATAACAATAAAGCACACATTTCAAAATGACAACTTTATTTGACAGTCATCTTTTACCTTGACTGGTGCCCGCAAATACGGGGCCATAAAAAGGAGAAATATTTAAAAAGAAATTGGCGATAACCCGTAAACGGGCTCATCAAAAATATCTAAAGTTATTCTTTTGAATGTGGGTTTTAGTGCTCTTTAATAAACCTAAATAGAATTTTTCTCTAAAATAATTAGGGAAGCCAATAATTGACCCCATTTAAAATTACATGGGATTTCCTATGTCCCGCTCGACGATGCAACACCCGGTACCTATACGAAAAAAATTAAAAATTTATATTTTTATCTTTCTATATTTTAACGACGCGACGTTTGAAGAAAAAATACTATGTTTTATTCGTAGTAATAGCAACTTGTTATGACTCGTCTGTAATTGAAAACTTTCAGACTCGTCATAAAAAGTATTGCTTTTACTCCTATAATAAAACAATATACTATTTTGTATACCAGTGTTGTTTTTTTAACGCGAGTCATGGTGGTTGCGTTTTAAACTGTCAACTGTATGCTAGAGCCCGTTTTACTTAAGAAATTCAACTAAAATTTGCAACAGGTTTAGGGTTTCCAGGTTTGCAAGGTATAAAATACATAAGAACAATTACTAGCAAAGCTGTATTTATTTCTAAAAAATAAATATTTGCTCTAAATCTATCAATTTAAATTCTCCAATCTTCTCTATGTCCTATATAATATTTCAGTACACTTTTTTTTGGCAATAAAATGTTTACACGACGCGACGTCTGGAATACTCCAAATATTAACTACTTAATATACCTCTCCTCCATCAACAATTTCATGTGACACGCCGGATGTTACAAAACTCTTTCTTCTCCTGCTGTCCTTCTTGCACAAAATATCAGTGGTCCACATTACAATAGTCATTGCGGTAATACAATCGAACAAAACGATGCAGTAGACATAACTACCCGTATACGTCCTAGTAACACCTGAAAATATCAAGAATAAGAGCCCTGCTAGCGCGATCTATAATTGCATTGTAGCCAACATAGGGACTTACCCAAAACATAACCTCCCAACAAGCACATGCAGCTGTTTGAGAAGATCTGGATGGCAGACGCTGAGGCAAGACGGTCCTTGGGAATGTAGCTGGGGATGACCAATGACAAATAGACTACTCTAAGGCCTTTGACACAGCCCAAAAGACAGGCGATGGCTAATGTTGTTGGGTAATTCCGTACGAACAACAAAGCTAAGGTCAAATGAAAAGTACTTAAGATCAATTGCATATGAAAAAATGTATTAAATCCTATGACTTACCGCATCTAGACATAATAATAATTGCCAAAACTATGTTAATCATGAATCGCGCGGGTAAATTAAAGAAGTCCCCAATGTGGGGAGCTAAGAATCTGAACACTATGTCTGCTGCCCCTAAGACCGATAGAAAGGCCGCTATTTCTGGAATCGTTAAGGAATATTCATCCAGGAGAAATGGCAGTACCATTGTAAAGTTTAATTCTGCGAAAATTACGACAGACACCCCTAAAAAAAGGATATAATTAATAATGATATTTACAAAAGGGTGTCCATTTACCTAACATTATACTGACATATCTTAGATCATAAAAAATATCTAATCCAAGGAAGTCCACAGCCTGATAACACCACCTCTGGTATTTTGGCAACGCCTTGATGTCTAAACTCGAATCCTTGTACACTTCTTCGAAATGAAAATTCTTATTCATCGGGACACCATTCGGTATAAGATTTGATTTTTTTCCGTTATGCTCCTCGTTCTCCTTCTTGTGTACGTCTTTATCGTTTTTAACACATTCCTCCTTGTCGGCGGGCTTTTCATCGAAAATGTTGTAGCAGCTGTCGAGGTTTATGCTATCCTCGCTCTTCCACCACGTCGTTTTGGTTAATGTTCTCGGTGGAGGGAGAAAAGATGAAGCCCTACGTTGACCAGCTGGAAAAAAGGAGATAAATTAAACCTTGGCGATGACCTTTTGGGCATCAAAATTTACCAGTTTCCAATGAATATAGACTACCGCCCAATGTGGAATCCAACCCCATGATGGCCGTGGTCTCTTGCTCATAACTGACTGAGATGACGGAGTCCTTTCGTCGAAATCCTGAAAATCTTCGATTTGTCGTGAAATCTCTTGGAGGTACTATGACAAAATATAACCTTTACCCGTTGGCATGCCCCTGTCTGTATATATTGTTTACGAAATGTAAACTACGAAACAATGCAAATTAAACACCATAAAACATAATCGTGCTTCATTTAAAAAATGTGAATAAAACTGGATAATAAACGACCGAAAGCAATTAAAATAAATTTTGATTATGTAATAAACTGAAAGCACGTATACGATTTTTAAATTGAATCAATGGCAGTTAGTAGTCGAACACAAGTATGACATAAAGACAGAGAAACGTATCTTGTCAGATTATGCTAAACTTTTTACCTACATAATTGATATTGCCTTAAAGGTAGAGCTTGAGGCATCAGCTCATCAAGAGCCTCATTTTCCAAGCTCTCTTCGATGATTATTTGTATCTTTCCTTCATTCCGCTCTTCAGTGGGTTCTGGTGCTTCCTCTTTCTTGACTCTAATCATGTGCTTCTTCACTGGTTGAAGCAGGATGGCGCCTATGTAACCATGAGCGATAATACCTAAAATCGAATGTTGTTCACACAAAAGTTGGTCTATTTACCTTTTAACCTTGACCCCTACTCCATACCTGGCCTACGTAATAACTTTTTTAACCTTTCCTTGTACCGCGACTAACATAACTTTCAATGGACAATTTTTTTGACAAAAGGAATGAAATTAAAACAAGTACAATTACGAATAAGTGTTCTTGAATCGACAATTGTCATGGTTAAGTTAAGAAAATATAAAACATTAACCAACCTGCGACCTCAATGACAAAAAACGACCTTGCGACCTCAAAATGACGACACTTTGTTATTGAAATACTTACTTCCTAGAATCAGGATTACACCATCCGGATAATATTGCTGGATAAGCACGTTGATGATTTGGGGCATCAGGATTGGGCCCAGGGCTGTCAAAGTCATGGAAAGACCAATGGCCTTATTTTGGTTTGATGTGAAGTAGGACTTTATGGCTAAAGTATAGGAAGATGTATTTAAACCCACTCCTAGTCCTATAAATGAAGAGAACAAGTCTTAATAGTGATAGAGCGCTTGCTGGAAGTGACTGATTTTTAAATCACTCTAAAAACTGTAAAATTTTGTACATATTTCGAATCAAAATTTTACTTTACCTGCTATAAGTCCAAATGAAACCATAAATCCGGCATAATTGTGTATCCAGGAGGTCAGACTGAGACCTAGAAAGACAAAAGTGACGCCGGCCATGGTCACTTTCCTGAAACCGAATCTGTTGAGAAGCAAATTGTTGATTAACCCGGTGAGATGGCCGAATGTAGCGTGCATATTGAACGCGAACAACATTTGAGTGATTGTCATGTCCATCCCGATCATTTTGTCTTTGAAGACGAGACCCAGGTTCTGAATCAGGGGAACCATCAAGAACTGAAATGAAAGTAAAATGATTGTACAGGGTTATCCAACCAAGACTAGACAAGGCGATTTTTTGACTTTTCCTGTACTTTTATAAAAAAACTGAAATAGCCATCTTAAGTCATTTTCTCCCGCGAATTCGAATATCTTCAGCAAAAAACAATTGAACATCAAACAAAAGTACTAGGGGTCACTTTGATATTTTTTTAAATGGGATGCCGTATTTTTAATGAGCTTATCCGATTTCTCATATAAATTTTGATCTAAAATGTTGGATTTTTAATTCAAAAAGCCTTTTTTCTTCAGTTTTAAATTCGGAAAATGTTCGTCTACCAAAAAAATAAAAAAATAAAAATAATAAAAATCCAACATTTTAGATCAAAATTTATATGAGAAATCGGATAAGCTCATTAAAAATACGGCATCCCATTTAAAAAAATATCAAAGTGACCCCTAGTACTTTTGTTTGATGTTCAATTGTTTTTTGCTGAAGATATTCGAATTCGCGGGAGAAAATGACTTAAGATGGCTATTTCAGTTTTTTTATAAAAGTACAGGAAAAGTCAAAAAATCGCCTTGTCTAGTCTTGGTTGGATAACCCTGTACTTTTTCAGGCATGGGTATAGTTTTTAAAATGATCAGTCATCCCTGGACATTTACATACACTCTACAGTGTTTTCTAAAACATCCTCGTTTAATACATACATTATTTAAAACACTGGCAAACACTACGACCCAACCATATCCCCCGTCGGGCGGCTCCAATACGGTTTCGATCATATTTTAAACAATCGACAAACACTATTTAATCCACGTTAAGTACTCGAACATTTTTCGAAATTTCCAATTTGCTCTGTTGAGAGCTTCGCTCACATCCTCTCAAAATTGCATTAAACACACAATAAACGTCACTTTCGCTAAACGGCCGCGCTGTTGTTAATCATTCGAGGACATTTTTATTGTGTTGCTCCATTCAAACTCATTCAGAAGCAAAATAAATAATTTAATTTAGCTAAAGCTCAAAGTACTTGAAAATTAAAATTACAATTAGGTGCTTCGAAAACACACGACATTACAGGGTGACCAAAAAAACTATTTACATTTCGGGGCAATCTTTTTGTATTAATAAGTTGAAGTGAAGATTCCTGATAGCTTCGTTAGCAACGTTATTTTCACCCTTTTGTTTTTAACCCCAATAACGAACGCCCCATGATGTGAGCGAAAAGGCAGCTACGTGAATTGGACCAGTTCCTTTGCAAACATGCATTAATTTTCATTAGTAAAGAAGCAAGGCAATTCATAATTTGATTTACATTTTACACAGCGCGTTTGGGGAGCGAGCGAGGATGTATTTTTCGTGAGACTTATATAATAACTTATATAGGTACTGGGCGTTTTTGTTGCATCCTGTTGAAATTCACTGGAAACGTATATATATTTACTCTGAAATTGTAAATATGTATATAAGATAAACTATGTAGGTAGGTACAGTACGCATGGAAATCACGGCTAGGCAAATACAATTTTACCTAAATGTGTTAGAAATATTTTTAATACGGTTTTGAAATATCCAGAATCGCAGCCGGAAGCAAGTGAGATGGAGTTTAAGATGAAGGATGTTTTCAAGCTATAGCGTAACATTAAATTTTTTTAAATGCTCAAATATATCGCCTTGACCTCTAAACATTTTCTGCTTCGTCTACAAGGAGCCTTTTGCTCCCCTTGGTTGCTTCATCTCTTTTTTTAATATCGGCTGCAGCATTTCTAATACAAAAATAAATAACAAATGAAACTCGGATAAGAACATATATGCAGGGCCGGCGGAACACTGAATAAAGAGTATAGGCTCAGTGGTAAGGGAAACTCATTTTTTATCATAAAAGATGGTTCATGACTTTTCGGGTTATAATCAATTTCGAAATAGGAAGAACAGGAAAACAAGTGATAATAATAAAGAAGAGATCCAAGCGGTTTATTTTAATGTCAGATATTAGATCATATTTCAGGTGGTGGATCCACCACCCGAGACATTTTCGGGTGGTGGGTACCCTGCACCCCCACATAGGCTTCCGCCGGCCCTGAACATATGAGATTTTTACATTATTTTCACGTGTACAATATACTCCTGGAGCCTGGTCCGCTCCTCCCGACTTACCCTGTATATACAGGGTGATTCATTAATATTGCGAAAAAATTCAGGATGAGCTTCCCTCCTGAAAAATATCAAAAAAAGTCCCTAGAAACCTATGTCCGAAATTGATTCGTTTCGGAGGGGCGAGGTGTTATTTTTATTTTATCTCTTCTAAATATTTATTCAAATATTGTGGGTATTTGAACTAAAATTAGTATCTAGGGATTTTTTGAAATGCGAAATTTGAATTTGATGTTAGTAGGGCTCCCACTTGTAGAGGGCGCCACCTACATGTCTTCTTGTTTTTTGAAGAGTCATAACCTTTTTATACGTACTTGTATTACGTTTTTAAGCAAAAAATAGATTTCACTGTCGTTTTTACGTGAAAAAGACATACTTGATAAAAGTCGCTACGACCAACCGTTCTCGAGAAAAATAATAATAAAAGAATAAATGACATTTATTTGCGTACCGTAATGCCCATATTATAAGAGTTTAATAAAATTGCATTTATCTCCCAAACAAAGCCGAAATCACAAAAATTGTCAGAAGGTATTTTGCATTAGCCATTAAACTGCCTACATAAGAATGTTATCAAAAAAGAAAACGGCAGTGGCGTACATATTTTTTCTTCCGCTTAAAAAATTGTAATACCCTCTCAAGTAACATTTTAAGTTTTATCACAATCTACAAGAGGTTATTAAGTTTATATAATAAAACCTATCGTAAAACTGTTTATACTAGATAACCTCTTCAAAGCTCCAATAAACCCGGCATAAAGCCAAAAAGGACCTTTTGTAAAGGTTATAAATATCTTCGTTAAAACTGCCAATGAAACCAACAGTACTTTTGAACCCAAATCTGCAAGATGTTTTTATGTCTACCACAAAACATTTTATAAAGCCTTCTTAAAACCGTTAGTACTTGCAATCAAATTTTATGCCATCATAAATAATTTTAATATTATTGTGTCTTTAATAATACTTTGTCAAAGCCTTGTTACACTTAAATTGTCAATATCAAAAAATGTCACCAAGTATAGTTACATATGTCTGCCTCGACTGAAATATCTGCATGTGCTAACATTTTATAATTTGATATTAATAAACAACCTAGTAGGTAATAAAAATTGTCAACCCCGGCCACTTGTTAAAGTATATAAAAAAACTTTTAAAAAAATCACGCGCCTTTCATTTGCTAGCTTATTAATTATTATTTACAATTAATAAAAAAAATTGTAACCCTAGTTTTAGCTTAATCATGATAAAAATATAACCAAACACTGTTGCCCTAACTTTGTTTAAACATGTCTGCCGTAGTTAGCGGAAAAAACATGGCTGAAAAATTAATAAAACCGTTTCTTTTAATAAAATGCCCTATTAAGAGTTTGTGAAATATTTTTATAAAGCAAAAGGTTTTGTTAAATTCCAATTGCTCCACTTTATTACAATTTGAAAACCTGTAAGACTTTACCCAGCCTTACTACTCTTTTTTAAAACTCTTAAGATTTGTCTCTGACAACCTCTAATACAAATGTACTTATATAACATCCAACCTAAAAAAAATATTTATTTCGTGATTTCGTGTGTGTTACTATGCGTTATATGCCCCCTCTCTCAAAGTTTAAAGGCGTATGTGGGGGAACCAAAGGATTTATAGGTGCTTTCTAAAAACCAAAAGGTTTTAACTTAGCTTACTAAAGCTACTAGAAAACTATTAGGTTTCAAGGAGCCTTTACCAATTATCGTCCAAAGTAAATAGTATTTATGATAACATATATTAAGGGTAAGACTACTTAAGAGTTATTCGTTTTATTGCTCGATCGTAAGGAGTACTTAAAAACCATATTTTAAAACTCCCATAAAACCTAAAGATTTATAGATGTCTACCACAAAACTTAAAAGATTTAAAATCCTCTATAAACCTTAATAAATTTATTGTGGTTTTGATTAATGCAGTGGTTATATAACCAATAGGTTTTAAAGGGCAAAAATATTTAACAACTTGCTTTAAAGATAGCTTGAAGGCCTTTTTTTAAGTACATATTATCTGCAGATAAATTGGTAAGCACAAAAGAAATAATAAAACCCACTTCGGTTTATTTACCTTCTTAAACCTATGATAAAACCCTATAAATACTTGTTAAATTGGCATTTAAATTGTTACTTGGGCTGTAACTCCAAAACGAAGCATCTCCGGACTAGTCCGGACATAGGTTAATAGGAACTTTTTTTCATATTTTTAAGCGTGATCTGAACTTTTCCCAATATTAATGAAACACTCTGTATAGCCTTCCCCAAAATGTAACGTTGATGGTTATAACCAGTGGCGGCGTAGCATAAGGTGCTGGGCGGCTTTCTATTAAGCACTCCCCAAAATAAAACAACAAAAAAAAATACCAAACGTGCTTGCGCGACTTTATTTTTCTAAGATATTCAAATACATTATCAAAGTTTACTTTTTTTCCTTTTCAAGGGACAAAATATAAGATTAGTTAGTCGCGCTTGGCTCATTATGGGTCTTAAGCACAATTTTATTAAGTTTACTTTAAAAGCTTCTTTTACATGAAGCCATCGAAACGCAAATAGTTAAGAAACATCTTAGGCACAGCACCAGACTCGGAACAGGCTCAAAATAGCTTCCAATGAATCTCAGAAGCTTCAAGGAAAGTCCAATGGACCACCACTTAGGAAAAAAAGGTGGTGGCTTCCAAGCAATATGTGCACTGTGCAGTGAGAGTGAGCTGCTGCTATAATTATAGTTACGATGTCTATGGCTATAATCAAAGAAGTTCAGTAATGTGTTATCGTATGATTCTAATCTAAGCATACATTTACTTAAAGTCTGTGCGTTTTAAGAAGTCCGATATCGGATTAAATCACCAAGGGATGTTATCGCTTTTAAAACAAGTAAGTCGGTTAAGTTACAATATCTTCGCACCTTCGCTATACTTGATCACACCGAACATCCCACTGGTTTACTGTATTCTATTACTGGGCGAAATCAGAGGTTTCAAAACAAAATTATCTTAGAATTACGCCTTGAGCATAAATAATAATTAAATAGATAATTAAATTATTTTGCTATTATTATAGTTAAATCTATATAATAATCGCTATTTTCCAAGAACCAATTAAAATTTGCTCAAGTGCGGGATGGTTAAATATGTTAAAGATTTTGTCAGGTATATACTACAGAACAGGTTATAAACAAAGTAAGACCGTTAATTATTACGAATGATGATGATGATGACGATGATGTTGATTCTGATGAGTCTGAAAGCATGGGTGAAATTTCAAATGCAGAGGAAAACTACTTTTAGTAGTAATAATAATAATAATAATAATAAAGGCCTTTATTTGTACATTTATAACATTTTACATATTATAACAATTAGTTGTTATTATATACTTAATAATGTACAAAAAGGCGAGGTTCAGTTTGACAGATAAAATCTGCCATCTGTTCAACTAACCCGAAATTAACCTAAATTTTGTGAAATTTTAACTGAGCAACATAAAAATGGTATTTAAATTAACCTAATCGAACGCAATTGCATTGTTCATTATTATATAATTAACCCTAAGAACCAGAATGAAAAAGAAAATATATCAAAAAACTAGAAGAACAGAAAAAAGGGACACATTTGATTAGTTCAGAGCTGATCAGTAATTATTACATTTAAGTAAACAAGGTGAACTAAGTAATTACTTACTAAATTCAATACTTACAGTACAATAATTGCTTAAACCAAAAGGAATAACTCAGAAGACAAGGCCAGATCAGTGATTGCGCGCCATGAGATGATTTGTTATGTTTTGTTTAAATAAATTGACAGATGTTTTCATAATAGTTTCCGGCAGATTATTGGTGTATTTTGCAATCAAGTAGGAGAAGGACCGTTCAAACAGAGTCGTATTATGAGCTGGAATAGTAAGTTTGCCCTTAAATCTAATATTAATATTGTGAACGTCAGTTCGAAAGCTTATTTTATTGTATAAATATGGTGGTGATTTGTTAGTTAAAATTTTGTGATACAAACAGAGCAGATGAAGGTAACGACGATCGCCCATCATTAGCCAACCAGACTGTCTATAAGCATAGCTGATTCTATTATATTTACGTATCCCAAATATAAGGCGTATGCAAGAGTTTTGTAATTTTTGAATGCGACCAGCAACATGTGCTGTTATGCAGGGTCCATAAACAACATCACAAAAATTTAAATGCGACAAGACCAGCGCATTACATAAAATAGATTTTAAATTTCTAGTCAGTACATGCCTATGTTGAAATAAAAGTTTTAGATTGATATACGCTTTTTGCAAACATAAGTTTATATGATCTGCAAATCTAAGATCCGGATCCATAAGAAGTCCCAAATTTTTTGCCGAACTCTTTATTTGTAACGTGGAGTCGTTAATTTTTACAGAATCAGAAAAATTTGTTTGAAAATACTGTCTGTCGCCAGTGGTGCCAAAAAGTAACACCACTGATTTTCCAGAGTTTAGCAGAAGGCTATGCCCAGTTGCAAAATTACTAAAGTTAAGTAAATCAAAATTGAGAGCTGTAACCGCTTGGGTGGTTTCTTCTCTGGAAAAGGACAGATATACCTGTGTATCATCAGCGTAAAAATGATATTTTGAGGAAAGAAATGCAGTAGGAAATCTAGACGTATATAAACTAAACAAGAGGGGTCCCAGGATTGAGCCCTGTGGCACACCAGTCGCGACATTCTTAAAAGAAGATATATCGCCTCTATAGCAGAGAGCCTGACTTCTTCCTGCCAGATACTCTGCCATCAGTCGAAGTGCTGCATCTGATAGACCAATATACCGAAATATAGCGTTGATAATATCGTGGTTAAGCGTATCAAATGCTTTGCTAAAATCCAATAAAACCAACAATGTTAACCTGCCCTTATCCCAAGCTCCCAATATATCATCCGTAATATTTAATAGTGCAGTAGCACATCCATGGCCCTTTTTAAAACCTGATTGATTTACAGAAATAACCCTCTCAGCCGAACAAAAATCAGAAAGTTGGTTATGTAATATTCTCTCTAAAATTTTGGAAAGTGTAGGCAGAATGCTTATGGGTCGTAGCTGACCCAAAGAATCGACTGAGGATGTCTTAGGAAGTGGTATCACCATTGCCTCCTTCCATTGGCTTGGAAAAACAAGTAGGTACGTTCTGTCGCAAGACTACAAAATCGGTTCTCTTTAGAACCAAAACTTTATAAAAAAGAATTCGTAAAACTAATTTGTCTGAATACTACAAAAGCTAAAAAATTCTTATTTTTCTTTACCTAAACTAATTTTTTATTTACTTTAAATTATTTTATTTAGAAAATGTAATTCATCAACATCCAAAATTACCTTCAATATAATTTATTGTTTGAGAGCCACCGACATAATGCTCAAGAGGTTTTATGGCTTAGCGGACTTCTTAAAACGCACAGACTTTAACAAGGCTTTCCAAATAGTAGTAGCAGGTAGTATAAATACTCTTGTAGCTTCGTATAGCTTGTTCAATATTCTCCTGAAGACGACTAGAAATGTTTACCAGTTAAAACGTTGTGAGAAAAATAAATAATGATACTAGAAGTCCAAAGTCCAAAACACGTCTATCTTTCACCTTTTGCACAAGTATACAAATTTGTTGGTAGTTATAACGAACCGCTACTGCTTTCAATTAAAGCAATTTATACGAATATGTTTAAATCTAGAGTGATTATGACGATAAGGATTTAGTACGCTGTCTAACGAATCTACACTAATTTAATTCGTGAATGGTGACATTGATGCATCAGACGTTTTGATAAGGAGCAGGGATTAAAAAAAAATACTTAAGTGGGCTTTGGCGCGCTCTTACGAACGCAATACAAACACACGAACCACTATCCAATGGTTGCTATGGAAAATTGTTTCTGTACAACCCAGTGGCTGCTCGTGACCTTTTGCAACAGGGCAGCAAAACAAAATCATGTGAGCAAATTTAATGAAAATATTGAGTTTACTGTTTAGGGGTAAGATTTTTACAATATTTCTCGTTGTGTATCCAATTTGGGAATACGGGAAATCTTGGTGAAAATACAAGACTGATTTTTATAACTAAAATATAGTTTTATATTAACGAGGTTTGAAAATACCCTGCTTTTAAATCTTTCATCTCCAACTCACACATGCATCGTCTTTGTGTCTGCGTTCTGCGTTTACCATTTTTTATATAGACTTTCCTTCTATCCAAGATTATAGGTATACTTAATGCAAAACCAAAACCGATGCACGTCATACCCTTCGAGTGACGTCAGTTATCGACAGTGTTGCCAGCTTGTAACCAAAATATCCGAGTGAGGGAATCACACAGTTCTTTTTTCATAAAAACAATATAAATATTCAATAATCTCCCGTAGTTTATATATTTGTTTACTGCATAATACCTTTTACCATCAACTTTAGTTGATCTAACACTTCTTTTATTTTCATCTTGCCAAGATCGACCAATGGTACCATTCTGAAAAATCCATGTTTCATCCAAGAAAAAGAATTGGTACAAGAATGCTTCTTTTTCTTTAATGTACTCTTTCAAAAATACCAGTCGTTTAAAAGCTACATGGGAAAGTTCCATAAGCCCTCGCCTCAGTTCATCGGATCTTTTTACCATCCGAAGCCTATTTTATTGAAGAGGCTTCTTAAAGAGGTAAGAGAACCATCAAACAGTTCTCTGTCTTTTAATTTCTAACTTAAACCTGAACGAACCTGTACTGCTGTCAGTACAATAGGCCATTGTTGTTAGGTTTTTGAAATTTCTTCTTGGTTTTTGTTTTGCATCAACTGTATACTTAATGCAAAACAATTTCCGTTGCAAGTCATCAATCAGCTGATAACTGTAAATCCATAGGAAAACGTGAGGAAAATAAATTTTCCAAAAAATATTAAAATTTCATGCGATTTTGAATGTAAGTACTAAAAACTTAAGGTATTCTTCTTTGATACTAACCCACTTATAGCAAATATTTTGTTAATTTAAACTTGTGAAAATTAATATAATTTGACTTTTATAGGCAGACAGTTGGCAACAGAGCTGTCAATGCTACGGTGGCGCCAGCTCGTTCGTTGGTCTGTTTTGTTGTTTTCGTCTCGTGCGTGTATTTACGTATTTTTTTTAACAAAAACTTCAAATCTTTTCAAGAATAGCATTAAAACACTGTTCTTTTAAGAACAACATATTTCTATCGATTACGTTTTACTATTTGTAAAAAATGCCGAAGCATTTGAATAGCTGGTGCAAAGAGCTAATGCGCTATTTTTAGGAAGAACTTAACAACAATGGCCCATTGTTACCATTGCAGTTAGAGAAGTTACTTTAAAGAGTATGTTAATAAAGTCTATGCTATCACACTTATCGATTTAGATATCTTTAATGTCTAGTTCTCGAATATGAATAGTATAATTATTCATAAAATGGCTTATAACTCGAAAGCGGTTCAAAATAGGTAGAGGAACACTCTATATGAAAAAAATTCAATTGGTCCACTCTATTCAACACTTCAATAATATACAGGGTGTTCCATTTAAGAAAAGTGACTTTTGATCAAATTTATAAAATCTGAATTGCAATTAATTTTTAGGTTACTCTGTATAGAAGTCGGCGATCCTATGTTGCCAAAATTAAAGTACCACATGTTGACTAAATGATGTTAAAATGTTATGTTGATTTGACATCTGGAGACGAGAATATTGAAGTTTTAATTCACATAGTTTCGGTAAAAAAAAAGACACAAAATAATTAATATTTAAGAAACGGCAAAAGAAATGGAAAAATATCCTATACAAAAAAACCTAGATTGCTTCGTAGAATCTAAAAATAAAATAAACTACAGGGTGTCCCATTTAAAATTCCAAAGTTGATGTCAGTTATCAATAGATCTGGCACCACTACAACCGCGAAATTATTTTTAAAAGCTAGAGCGCAGCCTCCTATGGCCGTAGTGAAAATTTCAAAATTATTTTTCTTTTCGTTCTCCAGGTACTTCTAATGTACCATCGAGTATGGAATACCCTGTATACTATACATACAATTAAAGCGATACTTACACGCTCTGTCGAGCTAAAGGTAGACCGTGTTTTTTTTTTTTAATTTTCTTTTATTGCGTTTATTCATTTAATTCATGAACATATATTTATTACCTTTTGTCATTCCGTGGCGATAAACAAGCAGGATACGATCGTTTAAAATATTACCTCAATTGTTCATTCCTCAGTTTTTCAAATGTTTTTCATTATTACATTTCGAGATTGGTACAATATGTATACTATTAATGGCAGACAAGTTAATTGTTTGTCTGTGACATATTCAACCTCGCATTCAGCTTTGTCTCACGAAATTATCAATTTAAAAATGTGGATAATAAATAATTGGCGAAAAAATCCTATACTGTTATACAGGGTGTTACTAAATGTGATGTATCTATTTATTGCAGAGTGGACCCGAGCCCGAGTGATTTCAGGATGGACCGATAATATAATATATAATATGTACAGGGTGTTTCAGAAGTACGGTGCGTAACTTAAGGGGTGATTACTGTTGCATTTTTTTTGTATCATTATTTTAAAAAATAATTTTATTTTTAATTTAAATGTTTTAATTAACTGTGAAATACCTAGATATTTTTTTTTGCACGTGCAATAAAGTGTTTTTTATTTTTTCTCTCGAAAACGAAGCAAGATACAAAAACAACTCAGGGAACAAAAAAGTTGTACTATTAGTTGGTAAATCCGAAAAAAAATATAAAGATTGGAAAAAGTCAGTGGCGTACATTTTCTTGTTAATAATATTCGTTGAAGCACCTCCCCGGGACGCCACTGGACTTAATAAATAAATTTATTCTAGTCAGGGCTAATTAAGCCTCTTATCATTATGAATAACGGTACCAAATTTCAATAAAATCGGAAAAAGGATATTTAAAAAAAGTATAAAAAGCCGAAGTGGGAGCCATACTAGCATCAAATTCGAATTTCGCGTTTTAATAAACTCCTAAATATAATTTTAGTTTAAATATTGACATTATTTCAAAGATTATTTAGAAAAAACAAAAAGAAAAATAAAACTTTATACCTAGAAACAAAATATGGAAACTGTTTCAAAACTCTTTATAAACAAATGATTTAAGCATATTGAAAACTTTTTTGAAACAAGTTAAAAACAATGTTTCACGCCCACACATCATTACGAAAGAAAATCTGGAACGAGAACGAAAGAGAAAACGAGACGTTCGTGGCAGAAAAAATTCCTTAAAGAGGGTATCTATTATGAAGAGAATCTGATGGCAGACTTAAAGCTGGAAGATGGTAGTGGCTTTCGAAATTTTGAAGAATTTCTGATAACAGTTGGTCCAAAAATATCACGACTGGACTTAAAAACTTTGTTTCGACAATTCGACACAGTTTTGCAACTTGTGTTTAAAATGCAAAGTAGATAGGAAATGCCATAAGATCACAATATTATAGAAAATTTTATTCCCAATCATTTTACTATCTTGACCTTTCGTCGCAAAATCAACAGGAACCGAGCTACACATGAAAAGTTTTCAACCCCTTCGAAGATAGCCAAATTGAGCAATAACTGGATTAATAATAAAAATATGGAAAATACTTAAAAGAACGATATTATAGAGAATTTGATTCTTTACCATTTTACTATCTTCACTTTTCGTCGTGAAATCAGCAGGAACCGAGCTACACGTGAAAAGCATGTTCAACCCTGTTAGTTATACAAATATATTTATAGTTCAAATATATAAATCAACAACTTTATTTTTTTTATAGCTAACAGAATAATTCATTCCCGTTTTGCAAGAAAAATTGAAATTTGTCTTTATAATAATAAATTATTTAGAAAAAAAGTCGTTTATATAATATTGTAAACGCTATATAGTATAATGTTACTGTGTACTGTCAGCCACAATCAGCTGTTACTCGTTGTCATTTTGATTTTGTCATGTGTAAACAAAGAATAATATCCAAAACAAGACAAACATCGATAATTTTTATCGTATAAATTAATTTTTAAGTAGTAAAAACGATGTGACGCTAACAAAATGTGCTATGAACAATGTTTAGAGTGTTTCTCTAGGTGGAAATTATGGATTCGGCCCCTGTTCATAACCCTCTACGCCTTAGCAGCCCTGGTGTTTGTACCCCTCTTCCTCGTCAAGTCCCTGGCAGACGGCTTCCAAAGACATGACCAAGAGGTTCTGATTGCTGGTATTTTCGTTATAGTCGCCATACCCATATCATTATGGGAAATTATCCAGCATGTTGTGCATTATACGCAGCCAAAGTTACAGAAACATATCATAAGGTGAGTTTTCTTTATTATTATTGTAGCATGGGTTTTCTCTATGCGGTTATGGGGCACCAACACGATCAGTAGGTTTTCTGTCGCGGAAAACTGAAACGGTAAGGGTTGATTATTCAGGTAGGGTTAGTCACCATATTATATCTTTGAATCTTTGATGTCTTAAGACTGTTTTATGCTCTTGTTTTGCCTAAACTAGAGTATAGTTGTATTATTTGGTGATTGCTTTTTAAAGTATATGTATGTATACTCTAAGAGGTTTAGCTTTTATCCTCAAAGGAACGGAACTAACCTGATCATCAGGTATTACTATATATTTTCAATAGAATGACTTTGAGAACCGACAAATCAGAACGTGGTTGCTTTATGTTTTTAAAGTTATAAATGGTAGTGTGGACAGTCCTGATATGCTACCTCAGTTACCCCTTTCCGTGTATAAAATAAACAATAGACATAAACTCGGACATAAAGAAACATTCTATTTGAAGTGTCCCAGAACACTTCTGTAAAAAAGTTCTCCATTAGGTATACCGTATGTGTGAATTGTTTAACAAGTTTACAAGTAAATTACATGTGCATACTCTTACTCTTGGGAAATTCACGGAACTTATCAATATGAAACTTTTAAACCATCAGGGTCAAGAACTTACTTACTTATTGTTTGCAATGGATGCAAGTACTCTTATGTTGTGTGTGTGTCTGTAAATGGCAAATGCTGGTGATACTGTATTAAAATAAAAGATCAAGTGTCTGGCAAAGAAGTTCTTAGTTCAGGTTATGTAATTATTGTTCACTCAGGTATGGTTTAAATGTGTACATTTATTTCATTTTAGGATACTCTGGATGGTTCCTATCTATGCACTTAATGCGGTAAGTTTTAGGATTTATTGAATTCTAAAAGTTGTGAAAATAAAAAAAAAAACAATTTTTTTGTGTCTCCATACTAATTATGTTTTTCTTTTGCTTAGTGGTTAGGTCTTACTTATCCAACTGCTTCAGTATATGTTGATAGTGCTAGGGAATGTTACGAGGCATATGTTATATACAATTTCATGAAATACCTTCTGAACTATCTAAACATGGAGATGGATTTGGAAGCAAGTTTAGAGTTGAAACCTCAGGTCAAGCATATATTTCCTTTGTGTTGTCTTCCTGATTGGGAAATGGGAAGGTAAAGGCTCTGATCTGCTATTTTGCAAGTGATGTGTTTATATTCATTAAAACTTGTACTTTTTAGGGAGTTTGTTCATATTTGTAAACACGGAATTCTCCAGTACACTGTTATAAGACCCCTTACTACCACAATTTCATTGTAAGTGCCTGGAGGAGCTATTGATAAATAATAATTTTAAATACTTAAAGTTATCAATGTGTATTTTAGTATTTGTAAAGTTTTTGATGTGTATGGAGATGGTCAGTTTAAAGGAAACGTGGCCTTTCCATATCTGCTAGGGGTAAACAACCTATCTCAGTTTGCGGCAATGTATTGTCTAGTTTTGTTCTACAAAGCCAGCCGAGCGGAATTGCAGCCAATGAAGCCTTTACCGAAATTTTTGTGCATTAAGGCAGTGGTCTTCTTTTCATTTTTGTAAGTACAGTGTAGGCGAAACATGGTGTGGTGTTGTGCAAGGTATATAGGATGATCGCGGTGGATAGAACATGGCAGTTAACGGGCCTTTCCAAAAACGGTCATGTTCAACCCAGTTAAAATATTTTCGGCAATGCGGCGTTGCCTCAACTACTGGAAAGTAGTAGCAGCTTATATTTTAAACAATACCTTGTATGCAAACTTATTTTTACAATTTCTATTCGTTTTTTAACAACTTTCCTTACACCTATATTTTAGCTGAGTAGAACATGTCAGTTTATGGAAAGCAACGTGTTTTTGGAGCGGCCCGGTAACTGGTTTGGCTTAAACGTTTATGTTCCATCCACCGTGAGTCACCACCCTGTAGGTATTTGACTTTATTTCTATAGTTGTTTTTAGCCAAGGTGTATTGATAGCGTTATTTGTATATACCGGAGGTATAACTCCTTCAGAACCAGAAACAGATGGTTTGTCACTATCCACAAGACTGCAGGTAGGTGCTTGAATATATTATAAATTAAAATGAAAACCTCAATAATTACAAACTTCATGCATTTTTTCAGAATTTCCTGGTTTGTATAGAGATGTGCTTGGCGGCCATAGCGCATCATTATAGCTTCTCGTACCAACCCTATGTGAGGCCGGGAACGCAGCCTCAAACGTGTTGCAGCGCTTTCCTTGCTATGTGGGACATTTCGGATGTTCAGATGGACATTCAAGAGCATATAGGAATAGTCAGTAAGTAAAATTGACTTCTTCTAGTAGTAAGAGTTCTTTGGTGGTGACTGGTAAACCGCAGGGCGATTTAACGTGTCCGATTGGTTTATTTTAGGTTCGTCGATTAGCCGTAGGCTTAGAGGGCGGAGCATGTACACAATCCCGAGGGGCAACGACGAATATCAAAATCTGGTGTCACCGCGTGGAGGCCAAAGTGTTCCGGCAGATTTTTATCAGAACGATTGCGACGAGCTGATAGTGAACTATGGTACAGTCAGTCCGCCCAATCAACTAGCACAAACGCATGGTGTAGACACCAACTCTAAACCGGTTTGAACTTTAGAATAGCATATATAGGACCTGATTCTCGTCAAAGAAGATAGTTGTGGTCAAAATGATATTTTTTAAAATGGCCCTATTAAGGTACTATTATTTTGAAAATGGTTATGAAAATCTTATTCATATTTGCGGCTGTTTGATCTTAAGTTTTATTCCGATAATAAAGGTGATGGAAGCTGGCGAATTTTTTCCACTACTAACTCCGCGCTCCAGAGGGGAAACTCCACTCTGCCCCACTGTGGGGCAAGAGAGGAGACCTCGTATCATTTGGTACGAGTGTGCGAAAGGTAAAGGGTCGCGCTAGAAGGAATATCCTTGGCGCGAGAGGATTGAAGTACCCTGAAGTGGAAGCTCGTCTTTCCAAGGACAGCTTAGTTTAGGGGAAAAGTATAGACAGATAGAAAGTAGAGAAGGCCTACTTTCCGTGCTTCTTCCCTCTAAAGTACTACTACTACTACTACTATAGAAATAATCATTATTGCTTTTCTTTACCTCTTGCTTCTAAAAATAAATCCATTAATGGCCTAGGTCTATAATGAAACCAGTTGAACAAATTATTACATCTATCAAAGTCAATGATGTATTATATTTTAATTGATATTTTTTTAATGAAAAATATTTACATATAGAATTATAGTGAAAGTATTTTTTTGCGATTTTTGAGGGTCGATTTTGAAACATCATAAAAAAAAAAAAAAGAAGAAACATGGAAGAAGTTTCAGCCGAAATTCGAGAACAAGCAATGGTATTTTGTTTTTCTGGGGGCGCTCTGTATAAAGCTTCAGTTTTTCCCTATTTCCTTTTAAAATGTTAGAGGTTTTCCTTTTTTACAATAGTTTTAAAGACCATTAAAAAAGTTGCTGGCGAAAACAGCATTTAAATTGAAATTCAAATATACTGAACAGCAATATTAAGGCACCACTAAAATTTTCCAACAATTTTGATGTTATATAATATCTTCTAAACCTATATTGTCTATTGTATACCGGGTAACAAAACGTTGAGAAAACACGTGGCTCACGTTAGAGTTACTATGCAATATTGTACGAATCCTAGATATTCCACAGGGTGTTTCAAATTTTGGGAAAAAGCACAACATGCTTATTACACCCTTGGTATACCATGAAAATTAACTTCCTAACAAAAATTGCGAGTACAGTAATATTCCTAAAGGATAAACCTATCATGTGCAAAAAAAATCATTTAAATCGAACAATAGGTTTAGAAGATATATAACATCAAAATTGTTGGAAATTTTTAGTGATGCGTTAATATTGCTGTTCAGTGTATATATACCACTGTGATGTGCAACGGCGGGGCTTTTTGAATATAGTGGATTACAATTTGGGCATTATATCTAACATTGACAAGTGCTTCGACTATCTTTTGACTAGAGTCGGGCCCTATTCTAAAAATGTGATAAAAAAAAGGTGGCAATATGCATTAGATGCATTATCTACAGCAGATTTTACATGTTGCAAAAGGTTCCATCTATGGCGAATGTAGAACAATATAATTTCTTTTCTATAGGTGCTAAAAGTTGATGGGCTGAAGTTATTAATGTGATACGTCATTTTTTAGAAATATAAATAACTTTACCTGAATTTTATACATTTTTTAATTTAAAATTCTTTCGAGTATATGAACGGAGAATGTGCACCGGTCTTGAAGCCGCCAGGAAATAATCCGGTGTGGGGGGAGGGGGGAAGATAACGATAAAAATTGTCTGATGTAACCAGTAATTTCAAAAATAAAATCGTTGGATATGATACAAAGTACACCAATTAAATCAAATTGTCACAGATCCTCAGCAACAGTATAATTTTCTTCTATTCAGTGTAGAAAAGGTACTGTCCCCCCTCCCCTGGCTACAAGCCTTCTAGCCAACGACCTTTGCTTTAGAAAAAAACACTTGTGAATACCACAATCTTGCCAATAAATGATTTTTTCTACAACTATACTTTCATTTAGACCATTATATTATATTGGTGTGATAATGAACGCATTACTTTATGTAAGGTTTGCGACCTGTCAACACACAGTAACAAAACCGTGTATGTATGCTGTAAAGTTTTTGGGCGCCATATTGAATATGCAGGGTTAGTCAAAAGTCGCGCAAACTATCTGTATAATGATGTGGCAGGCTTTGATTTCATCTAAAAACAATTGAATTTATTATTGTCGACAGCTTGCAAGATGTTAAGAACCTTCTTGCTAGCCAGGTTTTAATTATTTTCCTCTTAGAGCGAAAGAGCTGAAATTTGTGCCATAAGGTTTGAATTTTACACTATTGTTCTAAGATAACGCCAAAGAACAAAAATAAAGGGGATTGGAATCTGGCAAGCGAGAAGGATATTAACAAAGTTAGCAAGCTGTGGACAATAATAAATTCAATTGCTTCTCAAATGTCAGAAGCAGTTGAATACAGACATTGGACATGTTACATATTATGATATGGATCTAGAATTAAAAGAGAAATTTAAAATTGTCATGATGTACCAGGTTAGGTCAGATAACTGTTAACTTTGACTAATCCTGTATAGCCGTCATAGCAAATTTTCAAATCCAAAAATAATGAAATAGTTGTAGAAAAAGTATTAGAAGTAAATTAGGCGGTATATCTATCATATAGTATAATAAATATTAAATTAAAGTTCAGTTTATAATAAAAACTTTATTAGAGCTTCTGTTTTTTTATACATAATATAATTATAATTTCTTTACAGAGCCATATAGTATGTATGTATATAAAGTACGGATATTGTAGAACAGTTTAATTTATAAAAATACGTTTATTGTTAGATCATAAAATTATTATTTTATTTTATATAAACACTAAAACTATAAAATAAATAAAATATTTTAAAATTATTGCTTTTATCTCTACCCCTGTATCTTATGAAGATTTTTACAGTAAAAGTAAAAACCAAGTAAGAAAGTTTAAAAATCATTTCTTTGTTTTAAAATAAATAAGATAAATTAAAACCGCGACCAACAGAAAAATAGGTATGTGGCTAACACATATGCGTGTACAAAGCAGCACAGGATATAAAATAATAAAAATGATAGATTGGTATAAAATTTAAGAGATCAAAACATACTATTAAAAAAATTGGTCTTTATGAAAAACCTTAACGAAAATATCACAAAAAAGCGGATTCTACAGAGCAAAAACATTTCCATCATATAAAATACGTTTTACTAGACATCTTAGTCCAAATTAACCTTTAAGTTATCTGTGCAATTCACTGGATTATATCTAAAAATCTATTACGTAAACATTAATACAATTTGATTTTGTAAATAGGGATTTCTAATTATGCCGATTCAATTAACTTTCTTATTTCAAAGGAAATACCTGCTATATTTTGGCATTCTTGAGTTCCTCATTGTATTCTAGATAATTTCATGAGATTTCTAGGGAAAAACTATAAACTTGGCAACATCAGGACATAATTAGAAACCCATAAAATATACCAAATTTTATTAATTTACATTTAACAGCGTTTAAGATATTAAGCCATATTGGGCACTCTTGGTTAACAGTCAACAAAAATATTAGTACAAAAAAAATAATTAAACATGTTAGGAAAAACAAATTACTCACAATCTGAAACCTTCAAAAAATACCAAGAGTATTTTTTACTATGCGCCATTATTTTCCCTCTTTTTCTACATTAATATTTTCTTGATCATCCATATCCTTTTCTACAACTTCTATAGACCTTTTCACTTCTCCATCCTGAAACTTTGACGATGTTATTGTAATGGTCGATTGCAAATTTGGATCACTCGCACCAAGGCCGTATATTTCCGCTTTCGGTAAACTCTCGTAATTCTCAACATTGTTTAGATTTTGTTCTAGTTCCTCAGAATTGTGGTATTCCGAGAAATACTCGTTTGGAAATTCATCCTCATAATTTTCATTCGCGTCGTTGTACTCGTCGTTTTCTTGGTCATAATCCTCCTCAAAATCTTCCGGATTATTTTCTGTAAGGGTATCATTATCATTGCCATTATCCACTGATGGTACACAATCTTTTGGTATGTCCTCTGGTAAATTTTGTTTCAGTTCCTTCATATTGAATGTATGGTCTTGACATTCTCTATCTACCTGTGGTTCTGCACCTCTTCTTTTATATGAAAATTCTCCCCAGCCGTGAAAACCACCCCTACCTCTAAAATTGCCCCTGTTCCCCCTAAAACCCCCTCTTAGAGCTCTCTGATGTGGAATTTTGTCTGGTACATGTTTTATGTCTAAAAAAAACAACAATTTGGATATAGGTACATAATTATTTTCATTCTTAAAAAAATGTAGAATAGGTACCTGCAATTTTAGTACTTTCATCAACAACGCAATTCCTCAACCCTGTCTCTGTGCTCAGCTCAATCTTAATATTGAAAGGTTTCTCGATTTTCTCCTCTCTAGACATGCCACCACCTCCTTTTCTCAAATTTCTACCCCTAAAACTGCGTCTTCCACCTCTTGAAAACTGAGATTGCTCAACAACAGCTTCATTATCTGAGAAACAAAGCTCTTTCTTAGGTGCACCTTCATTAAAATTTTGATTTCTATTTTTTAGAACACCTTTTTCATGAATGTTGCTATTCTTGCTTTCTTTGAATTCTTGCTGCCTAAAGTCTCTGTTACTGTAAACTCTCTCTGGTTGAACAGAGTCTTGATCTCTGTCTCTATTGTTGAATTTGTCTTGTTTATATTGAGGATGCGGAATTGTTCTATCTCTAGCAATAGGTCTGTCATATTGTCTCTCATCCTCAGACTTTTTTCTGGGAGATCTTGGCTTGTCTCTTGTAGGATCTTTTAAATAGTTGTAGGATGGATCTGGAGGTGGTAGCTTTACCAACTTGGGATCAGGCCTCTATAAATGCATTTTTGAATAGACTTAATATAATACTGAACTATATTTAAATACCTGTGAATCCCCTTGCTCTTGCCGCTTCTTATCGAGGATCTCCCTTAAATCCCGTACACCAAACGTTTGTATGGCCTTTTGCACCCCCGGCGTAGGCCTATTCTGTTGGGGATTCCTTCTGGTCGGAAGGGGTCTCTTCAAATTTTCGTTGTCAGCCATTTCAACCTCGTTTCTAGTGCTAAAAATAGAACAATTTATAAAAAAAGCGTGTACAGTTAGCTCATCTTATTTTTTTTTTCGTTTAATAAAGATGTCAAAAGCGCTGTAATGTCAACAAAAATAGACCTCGGTGACGGGCGACATCTATGCGTGCAGCAACGAAGACACCGTAAAGTTTAGTTATAATTATTTCAACTTTGGCTTAGTTTGCGATCGACTAGATAGATGTCTATTAACGGTGCATTTTTAATAATAATAAAATTTTTGATATTGACCATAAAAGTTTTTATTCACAAAAGGACGAACTAAAAGATTATTAAAAATGGGCCAGTGTAATGCGTATGTATAGAAATAATAAAGTAGCAAACTTTGGGTTGGGCGGGGTTCCGCAAAATGGGGATCCCTCAAAATACATATTATTATTAAGAAAATAAAAATATGCTACCGTAGCATCGATCCTACGCTCCTGCGGCTTCGCGATTCCCCGCGTTTCCTTTTATCTTATCGTCATAATTCCATATAACTCCTCATGCGAAAAAATTCGAGCGCCAATTTTCGAATGCAGAACTCCGCCGTCTTTGCGTCTGGACGCCCTAAGCGGCGTCTGGACGACCATCCGACGCCAGTCGACGCCGACGGTCTGCAACGAAAACTCGTTCTGCGACGACCCTGCACCGGGAAATTACGCGAACTGAGAGGGAAACGACACGGCCCGGTAAAAGTTTCGATTTTGTTTGGAAAACTTGACAGTTTTTGGCATCTGGTATTTTTCGACCTTTTTGGTGAATATTTTCCGACTACATTTTTTTTTGTTTGTAAAAGGTATCTATATCTGTTAGGTGTAGGTACTTACAGAAAACGGAAGGCCTAATATATATACAAGGTCCTGTAACTTAGCTTCCTTTCCTTGGTTTCTAAAAACTAAATATATATCAGTGGAGACACAGATTTCGATCTGCTACAGGGTAATATCTATGATATACAGGGTGTTTCATAATAACGGTACAACGTGAACATACATATTTTTAAATGGGTCACCCTATATCTTTGGTTTCTACATAAAATTACAATTATTTTTTTAATAAGTCTACGCTTAATAGTTTCCGAGATACCGATTTTTGAACCGGATGTAACTGGAAAGCCAGAAACATAGTATTTTCGGTTTAACCGGAAGTTAACACTTTTGGCAAGATAATAAAAAAGTAAGAACGTTTAACTAACCTGAAGTATCCGTCTTAAATTTTAGGATTCGAAAAAAATTACTTTTCTTTTAAACAAAGCGCCCCAGGCTTTAAAAACTACAAACATTAAGTCACCATATTTTATACAGCTATAATAATTGGACACGTTTGCAATAAATATTTAAATAATCATCTAATTCACTGGTCGACAAAGATTCTTTTTTTTGTTGTAACATAAAGTTGACTAGTATATTGTAGGAGAATGAACCTATCTGATTACGAAAATGGCCAAACAAAAGTTGTAACACGTAAGGTTTTCTTGTTACATTAAGCAAACCACATGTGGAACGGTACCGTTTACTTTTTATTGAAAGAATTATTTTACAAATTTTTTAATCTCAGTAATCACCCATCATGGCTGAATCCCATCGTTCTTGGTACCGAATTTCCATTGCTCTGATATCTTGATGGAACCTTTCACCCTGCTCGTTGCTGAGAGCGCGCGAATTCTTAGGAAAAAATGATAAATGGGAATGGAGAATGTGAATTTTTAATGACATTCGGCATCCCAAAGATTTATACGAGTCTAGAAGTTCATTAACTAGTTTTTCGTAATTTGCATCCATATTGTTGCTTAAAAATCCCCTCACTACACTTACAAATGAGTTCCAAGCTCTGAGTTCTTGCGCAGTGAGTTTTTCTATAAAATTAACATCATCCAGCAATTTTCTAATTTGTGGCCCAATAAAAATGCCTTCTTGTAATTTGGCGTCACTCAACTGGGGAAAGACTTGTCTTAGGTATTTAAATCCTTCACCCTCTTTATTCATAGCATTCACAAAGTTTTTCATTAGTCCAAGTTTAATGTGAAGAGGAGGCAAGAGGACTTTTTTGGGTCCACAAGGGGTACATATTTAACATTTTAAGATACCAGTCGAAATTCACTCCTTTCCGGCCAAACTTTCGTTACACAATGTTCATTAACTGCACGACTGTCCCACATAGAAGGAAAACAGCAATATTTTTTAAATCTTCCCCCATTTATACCGGTTGTAGTTCATTTTATCTAAAAGCAGGATGCGCATATTTTCATTTTAAATTTCCATTATGTAATAACACTAACCTAAACTATATTTCTATGAGTATATGAACAAGCGCCAGTCACAAGAAGAATGCTTGATATTATTGAGTTCCTGCATTAAACCATCGATATCAGTACACGCACAAAACGAATTTTCCATATTGTAAAATGCAGAAAACGTAGTATTTCTTTTCCTAAAAGTCGTAACTTTTGGGGAGCGCACTACTTGTCTTGATCTCGACTAAAACAACAAATAAGTGAAATAGGCTTTTTCCACATTTTCAGAAAATGGTCTGGCTTGTGACTTCCTCAGAGATTCTCCATAAATATAACAGAACTTGCCCGGAGAAATTTTGCAATTGCGGCGCGTTTCCCTTGACATTTTCGTCGTTGAAAACACGAACTCACAAAACCACTCAATTTGAAACCCAAAAATCGACTGAATAAGAGATCTAGTATAATGTTATAAACAATCCATTTTAGGTTATCTTTTTGTTTTAAAATTCACCCCTCTTAAACTGCTTGGAAGCTTTTAAGCTAAAAATCTTAAACATGCCTATGATCCTAAAATTGTATTACCTATATTATATTCGTAGGTATATTTATAACATAGAAAACATTTCAAAAATCGTATTAACCAATAAATAACAATGGGTTATTAAATATTTTACATAATATAATTACAAAAACAAGATATAATATAGAATCTTACAAACAAAGCATTTTCAAAAATCGAATAATACTATGTCGTTATGGCTTAATCATAGTCCGATTCGGAAACATCGTTTATAATAAGCGGTTCAACCATTTCTTCGATTATTATATCTACCTGTCACATTCTGGCTTCTTCTTCTATCACATGATCGATACACTTTTTCCACTTTTCCGCACTGATTTTACCCATAGCTTCATTAAAGTCTTTTTAACTCCACCATTTTATAAGTAGTGTTTTTTCTGGCGACATCTGTCTTTATTTGAGCCCATATAAGTTCGATCGGGTTTAATTCGCAGTGGTAAAGAGGGAGTCTGAGCACAGATATTCCTTGAATGCATTTTTATATAAATTGTACGAATAGTTCTTTTTTTAAGGAATCTAATGGAAATTTTATTTGTCTTAAACTTATGCATTCTGTTATTTCATTTTTACGCCACGCACTTGTCGGTAATGTTTCTGTCAGCCTAGAGTGATAACTTGCATTATCCAATACAATTATTGCATCTTTTGGTATAAGATCCAACATTTGCTCAAACCATTCTTCAAACACATCGGCATTCATATCTTCGTGATAGTCTCCTGTATTTTTAGATTGGAACATCAGTAGACCACCTTTAACGAAGCTTTCAGAACTTCCAATATGGGTTATAAGTCGATGTCCTTTTCCAGATGGCGGTCTTAATCTTGTGGACAATCCTTCCAAAAAAGCTTGCCTTGAACTTTTAATGTTTTTCTCCTGCCAAAATTTAGTTATAGTGTGGCCTTCATTTAGCCATGTTTCGTCTAGGTAAAATATTTTTTTGTTTTCTTCTCTGGCTTTTTGGATGCTTCTTAAGTAATTTCTTCTCCAACAGACGATATCGCTTCTGTCTATTAAAATCGATTGCCTATTATGGTTTTTCCACCGAAAACCCATTTTTTTTTTATAATTTCCAAAGCGTATTCCTACACCTAAATGGGTAGTTCTGGTCTTCTCGGATTGATGACAAAATTTTGTCCAGCGTGGGAATTTCTTTTTTTGAAAAGAAACTGTGAACTTTCCGCCGTATTCTCTGCATTAAATCGTCACCCAGCTCAAGTTTTGGTCGTCCTGGAGAAGTTTTTGGAGGTTTGACGCCAACACTTTTTTCTTCTTTTAAAAGTTTATATATTGTTGTCATCCCAACGTTAAGCATATCTGCTGTGAATTGCACTGCATTGTCAACACTCAAATCCGCATTCTTTATTTTAATAGAATCGTAACAGTTAAGAATTAATTTTTTTTCATTTACTGTACATGGACCGACACTAGGACGTTTAGGCAATTGTTGAAAATTCTCCATATTTAATTAAAAAAAAACACTGACACTTCACACCTTGACTAGCTTCACTGAGAAAGGTATGTATAGATATAAATAGGTGTATTATTTCAATAAAGGCACCCATGAAGGCATAATAACCACATAATTAGCAAACAGGTAACCAGGATTAGGTGCAAAAAAAAGGAATAAGATGATTAGAGCAGAAACGGAATAAGTACCTAGATACTACAGTAAAACCTCTCTATAGCGGACACCAGAAAAATCATTTTAAGTAAACAGCAGACTACACTTAATTTAAAATATACTACAGCTTTTTAAAATACATCACAATCGAAGTTTGCTTCATATTCTTAAGTTTCGATTTTAAAACTTCGGACTCACACTTTAACAAAACATTGGAAATTTCTAAGGCCATGTCAGCACTATCATAATTTAACAAAAATTGTTGAGCCTCTTTTAACTTTGCACATAGTTCATTCATATTTTTTATGGTCGTTTTTGGTTCTTCAGTTTCTTGCAGTTCTTCAGTGTCTTCAATATCATTATCGTCCACATTTAAGCTAATACTCTCATCGTCACTGTCAGGCATTAGTTCATCAATAATCTCTGGTATGGTGATGCCAGGATTTTCAGTAAAAGCAATATGGTCAACCAAGGAATATTGCTTAAGATTAACAAATGTTTCTTCTATGGATGGAAATAACTGGGCAAGTGGGATATCATCTTCTTCATCAACGTCATATTCAAAATTATTTTTCATAAATCCAGCTTTTGAAAAACATTTTTTAATTGTGTTGGGTGAAACGTTTTTCCAAGCAGCAGCAATCCAAACTAAGGCACTGGTTAAATTTATGCTTATTTCAGCATCTTTAAAATAATTTTCGTTCTCGGAAAATGACAAAATTCTCCTAACTAAGTAATGTCTATAGTCTATAGAATAGTTTAAAATTTTGGATTATGCCCTGATCAAGCGGCTGACAGTGGGATGTTGTATTCGGAGGCAGAAAAATAATCTGAACATTTTTTAATGTTATCTTTGGATGTGAAGTGGCATTGTCTAAAAATAGAATCACATTTCTGTTTTGTTTCTTCATTTTTTTGTCCAATTCTTGCAACCAAGTTGTCATAATGTCTGTGTTCATCCAGGCTTTTTTATTGGATGTCCACTTCAAAGGTAATTTCTCAACATTAGATCCTTTAAAACATCTTGGGTTTTTACTTTTACCAATTATAAGGGGTTCTTCTTTTTCTCCCTCCATATTTGCACAGAATAAGATGGTTAATCTCTGTTTTGGGACCTTTCTTCCTAGACATTTGTCGCTTATTTCTGCAAAAGTTTTGTTTGGCATGGCAGCATAATAGAGACCTGTTTCGTCGGCATTGTAAATGTCTTTTGAAGCAAATGTTTTAAGAATTTTTGGAGGTTTTAATTTCCAGGCTTCTACATCTTCCAAATTTACGTCAGCTGATTCACCACAGATAGTTTTAAACGTTATCGTGTGTCTTTGACAAAATTTTTCCAACCAGCCATTTAAAGCCTTAAAATTTTCAATTTTCAGATTTTCTGCGACCTCGGAAGCTTTTTGTTTTATTACAGGCTCAGATATTGGAATGTTTTTGTTTCTTGCTTTACAAAACCAGTTAAAAACTACCTCATCAACTGCTAATGCACTAGTCTTGAGAAACTTCCGTTTTTGCTCTTCATTTCCGCCTTCTGCAAACAGCTTTTTTAGCTCGGTCTTGTTTTTTATTATTTCCGAAATTTGTGTTTTTCCCACACTGAACTTTTCAGCTAGTTTTCTGACACTTGCCCCATAACTTTCACTTTCCATTATTATTTCATTTTTTTCCTTCAAAGGCAAACGTTTTCTCTTTAACGACATATTTTCAGACTTAAAGACACAAAGTTTTAATATCAAATGAATAACAATAACTAAACAAGGATTTCAAAAAGGCCCTTCATGCTAATGTTTTCTTTGAATAGCGCAGTAAGATCATAATTAATGTTTATGACACCATTTACGGGGTATAATCCATTTTACAGAAACGGAAAACCCAGAAAAAAAGGTACCTACCTAATAAAAGGGTCTATTAAGTAATTACCGTGTCGGTTGTTGATAGACGTTTTAAATTACCATAAATAGAGATAAACAATTTAACATTCTACGGGGTGTCCGTTATAGGGAGGTAAAAATACATGTATTTTAGATAGGAAAGTTTTTAAGAAAGTGTCCGCGCCCGCTATATAGAGTGTTCGCTATTGGGAGGTGTTTTTATACAGGTTTACAATACAAATGTTTTTTGCACCAATGAGAAAACTTGAATTTAATGTCAATCCTTGTACTAATTCTGCACAAATTTAAAAATTCAGTTCTAATTAGATCTATAAATGCCGAAATTTATGTGCTTCCTGCTCACAGCAGGTAATAATAGGTATAGTAATTACCTACCTGCTTGTTTACAATTCACAAATTTCTTCGGCGTAAATCATAGCTATCATTATCTACCAGTCATTAATTAATGTACTCCCAATACCCAATAAACTGTAAAAATTTGGATATTTTTATGGAATGTTTTCATTATCTAAAAATAAAGTTCTAAAAATTTAATTTTCACCGAATCATTTAATCAATCGATCATCCAGATTTCATCGATTCCGATTTCTCGGCTTGCCTACTTCAAAGCGTGAGTCTAAATAAATATAAAGAAAAATATTTTAAAAATGCAATTATGGAAATGTGATCCGCTATAATCAACTACGTGTTTCGTAAATAAGGTATAATATCCCTGTGAGTGTAGATAGACCTTTAGCTTCTTAGGTGGGGCTCCTGTATAGGTTCCTTGATTTCTTTTTGTTTTATTAGGCCAAACATTATTTATTAATGACGTCTCCTGACATTAAATTAATCAAAAAACCCTCTGAAAAATAAAACGTTTTTCTTTTTGTTTTTCACTTATTTTTATACGTCCCAATTAAGTTTTGAAATATCCCGCCCATAGAATTTAATGCAGAGTTACCTGCCTTTACCAAAAAAAAAAAAAAAGAAAGAAAGAAAAATAAAAGAAAATTACTTAAAATGTATAAAACGACTGCAGATCCTTTCTTGAGTAATTTCGAGTTTTGTTTTTATCAAATGCAAACTTTGGGGCATTTTAATTTTTAATTTTTCCTGCTTTCAGATAATCACGCTGTTGAAATTTAACTAAATACCTTTCCTAAGGTTGTAATAACAATTATTGGCCCTTCTTACAAAGTCAATAACTGCCGAGAAGCATTCAAAACCGCGGTGTGTCGTACATTTGATTAAACAAAGACGTAAAGGTGATCGTACACGACCCTAAAGAGTTTTCGCGAAACGGATACCGTGTGTCGTGAGGAAAGTTTAACGTTAACGGTCACATCTGGATAGAATACGGAGGAAATCACGGGCTATTGCCGCAAAGCGCGGCAAAAAAGTCAAGGTAAGTTTTTTCAATGAATTGAATGAATAGAAGTAAGTTGCATGTTTGCGAATGCAACTTTCAGAATGGTTTAAGGGTAAAAGTTGGCCACAATTCGGTGCGATATCGGCATGAAATTTTGCAGCGGCTAAAAACCCTATTAGTTGATGTATTGCACAGATAAAAAAAATGTTCCCGCAACGCAAGCTCAAACGCACCGCAGTCAATTATTTTTGATAAAATATATATACTTTTTGTTACCTCTTCGTTATGTTTTTAAATGTTTATTTAAAAAGCGGAATCCAGTTGAGCCTGTATATTGACGTTGCCAAATATTTAATGCGATTTTTGATTGTGAATGTAAGTTTTACTTTGTTCATGTGTTTTTATTTTGTCACTGACATGCACTAAATTCCTTACCCCCGTCTCTCTCCATACCCTTTCCTCACGATCTGTTCAAAACAACACGCTAAACACACACGGGAAACAAAACAAGGCGTTTTTAACTGAACAATCACTAATCCACTTATTTTTTGAATATGCGTCCTTGTTCAACTGCCGTTTATAGATTTTGCGACGAGTTTTGCCCTCAATGTCGATATTTAAATCGGGCATAGGGCGACCATACTTTTTCACAACTAGTTATTTTTCATACGGAACTTTGTGAAATCCACTCGCGAAAGCCGCCAACAAGTAGAACAAATGACAAGAAAAAATATAAACATTTGCCCGATGATACGATTACCGAGAACTAACGTGAATTGAAATAATTTGCAACGCTAAACCCAACATAATCGGCCTTTTGTAACGAACCCGGCCTTGTGTTCTTCTCACTTCGCCCTTTTTGGGCTATTTTAAAGAAAAAATGCGCTGTCAGTATTCGGCGGGTGCATAGAATAGGAATGGGTGGATGGCTTGATTGTGCCCACCGTTCATTGCGCCTACTAATGTACATTATTATTGTATACCTTGAGCATTTGGGTGTACAATTAGTATAGGTCAGGTATCGATATAGGGAATATGTTGAAGAATGTTTTGCGTGACTGTCATATTAATTTCTGAAAATGTCTCTCAACGAAAGGGAACGTATAACTTTACTAATGATCAGAGGTTTTGGAGACCGACAAAGATCATTTACCGAAACAAAGCAATTTTTCAATATAACTTTTCTAAACCGACAGCCTATATCAAAATCTCCAGTTGTGAGAACAGTTCAAAGATTTGAGGAAACGGGTGTTGCAGAGATAAAGTTCGTTCCGGAAGACAAAAATCGACAACTAGTGACAAAAAAAAATTAGAGACATTACTTCACTTTGTTCAGGATCCACATTTGTCGTTGAGAAAAGCTGCTACCCAAGTTGATGTATGTTTTAAATCAATTGAAATTATTTTAAAAAACAGTAATTTTTACCCCTATAAAATAACTTTAGTCCAGGAATTATCAGAAGAGATTTCAAACGTAGAATGGAATCTTGCGAAGTAATGATGCAAGAACAGGAAGAAAATATCAATTTTTTGAATCAAATAGTTTTTTCATTTGAGGGCAACATTCATGTTAAACGGGAATGTCAATCGACATAATTGTCGTTACTGGGCTAATCAGAACCCGCATGGGATGAGAGAAATACACACTCAACACCCCCAGAAAATAAATGTGTGAGCCGGTATTATTGGCAATAGATTAGTGGGACCTTTCTTTATAGAGGGCCAGCGATGACCAATACAGTAGGACCACTATTACGACATACGTGGTTTCAGCAGGACGGAGCTCCTCCTCATTTTGGGCGAACTGTAGAAGATTACTTAAATAATACTTTTCCTAACCGCTGAATAGGGCAAAGGAGCTCCATAGAATGACCCGCTAGGTCGCCAGACTTAACGCCCCCTGGTTATTTTCTCTGGGGACAACTAAAAAATAAAGTGTATGTGACAAAACTAGCAGATCTGAACGAATTGAGAAGAAGAATTATTGAAGAATGTGAATCTATTAACCAAGAAATGTTACAAAACGTCATCGACAAATTTTATTATAACCTAGGCCATTGTCAAACTGTGGGTGGGGGACATTTTCAACATTTAATTAGATAACGACTTACTTAAATTTATTTTTGTTCTTGTAGATTTGTTATAAATTTTACTGCTTGTATTTAATTTAATTGTTATTAAATTTTTGACAAAACTTGTGTGGGCACATTTAGTACAATTTTTATGTTTTTTTACAGTTTTAACGCAAAACATTCTGGTACCAGCTTGTAAAAAGGCAAAATGTAGGCAATATCTTACCTGTTGTATTTATGTCCTTTAACTCAAATTATTTTTTAAACTAATGGGTTTAGCCATATGACATGCTTCGTAATTGTTGTTTAGAATGTTTAGAAGAATCAGAAAAAGTGATTAAAAAGGGGTCATTCCATTTAAATAAACCAAATTTTGTTTACCATGACTGTTTGAGGCACCCTGTATAATTACAGGTGTCCTAGTTTTATAGATTTTTTTAAGACCTACAACTTTTATACCGGAAGCTTTTTATATTGTGCGCCATTTTCTAAATAAAAGACCGGTCCGGGACTTTTTACACTGTGTATATCAAACAATATTTTCTTTAAAAATTAATCTGTCCGTATTAGTAATTTTCTTGACTCTCGTTCCATCACATAAAATACTCTGTACAGGAAATTGTTTTTCCGTGCTGTGACGTTTTAATCAAACTAATACCAATCATATTAGCTGAAATTTGATAGTTTATTTGTTTATGTTTGTCTTCTTCGTTTTGTTTATTCACGATATTCATCGGGGATGTGCTACTAGGATGTCGCAACCTGCCCTATCGCAATTAATAATTAATAGTCTCCCTTATTTCTTTAGAGGACCAATTTACTACAGCGTTTTAGTGGCAAATTTAATTTCGTCTTTAACAGTGATTAATTTAGTAAGGCAGACAAATTCATTTAGACGTATATAGAGAAAAATAGCTTGCTTAAATCATATTTGTTCCTCTGTAACAATAGCGAGAAAATTAACATTCAAATTTTCTTTTGAGGCATAAAAACACCGTTTTTCTTACCGACAGGTCGCAAACACAAAGCAATGATTTAATGCCAAAAAGTTATCATTCCTGTGAAACCAAACCATCCATTGTTATAGAATTCGACGCATTTTTTCTGGGAAAGGGCCATTCATTAAAATGGATAGACCTTGTGCTCTGTGACGTCACCCGGTCTATTATTTAGCGTATATTCTTTTGGCAAGTATTTATTTTATAAGTCGATTGCCTAGAATCTTTAACGATTTTAATCAATAGTTAGCGAAAAGAAGCTTTAAAGTAAACTATGGTATTATTTGCATGAATAAACGACCATTTAATAATTACTTACCTGACTATTCAAACGGTTTTTTCTACAAACGTGTTAAAAATGGAACTTTTAACACTGTCTACTAGCCTTAAAAATGTTTTTTGTTAGGGCACTAGTGCCTTAAAATACCTACTTTAAGGCACTAATGTTAAAAGTAAAATGTCAATTTCATTTAACTCTTTTAGAAAATGTGATTATTATTATTGTACAATTTTGGAAAATCAAGTGGATGAAAATGACACCCTGGAGTTTTTAGTTATTCGTTAGGTTTGACTCTATTTAGGTAAGAAGTTGGTATAACTATGTATTCAAAAAAACGTCAAAAAACATTTCTATTTTATTTATTTACACTTATATTAATAGTACAATTTGAAAAATTTGAAAAATGAATTTCTTCCTCAGTTCTGCTGTTCTTCGCGGTTGAGGAGGATTGAACAGAAACAGCAGCATGTCCAGTTGATGTTGAAGCATCATCGGCTGATGTCGTTTGTACTGTAAGCAATTTCCGGGCAATATAATTTTTATTTTCCAAGGAATCCACGATGTACCCTTCCGCAACGGTTGAGGATTTCCATCCCCCATGCCGCTTAATTTTCGTCAAATTTGCTCCAGCATCGGCAAGTAAGCTCGCAGAGGAACGGCGAAAGCAAAGAGTGTTGAATTTGGAAGTTGCAGAAATCTTGCTATAGCAGCAGGAAATTTTCCGAACGTATTAATTCCGACCGGATTTTTGGTTACATATTTTAAGAAGAGACGCCGATGTACGACATCTGCTGGACGAAGATCAGTATATTTTCGATAAAAATCCAAATAAAATGTGTTAACGATAGTGAATTACGTGGTACCTTGGTTTTGGTATCTGATATTTTAATAACTAATGAAGTCTACATATCTTCCACGTTGTCAAGAGTCAACTGACAAAGCTCCTCCTTGCGGCAGGCACCAAATACTCCTACAATCGTAGCTACTTTCATCAGAAGGTGCGCACTTTCACTGTTCAATTTCGTCTCAAGTAAAAATTTTTGATTTTTTGGCCTGGTAACCCTCTCCTTGACGCTTCAAGTAGGCAATCAATTTAAAATGTTTGCCGATATCTACGTCGTTATTTACACGTAGCATAGCTTTGATCATTGAATAATGGGACCAAAGAGAAGATGACTTCCATGCCTTTGCCTTTTCCTCAAAAAAGGCCAGGAATATGTTTTCGGAATACTTTCCAAAAACGCCTGTATTTTCACACCATTTTATAAATTTATTATGAGCAATCTCATATTGAATTCTTGATTTTCGTGGCAGTAAATCCTGTTAGCAGCTTCTTCTATGTCTTAAAGTGGATCGTTTTTTTGTATTTCTTGCATTTTTGGCAAATCACAACAGCCAGCGCTAGCGTTTTATTAAAACTGACAGGACCTTTCAAATTTTCAATTTTTCTCTAAACAAATCAGCCAACAATGATGGTTGCTAGGTTTTATTGACAAATGTGAACTAATTTAATATAAATGTACGATGCTATTAGAAAGTACCTGGATGTAAGAGATTCTAAACATTTAATTTTCAATTATTGTATGCTTTTTATTGCCGTTTGTAGAAAAAATATTGTATGATATTTGTGTTAAAAGGATTTTTAAGGCACTCTTGTAATTTCCACGTGCGTGCCTTAAAACTGTACTTTCAACACTTATATCATCAATAATTATTAATCATAAAAACTATTGAAATTATAAACAGTGCATCATATATTCATATATTATGCAAATGCTGATTTGGCAAGGACGAAAAACATCCCAAATCAAAAACAGAGGTAGCCCGAACAATTAAATTACTGTCACGAATTAAATTCATACTCCGAAACGAAAATGTCGACGTCACATAAATAGATTTCAGCCACTCAGCTACACAGCAAAAAGTTAGTTACGATGCTGCTTTGCGAATATGCTAATTTCATATCTGTTTCTGACAGGGAAGCACTTATAGACATCCCTAAGCTATAACCAATGACAAATTATGTTCAGTTTAGTGAAATTTGTCGTTTCTTTATACTAAACGAAGTATCTCTGGCTAAGAATTGAATCGATTTTTTACAATAAAATAACCAAAAATGTTAAAAAAGTTACTACAAATGTGTACCTTGCTAGATTCAGTTTCAGTACCATAAAAGTTTTTCACTAATAAAAGAAATAGGTATAGAGGTTTTTATGCCGCCACGAAAACTACCTGAAAATAACGGATTGTCATCATTATCATTTTGAAGAGACGGCCATGAAAGCACGTGCTTTAAAATAATTGAAAAATATTTTCTGACTAGTAAACGTCAATAAAGTTCTAGTTTTGATTTAATTTGTTAGTGTTGGCTAATTGGTGGTTGTTCATTTTAAACAAGATGGAAAATAAGTAAGTTAAAACTTTAAAATTTTTAATCAACCAACTCTCGCGATGTTATTTAATATTTCGTAATGTATTTGATCAGCTTAAGTGTACCGGGGGTCCAATAAATTATGTTTGACTTGTACAAATACGAGAATAGGTATACAGAACTGTTTTTTTCTACATATTATTAATGAAACGGATTATTTATGGAAATGTATTGGTATAGAAAGGTCAGTTCTATTGAAATACGAAAGTTGACATATATACAGAATAATAATAATAATAATAATAATAATAATGCCTTTATTTAATATATAATAAATATATACAAAGATCATTTTACTATGGGTGGCGGTATCCAACTAGAGCTGCTCATACAACCACCCTAATTAAGTGAAAGCCAAAATAAAGTAACAAATAAGAGAAAAAAAAAAAATCTATATCAATACATAGTTAAATTGATTGAACATAATATGTAACAAAAAACAATAAATTAATAAAATATTAATTCAGACAAAAAAATAGGCTGAATAACTTAGTTGGTGCATGGGGTACTAGACTCAGCGTAGCCTACGGTTGGCGAGGAGAAGATTCTTTACATCCCTGCAAAATGCAGCAGAGCTAGAAGCCATTCCGATATGATCGGGTAAAGAGTTAAATGCAGTTACTGCCACGTAACTAAAAGATCGCTGAAAAAATGCATGAGAATGTCTGGGTACACTATATAAATCTCTATGACGCGTTAGAAGATTGTGTAAATCAGAACGCTTAACAAGTTTATCAAAAATATATTTGGGAAGTTTGTTAATCCCAATCCTGTAGACCAGGTGGACAAGATGGAGCTCAAACCTTTCCTTAAGAGTAAGCCATCCTGATTCCGTTAAAGAAGGGGTGATATGATCAAATTTGCGAACATTAAAACTAAATCTAAGGCACGCATTCTGTAGTTTCTGTAGGCTCGCTCTATCTCTTTGTAAGAGAGCAGGCCAGTAGACAATATCACAATAGCTCAAAGGCGATAAAACTAAGGAATCGGTAAGGCGTAATTTAGTAGGTGTATTAAAAATATCGCGGTGCATATATAAAAGTTTTAATTTGGCGTAAGTTCTTTGAATAAGAGAGGAGACATGAGCTGAGAATCTTAGTTCTGAATCAATGTTCAAACCCAAGTTTTTACAGTTGTTCATAGGTTTTATCACAGTGCCATTAACGGAGATTTTAAATTGAGGATTATCAGCTATAGATGATTTAAACTTACCAAATAATATTAACTGCGTCTTTTGCTCATTTAAAACTAAATTATGGGATTTAGAGATATTTGCTATAATGTTAAGGTCCTGATTAATTTTATCCACAGACGTTGCCACATCAGAAGGTGGAAAAGAAAAGTAAATTTGAGTATCGTCTGCGTATTGGTGAGAATGACAAGACTTAAGAGAACGAGAGAAATCAGAAGTATAAATAGAAAATATTAACGGACCCAGAATACTACCTTGAGCAACACCGCTGCTGATATTTAGGGTTCGAGAAGGGCAGTTATTAATTAGTACTCGTTGCGACCTATTGGAAAAATAATTAAAAAAGAAATTTAAAGCTATATCACCCAAACCGAAATACTTTAATTTAGCCTGTAGTATATCATGACTGATTGTGTCGAACGCTTTACTATAATCAAGCAATATAAGGCAGGTACATAGGTTTTTATCCCAGGCTCTAAAGATGTCGTCAGTTATTGTCAATAAGGCAGTAGTAGTGCTATGATGTTTCCGAAAACCAGACTGGGAGGGAGGAAGAATATTGTAAGTATTTAAAAAATTAGAAAGTTGGTTCGCTACGACCCTTTCAAGGATTTTCGAAAAAGAGGGCAATATGCTTATAGGTCTATAATCAGATAGCTGATTGGGATTTGATACTTTAGGTACAGGTACAATATTAGCAATTTTCCAGCAATTAGGGAAATAGCCAGTAGAGAGACACTTATTAATTATGAAACAGATATGGTCAGTTAAATGAGGGGTTATGTAAAGTAGCATTTTTAGGCTGATTCCATCGGTGCCAATTGCATTGCTTTTTAGGCAGTTAATTATTTTGTTAACATCTACATTTGTAACCTCAGTAAACTTAAATGATTCGGCCTGAGGTAATCTCTTATTAGCGTACTGGGAATCTATAAAAGTCTGATCAGGCAAACCCACATTAGGCAGAGAATTGATAAAAAAATTATTAAAATCATCAGAATTTCCTATTTTAAATAAGGAATCTGACTGCTGAGAGTTAGAGCTCAAATTAAGATATTTTATGGTGCGCCAAAAGTTTTTGGGGTCCCTTTTGAAAGTGAATTGGAGATAAGCCTTTTTTTCCGCTCTAACAGTGATGTTAACCTGATTCCGCAACATTTTATATTGTGTCCAAGTATCATCAGTTTTATGTTTTTTATACTTGGAGAAAGCCTTATCTCTAAGCTTCATCATAAATTTCACATTGGGAGTTATCCAAGGTGCAGGAAATTTAGTAATTCTGGAAGTTTTAAGAGGCGCATGTATATTAAATAGATTTATAACATTGTTATTGAAGTACTCCACCATTAAATCGATATTTGTCAAGGAATGTATGTAATGCCAGTTAATATTACGTAGGTCGTCCAAAAAGTGATTATAATCAAAATTTGAAAAGTCCCGATAAGTTTTAAATGACGGGCTAGGTTTAGGTTTGGATATTTTAATTTTAAAGTTGACCAACTTATGATCAGAAATGTCATCCATATTTATTAGGGTCACATGCTGAACAAGATTAGTATCTGAGCATACTAAAACATCCAGAAGGGTATGGGTTACGTCAGTGACACGAGTAGGGTCTTTAACACATTGGGATAATCCATATTTGTTAAATAAGCTATTTAGAGACAAGCTACTTGGACAATTGGGGTTGCTAAGATCAACATTAAGATCTCCACCAAAAGCAATAAAGTCAAATTCAGGAATGACGTTAACCAAGGTGTTTTCCAACTCATCTATACATTCATTTAAATTAGAGTTTGGAGGTCTATATAAAGTACCCAGACACAGTCGCCTTCCACCCGTCTTGATTGATATCCAAAGTTGTTCCAAAGCGGCATTGCCATGATTAGTATTGATTAAAGAATATTTAAAGCATTTTTTTAAATAGAAGGCGACACCCCCACCGCGACCATTACGATCACTTCTAATTATGTTAAAACCCTCAATACCAACACCATTATCACCCACATCCGCGTTGAGCCAGGTCTCCGAGAGACCGATCACATCAAAAGAATGTCCCAAAAAGGCGTTTTTAATTTTTGAGGCTTAGAAGCTACTTCTCAGGTGTCTTGATTTTTTTAAAACCAGGTAGTTATAGATAAAAAATAATGGAAGATTTTCATCTAAAATTTTCGTAATGTTTTTGAGTGATTTTAGTGCACTAGGTGTTCCAAATTATGTTGGAGTTTAGCAAATTTCATCATTAATGGCAATACAATAAATGGATAATTGTTTTACAGATTTTGAAATAAGAATAAAAATTTATTGGTAAAGAAGGGCCAATTCTGTTCAAATACGAAAATTTACATTAAGGTTTTTTGTCCCATTTTTGTTAGTTCATTTTATACAGGGTTGAAAAAAAGTCATGTCAAATTAAAAATTAAACCAATTTTTCATAATAATGAAACACAGCGATGTTACTTTAATATTTTGTAGGGGTTTTGGGCTTTGCTTAGGCAAAGTGCTTTTTTTTATGTGATGAAGATTTCTTGTTGTGTAGGTTTTTCATAGATTTCCTTTTGCTCGTCTTTTCGACTTATTACTATGTTGTTTTCGTGTAGGGTGTAAAAAAAAGTCCTGTAAAATTATAATTTCAAATATAATTATAATATGTTCTGTCATCTTATACAATAGCGTGATGTTACCCGATATGCTTTAACGTTCTTGTCAGTTTTTAGTGTACCGGGTGTCCCTAATTAGGGTTGAGTTGAGCTAAATTACTATTAAAAATGGATAAATATTTTTAAAATATAAAATTATAGAGTGTTGTATGACTTGGAGGTTTTCAACGATTTCTGCCTTAATGAGGATTTAAAAAACGATTCTAAATTAAAAACAAAATGTGTCGTTAGATGAATGTTTTCATCTAAAATGTTTCGAAACATTTTTGGCCGCTTTTACTGTACCCGTTGATTACTGCACCAAATTATTAGGTAATTGAGCTATTCAGAAAACAATATTTAATATTTCCTTTATTAATATTGAAGGAGTGTGATCAAAAAAATTAAACATTATGTTAGTAATGTTTTATTTTATTTATTAAATTAACAATCTTTATTTTATTTGAATTTTTAAGTGCACTACATGTTTGGTCGCAGAGGGAACCCGGTTGCATCTAGCTAGGTAAACACGTAGGTGACACTTATATACAAGGAGTTATTTAAACACCTTGGGTTCGTCCCGCTAGAGTTTCGCAAACACTGAATATGTGTTTTGCATATTGTCAAGTAGTAATTTAATCGGGAATTGCCAACGAGGGATTTAGAATATGTAGAGGGTGATTTTCTAAACAGGTTTGAGGTAAACCCTTATAGTAGGTTATAGGGGGAAAATAAACGTTATGGTTAAAGTGGATCTTCGGCGAAGTGCCCATTTTTCGGTGCTCCGATAGTTTACAAGGAGTATTCTTGCCACTGATTTCGATTGTTTCAATTAAGTTTAGTTAATCTATACTACCGATTTATGCGATGGAGGGAGTGGATAAAATATTGGCATTGTTACTGCCAGTGGTTTCAATATTTCATGGCATGGATATATATGTTATCAGTTCGTTACTACTCTAGTAAACCGAATAAATAGTATTCATACTTATGTTTTATATTATAAATAGCTACATAATATTTAGTAGTTACAGATTTTGGGTGAACTAAATATGTTCATTAAATATTTCTTGCAACCAGTCGCACTGTGTCCTATCTCCCTTCATGCTATTTGTCATTTCGCACAAATAATTTCGCTTGCAATCGTTATCACAACCCCATTGATGAGCCAAATCTGAGTTACGGTACATGAATCTAAAAAAAAAAATAAAAGTATAATATTAATAAATGCCCTCGAATACGGCCTTTAAAAGCTATAAGCCCTAAAAATCTCTCAATTCAAGAAAAATCCAAAAATATCTTACATATGATAATCGTAGAGCAACGAATGGTTAGAAGCCATTCTCGGCAATAGTTCACTGAATTCTGACGCAGCCAAACTTTTCACCCCATACTGTTCTCTGAAAGAGTACAGCTTGAACCAATTTGGCGTTTCGTCTTTGTTTAAATTCGCCTCGGTCAAGTTAAATATCCACTGATTGGAGTCTATCACATCCTAAAAATTAAAAAATATTTTTAATTCAATGATGTCAAGAATTAGTCACAGTCTGAGCTCATTAGAAAATAGTTATTTAGAAAGGACAACAGATAACCTAGAAATGGTCTAACCGAGGGTAAACTGCAGAAAAAACTTTGTACACTAATTCCCATAAGTAAAGGGCGGAATATAATATGCACTTAAATTTAGCCAAAATATGCGCATATACAGGGTCGTTGGTATGTATGGAAACGATCGATAAAGTAAAACAGTTAAGCAAAAATATTTAAGACAAAAGTTTTATGGTTTTGTGAAGCCTATTGGAATTAAAAAATATAAGTATACAGGATGAGTCAGAAAGCCGTAGAGGAATAAAGTTACCTTTTTTTAATAGAACATCCTATATCTTAGAATATTTTTGGATTTTACATAAAATTACAATTATTTTTTATTAAGTGCATTATAGGTCTAAACCTTATGGCTTCCGAGATATCCACTTTTCAAAAATGACATTTTTGAACCTTAACTTTAAGAGCTTCTAGCTTTATAACGATACGCTATAGAGCAAAACGGCTTACATGTCCCTATCTTACTTTTCTATTATCTTCCCGAAAATACCAACTTCCGGTTAAATCGGTACTATATTTCCGGTTTTTCAGCTAGGTACATCCGGTTTATCGGAAGTTGATACTTTTAGAAAGAGAGTTAAAAACTAAGATAGGGATATGTAAGCCGTTTTACTCTAAGACGTACCGTTAGAAAGCTAGAAGCTGTCAAAATTTAAAAATGTCATTTTTCAAAACTCAATTTCTTGGAAACTATTAGGTTTATACTTATAATGCACTTAATAAAAAATAATTGTAATTTTATGCAAAATCCAAAAATATTCTAAAGCATAGAAGTATTCCAATGAAAAAAAGTTACTTTATTTCTCTAAGGCTTTGTGACTCATCCTGTATACTTAACTTTTTAAAATTCTAATAGACTATAAAAAACTCTAAAACTTCTGTCTTAAATATTTTTTGCTAGCTGTTGTACTTTAAGAAATAATCGACCGTTTCCATACATATCAACGACCCTGTATATGCCTTGTCTGCCTTTAAAATATGCAGTTATATGCATCTTTTTGACCAAATATGCATACTGGTATGCAATATTTCTTAATTTATTATAGAAAAATAGGGTAAAGAAACAAACACACTGGGTTCTAAAAAAGATGTTTATTTAAAAAAATTGCAAAAAAAAAACAAAGAAAAATAAAAGTAAAGAATTTTTTAACCTGAAATTTTATAAAAGGCATTTAATACTAAATATTTTTTAAAAATTTCAACTAAAGAGGATCGTCTTCTATCAGTAAAAATATGTTTATACAAAAAGAAGCTTCTTTCAACATCTACTGATGATGGCTAGAGGACAAAGTTCTCACATATATACATACATAAACTAGTGAATATTGGAGAGTGCAGCAAATGAAAGAGTACTCTTTAAAGTTATTCCAAGCTATCGAAAATCATATATTTCATTTCCATCCTCAGGGAGAAACTTTGTTGAGATTGTTCATAAGGATGTTTATAGAATTTATTTTATTTTTTATTTATTTTTATTTATCGTTTATTATCCAACAGGTAGGAAACCTACCTAATAATAAGATAATTTATCAGTAAATGCCACAACATAGTATTAAAGTAATTAATATACCTAAATTAAGCTAAGAATCAAACCAATCAAACTAAACCAAAAGGTATCTACTTAAAACTAAATACTCAACAAACTGAGCATTATTAGTACATGACAATTTCATTCATTATAAATGTGTGTATATATAGACTAGTTTTAAAAAAGGAAAAACAAGAAATTTTTGTAATGGTTTGACAATGTTACAGTATAGTAGTAACAATAAGTGGAAATTAAACAACTCGACGCAAAGTAAGGCGTGCTGCTGTTTTCTTAAATGTATCGAGGGTATTGCCAAAGATATCAAGATCTGAACCAGCCCCAATGTTGTTGAAGTTGTTACAAGCCTGATATAATGGTGCTTTTTTCTCAACATTTGTATATGGTACATTAAGGTAGAACTGATCATGCTGTCTAGAGCGATATGCCGGAATATTAAAATTAATCTGCTGAAGTAATTTAGGGCAGTTTATTAGATTATTAGTTAGCTTAAATAGAAATATCAAAGAGAAATATTTTCGATTATCCTCCAAGGAACTCATATCAAAGCGCTCGAGCAGAGTGACGTGGTTAAAACCCCTGACTGGGTAGTAACCATCTATCTTGAGGCACAGAAACTTCAAGAATCTTCTCTGTACATACTCCAATTTGTCTATATGGATTTTGTAATTTGGAGACCATATTAAAGATGCATAATCCAATTTCGATTTTACAAGGGCAGTGTATAAAACTTTTAAACAGGTCACATCGTGAAATGATTTAGGGGAGCGCATTAGAAAACCTAGAGCTCTTAAAGCTGATTGGGTTGTGTCTTGAATGTGTTGGGAAAACGACATTTTTTTATCCATATATACACCCAAATCCTTAATACCATCACACCTCTCCAAATCCATCCCATCTAATCTATAGTGGAAGTTAAAGTCATCGGGTTTTAAAGAAAATGTTACCTGTTTACATTTACCTATGTTTAGGGGTAGTTTGTTCCTCATACACCACTCGCATATCGTGTCTAAATCCTTTTGAAGTTCAATGCAGTCCCTGGGATCTGAAATTTGGCGAAATATCTTGAAGTCATCGGCAAAGAGCAGCCTCTCACTCGTTATGTTTGTTGTAATGTCATTAATAAATATTAAGAAAATAAGCGGAGCCAGGTTACTGCCCTGCGGTGCTCCACTTGTAGCGACGAATATGTCCGATCTGTAGCCCGAATACTCAACAAATTTATGTCGATCTGCTAAATAGGATTTAAAAAACTGAACCAAGCCCTCGTCAAAGCCCAACTCCCGCATTTTTCTTAGCGTTATGCCATGGTCCAATCTGTCAAACGCCTTAGAGAAGTCTGTGAAGATCGCATCCACCTGATTCCTATCATGAAACGATTGATAAATGAATTGTGTGAAACATGCTAAATTTGTCACTGTAGATCGTTGATGATAAAAACCATGTTGCTCTGAGGAAATTAGATTTTTGATTTGATAGAAAATGCGCTCGTATACAGACATCTCGAAGACTTTAGCAAAGTTCGAAAGCAATGCAATCGGTCGATAGTTAGTAATAAGATTGGACTGACCTGACTTTAATATGGGGCATATACGTGCTATCTTCCACAAATCTGGAAACTTGTAGGTTCTGAGAGACAGATTGAATAAAAAGCAGAGCGGCTTAGCCAGGACATGGGCAGAATCTTTAATGATAAATGCTGGAATCTGGTCTACACCAGAGGTTAATTTGGGCTTTATTCCTTTGAGAGACTTGAGCACCTCCTCCTCGTTTAAGCATTTTAATGATATATTTTGACATATTCCGGGTTCTGGGTTAGGAGCTTCATAGTCATCATTGGCAGGTGAAAACACACTCTTAAAGTATCTGGAGAACGACCGCACAATACTCTCGGGTGAGTCCAGCTCAGTCTCGCCATCCAGCATGGAACACGGAATTCGTGATTTCCTTTTTTTATTTTGAATAAATTTCCAAAAGTTTTTTGGATCATCTTTGATAGAGTTTTGAATTGAATTTATGTAATTTCTGTAAGTCTTGTTTGTTAGCTGTTTTGTATATGACCTAGCCATGATAAATCTTTCGTAATAATATTCCAAATGGGTGGATTTCCACTTTTTATGCAATGCTGACTTTTCTTTTATACTTTGAATTAAATCCCTTGTGTACCAGGCTGGATAGGAGTACCCCGATTTTCTCAACCTTAGGATGGGAACTGAACGATCAAACACATCTGTTAGCTTGGAGTAAAAACATTCAACTGCTGCATCAATATCTTGTAAAAGATAAAGATGCTCCCAATCAATATCCAATATTAAATTATAAAGAAGAGCAAAGTTGGCCTTACCAAAATTGTACCTTTTATTTGAGGTTGTAATAGGAAAATTTTTTTGAGGTAAGCGACCTGCGACATGCAATGATATTTGAAGGGCCGGGTGATAGGCATCCTCCAGAACCAGTGGTGATGTTTCCCTGGAGACTTCACATGGAACATTAGTTATAACAAGATCAAGCATGCTATTAAATCTATTTGAGACATTATTTTGTTGTGTGAGATTAAATAGGGTCAAAAATTCATGCAAAGTAGAGAGTTTAGTATTTAAATTAATATTATGACTTACCTCCAATGGCTGAAAATGTGTATTAAAGTCCCCAATCACGACAGTTAATATAGGACATGCGAGAAACGTGTTGAAACCCAAGTCAATTACAATTAAAACCAAAATCTGGAGACAATACTAAAAACATTGTATATGGACGTAGAAACACACAATTTAAAATAAAATCTAAATTTTGATGTTCACATTTTGAAAATTCGTTACTTAATTTGAAATTATGGAATTATTTAGCGGGAAAACATGACTTGCGTGTCTCCATTTTAAGTGACTAATGATGTGATTGGAAATGAAATAATATATGATTTCCGAAAGCTTGGAATAACTTTAAAGAGTACTCTTTCATTTGCTGCACTCCCCAATATTCACGAGTTTATTTCTTAACTAGTCAGCAACGACTACCCTCTCGATATACATACATATTTATACGTCATGTCTACTGATGTAATGGAACAATACTGCAACTTAGGTAGTAAAATATAAGGCCAAGATACAACTTCGTTGGATGGTTTACCTTCATAAATGCTTTTTACTGCAGTTAAGTATTTAAATCCTTCATTCTTTTTTACAGTTACATCCGATTTCTTCCTTGTTCCTCTGCCACAAGCATCTGTGCTTTCATCGACAATAATGTAAAAATTCTTATCACCCAGTGAAGCTCTAATTTCTTCTAAAACTGTTTCGTATACTGAATGAACATTCTTCTTTCTAAGCATGGATTCGTCATGAACGGTTTGTTGATAGTATTTTTGCAAAAATCCTCTAAATTGCGGATTTTGCAATTTAAATCACATTGGCACATTGCCTATCATCGTTCAAAATCTCGTTCGAAATTAACTCCACTGCTATATCGTCCTCATTACTAATATTCTTGGAATATCTTTGTCAATCTATTTTTCTTCCGGATCCTCTTTAACTTCAATGTCGGCTTCTTTCTAATTTGTAACTTCGATTTTTTGTGCCCGTCTTATTAATAGAATCTACATGTATTTCCAGTCGTTGTCTTTTACTTATGGCATTTCCAATAGCTTCTTCGACTGTAGCTTTTATATTCAAATTACCAATTTCTTCGTCACTTAGTATATTTCCATCACACCAATAATCACCTTTTAAATTACTGAGATTATTATTTGTTCCACATTGATTTAGTGGATAATTGCAGCTAGCTAAATAAATACCTACAAAATGCGTTTATAGCTAACCCAGTGGCGGGTCCAGAATTTGTCCATACCCACATTGAACTGACTGAAGACATAATTCTTCAAAAATTTTTCAAAAAACCTCGAAAATTCACTGAGAATTGAAAATTTTTGTAACTTGCTTTTTAATGTTGAGTAAATCATGTCATTAATAAATGTATGAAGTTTTGAGATTTTCTATTAAAAAGTTATACCCAATTGTGATTTCCTACGACAATCATGACTATAGAATTTTTCGGTCCGGAACGAAATATTGTATGGGACAGCATACCATAAAAATTGAAAACTTCAATTTCGCCAGGAGGGGGGGGGTCCGTACCCGAAACTCCCCCCCCCCCCCCCCGTGGATCCGCCACTGAGCTAACCAAAATGATAGACTGGTATAAATCTAAACACAAACCAGCTAGGAATAAAGGAACTAGGGAGGATGCGTGCGTAATTTTATGCGACAAGATATTTGCGCGATTTATCAGTTTCTGCCACTAATTCCTGAAGATTGTATACTAAAATTCCCTTGCCGTTTTTACCCCTCGAGTTTGACTTAACTCAAGACAACAAAAAATACTCCTCGCAATAGATCAAAACACTCGTCTTAAGAAGCGATTCAAATCTTGCAACGCTTATTGAACTGTGAATAAGGATATACTTACAAAATTGGAATTATCCACACTAACGGTTCTGAAATTCGGATTTGATTTATCGCAATCCAAGGAAGCTCCGTTTATAGCTATACTTATAGCTTCCGTGGTGTTTTTGGAGCTATAATATACCATAAATTGGTCTTTGTGTGTGTGACCGTTAAATTGTGCTGAAATTGTGTTTGAAAACCTAAAAAAAAATTTTACGGCTTGATAAATATCCTCCCTTAGATGATTTCGTGTGCATAATAAAGTGTTACAGAGAGAACCTTAGACATTAAGTTATATAGTCTATTATTCACTAGCTACTGCATGATATAGACTAAACCCTGTATTTATTTTCATTACAGATTGTCAGTCGCTCAGACAAACATTTCTGACATATCCCTAGAAACGGAAGAGTTTATTATAATTTATTATCACTTCGCGCGAGTTTTTTGCTATTTACACGCAGATTATCAAACTTAATGGCAAACTGATAACTAAATTTACCGTGTTTTTTTAGTTATTGAGATTTATCAATGTTATCGTCATGTTTTCGTTGCGATTCACCGACCCAACTAATCTTATCGAAACAGAAACGTCGGAAAAGCAACATTATAATATAATTTATTTTAATTGTGGATAACTTTATTTATATAGAAAAAGTTAGGCAGAAATTAGTCGAATTTACTTACACCCATCTATACAGGAATCTCATGCATTTTACTCGGTATCACCAACGAACATTAACAGTCTTGTTAATGTTCGTTGGTATCACTAACCTTTCTGGTTCTGTGGCGTGCCTTTGTTGTATGGTTCTGTTAGGTATAGGTATATCAAAAAACAACGATATATAGATACCTACCATATTTCAATTTCTTCAGGTGATCGTTATTAAACCGGGCGCAAGAAAATTCGACTAATTTTCACCTGTTTCTAATTCACTGGTTTCCTCTGTAAATGAAACTGTTACCTTTCGATTATTTTGTGATATTCTCTGCTCCACACGTTCAAAAGATCTGATTTTCCGCTTGGAATGTGCGACAAGACATGAACAATTTCATCGTTGTCTTCGGCATCTTTCAGCGTCTTGGCAAACCACGCTAGTTGGCCCCAGGGGTCTGTGTCGTTGTGTATGAGCCACCTTAGAAATGTAAGATTAATGTGATCACGCTATACAGTCATGGAGTAAGTATGACTTAAGGGTCAATTTGCATACCTAAAGTATACCCATCAATTTTATGAATCCACTAAATTAAGTGCTGAAAATTATCTCCATTGGCTATGATGCAACGTTCTACTCGTCGTTTTTAAGATGATTAACAAAATAAAAATTAAAATTATGATTTCAACACCCTGTATTTTAGGAACTATACAGTGTGTGTATCAAGTCTGGAAACGGCCTAATAACATCACAATTTATTGGCCGCTTTAAACCAAATTTGGTACAGTTGTGTAAGAGGATCTGACGCACCGAATGACAATATTGGCGTTGTTGCCAGCTTTTTAGTTTGTCTGGAATTCGAACGAATTTTATATTTTAAAATATAACACCCTGTATATTCTTTCATTTATAGTTTTTACTTTAAATTTGTTACACTTTTGGTACTTTGTTTCTAATATCAGTAGTTTTCGAAATAACAACGTGTTTTGAAAATATCAACAAATTGTGTTTTATTTATTAATACATAAAACACCAGTTCAGTTTTGATGTAAAGTCATAAAAGCTGTCATTTTTTACATGTAAAAATGTCTTTAACTGAAAGTGAAAGAATTACAATTCTTATGATAAGAGGATATGGCGATAGGTCAGGTCTTACGAAGTGGTTAAAAATCTATTTAATGACGCATTTCCAAACCGAAATCGAATTTCAAAAGCAACTGTTCTAGAAACTGTCCGACGGTTCGAAGAAATTGGAGATTGTAGAGATATGCGAAGATCAGGACGACCAGCAGTAGTAGATGAAAAGAAAAGTTTAGAAATTTTACAACATGTTGTAGCAGCTCCTGTTTCTTCATTAAGAAAAATTTCTCAAAGTGACGTCTGCTTTAAATCCGTCCATAATGTTTTATTAAAACATGAATATCACCCTTTTAAAATACATGTAGTTCAAGAGTTATCAGAAGATCATCATGAGCGAAGAATTTAATTTTGTGATATTATGATGTCAAGGTTTGACCAAAACGACTAGTTTTTCAAATTTATAGTATTTTCGGACGAAGCAACATTTATGTTAAATGGTAAAGTCAATAGACACAACTGTAGGTTTCAGGCAAATGAAAATCCCCACTGGATGAGAGAAGGACATACACAACGCCCTGGAAAATTGAATGTGTGGGCTGGGCTTCTGGGTAACCACAAGATCGGTCCATTTTTTATTGACGTAAATTTGACATCACAACTTTACCTTGAGCTCTTGGAAACGCAAGTAGTGCCTACTATACGAAATGTGATGGGTTCAAATTATACAAGTACATTCTTCCAACAGGACGGAGCTCCTTCCCATTTTTGTCGAAACGTGCGCGAATTTTTGACCAACACTTTTTCGAATAGGTGGATCGGTAGAGGAGGTACAATCGAGTGGCCACCTAGGTCCCCTGATTTATCGCCTAACGACTACTTCTTATGGGGACACTTGAAGAACAGAGTTTTTACCACAAAACCTCAAGATTTGGCCGATTTGCAGCGTTGAATTTTGGATAAATTTGAATTAATAACGCCAGAAATGATTTACAACACAATTGAAAAAAATTATTTTCAATTAGCACACTGTCAAAGCTGTACAGGGAAAACAGTTTGAACATTTATTATAAAAAATATATTTTTTCTAAATTGTACTCGTTATTTCGAAAACTACTGATATTAGGAACAAAGTATGTTATACCAAAAGTGTAACAAATTTAAAGTAAGAACTATAAATGAAAAAATATACAGGGTGTTACATTTAAAAATATAAAATTCGTTCGAATTCCAGACAAACTAAAAAGCTGGCAACAACGCCAATATCGTCATTCGGTGCGTCAGATCCTCTTACAGAACTGTACCAAATTTGGTTTAAATCGGCCAATGAATTGTGATGTTATTAAGCCGTTTCCAGACCTTATACACACACTGTATATGTTTCGATCTACGTTAATATGAAGTCCCGAGGAAAAGCTGTATATGCCTATAAAATTTGATGTGAAAAGAGGTGTAGGCAGAGCAGTCGGCTTTGATCTCTGATTGAGTGTCGATTTTAAAGGTTTTTACACATTTTTGTTCAGCTTGCTTACCAGTTTTCTATGTAAGCCACGTTACTATTTATGGCGATGATTCTAAAGCCTGTCTTCGGGGATACGGTGTAAAATCCTCCTCTCATAAGGTCCTCTTGTGCATCTGTAGGCAGCCACTCTGAGGATTCCGACACTAACACTTCATAAAGCCAATCGGTCGACAAGTCTTTATCCAGGTTGTCGCCTATAGCGTACCTAAAAAAATATTATTTGTTAACCAGACATTTTATCAACCCATTTTTTTTTATATAGTTACTCGTTCAATGGCGAGGGTTCGTGGTTTCCAAGGATGGAGTATATGGGTTTGTCTTTGAATGCGGTTTTCATTTTCGAATATAACAATTTTAGATCTCTGGTGTTGTTTTCAACCGAGGTGGACCACACCCGGTGACCTACTAGGTCTCCCAAAACATAGACATAGTCGAAATCCTAAAATAAGATAAAAATATTCGTTTTATCGGAAAGTTTCTGTGTTATCCACAAACGGCTTACTTCTTCGCTGGCTTTTCTTATGGTTTCATCAATCAAAGCCTCGGATGTATCAGTGTTTATGTACTCGGACCAGTACCCGCATGCTGTACCTTCATCAGCATTCCCATCTGCTTGGTCGTACTGACAACATACAGGTGCTCCACAGTCTTTTAATTTCCCAGGAGTGTAGTTAGGATCAAAGTGCATGTCGGACAGTAGAAGCACGTTAAAAGTAGACTGTGGGTTACTTTGGTTCTGGAAGTAATATCCAATTAACAGATTAACCTTACAATCTAAGAGTAGTTATTGCATTTTGTATGTTTGATTCAGGGTCCCCGGTAAGTAGGTATGTGGTAAAAATTCGTAAACGCGTAGGAAGCGTCAAAATAACTCTATTATATTTTAATAAACTTTTAAATATTACTGCATTAGAATTGAAATTCTTTCAACAAAATTTAAATACCCTATTACATGGCAAACTAGAGCTCAGATATTTAAGCAACGAAGTGTCTCTAATAATCTAATAATTTTGGTAATTGGTGGATATGTCGAGGTGGACCTACTTTATGGCCACCAACGTCTCCTGACCTAAATCCATTAGATTTTTTTTTGTGGCAATCTTAAAGGACTTCTATATTCAACGCCAATAAACACGAGAGAAAAGTTGCTTGACATGGATAAGTCATCATTTCCATCAAATTTGTATTGTAATTTATCGATACCAATAAAAAGCTAAAGTAATTATTTCGCAAATCCTGTAATTATACTGCTTTTGTAGATTGATCAAAAATTATATTTTTTGGAGAAAACGAAGAGTGCATTTTTTAAAGAAAACTGCTCTAGGTTTGTTGGGGGTCTAATTTTTTCCGGCTTGATTTACACGGGCAAGTAAAAATGTTACAAGTTTATATCTGAGAGTACTTCCAAAAACAGTGCTAAATTCGGTTTGGTTGAAAATTGCCTGAAAGTGAAAAATGCAAGTATGTAGGATACGGGGTGTGTGGACAAAACTTCATAATGTTAAATTAAAAGTAAAAATTGGTTTCTGAAATACGCAGCAAGTTTCTTAACTGATTTGGATCTTCATTTCTTAATTAGAATAACAACATCACATAGGCACCAGAAGTAAGCCTTCTGGCAATCCAGTCTTTAATATTCTTTTTTAAGATTGTTCTTTAAGTTTTATCCGCGACAATAGGACGTCAGCTGCTGCTGCTGCTGCTGCACCTCTCTTTCTACAAGACACTCTCACAAACTATACCACAATGACTTGCTGGATGTAAGCAGCAATTGCAGCAAGTAATGTTTGTATAACAGTTGCTGAGAGAAACTGTCCTAACTATTTGATTAAAAATTAAAAAATATATGAGGCACTAGGTTAATTTTGACGTCCCCTATACGCTGCCCAATTTTTGACATACCTGGCGCCCTGCCTAGTTAATAAACTTTTTCCAAATTTGAAATTCTAAGATCAGTTGCAAGAATATGAGAAGTAAAAAAACCTACCTTTTTGGGTACAGTCTCGCCTTCGGGTATGTCAACGGTCCATTCGAACGTGGTAGAATCGCAACCTGAATTTTGCAAGATTAAGTCACATATCCTTTCTCCTTTAAGATCTGGGTTTTGATCCGCAATATATACAAAAATAGGCTAAAAATATGTTACGTTAGTATTGACAATAGTTTGATTCCTAAACCGGTTTGAATACTTTTTCACGTTTACTTACAACATTCCTATCAATGATTCCTCGACAAACTTCTCCACTCTGAATACCGAAGATGGTACATACAGCCGCGGCTTCCAAAGCTAACATGTCCATGGAAATGTTGTTTCGTCTTTCATCCAGCAAAAAGTTGACCACAGTATAGCATAGCGAGCAAGTGGAACTATCTAAAAATGGTTAGCCTTTAGATCGCGTAAATTATAAATTTTCCAGGGACGTAAATCGTAAACAGTAAACTCAATCATTTCATTAAAATTGTGAAGTGTTATGCTTATTATTAATTGCATCTTATTCAGGAAAATTCAGAGATCAGCAGTCATATCATATAACTGCCATCTTTAGATTAAGTAAATGTAAGCTTGACTGCACCTGGTAGCACCCGATGGTAGAATTGTAGTTTCTAATTTCTTCAGTATTCACCTGAAGATGTCTTGAGAATACTGAAGATATTTACCAGTTGTAACGTTGTGATAATATAAATAAAGAGAACGGGATTTTAAAACATGTCTATCATTCATAACACATCGTTGTCTCTAACATTTAAACGAATCGGTATCAAATAGTGTTGTAGATTTTTTGAGTGTCATCGTTGTCTTGCCTACTCTTTTTGTTGTTTCAATGGAGTTTAGTTAAACTATACCTTTAATTGGCTTAATGTATTCATAGTATGGTTCAGAGGGATTTGTCGCTTCAAATATGTGGGGTTTCTGTACTTTTTGCAAAATTTCGTTTAGGAATGGCAGATTTCTTGTTTCTTGATACTCTTGAAGATCTTGCTTCAACTGTATAAGATATTCTGTAAAAAAAAAAAAATTTAAAGAAGGAAATATGTGTACACTGGGTTATCAATTAAGCAGCAATATCTCGATAAGCATTGGTCATACATTTTCAGGAGTTATCTTTGCTGGTGAACTCGTAATGGGAAAACACTGGACATTATTTTTACAGTTGTAGGTACAATTAAATTAAAAAGTCAAATTATTTAAAAAATTGCTTCATTACGGTACTACTGTCTTGATAACGGGAATCGAAAGCTTATCCATTTTTGCGGCAGTTTTGTCCTAGTTTTTTTTGTATATTCGATAATAATGATGAGGAAGCGTTAAAAATTGTTTATTTTGCTTCCATTATTAACAATTCTAGGTATGGGGGAGGATTTATCGTATTTGCATCTATGATGGTCAAGTGCAAAAACAAGATGATTTCTTGTGTCTCTTGGTGGACGCGAAAGTTAATTCGATGTAAAATATCTGGGCATTTGATTATTTCTTTCACTAATTCAAATAGGAAATATATATCAAATTTGATTCTACGTTGAGAAAGTTGAGAGTCGAAATTCAGTCTCCGCCTCAGACCATCATAGGAGTCAACAGGTATGAAATAGTTCTAACAAAATACATGACCTAACAAGAGTTTTGTAAATCGTATTCGAGCTGTTAATATTCTGAGAATCTCTAGTATTTCTGCAAATAAATCCCATTAACTTTAATGATTTGTTGACAATGTACTCATGATTAATATGGAAATCCAATTTAACATCCAAGTGAACACCTAAATCACACACAGTGGTAACTATTTCCAAAATGCAATAATTCAATTTTATAGTCAGAGTTAAGTCGATGCATTTTGCGATGAAAAGTAATTATTTTGCGTTTTTTAATTGTTAGGCCCATTTTATTTTTGACACACCACTTTAAGTCTCCCTGGATTCCCAAATCATCATAAACTGACTGAACTATTGCAAACAATTTTAAGTCATCAGCGAAAAACCAGGACTGAGAAAACAAGATTTCCAACTTTAAATCGTTAATGAGGATTATAAACAAGTAAGGACCCAAATGTCTACCCTGTGGCACACCAAATGTAACGGATATCTCCTGTGAAACAAATCCCTTTACTTTAACAAACTGTTTTCTATTACTCATACAAGATATTAACCACTTAAGTAAGGCTCCATAAAAACCAAAGCACTCCAGTTTATGTGCCATGATTATTAACAATGTCAAATGCCTTGCTAAAATCCGTATAGACAGCGTCAACTTGGTATCCACTTTCCAAGGCATCCGACAGCGTTTGAGCAAAATTCATCATATTTGTAGCCGTTGATCTACCCCTACAGAAGCCGTGCTGTTCCCGAGCAGTAGAAGACGTCACCGAATATGATTACACACTATCTTATCAAAAAGTGTAGGAATTAAACTCAAAACAGAAATCGGTCTGTAATTTTTTGCATTCGATTGACTACCAGACTTAAATATAGGAGTTACAAAAGCGTACTTTCACTGCTGAGGAAAAACACCACTCTCAAGTAAAAGCTTAAAAAGCAATCATAAAAGCTTTGACAGAGAATAAACATGGTTGACCAAAAACCTTCGAGTTACGCCATCAACGAGATTCAAGTGCCAATCACTATTATCAGTGTAATTTGTCAAATTGGGGTGTAATCTATGCATCTAAATAATAAGAAAAAACTCAAATGTTGTTATCTAATATTCATTTGTTTTCAAGTTACAGCGTTAAATAAAATTATAATATTGTTAAACCAAAATATCCAACAATAACATTGTTTTAAATAAATCATTGGTTTAGTAAATTTTGAAAAATACTGCCATTGACTTCCAAACATTTCCTGCTTCATTTACGAAGGGCGCGCGTGGATCTTCTAATTGATTCGTGCCTTCCTTTAATATTGAGTACAGCATTTCTAATGCGTCTAATTAATGCATCCCTAGTATCTACTTTTACTTTGTAAACCTCAGTTTTTAACCAACCCCATAAATTGTAGTCCAATGGCGTGAGGTCTGGCGATCTAGGAGGCCAACTAGTTGGCCAATAGGACCACCGCGACCAATCCAAACCCCTGGAAACCTTTTAAATATATTTTGAAAATGTGACCTAAATACTTCCACTATTGACTGCCCGTCCAAATCTATACAGCTAGGGATATCGCTGCTCCCCTTCCTTTAAGTCAAAAACAAAATTCCAAAACATTTTTACGTCATAAAGAATGAATCATTTTCAACGTTTTGAATATCAGTAAGATAACAAATATGCTTTAAAAGATTACATTGTGATCTCAAGAGAGAAAATAATGTAGGTTAGTAAGTACCTATTAGGTTTTACTTAGATCTGTTTAGTTGATAGAATAAGTACACTATGAACATTTTAATTAAACTAAATTGTATTTGTAAATAGTGGATACCTTTATGGGAGCATATCCTGTTCGTATCCCAAAGAAAATAAATAAATAAATAAGAAATATTAAAACGCGGTTTTCGCCAGAATATAGCTATTTTTTGCTCTTCAAAACTATGATACAAAAGGGATACTGTACCGTTTAGCTTTTCTAAGCATTTGAGAAAAACGAGTTAGCGACTTTAACTAAAATAACAACTTTTTAAATAATTTGGATTTTTAATTATATTTTAGCAGTTATGACCTATAGCGGCAATTATGCAACTTTAAATATAATTTCCAACATTTTTTTCTGCCGGTTTCCTTATAAAAATTTTTTTACTGAATATTTTTGACCAATACTTTTTGGGATAAATAGCCTTAGTGGATTACCTAACATAATACGCAGATCATACCTTCTTAAAGTATGATAAAATAGTATTTTTAAATTAAGAGACAATTTAATTTTCTTGATACCAGTTTTCAATAAATAAGGCATTTACCTTATTATCATAATATATGAAATTGCTATCTGAGCAGAAATATTTCAAAATAGTGTAGATTTATCTAAAGTATGTGTTAATATAATAAAGGATTACCTTCATCACTGACCACACCAGTAGCCACAAATGCCAAAAGCACAAGCAGACGTATTTCGTTCATTATTTCTTCTTCTTAATACTCGAGTTTTTCTCAGACTTAATTAAAATTTAAAAAAAATAGATAATCTGTTCAAGGCAGGTGGCGATTGTGATTTTATCATGCACTTGAATAAAATAGATGCGTATTAGAAGTACTTCAGAAAATTAGGAATTTGAGGCAGAATATACAGGACGATGTTTAAATTCCAAAACATACTGGGATGATACAGATGGCATTAAGAAAACATCTTTTTATATCTATAAAATGGTTTAGAATTTTATTAAAATTATAATAATGCAAACACACAACAATTACAAATTTTTATCGTAAAGTTCTTTCAAATAATCACATCTGGTCGTATCTCCAGGGACGTACGTCGACATCTCGCAAAGGTATCCCTTTTGACAATCTTGGTCGCAGCCTGTTTTTATGGCGAGGTCTGTCTGTTTGTATCGGAATCTGCGAAGAAAAAACAATTTTGGTAAAAATAAATAGAAATATTATCCCATTGTCTGTGGTATAAATGCCGGAAATTCCGGCCAGAATTAAAGAGGCACATTTTTCGGATCTGCTTACATGTGATAGTCGGCTAATAGGCTGTGGTTATAGGCCATTTTTACCAAGAGCTCCCCCACATCTTTTGGTTGCAGGGTGGGAACCCTGTAGGCGTCTCGGAAGGAGTATAAATTGAACCATTGGGGGTATTTGTCAGTATTTTCATTAGCCTCTGTTAGGTTGAAGGTCAATACGTCTATGTCTACAACATCCTAAAAAACGAAAACAAATAGGAACTATATGCTGGCCAAGTTGGCACTTGTCAATTTAGACAGGTTTACAACCAGAAACCGTTTTGTGGATCCCGGTAGGTGACACCATCCACATACAATGATCACCAATACAGGATGTTCAAAAATAACGTTAGGCAGGTAAAGTAAACGCCACAAATATAACATTATAGTTTACATTTAAATTTCTGTATGAAAGCTCCAGCAAAAAATGTATAAAGGGAAGCGACAATACCCCCAGTTAATCTTAAAGAGTCAACGTGAACGCTAAGAAAGTTCTTTCTAATTTTCCGTTATGAATATTCTATTGGCCTTCAAAGCCCATTTTCCGCTTCTCATTGGCTGAATCAGTTACAAATTGATATCACCATGTAAAACTAGACCTATTGCCAGGATTTTTGATCGCTAATATCGAAACGCCGATACGGCTTCGCTTTGTTGTTATCTATACTACGTTAAAAAGAGATAAGGATTGCCTCTCAAATTACAATCAGTTTTTCCAACATTTTCCTATCAAAAGAAAAGATCACTGGCCAACATGATTTTTGTAACACAGTTCAATTCATTACTTTCACAATCCTTAATACCTTTTTGATAATAAAAAACTATTCATAAATACGTACCACTTTTGAATGGGCACATTAGACCCTTTTTTATTGGCAGATAGTAAATTTTATGAGGAGTCATTTAAAAGTGCATTTTAAAACAGAAAGATAACCTAAAATTGATTGTTTATAACATTCAACTTATTCTCTTATTCAGTCTTCTTTTGAGTTTCGAATTGAGTGAATCTGTGTAGTTAGGAAAGTTTTTTTTAATGACGAAAATGTCAAGTGAAACGCGTTGCAGGCGCATTTGCAAAATGTCTCCTGACAAGTTTTGTTATATTTGTGGAGAGTTTCTAATGAAGTCACAAGCCAGACCATGTGAAAAAAAGGGCGATTTCATGTCTTTTGGTGTTTTAATCGCAGATCAAGACAAGCAGTGGGCTCCCCATATGGGCTGTGTCAGCTGTAGCGTATCATTGGTGTAGTAGATAAAAGGGAAGAGAAAAAGCATGCCTTTTGCAGTTCCAATGGTATGGCGAGAACCCACCAATCATTTTGACGCTATTTTTGCATGACGAAGACTGAAGGTTATACCAAAAAAGAAAAGCGTAAGATCGAATATCCGAATTTGCCTTCTGAAATAAGACCTGTTCCTCACAATGCAGACTTACCAGTTCTGACTGCGCCTTTAGATTGGCAAGATATTGTTTTGGGAGATAATAGAGATAATAAGGTATCATCAGGCAGCTTCGAAGAACAGTTCACTGACGCTACTTTTACTTCAGGTTCCAGTTCCGGCGAGCCACATTTGATTGTTCAAAGTGAGTTAAATGATTCAGTACGTGTTTGTCAAAGCAACAGTCAGAACTTACTTGTTCCCGTCTTAGGGAGTGGAACTTACTAGCCAAAGAAAGAAAAATTACGCCTCTTGCGTTTTCTGCGTTTACAATATGGAAAATTCGTTACGTGCATGCACTGACATAGATACAGTATTGGTAGCGCTTGTTCATAGACTCATTTTTTTGTCTATTTTCGTATTCAGATCGGTTCATTTTACTACAGTACGCTGTTCAGCTTTATTTAACAACAAACATTTTTTTGCCTCCCAGTATAGTTAATATTGTTACAGACGTCATTTGAGATGAGGTTCCTAGTCTCAATAGCAACTTTACTTCGTGACCTAATTTAGGAGAAAATCCCCTGAATGTGATCTCTAAGGAGATATACTATATACCGGCTGTCTATCCATATAACATAATATTTGTGTAAATAAGAAAACTTACAAAAGTCGCCTCGTCAATACTGTAAACTTTGATACTGGGGTTGGCGTAATCGAACGGTACTAAAGAGGCACCGTTCCAAGCTATATTGATAGCCTGTTCTGGATTGGAACTGTTAAAGTGCACCTGGAACTGGTCCAAGTGCGTATGTCCGTTAAACTGTCCAGTTATCGTGTTGGCGAATCTACAACCACGAAAACACATAGGAATTTGAAGACAAAATCATCATCTAGTTGGTGACATATATACCTGTTAATAATTTTATTGTATTCTCTGCCCCATACTTTTAATATGTCGTGTTGGCCGGTGGGGATGTGCCCTAAGATATGTACACTTTCACCTTTCGCTTCTGCCTGAGAGAGAATGCTGACCAGCCAGTCAAGTTCTTCATAAGGGTCTTTCTCGTTTTCCAATAACCACCTTGAAAAGAACCCAGTGTAATGTTGTCAATGTTAGGAAATATTTTGTCAAGTTACCAAATAACATTAAGAAAAGGAAAACTCTTTTAATAAACAATTTAGTGACAAAAGGTTAGTGTATTTTACTTACCAACACATTTTGTAGGCAACGTTAGAATTAAGAACAATTACTCTAAACCCGTCTCTAGGGGAGACTGTATAGAATCCGCCTTTGCTTATGGTATCCATGGTGGACTCGGGTAGCCAGTCTGACCACTCCGTCTGTATCAATTCGTACAACCATTCGGTGGACAGATTTGAGGGAGCTTGATTTCGTATATTGTACCTAAAAAGTAAATTATCAATTTTAATTGAAACTATTTGGTTTACTGAAAATGCCTCATTTGCCTTACATAAATACATTTTTGCGATAAGAAAATATGCCTAAACAGATCCCCAAAAGTGTATTTTTTTTTATTAAAATTTAACCAGAATTGTACGCGTTCAAGCCTAAAATAGCAGGCAAGGTGCTCCTTCATTTCTTAGAAAATAAGCGTGATGGAAGAAATGAAATGAAATTGCAAATCAAGCAGAAAGTCAACAGTATTTCAGCTTTTAATTAATGCCCAATCAAAGATATTTAAGACGTTTTAGCTGAGAATAAATCCATAATAAAATTATATTTCCATGCAGTGAAAAATCGGTTGCATTTATTATTTTAAAGCTGCTAACATATTCACAGTTGTTTGAATAGCAACTGAACTATCACAAAGCTATTATGAGTAATTTATTTGTCTGTCACTAAGCTATGTTATTAAATAGCTTATAACAGCTTAATGACACTGAGAAGACGTTCTTAACATTTAGTGTAAAATAAAAAAAAACTATGCACTTTTTCTAAACGGTTTTTGCAAATAAAACTCACTGGTTCAAAGGGCTGGGTTCATGGTTCCCTAATGTGGGATACACTGGTATTTTAAAACCATCTTTTAGTTTCGTCAGAAACTTCGTGATGACTGCTTTATTATTTTCTGGAGTTGTAGCCCACACTCTGTGACTCATAATGTCTCCAGTAAAGTAAACATAGTCGATATCCTAAAAGAAATATTCATTTCACTACAGTATCAACATCATTTGCTATTGATTATACAGACACATGAATATTAATATCAGTACTTGCATCCATTGCAAACAATAATCATAGTAACTTTGGTAAGTGGTAAGTCTGATGGTTTGATGTAATTCACCTGTAAACTAGTTAAATAATTCAGACATGCCGTATAATGGAGAATTTTTATACAGATTTGTTCTGAGAAATTCCAAATAGAATGTTTTTCTTTATGTCTATTGTTTACTCTATTCACTGAGTAGGGTAACTGAGCTAGCATATCAGGAGTGTCCACACTCTCACTTACAACTTTAAAAAGATAAACCAAGCATGTTCTGATTCGTCTGTTCATTCCATTGAAAATATTTGGTAATACCTGATGATCAAAACTCTTTTGAGGATAAAAGCCACAATATATTTTTAAAATTTTCGATGCATTCCTTCAAGAGATGTATTGAGGTGTAGAAGAATCTACATGTGACTTAATATTTAATGCCTCATATACTGAGAAAAAGCGAACAGATTAGTTAATGTAGATTTTTTTAGGCAAGAATCCATATACATATATCCAAATATTTTGGAGACTGCATTATCATACATACACATGGCTAACATTTTACTAGCTAATCTCAACGAACAAATATGCTACATAGGTTCTACCGCGTTAACTAACTTACCAAGGTATTAGCAAATCGTATCATTTCATCTATAAGATTTTCGGATACGTCATTACCGTACTCGGCCCAGTACCCGCACGTGTTGCCTGCGGTACCGCGTTCCTGATCGCTCTGACAACAAACGGGCTCATCGCAAGTCTTTTGTTTGTTTGGAGTATACATTGTGTCCATATGAACGTCTGAAATCTAATAACATTTATTTTTTAAATTGATTTATTTACTTTATTATTCTACCTCCATCCTCCATCTAGTTCATAATATTAGACTTTGATTTTGAACATAATGCACATTCTTGGGTATTTTTTTTACTTTATAATACTTTAAGGAATTTTGTTAAATGTCGTGATGCACACAAAGAGAACGTTATGTTTCCTTCTAAAGTTGTTTCTGTATTCCCCGTTGTTTCTTCTACTGTATATGCGACATGTTTAAACTTATTCGTAATGACATAAATTACTTCTATTTAAAAGGAAGTAGCTGTTTAAACTTTGCTTTAAATATTCTGATGTATACAGAGGAATTGCTTTGGGACGTTTAAAGTAAAGTTAAACTTTGTGAAACTATGCTCGTTTGTTTTTTTAATAAAGCCAATTAAAAGTATAATTAGTATATAAGCAAATAAGCAAAATAAGTCTTTGTTTATACAGAATAAATGGTGACGAAAGGTTTGTCGATTATTGACCCCCCCCCCAGTAAACCTAAATCGCTAACCTGTAGGATTTTAAAGGTCTTTGCGTCCCCTGGCGAAGGTCTAGCAGGCGATTGTCCATCGGGTACATCAATGCTCCATTCAATGTTAGTGTAGTTGCAGCCGAACTCTTGCAGGACTATGTCGCAGAATTTGCCTGGCTGGACTTCTTCATTGTTATCGACCAAGTACAGAATTATATCCTAAAAAACAGATACATAGCAAAATAAATTTTTTGCGAACTCATCGATCTAATAGAACTGCACCGTATCTCAGATCTACGCCATTGTTGTATGTGCTTGTGTGGAACGTTCTGCTTACAATTATACCTATATATTTAGACTTACAATATTAATGTCGATAGTTCCTTCGCAAACTCTTTGACTGTCGAGTTTGAGAATGCTACAGATTCCCTCTACCTCAGCTTTGAGTTGCGTCCTTGTCATTCCGCTCTTTCTCTCTCCCACTATAAAATTGGCAATAGTATTGCATAATCCGCACACGGCGTCCTCTTCTAAATTATGTGTCTTTTTCAGGAGAGTATTGCCGACATGCAAATTTTCTCTGAAAAAATAGGGCATTTCGAATTCCTTCAGAGCATCGTCTAGGTACGGAGGTCGAATCCTCGTTTCGATGTATTCTGTGAAGCCTCTTTGGATGATTTCGAGTGATTCTGAAAAGTATATTGCTCAAATTTATTAAGCTATGAAAAGCTCGAATTTTTTCTTATCATATTGTTGTTGGTTGCTTGCCCTTTAAGTTGAAAAACTCATTGTGAATTTATGTATTACACACGCAACACGCAGAAATATTTTGAAGGATTTTGGAATTATAACGGTGATCTGTACCTACCTCTATGAGGTGAGCCTTTATATTTTTAGAAATAAGTTCAATTTTCGTTCCAATTCTAATGCTCATAGTATAAATACAAAATACAAAGTACTGTGATGGGACCAATCTTGTTTATATAGATCAAATCTGCAATCTTGACGTGAGTGAAAGGGTGCGGTGGCGTATGCGGTTGTGATACAGTTGTTATTTTCAGTGATGAGAATTGGTATTTATTACAATAAAAAAATATTTTCTTTTTTTTAAAATAAAAAGTTGTCTGAACATCCGCAAATTGTGACTTTAGGTATCAAAAAGTCACATAATATTGCCTTCTCTACAAGTTTTGGAAAACGACCTTATTTCAATCAAATTGCGATTCTTTAATTAATGAATTGGAGGTCAATCACATTAAATATTTAGGTATGGTCGTTAACAAACCCTTTAAATGGAACCATCACGTTTTATATGTGTACACAAAAGTTAGATGTTTAATACACAAATTTTATACTCTGAGAGAAATTCTCAACAAAAAACTCATCATCATGGTTTATAAGGCGCTTGTCGAACCTCTACTAAGATATGGTATTATAGTCTGAGGAGGAATGTATATCAGTAATCTGAAACAATTCCGAGTTGAGCAAATAAGTGTTAAGAAACCAAAACTTTTCTCTACAAATCAAGTTTATTCCAGAGAACTTTGTAATATTCAACATTCTACATTGTTACGGTATGTAATTTCTTTTTTCTACTACTGTATAAATAATTTAACCTTCGGGTCCTAGCAACACAAAAGTAAATATTAGAGTTACTTGAATATTATACGTTGCTAGCTAGGAAAGTACTACTTTCGATGCCAGGACAGAAAAACACGAATACTCATAGGAGATTTTTATTGTATTTATTTAAACGAATTTTCGAATAAAACTTAATAACAAAATTCATATATTTATTGAAAAAACAAGTGGTATAATAACAATAGTATAAAACTTGAATAATAATTATTTATTGCCATTAACGTCAATAGTGAAATTGAACAGTTGGATAAATAAATTGATGGAATATTATTCAATTCAATAGCTTCGCCGCTTCGTATTAGAGTCTAGTTATTATCCTGGACTTGGACCATATTACAACTCGTTCTATTTATCACTCTCACGTCGTTAGATGGAATAGAAGTAGGAGTTCCATTTAAGATCTTCTTGGAAGTTTCGATTTTATTAGTATACGAATCACCAATATATATCACTTCGCAACGGACGAAGACCTCCAACCGCCATGTCTTTTCAAATCCAAAATGTCGACACCTGGAGCATTTACGAGAAATCTAGTTGATGTTCTAAACGAGTGACCCGTGTATTTATTTATGTCTTAAAGTTTCAAAAATTTGGCAATTTCTTTGGGAGCATTCGGTGTTTTCCAATCACCTGATTCACACACCTACCTCGTTCATAGCGATAGAACAAGCGTTTGTCTTGTGCATTATTTGGCCGAAGTTTAATGTAATCTTGTAGTAACCTCACAAAAGAAACTGGACCTCAATCATCGGTTATCACAAAATTTCTTTAAATCTTGTTTTTTGTTCTGGAGGATTTCCTGAACTAAAGCTACATCATCCTTGATTCGACGTCTTTTAACCTCATTTTATGGATCTCATCGGTGCGGCATGCTTCAGCTATTCCCATTACTGCTATCACTTTCGTAGATAAATAGCTATGATTAGAAGCGTCAAGTAAAATCTTTATTATTTCTTCTTTTCTGAAAATTTTAGATTTTTTAGCTTTGTAACCATCGTTTTTTCGTTTAATAAATGCGATAAGTTTCTTAAACTGCGAAATATCTATATTTTTGTTCACGGAAATAGTCAATTTAAAGGTGGATTTATAAACTCGTAAAGTTGGCGAGGTTGAGGTTCAGTTGGTGTTGGAAATAGGAGTTCAATTTAAACTAAAGGGAACACTCAGTTCTATTTATACACTCGTTCATGTTGTTCATGTAAAGCTCATGTAAGGTTCGAAAACTTCCCGGGTAGTTCGAGATAATCAATTTTTATGCTCGGAATTCGGAATATCTAACCTCACAACTTGACCATAACTTCAACCTCACCAACTTTTCGAGTTTATAAATCCAGCTTAAGCATGGAATATTCTGACCATAGGGACGGAGGTGATAAGGCTTCAGATTTCTCTAAGAAGTACGCTAACATCACATTTTCGTCAATTTGAGAAACGTTTTTATCCGCGAACCATTCCAGAAACAGGTTGAACGTTTGGTAGTATCTATCTTTCGTCATCTCAGGTAACAGTGAGGCACATGCCAACTCAGCCGCCTTCTGAATAGCAACGTTTTGGTCTTGGGAGAACATTTTAGACTATCGAAATTAAAAAATTCGAACTGACAGACTCTGACAGTACTCAAATAACTAGTTGTCATGGATTATTTTACAGGTGGAAAAACCTTATTTTATCATTATAATTTGAATAAAATCAAAGTTCATTACTTAATAATATATTGATCAGAGAACAGTAGTAGAAAAAATTTAATACATCACATGATGCGAAAGCCTTTTTTGATGTTCGGAGGTATTGAATCACCTTGGCTTTGCCTCGGCTATTCAGAAACCTCCTCACACCAAAAAATTAACTTTCGCATTTAGTAATGTAAATAACTATCACTCAAATTAAAATTTTAGAAAATTAAAAATCATCAGACCATAAAAAAATAAGTAAAAGGAAGTTATATTGTATTCTGCGTGGTAATAATAAAGATATTCTTTACAGGCTTATCTTCAAAATGTAGGCTAAACAATCACATACAGGTGTTCCACACCCAGATGTATTAAGAGTATATTGTATTATATTAAACGTTTTTAAACTTTTACATACCACAGTGTATTGTGAAAATGTATTATTGCGAATTAAATTAAATTAAATACTATACAAACATAACAATGATTTATAGGTGCCCTTATCTAAACTGTCAGTGACACTTGAATTCTCTCAATAATTTTGGCATAAAGACTTCCAACCATTTACGTAAAGACATTACAAATTGAAATTCTGAAATCAAATTTAAAAGTGCCTTAAAAAATTCTTTGGAGAAACGAACATCTACACCTTGTCTGAATATTTTGATAAGAAGTTTTCTGCCGTTTTATAATTTTTTACTGGTTTTATCTGTTATTTGTTGGTTTATTAATTAGTTTTTTTTTATGACGATTCCTATACATTGTATTCTCCTGGAAAATAAATCATAAATAAATAAAAATAAGTGAACCCTATTCCTCCTAAAATGCATGTATGAATGCAAGCAACTGAAATGTGTATACACAGTTTTTCATTTGATGTAGTTAGCTGCTTAATAATATTATAATCTACCAAAGAATATTGGAAATACTAATTATATTAGACGTTTATTTTTTGAAGGGCTATTGGCTGAAAAAAGATGGACAATAAACTGGAGTGCAAAATAATACTAGTCTGAAAGGGTACTTAATGCTGGTGAAACTTTTTGCTTGTTGTTGTTTTATTGTCTTTTACGGAACATAAGAAATGTTTTTCTTCCTTTTTTTTCTTTATAATTTCTTTATTTGTGGTCATGTATTATTAGTAGATTTTATTTTGTGTAGGTATTAGATTAGATAGCAGATGAACTTTTTTTGGGTTACAATCTAAAAATATTGCTTTTAAGGTTTATTAAGTTCCTAACGGATATGCCATCGTGCTATACATACACAAACGGATATCAAAATGCAGCTCGTGCAGATCGTTGTATTTCTAGCAGAGTCATACTATGCATTTGACTGCACTTCCTCGTTTGCGATTCTTTTTCGAACTTCTCTGATACTTAGCAGGAGTAACGTTCTTGCAATATAGTCTGAATGTGCCTTGAGAAAAAATAATCATTTTCATTCTTTAAAATTAAAAATAATATGCTCTTTAATGACAACCATTCATGGCTTTCTGTAATTTTTAAGGTTCTTGAAACAAAAATGCTTATAAATAAAGCGCGCTTGCTTTTCAGGGAAACTGTTGGAAATATCTGGAATAATATGAACTCAATGTATGGTAAAAATAAAACAGCAATTTTTTTTCTCTGAAGTCGCGACGTCGCCAAAAGCAAAATGAGAGAAATTCCAATATCAATAAAAATAAAGCGCTCTTCTAAGTTTTGACAAACTTACCATATTTATTACTAAAACCCGCATTATGTCCAAAAAGGCCACAGAAACATAAAAAAAATATACTATTTATTTTTAACATATTCACGATGTATTTCACAAATGATTTGTAGGTATGATAGAGTTCAATTTGTTATCAATACGCTTAGCAAACAATTAGGAAGGACCGGACTCGTTTTCTTTGCATCCGATGATAATAGTATCTTTATGTGGAGATCTTGAAACTGAAATCATTTATTGGAATCAGTAATATTGTGAGCAGAGACTTAAAAAAATGTCAACGTCAAATCCGTTATGGACAGTGTTTCTTTCTAAATATATTTGGAGCCAGATCTGTCTTTTTCCACTTCATAACAAAAGAACGAAAATATGTACATGCCCCGTTGTTTTTTAAAACGCATTTTGAAATAAGTAATTTATACAAATACTTTGAACAATAGCTGAATGATAAATGATAATCAATTTGTAATTTAGAAAATAATCAGGTTTTGACATATTTATCTCGCAAGGTCAATAATCCTCGCATGCACGTACACGGTGGAACAAGCTGAAGGGCATACTTAAAAGATTAATTATTAAGGGCTTCAAATCTGAGGTGTAGTCGCGGCAGTTGTATCGGATCACCTTGTAGGAGATTTTATTGTTAAACCAACCTTCGATAATTAAGATTTATTTTGTATCATGCACGAAACTGTTATATTTATGAAACAAAAGTGTGGAAAAGTAATCTACAATGTCAGGGCCGTTCCAACCCGGGGGTGCCAGGGGTGCGGGGCATAAGGGTGGCAAATCAAAGGGGCGGCGATAGCCGCCCGTTTAAAATAGTTAATTTAAAACTAATATACAGAGTGTCCGGAAAATACGTGTACAACGTTTGACGACAGACTCCTGACGTCAAAATAGATCGATCTAAGCCGACTTAGTTATATCCAAAATTGTCTCGTTTAGCCGGTAAAGCGCGTCAAAAATTTGTAAAAATATTGGTTTTTCCTAAATTACGTAAAAACCTGCTAATCGATTTTAATGATTTTTAGTATGTAGACTAATACTATAAAATGACGTTTTCTAGTAGTATAGTCACCGGCTGTAAATAAGTGGAAGTGTTATAAAAGTGATATAATACGTCAACATTTCTCCTGATTTTTTATATCAACGGCGTTATGACAACCCAGATATTTTTGTCGAGTGACTGGATGTATTTGGAAGCTATTTTACCTCTTCAATATTTTTCGTTGGGTGAGCTGTTTTGCCAGAAAAAAATATTTACAATTACCTGCATACATCAATTATTAACATTAGTAATAAAATTAAAATCAAATTACAACAATAATTTTTTTAGTGACCTTGTTGCTATGGCATTTAATAATTTGACAATTATTGACAAATTGTAACCGGTCTATGAAATTGACTAAAGTATACGATCAACATTCTTGAATTACAAGTTTATTTACCATTAAACATGGAAAATTATAGGAACTCTGAGAAGGTTGACATACTGATATACGGGTTTTGTCAAGGAAATAGGCGTCAGAGTGTTAGGGTTTACATGGAGAGGTTTCCTAACCGTCGAATACCAAAGAACAGTTGTTACATCTATATCACGTGCAAAAAGGGAACTTTTACCGACTGATCCCCCCATGCGGCTTACATTTTGTCAATTTATTAGAAACAAAAGAATCCGTGATCCAAATTTTTGTAGAAAAATATTGTTTACTGACGAGGCGTGCTTTACAAGATCTGGAGTAACCAATCTGCACAACGAACATATTTATTCCGATGAAAATCCACATGCCATTAAAGTTGCACATCATCAGCATCAATTTAAATTAAATATTTAGGCAGGTATTATTGATCGCTACCTAATTGGTCCTATTGTTATTCCAGACAGGTTAGATGGAAATATTTATTTAAATTTTTTGCAAGACACATTACCAATTCTTCTGAAAAATTTGCCCCTTTTACTTCGGAGGGAAATGTGGTATATGCATGATGGTGCCCCGCCCCATTTTTCTGTTGTCGTTCGGCAATACTTACACCATCAGTATCCCAACCGATGGATTGGAAGGGGCAATGATGCACCGGTAAAATGGCCACCACGTTCTTCGGAGATTTTTAATACATACTTCCAACTTTGTTGTACTTTATTTTATTATTACTGTTAATAAATTGATGTATGCAGGTTAGTTAGTAATATTTTTTTCTGGCAAAACAGCTCATCCAACGAAAAATATTGAAGAGGTAAAATAGCTTCCAAATACATTCAGTCACTCGACAAAAATATCTGGGTTGTCATAACGCCGTTGATATAAAAAATCAGGAGAAATGTTGACGTATTATATCAATTTTATAACACTTCCACTTATTTACAGCCGGTGACTATACTACTAGAAAACGTCATTTTATAGTATTAGTCTACATACTAAAAATCATTAAAATCGATTAGCAGGTTTTCACGTAATTTAGGAAAAACCAATATTTTTACAAATTTTTGACGCCCTTTACCGGCTAAACGAGACAATTTTGAATATAACTAAGTCGGCTTATATCGATATATTTTGACGTCAGGAGTCTGTCTTCAAACGTTGTACACGTATTTTCCGGACACCCTGTATTAGTAAAATAATCAATATAAAAATATTATCATTATACTACGTAACTACTTAGAGTTAAAAATGCATTTTAGAAGATAACTGGAAATAAACAAAACAACATTGGTTTTAAAAACCATAGACATGTTCATTGTTAAACGCTACTCCCCGTCGTAACCAGTTGGGAAATGCATTGCTCGTCTTTGTTTTAACATGTTTTAACTCATCGCATCGATGCGGGCGGTTTTTGTCAGGTTGCAGGAAAATACTCGTTTATGCCCTGAGCCTATGAATACACGCACCGGGATAATTTGCATTAATTTTAAACAACTGAAAACTACAAATTTAAAGATGAGACTCTAAAAATCCAGAAGACCAATTGAAAATTAATTTTTACTTTGTAGTATTAGATACTATATTATCAAAAATAGAAGAAAGGTTCGAACAAATAAAACAACATCACACAGTTTTCAATTTTCTCAACGACCTAAATAATTTCCTTAAAACAGATAAATCAAATAGGTTTACAAAATGTAAATCTGTGGAAAGTATGTTACATGATCCATCTAAAAATCAGAATGAGATTAGCTGAAGATTTATGCGATGAAATTGATAACGTTGCACCCTATATTTCCCCTGAAATGAACGCGTTAAATGTGATTCAATACGTATTTGTCTTTGGTATTAACAAATAACTTCATATATCTGTTTCCAAATTTAGTGATTGCCATACGAATTTTTTAAACACTACCTGTGACTGTGACTAGCGGAGAAAAAAGCTTTTCAAAACTTAAAATAATAAAAAAATATTTGATTATTAGAGTTATCTATTATTAGTATCAAAAAGAACATGTCGGAATATATTTAACAGAATTTGCATTGAAAAAGGCAAGAAAAGCAAAGCTTATTTGTATTTTCTGTAATTCGTGTTTCATTTAATCGGTCAATCAAAGATTTCTATAGTAATGAGGTTTAGGCACAATTAATGATTCACTGGGCGACAATTTTTTTTTGTAGATGTGTAGATAACATAAAGCTGAATAGCTTATTTTAGTAGAATGAACCTATCTGAATACCGACATGGCCAAGAAAAAGTTGTAACACGTAAGGTTTTCTTGTTTTTTGTTTGTTTTTCGTTTAACCCTGTATATCGACTATATTTTTTTATAATTTATATTAGGTTATCATCTAAGAAAGAATCAAACATCAATAATATATATTTTAAATAAAGTAATTCTATTCTATTCTAGTCTATTCATTCTATTCACTAACTAGTTGTTCGTAGTTTGCATCCATATTGTTGCCTAAAAATCCCCTCACTTCACTTAGAAATGAGTTCCAAGGTCTGAGTTCTTGCGTAGTAAGTTTTTCTATAAAATTAAAATCATTCGGCAATTTTCTGATTTGTGGCCCAATAAAAATGCCTTCTTGTAATTTGGCGTCACTCAACTGAGGAAAGACTTGTCTTAGGTATTTAAATCCTTCATCCTCTTTATTTATAGCCTTCACTAAGTTTTTCATTAGTCCAAGTTTAATGTGAAGAGGAGGCAAAAGGACATTTTTTGATTCTACAAGGGGCACATACTTAACATTTTGAGATCCCGGTTGAAATTCACTCCTTTCCGGCCAAATTTTCATTACATAATGTTCATTCACTGTCTCACAAACAAAGAAAACAGCAATATTTTGTAAATCCTCCCTAAATTCCCACTGCTATAACCTTTAAATCCCCACATATCTGCCATTTGTACCGATTGTAGTTTATTTTATCTGAAAGGATGCGCATATTTTCATAGGTTTCTTTTATTGTCACTGAATGGGCAACTGGTATTATAGATGGTCAATCATCAAAATGATTGGTGGGTTCTCGCCATACGATTGGAATTGCAAAAGGTATACTTTTTCTCTTCCGTTTCATCAAATGCACCAATGACACGCCACAGCTGACAAAACACACATGGGGGGCCCACTGCTTGTCTTGATCTCCTATAAAAACATCAAAATACATGAAATAGTCTTTTTGCACATTTTCAGAAAATGGCCTGGCTTGTGACTATACCAGAAATTCTTCACAACTATAACAAAACTTGCTTGACATTCTTGTCGTTGAAAAAACTTTCTTAACTACACAGAACAACTTATTTCAAAAGGAGACTGAATAAGAGAATAAGTTTAATGTTATATACAATCCATTTTAGGTTATCTTTCTGTTTTAAAATGCATCCCTTTTAAATGACCGTTCATAAAATTTACTACCTGCCAATATAAGAGGGTCTAATAATGAGCCCATTGAAAAGTGGTACGTATTAGGGCCTTATGAATATTTTTTCTATTATTAGAAAGTTATTAGAATTGTAAAAATAATGGGCTGAACGTTACAAAAATCGTGTTAGCCACTGACTAGAGTAAATTGTCTTTCATAATATAGTTGATTATGATATACATATCCTTATATCTTAAACTTCATCAGAGAAATTTTGGCACAGGAACTAACTGGTCGATGAAGAGAATCCAACAACTAATCTTACTCGGCATTATTGACGTTTCCAAAAATTGGATAAGTAGTGGTTATAAATCAGTTAAAATAGGGAAATACTAGTCCTTTAAAAGGGAGTAGCAATCGTTTTTGTGTATTAAGTATATAATCTTCTAAAAATTATTGAAGAGCAGAGCGCTTTTAGCCTTGGGCCAATGGGCCACCATCAGTGCTTCTTAAAAAGCGAGGAAAATTCAATTTGTAGAAGTATTATTTAAAATTTTCGACTTACGCAATGTAATTATAAAAATGAATCAATCAAAATCTGTTGTGTGAAATCAATTAAATGTTACCTTTTGTTGAAAAGTTGTTCTTAGAAATTATATAAACAATGTATTTTGGTTTTTACTCACTCTGTCAGGAAACAGGAACACTTCATTGATAAAAAATATTTTTTCTCTAGGTGGGCCATGAACACCACAATGCAAAAACTGATTACATAAAACAATTAACACGTAAATTAGTAAACGACAAACATCTGGGACGAACCACTTTTTAAAATTTCAATCAATAATTAACATTTTTCTTTTTTCCTTTTTATTTTCGGTTCACGTAGAAACGTGGTTTCAAATCGAAATTTGACGGTTATTTAAATTAAAGAGATTAAATCTATATTGGCATTGAAATGGCATTTTTTATCAATGATGTACTCTGTTTCCTGACGAAGTGAGTAAAAACCAAAACACATTTTTTTATATAATTTCTAAGAAAAACTTTCAACAAAAGGTTATATTTAATTGATTTCACATAACAGATTTTGATTGATTCATTTTAATAATTACATTTCGTAAAACGAAAATTTTAAATAATAGTTCTTTAAATTAGATTTTCCTCGCTTTTTATGAAGCACTGATGATGATTTAAGGCCAAAAGCGCTCTGCTCTTTAATAATTTTTAGAAGATAAATTTACTCCTACAATAAAATGTCCATTTGACATTTGCATTTTTATCACTTTGACGTCGATAAAAAAGGTGCATCCTTTTTTATTGCGATAAAACCCTCTCCAGCTAAAAATTAAATGATGGCTTTAACAAATGTAGCAGATGACATTATTCGTGCGTGTGACAAGAAAATGAATAGTATACTAATTCTTCTTGACTTTTCGAAAGCTTTCGATACCATCAATCACGCACTTCTTGTATCTAAATTAAAATATTACGGCTTTCATAATGATTCTTTTCTGCTTATTAAATCATACTTATTTAATAGATTTCAAAAAGTTTTTTCCGATAATAATTATTCTGAGCAAGCTAACATTCGTTCTGGGCTGCCACAAGTCTCAATTTTAGGTCCCTTACTTTTTCTCATGTATACCTCTGATATCCTTAGATCTTTAAAACATTGTAGAGTACAGGCATTTGCTGACGACACACAAATATACTGCTGTTTTAATGCTGAGGATTATGTTGATGTCGAGTTGTATATAAACTAAGATTTAAAAATTTTAAGTGAGCTTTCTCGGAGTCATAATTTAAATTTAAATCCTACTAAATCCTTCATGCTAATTTTTGGTAATAAAAATCGTATTAATGATTTAAAAGATATTTTAAACATATCCGTTGATGGATCAAAATTAAAGATTGTAGATAGTGCTAGAAATTTGGGTCTATTGATCGACACTGAACTAAGATTTAAGGAGCATCTTAAACAAATATTCCAAAAAACGTATCTTTCTCTAAAAATATTATATAGCAATAGACATATTTTAAATTTTAAATTGAGAAAAGACTTGTGTGAATCTCTCGTTTTGTCCAATTTTAACTATTGTGATTTTGTGTACGGGTTTTGTTTGGATGCTCAAAGTAGATCTTGAATACAGGAAGTTCAGAATACCTGCCTTCGATTTGTATATGGCGTGCGCAAGTTTGATCATATTTTTCACTTGTATAGGGCTATTAACTGGTTGAGAATGGATAAACGTAGAATTCTTCATTTTTGCATTTTTGTGGTAAAGATTCTTAATAATCCAGACTCCCCTATTTCGATTCGAGAGCGTTTGATTTTTCGTCATAACATTCATGATAGACCGGTTAGAGACAGAAGTAAGTTAACTATGCCACATCATCAGAGTGCCATGTTTCAGCGCTCCTTTACTTATAACGCTGTTAAGTGTTATAATTCAATACCCACTGACATGTTGCTTTTAAATGCAAATTTATTTAAAATGAAATATAAGAAATATCTTTTAAATTTACAAAATACTTTTTATGATAAAATTATATATTTTTTTTAAATTTTTTGTTTCAGTTGTTAAATTATTTCTATTTAATTATTATACTCGCTAATTACACTGTGTAAAAAATTATATAAGAATTACTTTATTACTTTATTAATGAACAATCAAATAATTAACATATTTTTATTAATTTGTTTATAATGTCTGATGGTTTAGTGGAGTAGCTATTACAGCTAGACTACGCCAGTATTTGACATTTATTTTTAATAATTTTTATTGTAAATCCTTTGCCGAAATAAAAAGACATTTATTATTATTATTATTATTATTAAAAACCTCTCCAGCTCAAAATCGAGTAGCTTTTCTTTTTCATTGCTCGGCAACCTGACATATTGTTACAAATTAATTTGATGCTATCAAACATTTTTTTTTGTCATTAACTTGCGTTGGGCTACTGAATAAATAGTGAAACATAACAAGCAATTTTAATTTTACCCATAATGGAAAACATTTTTTTAGTGAAGTATTATTTTTTTTGTAGTATCTATTCATGCCAAAATTCGTGAATTTCTCTAGCTAAAAATCACTCGATCTTTTTTTTAAGATCGGATAAACTTTAATTTTTTAAACTCAAACTAGATCACTTTTTAGCAATTTTAACTCGAACAAACGGTAATAAATAAAAACGCTCCAGCTTCGCTGTCGCGTTTTTGTCATTTTGTTTGTTCTCGTTAAATCTCTAAGCAATCTAGGTTTCGTAAAAAATAAAAGTTTTAAGCCCTACTTTATCTAGTCCTTTAAAGTCAGGAATGTTCAAGAACTTTTACCCAGTCATTTTGTCCTTCAACTGGTTTGGTAAACAGAGGATAAAAAGAATAACCAAAAACTAGATCCTAATAAGCAAAATATAATTCTCAGATCACAGGCTAAGCAATAAAGCGCAATTTTGAAAATAATATTAATCATTAAAAAAAAACAGTAGCGCATCATTTTTTTTCTTAAAATTTCACCACCCAATACTGTTTTTTTTTTTTTAATTTTTAACACTTTGTATCTCAAAATTAAAGGATCTGCGTACCTGAATGTTTTTTAAGACACGCTGTATAAACGTTAGAATATTCTTTACATCTCATCTACCGGTATACATCCATTAAAAGGTACTTTTCAATTCATGTAAGTTGTCTTATATTTCGCTTTTTTGAGCCACCCTGGATAGTACAAACTAATTTCAGAACAAAATAAAATTTACGAGCTTTTTTCCATAAGGCAAAGCGATTTTTAAATAATGAATGAAATCCCCGCCGAACAACCCTTCCGGCATTCAGATCGAATTCAGTGAAACTATCGACCCCAATCCAGATGCGTGTCATCGGCCTACCTGTAAACATAAACGGGGTCTTTGACACATTGACCCGTTGTCGCTGCATTTTATCGGGGGCGGCCCAAAATCCTGTGCAAGCGTATCGCGTGCCGATAATGCCGACCCCGGTAAGGAAATACGATGACGGTAGAAGGAAATAATTTGATTTATTACTTTCCAATGCTGTAGTATTATTGCAGGACAAGTTTAAGGAACTTAAGGGCCCAAAGCATTAACGATCAATGTTTTATGTTCTATACCTATACCACTAGCTATGCTTCCTATTCCATTCCTGCTGATAAGTATTGAGGTTGTTAAACACCGAAAAAACCTAAAAAAATTATCATCTTTCCTTTATTTGTAGTAAAAATATCTATATACTATGAAGTAACATTTCACTGACTGATTCAACATCGGCGAGGCGAAACCCCTGAAGCTATAAATATGAAATTTAGTCCCATTTAGAAGGTATTGTTCAAAGTTCTTATTATATTATTATGTGTATGTAACGCCGAGCACAACCGCGAGATAAACAAGCTATTTTCATTTATATGGATAATAATGAACAAGAAACTATGGTTATTACGTACTAATTTGTAGTAGTAAATGAAGAAAAATGAGACGTTAATAGTAAAGACCCAAGATAAAACATAATCCATCATAATTTCCAAGATAACGCTTTCCTCAAATCAATGGCTTTAGCTCAGACTCCGACGACATTTCGAATAATTATACAATTTCACGGCATGCCCAACGTAGTTAGAGAATAAGAAGACTCTCATCATTTCTAAAGAAAATGGGTTAGCTCCTGTTGTGATTGCAGAAATTCCTGATTTTATTCACATCGTCAAGGACTCGTTAAAAAGTGTTCTACGATATAAAAATACCGCACGTTCTAATGTGTAACGGTTTACCTGCAGTGTCGCCGTTCTTTAGCAGGAAATAGGCTCCAACTCGGAGACCTTTTGCTACAAAGGTGAATACAACGGGTAGTCCAATAAGAAAGTTGTTTGCTGCTACTTTTCTTATCGCACGGTTTTGTGGTGGTCTCCTTTGTTTGCTGCATTCTCATGCATGGGTCTTCTGCTAATAACACATATCGCAGAATTCGTTGTTATTTTGTCGTATGCCGGGTGTTGCATCGTCGAGCGGGACATAGGAAATCCCATGTAATTTTAAATGGGGTCAGTTATTGGCTTCCCTAATTATTTTAGAGAAAAATTCTATTTAGGTTTATTAAAGAGCACTAAAACCCACATTCAAAAGAATAACTTTAGATATTTTTGATGAGCCCGTTTACGGGTTATCGCCGATTTCTTTTTAACTATTCCTCCTTTTTATGGCCCCGTATTTGCGGGCACCAGTCAAGGTAAAAGATGACTGTCAAATAAAGTTGTAATTTTGAAATGTGTGCTTTATTGTTATAAAAACTCGTACATCGAAAATATTAGCCATGAATTACACTTCTGAAGAAAAAATATTGATCATTAAATGGTATTATCAAGGAAATAGTTATCAAAATGTGTCAGACATGTTTGCTGCTCTGTATCCGAATAGACCGATACCTGCAAAATCTACAGTCGGAAGGACTATCAAGAAATTTGAGACAAAAGGCACTGTAATAAATAACTGCAGATGTGAAGAAAGGCAGGAACAAAGAAGAGATGCAAGAATTATTAATTACCTATTAATTAGTAAAATATTGAAACATGTAAAATGTCATAATTAACCTTGTAATTGGATACTTTATTTTAGTTTTATTCAGATTAATTTGTACTCATAAATACACCTTTAATATTTTCGATGTACGAGTTTTTATAACAATAAAGCACACATTTCAAAATGACAACTTTATTTGACAGTCATCTTTTACCTTGACTGGTGCCCGCAAATACGGGGCCATAAAAAGGAGAAATAGTTAAAAAGAAATCGGCGATAACCCGTAAACGGGCTCATCAAAAATATCTAAAGTTGTTCTTTTGAATGTGGGTTTTAGTGCTCTTTAATAAACCTAAATAGAATTTTTCTCTAAAATAATTAGGGAAGCCAATAATTGACCCCATTTAAAATTACATGGGATTTCCTATGTCCCGCTCGACGATGCAACACCCGGTATAATCGTCCTTCAGAAAAAACTATTCGTGATATAGTGCGCAAATTCGAAACCACCGGGGTCTGTTAAAGATGTCAAATTACTAGAACATCCACGTCGAGGTCGTTCGGTTGCTAACGTTGAGGCTGTTTCGTGACAGTGTAGCTGATGATCCCCGAATGTCCATTGAACGACGTTTGGCATTACCAAAATCACATCAGAACGGATTTTGCAAAATGACTTGGCTCTCCATCCTTACAATATTCAGCTAACACAGGACTGAAACCAGGTGATCACAAACAACGCCGTGCATTTGCTAATTGGATGCTTGAAACGAAAGCAGTTGACAATAATTTTTTGGTGACAAAATTATTTCCACTTAAGTCTAAGTGGGTACGTAAACAAGCAGAACTGTCGCATCTAGGCCAATGAAAATCCTAGGGAATTCCATGAAAAGCCAATGCATTCTCTACGTGTCACAGTTTGGTATGGGGGTATCATCGGACCATACTTCTTTGAGAGGGAAGATGGACAGGCAGTTACGGTAAATGGAGAGTGATACCAAACGATGATGAACAATTTTTCATGGCATAAAATAATAGATATGGACTTAAACAATATGTGGTTCCAACAAGATGGTGCGACATGTCATACAGCAAGAGAAACAATGAATTTATTGCGTACACAGTTTGAAGGGAGAATTCTCTCACGAAATAAGGACATTAATTGGCCGCCTAGTCCATGCGACCTGACGCCGATGGATTATTTTTTGTGGCGGTATGTTAGAAGTAAAGCATATGTAAAAAATCCCCAATCAAGACCAATCAATCATACTACCTACTGCAATTAAAAGTTTAGCTTTTTGTTTTCAGGCTTTTGTTTTTTTTAATAACAACATCCGGAAACTCATATTGGAAAAACCTATAGTACAAGGCAAGGGAAGTTTGCAATGAGAATGAAAAATAAGGGGGCTCTATTTCAATCTTAATTTTACTCTATTTGGTCGATTGGCCGTACGTACATGTGCACTTGAAGCTAGAAATTGCGCTGTTCAAAGTTTTTAAGTGGCTCGAAACTACTTGTGCGAACTTTTCGTTTCCGAGGGTTTGTTGGGAATTCTAATGTTATTTTCCAATTCAGAATTAGGACTATATGTTGTTTGGCAAAGTTGCACTAACAAAAAAATAGTGGATGCTAGGAAATATCGGGCAAAAACAATAATGGTTGGTCAAATTCAATAATCAGTAACTTCCTTAGTTTTGTGCCGACTTCAATAAAAGATGCTGTGAATAGTAGCTGGAATTATTAAGTTTGTCCTGATCTTTGCGATGTTAACAAGATGCCGAGAAGGTTGGTCTAATAAGGATAAATAAGAGGATCTTAGGAAGTTTCGCAAATCCTTTGGGGACTTGGGGATAGCTTTTTTTACATTGATTTTTTTTTTAAACTTATATCAATATCTTTAGGTATTCTAAACGAAAAGTTACTGAAGATTTATATTTTATATTGGTAGTCTCAACTCGTACGCGATCAGAGTTTACAGGAATGTACTTTATTGCAAACTGCATTACCATCGACTTTATTTTCTCGCTATTCTGTTTCTCTTTAAACACAGTTACTTACATTTTTATTCGTGCCGTAAAAGTTACTTTTCAAACTTCTTTAGAAAGTAAATACTAATGTTCCGGACAATTTAAAAGTATTTTGCAAATTGACGTCCTTTAAACTACAAATTACAAGAGGGATTTATTTCTTCCTTGATTCAAAACCTAAATATTTATTAAGGAAACAGCACAATTCTTGTATGATTAAATCCAAATTTAAAAAAGGATTGAAGGATTTATCACTGTAAATCAGCTGCAAAAACTTTTTAACGACGAAATTTATTTCCTATGGCGTGCCATTAAAATAAAATATCTAGTTAAAGGCCCAGTGAAAAACTCATTAGGAGAAAATCCTGTCATAATTAACTTTTGGAGTATCTTGCCCCTTTTTTCCTTGTTTGTGGCTACGGCTTTCTCATTTGAATGGAGGCAATTAGTTTTCGAGGATTAAGCAAATTGGAAAATATTATAATAATTAAATTAAAGTGTTTTAATAGGATATTATGTAATAAGACGGATATTTTGTAACAACTATTTGTTTGCAGCTAGTGACAAAAAGTGAAATAATAAAACATATATCATCTCTAAAAAAAAACAACAGTGTTATCTGGATACGACCAGGTTGAAATAACAAACAACAACGAACATTTGATTGAGCACCTACTCAGCTTTTTAACTCAAAATGTTGTAACTAATGTATTGAGAGAATAAATAAATTAATGGCTGAACTGCTATAGACTTGCTGCCCGACACATCAAGCAATGTCATAAAACAGAGTACCTCTATGAATTGATGCTACATAATAGTTATTTATGATACAAGTGTTAAAAGTACATCTTTAAGGCACGCATGTGGAAATTTGTAAACCACAAGAGTGCCTTAAAATACTTTTAACACAAATATCATACAATATTTTTTTCTACAAACGGCAATAAAAAGCATACAATAATTGAAAATTAAATGTTTAGAAGCTCTTACATCCAGGTAGTTTCTAATAGCATCGTAGCGCTGGCTGTTGTGATTTGCCAAAAATGCAAGAAATACAAGAAATCGATTCACTTAAAGACATAGAAGAAGCTGCTACCAGAGCTACCTTGGATTTACTGCCACGGAAATCAAGAATTCAATATGAGATTGCTCATAATAAATTTATAAAATGGTGTGAAAACAAGGGCGTTTTTGGAAAGTATTCCGAAAACATATTCCTGGCCTATTTTGAGGAAAAGGCAAAGGTATGGAAGTCATATTCTCTTTGGTCCCATTATTCAATGATCAAAGCTATGCTACGTGTAAATAACGACGTAGATATCAGCAAGCATTTTAAATTGATTGCCTACTTGAAGCGTCAAGCAGAGGGTTACCAGGCCAAAAAATCAAAAAGGTTTACTAGAGATCAAATTGAACAGTTTCTGAAGTGCGTACCGGATGATGAGTACCTTCTGATGAAAGTAGCTACGATTGCAGGAGTATTTGGTGCCTGCCGCAGGGAGGAGCTTTGTCAGTTGACTCTTGACTACGTGGAAGATATGGAGACTTCATTAGTTATTAAAATATCATACCAAATACCAAAACCAAGGTACCACGAAATTTCACTATCGTTGAAAAATTTTATTTGGATTTTTATCGAAAATATACTGATCTTCGTCCAGCAGATGTCGTACATCGGCGGCTCTTCTTAAAATATGTAAAAGGTAAATAATGTACCAGAAATCCGGTCGGAATTAATACGTTCGGAAAATTTCCTGCTGCTATAGCAAGATTTCTGCAACTTCCAAATTCAACAGTCTATACGGGGCATTGCTTTCGCCGTTCCTCTGCGAGCTTACTTGCTGATGCTGAAGCAAATTTTACGACAATGGGGGATGGAAATCCTCAACCGTTGCAGAAGGGTACATCGTGGATTCCTTGGAAAATAAAAATTGTATTGCTCGAAAATTGCTTACAGTACAAACGGCATAGCCGATGATGCTTCAAAATCAACTGGACATGCTGCTATTTCTGTTCAATCCTCCTCAACCGCGAAGAACAGCAGAACTGAGGAAGGAATTTATTTTTCAAATTGTATTATTAATATTACACTTATATATATAATAAATAAATAAATAAATAAATAAAATAGATATGTTTTTTGGCGTTTTTTTGAAAAAAATTGACATTTTACTTTTAACACTTGCACTAGTGCCTTAAATTAACATTTTTAAGGCTAGTAGACAGTGTTAAAAGTTCCATTTTTAACACGTTTGTAGAAAAATTGTTTCAGTTATAAAATAATTCTAACGGAGGATCTTTAAATAATTTTGTTTTCATTTACTGATTATCTATACCAGAAGCTTGGAATATGCTAATATAAACACGAGGTTAACGTACGAAATACCAACTAATATATCTATCTTCTTTCTGACGCAAAATGCCTTGTTACGGCATAAATCAAGTAAAACCTTTCTGATGCTCCGCAACAAATCTTGAAGCGGGCTTTCGTTTTAGATTTAGTGTCCTCTCTTCATTGTACTGTGAGGACGAGGATTTAAGGAAAATTGCCTATTGGATAGACTTGGGGCTGTATTATTACCACTGGTTTGACAATTTAATTGCCAGGGATAATAACACTAGTCAACGAATACAAAAAAAAAATTACGACTGATGTTATAATGGCTGTACGGAGGAGTTTAAAGCATCCTTATTGCGAATTCAACAACCATTCAACCAACTGCTCACTGAAAAAATAATATTAGACTATTCAAACTTGAGATAGTATGTACAGGATGATCAAAAAGTAAAAAAATCAAAATTGACCTACGAGAAAAGTACCCTTATTTTAATTTTAGAGCAAGATGGAATAAGAAAATGTTGATTGGCATTAAAAATTATCTGGTTCTACTCTTTGTAGACTATTATTGAAAATAAATTTGACATTTCAAAAAATATCATTTTTGAAATGATTTATAACTAATAATTGTATTTATTATGCAATGCAAGCTAATAAACATTTATTAATTATTTTTATTCAAAACGAAACATTTGATTCTTTATCCCTGTTTTGCAGTAATTTTATGACGCATTTAAATAATTGATAAAAACATGATAATTTATTTTGGAAAGATACAAATATAATAATAAACATTAAAATATGAATTTAATTAAAAATATTTATTAAATTTCCCTCACTGTACATTTGCCTCGACATATCCTCCCTCCATTTCAATACATTTAGCCGTTCTTGCAGAAAATCCTTTTAAAATATTTCTAATCATGGCAGGAGTTATATTTGTAATTGTCTCTCTAATTACCCTCTCTAAATGGTCAACATTTTGAAATGGCCTTTGTAGGTATACATTCTGTTTTAAGTAGCCCCACAAGAATTAATCGAGGGGGCTCAAGTCCGGAGACCTAGCGGGCCAGAAAAGGTCAGAATATCTATCGATAACTTTTCCATTAAAAAGGGTATTTAAGTATTGTCTTACGTTCCTCGTATTGTGGGATGGTGCACCATCTTGTTGGTACCATATCCGTAGTCTATCGGGTATGTGAAGTCCATGAATAAAATTAAACAAATAATTATTTAAAAAATGCAAGTAACGTTCACTATTTCAATTTTGTCGAAAAAAAAAGCTCCTATTATTCTATTTTTGTAAATTCCGCACCACACATCTGTTTTAAATGAGTACTGATCACGTGTCTGTATAGTAAAATTTGGATTAATGTCACTCCACCAACGACAATTTTGTGAACTTACAGTCCTGTTCGAGGTAAAGGTTGCTTCGTCGATAAAAATTATATCTTGTCATGAAAGAGTTATCTTCTAACTCTCCTTGTATTAAAAAACAAAATTCTAAACGTCGCTTAAAATCACCTGGCTTCAAGGTATGTATAAATTTTGGTTTGTTTGGCCGAAATTTGTTTTCATTTAATATTTTTGAAATCGTAGTTTTTTCTACATCAGTTGGTAATGTTGTTGACCTTTTTCGCAATGATTTTTTAGGATCTTCTACTACAGACAACATTACTTGGTTCACAGTTTCATTATTTGCAACCCTTGATCGACGTTTCTTATTGTAGTTATTTTCCACACTTCCAAGGGTCTTGAATTTAGTCACATGTTCCCTACTGTTGTAAAAGAAATAATTTTATCAGGATATCTGTAGTTAAAAATTTCGGCAGTTTTCCGATACATTTTGTAATTTTCACCAACAATTGAAATTGAGTATGCAAGATAAAATTGAAATAATTTTAATTGTTGGTGAAAATTACAAAACGTATCGGGAAACTGCCGAAATTTTTAACTGCAGATATCCTGATTAAATTATTTCTTTTACAACAGTAGGGAACATGTGACTAAATTCAAGTTTCAGAGAAATAGCATAGCTAACAGTTAAAATTCAAATTCAGGTGGGAAATGGTGGCAAGATAATGGACATGCCATTAAGAATTAAGATTTAAATTTTTAAGTTTATTTTCAATAATAGTCTACTAGGAGTAGAAACAGATATAATTTTTAATGCCAATCAACATTTTCTTATTCCATTTTGCTCTAAAATTAAAATTAAGGGTACTTTTCTCGTAGGTCAATTTTGATTTTTTTACTTTTTGATCATCCTGTACACTGTACATACTATCTCAAGTTTGAATAGTCTAATATTATTTTTTCAGTAAGCAGAACTTTTTATAATAAGGAGTCAATTTTTTTCGTAAAATTAATATTAAAAAAGATTCCCATATGTACAGAACTTAAGCGGACACACTGTAGAATTTGAGTTATAAAATGTATCATATATTTTTATTTTATACAAACATTTGTATATAATATTAATACATAAGAAAAAAAAACAACATATTTTAAGGATAACAGGATTTATTTACAAAAATACATATGAAAATATATTTATAGTAAGTCTTTTGTACATAACTTTTTTGAAAATTCTGACTCTCGTTTATATTCCTGAACGCTTTCTCTCATAAGAAACCAACAATAATCCCTCAGCATTGCTGGGTCCCATCTGCCTTGGTAGCGTTGCTTCATTGTTAGTATGTCCTGGTGGAACCTTTCTCCTTGCTCGTCACTAACCGCACCCAAATTTTCTGGGTTCAAATTCAAGAACAAGCTAGCAAAAAAAATGTCATAACGTACTTCTTTAACGAACACCACAAAAAATGTAAAGCCAAATGTGTATTTTAATAATAGGATTTAATTGATCGCTCATCTTTTATTAATAAGCCGCAAAGGAATGTAGGTACTTAATTGATTTAATTTCGGTGGTAAAATGCCGTTCGGGAACAGATTGTTCGCAGAGAGTTCTCTAGGCAAATTTACGATCGTGAGTTATGGATGCCGTATTGGTTATGGATATTTATTCCGAAATTACCGGCCATAAACCATAGTAATGACTGGTATTAGCGTTTTTATGGAGTAGGATTTGAAATCTGATACTTTGTTATCTTTTGTTCGTCAAAAAAAGTGATATTCGTCGGATATAAAAGTAAATTTGACAGTTTCGGATTAGAACGAAATTGATGTCAGTTGTTACATAATTTGAAGCATAAAGGCCGAAATTATCAATTAGTGATAAGTGTTAACCAATACTTCACCTCTTTTTTGCAAAATGTTTGTGACAAATGTAACAACAGAATCGACTTCTATAACAACAACTTATACAACCCAAAAGAAATATTTTGTTTCCGTTAGCAACAATCAACGACATTCACTTTATCCTGAATATTATTAAAACAAATGCAGAAGGAGTTGATGGCATCAATCCAAAAATGCTAAAACTGCGCAGTTTGTTTATAGAATATATTATTTTGCACATTATTAATAGCCTCATTGAAAATAATCATATTTCTGCTTTGTGGAAAACAGCTGTGGGCAAAATTAAATAACCCAAAAAACCTTGGTAATTTCGTACACAGATTGCTTACCTTACACGACTCTCCCAATCTAGTAAGTTATTCCCTATTCCTAGAACAACTGACAAACTGACCTGAAATCCATCTTCAACCCGTTTGTTTGTATTACCTACCTCCCTTCTTATTCTTCTTCTTTTTGCTTCTGCTCTCGTCTTTCTTGTCCTGGATTTTCTTCTAGCTAAAATGCTTCTTATCGCTCTCCTCTTCGTTCAAAAGCAGCAAATTTAGCTCAGCTTCTTTCTGCTTATCTTCTTGAGCTTCTTCATTTTTATTTTTTTTTTGTTAGACTTCTTCTGCTTAAACTCGGAACTGTCGAATTCCTCGGCAAAGTACGGATCGTTTATGTCGACATCCAAAGGGACGTCACTGTCATCGGACTGATCTTCACCCTTTTTCTTCTTTCGTTTTTTCCGTTTTTCTTTCTGTTTGTCCAAGTACTTCTGAAAGGGGGTCTTCTCTTCGTTACTCTCCATTTTATCTTTGAGCATCTTGTCCGTTTTCTCTTTCGGCTTAATCCCCCAAGAAATCTTCATTTTTTGGGCCTTAATAGATTACAAATGGGGGAGCTCCCGAAATGAAATCGATTCCTTGTAAATGTTCTGTGTAAATTTTTATTTTAAGTGGGTACAAATATTATATCTATAATTATATACATATATAAAGAGAAATTATTTTAACAATCCTTTTTTAGTTTTCAGAATGGACGGATCATGACGACGGAGGACCAAACTACGGTAAGTTGAAAGAAATAATTTCAATCCTAAGACTTTCAATAGTGTTAAAATTAATGCTTAATGGGTTATCAACTTATCTTATGAAAATTGATAATAAGGAAATTTAGTTTAATGGCGTAAAAGAAATTAAATATATACAAATTCATGATTTATAAGTTCTTCAAAAATAAGAAAAAAAATAATGCAATTGTTCCAACAATGAAATCCTTGTTAATTATCTCGTAGTTGGTGTTAGCAGAACATTGATAGAATTGGCCTAGAAAATATAAGACTTTATTGTGTACAGGGACATTTTTTGAGTGTCTCACCCAATTGGCGATTTTCCTGCTGACTATAATAAATAGCAAATTACATATTTCTCAATGATTTTCGACAACGAAGCCAAATTTAATGTCAAAAAATATATAGGCTCACAAATTTGACAGATTCGACGCTATTCTTTAATGGCAATCCTCATAAATAACCACACAGATATATTTTCAGTCGTCTCGGAAATATCAGGAATCCTAATTTGCCTTCATCGATTTCGTCTTTAAAGGGTCTCAGCCCTTTAATAAATAGACCTTTTAAGCTGAGAACCCCAATTTTTTTCAAAGTTACATAATTTCCCGTGACCAAGCTATCTACGCCACAATCAAATCCGACAGATGTCAAAAAGTGGCATATACGACGACATTTTGAATTTTTTTAAATGGCAGTTGTTTTAATAGGAAACTCCAGATTTCCGAAACGGCTGAAAATAAATATTAACAACTATAGGTTTTTAAAATCGGATCGCCAAATGCGCTTTACTTGTGTGATTATTGATAAGGGTTGTTATTTAAAAAAATGCAAAATGGCGTTGTATCTGTCAACATATTTCATGTACAATATCATATACCTATCTTCAACTGTTTCGGAAATATTAGGTGTTTTCAGATTTATTGCAAAAATTAACAACACACTAAAAAAACTAATAAGTAATACTGTTTATTTCTTGGTAATGTAAAAAACAAAAAAAAAACATTAATGTAGGAGATGTTGAAAATGCTCGCCGCGAACATCTTGGCAACATCCTAATCTTAAATAGAAATTTCTTCTAACGTTACTGAACATCTCAGGCGTGACCCATCTAATCGCAAGCGTTATTCTTTTTCTTAAGTCAGCTAAGTCGAGCGGTTTAGTTTTGTATACAATATTTTGACATAACTCCATAAGAAGAAGTCTAATGGCGTCAGATCAGGGGATCGTGCTGGCCATTCCATCGATCCACGCCTCCCTATCCATCGATTTGGGAATACTCGGTTGAGGTAATAATCTATTACCTTATTACCTAATTATTATCGAATTTATTACATTTGGTTGATACACACTGTATATACAGGGTGTTCATTTGAAAACTTCCCACCACGGATTTATCGAGAACTACTAATTAAAAGAAAAAACGCTGAGACACGTCAAAAGATTTGCCAAAGATTACAACTTTTTAACTAAAAACTACTTCACCCCCTTTTACTCTCTGCCCCCCGGGGTCATCTCCTTAAAAATTTTAAATGACAAGGGGTATCAAGTAATAGCTTGTTTGAAAGGTCTTTCAAAGTGCTTTATTTTGACGTTTGATTTTTTTAAATCGGTCGAGTCGTTTTCGAGAAAAGTAGAAAAACCTTTATTTAACTTAATTTGTTCAGAAAGAAAAAAAAAACACACGAAAATATCACTTTTTGAAAATTACGTTACATCTTGTTTTTAGTGGTAAACTGTGCTGTATAAAGACATCTTAATACCATAAATGTAACAAATTTTCCAATTTTCATACCTACTATTGATATTTTCCAAGAGGTTCGAGCATATTATTATTTACATTCAATCAAATATTCTATTAATAATAAAATTTCAGTGCATATATTTTTCTTGTAATTTATTTTATATACGCGCAAAAATTTCCAGATATTTTCCTTTCAATAATATTTATGTCGAAATCTCCAGAAACGTGGAAAAGGATAATTTATATGGAGATAAAAAAAAGTAATTTTATCATGCATCTTTTTTTGTGTGTTAAACTGTCACTCGTATTTTTTTTGCCAAGGGAGGTTAGTGAAAGGGAAATAAATCTGGTTTATTTGATGTCGGAAAAAATAAAAACGAACAACGAATTCTCAACATTTGACTACATAAATATGTATTTTACACGTAGGTTAGATATCATAACGATATACAGGGTGTTCATTTGAAAACTTCCCACCACGGATTTATCGAAAACCACTGATTAAAAGAAGAAACGCCGAGACACGTTAAAAGATTTGCCAAAGGGGACAACTGTTTAACCAAAAACTACTTCACCCCCTTTTACCCTGTGCTCCCCGGGGTCATCCTCTTAAAAATTTTCAAAAAGTGATATTTTCGTGTGTTTTTTTTTCTTTCTGAACAAATTAAGTTAAATAAAGGTTTTTCTACTTTTCTCGAAAACGACTCGACCGATTTAAAAAAATCAAACGTCAAAATAAAGCACCTTGAAAGACCTTTCAAACAAGCTATTACTTGATACCCCTTGTCATTTAAAATTTTTAAATTTCTGGAAATTTTTGCGCGTATATAAAATAAATTACAAGAAAAATATATGCACTGAAATTTTATTATTAATAGAATATTTGATTGAATGTAAATAATAATATGCTCGAACCTCTTGGAAAATATCAATAGTAGGTATGAAAATTGGAAAATTTGTTACATTTATGGTATTAAGATGTCTTTATACACCACAGTTTACCACTAAAAACAAGATGTAACGTGTATAAAGTAGTATAAACACATACAGATACCGTCATAATTACGTAGACACATATTTATAAAAAACGTTGTTTGATCCTATACGTTTTCTACAAATTCTTACACAGATTTCCGATTTTCCTTATTTTTTGAAACTAAATATTTAAAATTACATAATATATTTTAGTCCGTAAAAGGTCATAAACATTGCCATAATATCATAATAAATAGTAAATTAATAATTTTTACCAAAAATATGTACATTACATTTTAAGAACACAGTTATGTATAGATAGTTGAATGCCTAATAAAAAGTATATCTTGATATTTTTTTGGTGTCGGCTTTGTTTAGGAGATAACCTAAACTCAATAATTTGAAACCAAAAAGATCCAATATACGTAGACTACATTCCCTAATTTCATTAAAATTACAATTTCATATAATCTAAATTTGTTTGAATACAAAAATAAACATTAGCCGAAATCGAAAAGCCCATCACTAATAAAATTGTAAACGAGCCAGTACATAAAAATATTATATTAAAATACGTTGGCCTCGTTCATCTGGTAAATGCTGATATGAAATTTATGTAAGTATTTGAGCGTAAACATTTTTAAAACATTCGTAGTTATATGATCTATAATAAACCTCTAACATCTCCGTAATATTAGGAAAAATAATATTCCAACAAATTGGAAATCGAGATATTGACCAAAATTTGAATTTTCGACAGCTTTAGTTACAACTGAAACACACAGGCTTCTTTAGATTTTGTTTGTAAACCTTTCACATCCAGTTGTTGTGTCTTTTCTCTTCTAAACGCCATCTTGTCTTCGCTCAAATCGCCGCTTGACCCGGTACAAGGTTATTCAATAAACTCGTACAGAAAAAACCATCAGATATATTTTTTCTTTCGTAATATTTTTCTTTCCCGATAGAACTTTGGGACAAATGCCAGATCCCAAGAATCCGAGAGAAACCAAACTTTTAAAGCGGCGTCGATAAGAATGGCCGATGTATTGTATAGGTATACTTAAGTGGAAGAGATTGGGATTTTTTTCTTTTAGGGTTAACGGTCTGAGAGAACCTAAATCAGACTTCAGGTTTGGTCCGTTTGCCCTTTAGGACCACCTGACTCGAAAGGGTAGGCACTTTGAGTTGCTGCCCTTAATCATATTTTATGAAAAGGTGTAATAAGATAATGAGCCTAAATCAATAACAAATATTGTAATTTATTTTTATTAAAATGTTCCATTTTGAATGAGATGCAGGAAGAGAGCTCTTCCTGCTACACAATGTGCAAAATAAAAAGCGACACTAAGAAACTTATATCTATATAATATATATGACAGGAACAATTCATAGGCAAAACAACCTTTCACTAAATACAACAAATATATATCACGAACTAGTTATATCAGTTTTTAAATTTTTTTTTTTTTTTTAATTAACTCCGAGAGCTCTAACCAAAAACCTCGAAAATATACTAGTGCCTCTAGATAAAATTATCTCCTGCTCAGAAGGCTTCCTTTCTGCCGGCAACGCAAGAATGGTAACGCAAAATTCGTTTACTGGTACCACCGGGGAATCTCTTTTCAATCTAGTACCATCAGACGTTGGCGGTAGTGTTGTAGGAATCTCAAGAGCTGAATAAGCCAATTGGACTTGTGGAATGGTTCCATTGTGAACAGAGCTGGCACTGGATACTGTTGAACTGTTAGATGCACTAACGGTTCCATTAGTTGTACCGTTAAAATTATTATTAATAATGGTAGTATTGTTCACGATAATAGTATTATTCACATAGGTAATATTTCCAGGAACCTTGGCACTTGATATACATGGAATAGTAACGGTTGTATTTGTTCCTACCTCACAGTTATCCGTACCCTTAACGCACGGTATAGTAGTCCTCACACAGTTTCCCTGTTTTTGATCCGTGCATGGCACGGTAGTGGCAGCGCTGGCCACGCACAAAATGGCGCCGTTACTGGTACATAGCGACGCGGTTCCTGTGGGGCAGATGGTACCGCTGTCGCCTATGCAACCCAAGATAGTGTTTGGTTGGATGGTGCTTTGAGCCGGTACTGCGTCTCGATTGTGGTAGTAATGGTGGACTTCATAGTGATCATATCTAAAATAAAATCGAAAAACATGAATTTGGACTTGCAGACATCAAGAGATATATCCTTACCTTGGAGTATACCCATTATAAAAGCTGGAATGAGAATAGTAAGTGGGCGTGGTTATTTTAGCCAGACTGTATCCTAAGAAGAACCCGAGAGTGCCACTACCAGTGTCTCCGCTGGAGTAGTGGTAGCTCGGATAACTGTGGTACCCAAAACCGGTTCCGTAGCCGCTGTAACCAGATCCATATCCACCCCCATAATGGTGATTGCTGTGGGTGTTTATGTTGTTTATGTTGACGTTTGTGACAGACCCGGGACTTTGAGGGTAGTGTGGCTGGTTTGGATGCCCATATCCTAAATATAAATAATGCTTGAGTTAATACTTTATTGCCAATAGATATGGCGGTAAATGTATTCAGATCCGTTTTTTCGTACCTCCTCCATACTGTTGGGGATAACTCGCTTGTCCGTATCCAGGATTGTATGCTGGTGCGTGTCCGTAGCCTGCTGGATTATAAGCTGGCGGAGCCCCGTATCCAGCTGCGTTGTGGGCTGGGTTGTATGCTGGTGGCGGTATGCCTGGGTTATGTGGTGTATAGGGAGGCGGATAAACTAAAGAAAATGCCGTTAGAACTTCAGAGGACCCAGCGTATCTAACTGATTTACTTACTAGGATAAGGAGCACCTGGTGGAGTGTTTCCAACAGTTTTGATGTTGGTAGGCGGTCCCACGGGAGCACTTGGTTTGAAACCGTATGGGGGTGGTTTACCTGCATCACTAAGCCCTGAAGCGGTGTTAGCACTTCCAAGAGGTTTCGCATTAGTTGCGTGTTCTTGTGGAGCACTGGCCTTAAAACCGATAGATTGAGAATTACCTGCATGACTTGAGCCTAAAAAATATGTATCCAATTATAGGCAGAAGATATAACAACGCTAGTACTAGACAAACCTTGTGTAACAGATGGTTTGAACCCAATCGCAGGAGGATTAGATCCATGAGAGCCTGCACTACTGCCACTTCCATGAGTTACGGCAGAATTGAATCCATAATTGGGAGGTCCAGCGGGTCCCGAGTGAGTTCCGGAGGTTCCACCGTGACTTGAAGATGAACCCAGAGGACTGGCCGCTTTAAATCCAATGGGTTGAGAAGGTGCCGAGGGGCGACTTGGTGGAGCTGAGTGGCTGGGTGCTGGAGCTGGTTGGTTGTGGCTTGGATACGACAAAGATGAAGGACTTGGGTGGGAGTAGGAAGGACGACTATACGACGAGGGAGAGGGAGCAGGATGCGAGTAAGAGGGTCGGGAATAGGACGTAGAAGGTCGGCTGTATGATCGGCCGCCGCCAAATGATCTACTACCGCCACCACCTATAGATACCCGGAAGAAGAATTATATTAGGATACGAATGAGGGAATTAATACAGTGTATGTTGTTAACAATTAAAAGTAGGAAACAAACTCGACTTGATAATTTTTTGGTGAAACCCCGGCTAAAAATTGCCCTTAAAAAACCAATTAGGTATAAAAAAATATAAAACACATGACGAAATAAAAGACAAGTCATAAAAGTAAATATAGATATGAGTAATCAATTTACTGTCGCTTTAATAAAGTTTTACGATCAGGAATCCATTGACTAAGATATCTGGGTATATTTTCTTACATAACTTTATATCTTTTTTATTGGCAACAATGAACCTTCGTTTACAATCAATTTTATGCTTTCGCTACAACATTATATCTGCTTTTCATTTTGTTGTTAGTCGTTTTTAAGACTTCATTAACACGCGTAAGGTAAAAACTCTTGAAGGCATTTTTTTCTGTGTTTTAAAGCATATCCAATCCAGCCCATGAGTTTCAATTCAAGACCTGTGTAAGCATATTTGCAGTGGCACCACTACATACTTTGACTTTCACAAGGTTCGTTAGATGTTTATTTTTCTTCTCTTTCTGCTTAAAAGATGCCTTAAAACGCTACTAATTATTGGTTTAATGGCCAATTAGAAGTCTATATCATAAACTTGAACCAGTTCTAAGAATATATTTTCGTTCGTTGTATTTTAATAATAATTAGTATTTAATTATGTTGCGCATCAATAACAACTTTATTTTAGTGAATCAGTCTCTGTAAAGATTAAATTCCGCAAAATCTTGGTCAAAGAATAATATTTTGACGATTCCTTTTGAGATTGGGGTAATAGGTTATCATGTAGGGGCTTATCATTATATATTGCGTGGTTTTTAAGATTAACGAGGGCCACAGTTTTTATGCCTAATGTCACTATGAATACAGGTATTATAGGTAAAACTTTGTTATGCCTACTTATTTTAAATTAAGTCGGCCTTTTTTTAAATATTTTAACTACTCTTATCAGTAGTTCTAATATAGGATCCTAAATGCCTCAAAAATTTACCAAGCAAATTCTGATGGTATGTTTTCAAAAAATTCATTGTGTTACTTATACATTTCATCATTCAAATTCATTCAACTGATAATAAACGAAAATCATAAAGAAATAGTAAAATAACTCTGAACAATCCAACTTACTTCTCCTGCATTCCACAACACTTAAAACTAAAAGCACTAACACTAGACACTTTGTAACACTTATATTCCTTGACGAGGTCCCCATCACAGATCGTTTAACTTTCTTTTAACTGCGATTCACCAAATTTATTGCTTTTAACTAGTTCGACATACTAATCGCAAATACGTACTTATTTTATTATTTATTATTATTCTTAAAATCACAAATAACAATCAACAAAAGTAAACATCCTTCGACGATTATCGACTTAAAGGTCAAGAAGTAACTACTGGTACACTGGTACTACTGGTCATGTTTAGTTGTAGTGATTCCAGTAAAGCGCCTGGTATGGGTATTTTCGCTTTATCAGAACCGGAGTGTAACAGAAGAAAATTCGGGATCTACAAGTTAAATAATATAACGTTACGCTAACAACAGCCAACGAAGACTTTAGGTCACTTAAGATAGAAGAATCAGAGACGCCCTCAAAAGATGTGATGAAAAAGGCCTGATTAAAACTAGGCTCTCGATATATTTACCCCAAACCAATAATAAAAGTAATTTACTTTTATTCAAATGCTTCAATATTAATTAGATGCAAGAAGAACACTTCCTGTTACACATTGTACATAACATAGCAACGTCACTGAAAAAACTATTTATACAGGCAGGAATAATTAATTCAAAGGCAAAACAAATTCCTTTACTAAAAATAGCAAAAATATATCACAAATTACATACATCAAGTTTTTATAGAAATTCTTGTCAATTAACTTCCAGAGCTTTGACCAGAAACTTCGAAAATATACTAGTGGCTCTAGACAAAACCGTCTCCTGCTCAGAAGGCTTCCTCTCTGTCCGTAAAGCCAGAATGGTAACGCAGAATTCGTATACTGGTACCACCGTGGCATCATCATTTATTTAACCAAGTTTCGTCCATATAATAGATATTTTTTCCCTTTAAAACTGTCTAACTGCCCTCAAATATCGTCATCGCCAGCAGATGATTTCGTTTTTCTCTACTAAAAGTGATTTTCTGCTTTGAATTTTTTCATAACAAAAATTAATTTCTTTCGAAGCTTTCCATACTTTCTTCTTGCCCATGGGTGGAATGAAATCATCCTTTTTCATTTCAGACATTATTTTGTCCAAGGTAGGTATTTCTTTTTTTTAAGTAAAACGAGTATATTATGATACTTCTGATGGCAGTCTTTTCATCCTCATTTACTATACTTTCTTTTCTTCCTGTACTTCTCTTTGGTGACCTGATGGGGCAGCGTTTATCCTCGTGTACAAGTCGGTATATTGTTCACTGTACGACTCCAGTCATATTCGAACACATTACAACTATTTTTGCAACTTCGAATGTTGAATTTTGGTGGCGAAGAGCGTTGAACACATTGAGAAGTTTTACTAATCCATTTCTCAGCAACAAATTCAAAGACACTAGCCATTTTCAAGAACGAAGTTTTCCAACAACTGCCGGAAAGTAACTAAATATTTCAAATTTTTGAAACAGTGAGGCACAGGTAAACTCTGTGCCTCTACCTAAGTGATCTCGGAAACCCTGACAATAATAATAATTGGACTACATCTATGGAATACGGCGAATATCACTGGGTTTTATAAATAAATAAATAAACAGGTCTTTATTTAATTAAAAAAACTAGATACAAAACAAAATAATATATCTTGGTGGCGAGGTCTAGCATAGCTATTCTACCTAAACACCCTTTAAGACCAATAAACTATCAACACTACTGTAATATAAATAAATATACACTAAAATTATATCTAATCATACAAGAATAGAAATGACAGATAACTAGTGGAGCACAATATTACGAGTACGTAATTATTGGACACGTTTTAAGAGTTATAAATATTATTTATGAAGTGAGCTTCTTCCATTGGTTACATACTTTTTTAGCTTTCTTCGTACCCCGTCAACAGATACGCAAGACTTGATGTCGATGGGCAGTGAGTTAAACGATTTGACTGCATTGTACGTGAAAGAAGGTTGGAATAATGCAGTTTTATGCTTTGGAGTGGAATAAAGACCGCGATGGCGCGTAGCTCTTTCATGAACGTCACTCCCCTTAATCAATTTATCACACAGATATTTGGGTGTCTGATCCTTAGATATTTTGAAGACCAATAGTGCTAAGTGAATAAAGAATCTTTCCTGAAGGTACAACCAAGTAGACTCCAGAAAAGCGGGGGTAATGTGATCAAACTTACACAACCCAAGACTGTATCTAAGACAAGAGTTTTGCACCCCTTGCAAGCTATTTCTATCTTTGACGGTCAGGGCTGGCCAGTACAAGACGTCACCATATGCCAAATGAGAAAGAACAAGAGAATCAGTCAGCCTCAGTTTAGCATTAACACTCAAAATATCTTTGTATCTATACAAGAGTTTAGGATTTTTGTATTAAAAAGATAGTGTGCTGACTGAAGCGTAGATTTGAATCCAATATGATACCCAGGTTTTTGCAATACTCTGAGGGTACTATACGTAAATCGTTGAGTTCAATATTTAGATTGTTGTTAATGGCAATGCTTTCCCTATTTCTTCCAAAAATAAGCATTTTCGTTTTATTGTTATTAAGTATTAGTCCATGTGCTTCAGAAATTTGACTTATACCACTTAGATCTCTATTAATTTGTTGACATGCCAATAAAATATCATTAGACGAAAAAGAGAAATAGATTTGCATGTCATCTTGGTGCGAAAGGCAGTGTCTAAGATAATGCGAAAAATCCGCAGTGTAAAGAGAAAATAGAAGAGGTCCCAAGACACTTCCTTGAGGAACGCCCTTATTAGTAGCTAAAAATTTAGACGGGATTTTCATTCCTGACACCACTCTTTGTTCCCTACCGGTCAGATAGCTATCCATAAGGTTAATCGTACTCTGACTAAATATTTTATTTTTTGCAGCAAAATGGAATGTTTTAAAACATCAAACGCCTTAATATAATCTAATAATATAAGACACGAAACTTTATTTTCATCAATCGCTCTAAATAAGTCTGTGTGACTGGTAAGATTTTGTTATTATAGTTCAATAATAAATAATAAATGCTGATACGAAATTTATGTAAGTATTTAAGCGTAAACATTTTAAAAACATTCGTGGTTATATGATCTATAAACCTCTAACATATCCGTAATATTAGGAAAAATAATATTCTAACAAATTGGAAATCGGTAAATTGACCAAAGTTTGAACTTTTGACAGTTTTAGTCACAACTAAAACACAGATGCTTCTTTAGATTTTTTTTGTAAACCTTTCATATTCAGTTGTTGTGTCTTTTCTCTTCCAAGCGCCATTATTGTCTTCGCTCAAATCACCGCTTGACCCGATACACGGTTATTCAATAAACTCGTACAGAAAAAAACATCAGATATATTTTCTCTTTCGTAATATTTTTCTTTCCCGATAGAACTTTGGGACAAATGCCAGATCCGGAGAATCAGAAAGAAACCAAACCTTTAAAGCGGCGTCGATAAGAATGGCCGATGTATGGGTATAGTTAAGTGGAAAGGGTTGGGATTTTTTTCTTTTAGGGTTAACGGTCTGAGAGAACCTGACTCAGGCTTCAGGTTTGACGATTATCGACTTAAAGGTCAAGAAGTAACCACTCGTACACTAGTACTACTGGTCATGTTTAGTTGCAGTGATTCCAGTAAAGTACCTGGTATGGGTATTTTCGCTATATCAAAACCGGAGTGTAACAAAAGAAAATTCGGTATCTACAAGTTAAATAAAATAATGTTATAACAACAGCCAACGAAGACCTTAAGCCATTTGAGATAAAAAAATCAGAAACGCCCTCAAAAGATGCTTTGAAAAAGGCTTTATTAAATTAAGTCTCTCAATATTATTCACCCCAAACCAATAATAAAAGTAATTTATTTTTATTAATATGCTTCAATATTAATTAGATGCAAGAAGAACCCTTTCTGTTACACAATGTACATAACATAGCAACGCCACCAAGAAAATTATATCTATGTACAGGACAGGAACAAATATAATATTACTCTTCCTGCATTACATAACAACGTCACCAAGAAAACTATATATGCAGGCAAGAACAATTAATTCAACGGCAATACAAACTCTTTTACTAAAAATAGGAAAAATATATTACAAATTACATACAACAAGTTTTTATAGAAATTCTTTTTAATTAATTCCCAGAGCTTTGACCAAAAACTTCGAAAAAATACTAGTGGCTCTAGACAAAATCTTCTCTTGCTCAGAAGGCTTCCTCTCTGCCGGCAAAGCCAGAATGGTAACGCAGAATTCGTGTACTGGAACCACCGTGGCATCACTTTTTGTTCTATTACTTGTAGTCGTTGGCGGTAGTGTTGTAGGCGGTAATACTGTAGGCAGTATTATTGTAGGAATCTCAGTAACGTTGCTTTGCGCTGCGAATGCTAAATAAGTCAGTTGGACTTGAGAAATGCTTCCATTGTGAACAGAGCTGGCATTTGATAATGTTGTAGACGGTAGTATTTTAGGAATCTCAGTCACGTTGCCTAACTCTGTGAGCGCTGAAGCAGTCACTTGGACTTGACGAATGGTTCTATTGTGAACAGAGTTGGCACTGGATAATGTTATCGGTGGTAGTATTGTCGGCGGTAGTATTGTCGGCGGTAGTATTGTAGGATCCTCAGTAACGTTGCTTAACCCTGCGAATGCTGAAGCAGTCACTTGAACTTGCGGAATGGTTCCGTTGTTAACAGAGCTGGCACTGGATAATATTGTCGGCGGTAGTATTGTAGGATCCTCAGTAACGTTGCTTAACCCTGCGAATGTTGAAGCAGTCACTTGAACTTGAGGAATGGTTCCGTTGTGAATAGAGCTGGCACTGGATACTATTGTCGGCGGTAGTATTGTAGGACCATCAGTAACATTGCTTAACCCTGCGAGTGTTGAAGCTGTCACTTGGACTTGAGGAATGGTTCCGTTGTGAGCAGAGCTAGCACTGGATAATATTGTCGGCGGTAGTATTGTAGGATCCTCAGTAACGTTGCTTAACCCTGCGAATGCTGAAGCAGTCACTTGAACTTGAGGAATGGTTCCGTTGTTAACAGAGCTGGCACTGAATAATATTGTCGGCGGTAGTATTGTAGGATCCTCAGTAACGTTGCTTAACCCTGCGAGTGTTGAAGCTGTCACTTGGACTTGAGGAATGGTTCCGTTGTGAGCAGAGCTGGCACCGGATAATATTGTCGGCGGTAGCATTGTAGGACCCTCAGTAAAGTGGCTTAACCCTGCGAATGTTGAAGCTGTCACTTGGGCTTGAGGAATGGTTCCGTTGTGAATAGAGCTGGCACTGGATACTATTGTCGGCGGTAGTATTGTAGGACCATCAGTAACATTGCTTAACCCTGCGAATGTTGAAGCTGTCACTTGGACTTGAGCAATGGTTTCATTGTGAATTAAGCTGGAACTGGATATGGTAAAACTATTAGATGCACTAACGGTTGCACTAGTAGTACCGTTAAAATTATTATTGGTAATGGTAGTGCTCTTTACCCGTTTTTTTCTCTTTTCTATGACAATTGTATTATTCACATAGGTAATATGTCCAAGAACTTTGGCACTTGATATACATGGAATATTAACCGTTCTGTTCGTTCCCAGCTCACAGTCACTGGTACCGTTCATGCACGGTATAATGGTCCTTACACAGTTCCCTTGTTGCTGGTCCGTGCACGGCACAGTAGTAGCAGCGCTGGCCACGCACAAAATGGCGCCGTTACTGGTACATAGGGACGCGGTTCCTGTGGGGCAGATGGTTCCGCTGTCGCCTATGCAACCCACGATGGTTTTTGGTTGGATGGTGCTTTGGACCGGTACTGCGTTCCGATTGTGGTAGTAATGGTGGACTTCGTAGTGGTCATATCTAAAACAAAACAAGAAATAGGTGAAAAAATATAATTATAAAGCTGCTGAGATCAAAAAATGCATATTTACCTTGGAGTATATCCACTATAAGAGCTCGAATGAAAGTGATAAGTGGGTGTGGTCACTTTGGCCAGACTGTATCCCAAGAAGAACCCAAGAGTTCCACTGCCAGTGTCTCCGCTGGAATAGTGATAGCTTGGGTAGCTGTGGGCGTGAATGTTGTTTATGTTGACGTTAGTGACAGACCCGGGACTTCCAGAATAGTGGGGCTGGTATGGATGCCCATAACCTGCATGTAAACAGAGTTTGAGATTAGATTAGATATGCGATCAGTGTAAATGTCTCCAGCCCGTTGTTTATTACCTCTTCCTTGATATTGCTGATAACTCGCGTGTCCGAATCCAGGATTATACGCAGTTGGAGCTCCGTATCCGGCTGGATTATGGGCAGGGTTGGATGCTGGTGGCGGTATGCCTGAGTTATGCGGTGTATAGGGTGGCGGATGAACTAAAGAAAATTCCGTTCCGTTTAGGACATGAGAGAACGCAGCGCATCTCATTGATTTACTTACTCAGATAAGGGGCGCCTGGTGGAGCGTTTCCAACAGGTTTGATGTTAGAAGGTGGACCCACGGCGGCATTTGGTTTTAAACCAGAGGGTGGTTGACTTACATCACTATGCCCTAAACCGATGGATTGAGAATTGCCTGCATGACTTGAACCTAAAATTGTTTTATTCCAGTATAAAATAAAAGATATAACAACACAAGTACTAGACAAACCTTGTGTAACAGATGGTTTGAACCCAATTGCAGGAGGATTTGATTCATGAGAGCCTGTACTACTGCCACTTCCATGGGTTACGGCAGAATTGAATCCATAACTGGGAGGCCCAGCGGGTTCCGAGTGAGTTCCGGAGGTTCCACCGTCTGTTGAAGATGAACCTAGCGGACTAGCCGCTTTAAATCCAATGGGTTGAGAAGAGCCAGAGGAATGGCGACTGGTTGCTGGAGCTAATCGACTAGTCGACGGACTTGGGTGAGAGGGGTGAGGACGCGGGCGAGAGGGGGCAGGACGAGGACGAGAGGGGGCAGGATGCCTGTTGTATGATACTCTACCACCACCTCCTAAAAGGGTAAGTAAATATAGTGGTCGATCTTCCTGCGATTTGTGAAGAGAAAGACTGTGACCAGAGTGTTTTTAACAATTAAATGCGGAACACAAACCGACAATTTGCATTTGCAGATTATTGTAGGTAAAAAATGTCAAGCTGTAAGGTTAATTTGATGTTTATTTTCTGCTTAAAATGTTAGTTAAACTAGTAGTCTATATCATAAATTTAAATGACTTCTATGAATATATATTTATTCATTATTAGAAGTTTATTAATTTTATTTAAAAATGTCGCCCGTCAATAATAAATTTTTTCCTTGAAACGGTATCTAAAACTTAAAATTCGTAAAATCTTGGTCAAAGAATAATCTTTTGATTATTTGTTTTGGGATTTGGGGAATAGGTTATCGTTTTTTAAGGGGACTTTTAAGACAAGTTAAAATTTAATCTGTGTGCTAACAAAAACATTGCGTGAAAAAAGTTACGAAAACATCTTCAAAATTGCACTTTGTTTCATATACAGTATGTCCACGGATGGGGTTTACAAGAGGACAAATGGACTAAAAATTGAAAGATACGGAAAAAAGTCACTCTTAATAAACGTTTTTGCTTGTCTAGAAAATACGATTCATCATAAGAAACTTCAATTTTTTTATACAGGGTGGGTAAAAACTGCAAAAATGTTATTTTGCTTAAGAGTAAACAGACTTTATTTTGAAAAAAGTCACTTTTAATAAACGTTTTTGCTTGAATAATGAATAGGTGATACTTGTTGTCAATGTGTTTATTTAATGAAGTAATTATAATAATAATAATAATACGAAAATTACCATTATTAATCGCTCGTTTAGTCATAATTTCGCAAACATCGCGACGATCAAAGTCGTCTTCATTTAGTTCTTGCACTAACCAAATCTTATAAGGATGGAACTTGTATTTTTTTTAATACTCGTTGGACACTTGTACGACTCACGCCCGTCGCAACGGCCAATTGTCTTCTACTTAGCGTACTATCCATTGCAACTTGCCCCAATAGTGCTATCTTAGTAGGTTCATTTAGTGCCAGATTTTCAAGCTGCCTCTTTTTGTTATGAACGAAACCTGTTTCGCGAAATTTGGCCACCAATTCCCCAACAATTTTTTCAGAAACATGTTTGTCATGATGCCGTGGGTTAAACAGCTCCGCGACCCGATTTCCGCATTCATTGTTTTTGATGAAAGCTCAATAATTTCTACTCTTTCTGCAATTGAGTACACCATAATTGATAAATTTAAAAGGTTCAATAATTTGGATTGTCTCGAATTTTCTGATCTTCCCTGGTGTAAACTGACAATGAATATACAAACCTCTTTAAATTTTCCCATAAAAAGAAATCCAATGGAGTCATGTCGGGCGACCTCGGTGGCCATAAAATAGGTTCACCTCGACCTATCCATCGAGATAAGTGCTAACAACAAAATTGCTTAAATAGGGCGAATACCACATCTGATTTCTAATTTCTAAAAGCATATTTTAATTTTTTGTTTTCTTGCAAGAATTACAAATACATGGCACCATTTGATCTGCCTTCAATAAAGAACGGTCCAATAAGATGATTCCCAATAATCCCGGCCCACCAACCAACCTTTGTTGGTGCCTTGTCTGTACTGTTGCATGGGGATTTCCTTATGCCAGGTATACAAATTATGGCAATTTACTACTTCGTCTCGGGTAAAACCAGCTTCGTCCGTGAACAAAACAATACTAGTAAAATTATGATTTTGCCTAAATCGTTGCAAAAACCAATTTGCGTAATTGACTGTTGCAGAATAATCAGCGGGAGGCATGGCATGCACCTTTTGACCTTGATAAGGATGTAGCAGTTATTCTAGGAGGGTCTTATGAACAACCCACTTTGCCGCATGAACTTGGACCGACAGTTTTCTTACACTATTGGAGGGATTTTGAATAATCTTATCCAGAATTTCCTTTTCTAACTGAGGGCTCCTTGCTCTTCTTGAAGGCCATTCTCCACCACGCTGCAGCAAAAAACTTCCTTAAATGGATTAGCAAAATATTAGCTACTTTTGGCATTTTTAAAATTTTCTAAATTTCACTTGGCTTGTTAAACTTCGATTTGGAAATGTATCAGAATAAATGCTTCTCGCCTCCACACACTTGCCGAGCGCTTGTCCATAAATTAGATGCATGTCAGCGTACTCACTATAGGAATAGTCGTCCATTACTTAAGTCTTATGTACAGGGTGTCCCAACGATAGAGTAAAGTAAGTTTTCGCTTAACTGATAATCTTTGTGACAAAATCGTATCCGCCATAAGGTAAGGTAGAAAAATGCGCACATTTTAAAAATATTGGAAATTATACAGGGTGTGCCACAAAAGTAGGACAGCAAAAAGTAAGACTTTTTTAAATGGAACACCCTATATTTGCTTGTATTTTTGGGTTTTATGTATTAATACAAACGTTTTTGGTCATATATGACATGAGCTGAAATTTGATAGTTTTTGAGAAATTTCGAAATAACGATGAAAATTAGAATTATCATGGTGTTGATAAATGGACAGTTTCTCCGTCAATTCATAATTGCAAACTTCAATATTTGGTAGGAGGAAGGACTGGTTACTATATTAATATTTAGTATGCGCAATATTTGCATTTGTTCTACAGGGTGTTTATTATAAGCGTCCAAATTCGCACATCTTCAAACTAGGAAATCTCAATTTTTTTAAATGGAACACCCCGTATATTTTAATTTCGTTTTATTCAGATTTAAACAGCCTTTCATTTTTTCTAAATATGTCCTATGCCTATCTTTAATAGTTATCGAGAAATTTCGATTTTTTCAAATTGCTACACGTTATATTCTATACCAGAGCATTGTTGGATCGCGATAGCCATGAAAAACAATTATTCATGTGCCAAAATAAAATGCTTATAGTCCAGAATTTTAAATTTTTATTCAACATTACGTCTCAATAAATGGTTAAAAATATGGCCTTCGTGTTGAATACACGTATTTAATCTTTTTTGTAGGTTGTGTCTCACTTCCGACAACATAGGAGGTGTCACTGTTCGACAAACTTCTCTAATTCTGTTCTTCATATCTTCCCTGGTGGTTGGTTTATTGACATATACCCGATCTTTTATGTAACCCCATAGGAAGAAGTCTAACGGTGTTAAATCACATGACCGTGGTGGCCACGAAATAAAGCCTCCACGCCCAATCCATTTTTCTGGGTATTGTCTGTTCAAGAAATCCCGGACTTTACGATGGAAATGTGGAGGTGCACCATCATGTTGCAGCCACATATTTTGTCGTACGCCTAAATTAACATCCTCAAGTAACTGAGGCAATTCTTCACGTAAGAAAAGTAAGTAGCTGCGGCCCGATAAAGGTTCATTAAAAAAATGGGGACCAATAATTTGGTTATGAAGGATACCACACCATACATTTATTGACCAGTGACCTTGATTTTGAACTTCCCGTAGCCAGAATGGATTTTCAGTGGCATAATAATGCATATTATGCCGATTTACAGCTCCATTACTTCTAAGCGTCGCCTCATCAGAAAACAAAACATTGGTCAAAAAGTTGTTATTTAACTGCAGTTGTTGAATAATATTACAAAATTGAATTCGTCTTTCAAAATCTCCTTCTCGCAATTCTTGATGAAGCTCTATGTGGTATGGATGATATTTATACTTGTTTGTTGTTCGGTTCACAGTTGATTTGGAGGAATCACATAATGTCGCTAACGTCCTACTACTCACCTGAGGAGTTTCTTGAATATTCAATAATATTTCTAATTCTTTTTCAACGTTGGCTGCGTTTTTGTTAACAACTACACGTTTAGAGTATTTAACACTACCGCTGGAATCAAATCTCTCCATCACATTTCGAAAACCGTTAGCAGTGGGCATCCGACGTTCAGGATATTTCACTCTGTAAATTCGCTGAGCCAACAAAGGGTTTCTCTCAGCTTCGCCTAACACATAGATCATATCAATCAACTCATTTACAGGATAATCCATGCTCAATAGAAAATTAACGAAATGAAGACGAAAAAAGCAAGACAAGGTTTTAATTCACGACAATATTATTAAGCGTTTCATTTTGGCACATGAATTGTTTACCTTAGCTTTTGTTTTTCATGGCTATCGCGATCCAACAATGCCCTGGTATAGAATATAACGTGTAGCAATTTGAAAAAATCGAAATTTCTCGATAACTATTAAAGATAGGCATAGGACATATTTAGCAAAAATGAAAGGCTGTTTAAATCTGAATAAAACGAAATTAAAATATACGGGGTGTTCCATTTAAAAAAATTGAGATTTCCTAGTTTGAAGATGTGCGAATTTGGACGCTTATAATAAACACCCTGTAAAACAAATGCAAATATTGCGCATACTAAATATTAATATAGTAACCAGTCCTTCCTCATACCAAATATTAAAGTTTGCAATTATGAATTGACGGAGAAACTGTCCATTTATCAACACCATGATAATTCTAATTTTCATCGTTATTTCGAAATTTCTCAAAAACTATCAAATTTCAGCTCATGTCATATATGACCAAAAACGTTTGTATTAATACATAGAACCCAAAAATACAAGCAAATATAGGGTGTTCCGTTTAAAAAAATCTTACTTTTTGCTGTCCTACTTTTGTGGCACACCCTATATAATTTCCAATATTTTTAAAATGTGCGTATTTTTCTACCTTACCTTATGGCGGATACGATTTTGTCACAAAGATTATCAGTTAAGCGAAAACTTACTTTACTCTATCGTTGGGACACCCTGTACCTACTCAATTAATCACACAATTTATAAAAGTATTGTCAATAACACGTTAAAACGACGATGTTTTATGCTAGTATTCTGATTTATTATTTCAATAACGTTTTATACAAAAAATTTATTTTCTCCGAGAACGGATAATTTTACCGAAACAAATATACAGGACCCATTTTAAAGAGGAATAACCACACACTGAAAATAATTGAACCATTAGAAAGTTTGTAAATCCCTAGTTTGCACCGACAGCAAAATTTTCGCTTAGCACTATTAGAGTAATCATAACAATTATAAAAATATTCTCTATCGGTAACAATCTCGCTTATTTAAACATTTCCTATTGTCCGTATAAGAAAGGCTTAGACGTTTAGCACATCAGTTTCTCGCACTTATAATACAGACATTTATAAAATTCATCATAATAGTCGCAGCGATTTGTCGACTGCGTGTTATTAGAAATCTTATATTCCCAAATAAACCGATTGATATTCGTCACCCCAGCACCACCTCGTCCCAGTCATTTATGTTTTATTATGTTCTCGAATACCGCCCTTGTCGCGTCGTTGCACGTACCTTTAGTGTTAAACAAACAAACAGATGCCTAAGAGTAAGTGATAAAGTGATAACTGATAAGACTGTGCACAATAGTAAGTAAGTATGTATTCTATGTACTATAATATATAATATGATATATTATTTTAAAGCATTTTAGTCGAGAGGCCAACCACTCTCCGAAACACGTGTACAAATTGTCGGGGAATGGCTCAAAATCCCGAAATTAGTGTTAGAAATCATCGAAAGCACTACTAAAGTCGCAGAAATCGTTGGAAATCATTCCGAAATCCCTAATCCCGAAATTCCGAAAAATATAATAAGCTAGTAACTTTTTTTTGAGAAATATATTTCTGTAAAAACTATAGTTTTTCCTTTAAGCGGTAGTTTTTTGTTTAAACGCTTTTATAAGTGAGTTATATTTTTGAGTATATTTATATTGAATATATTTAATTTGTTGATATGTATAGCTTAAAATTCTATATACCTGTTATAACCTTTTTTTCAAAACCTTAACCAAACATGTGTTGAAGTATTATAACTAATAATTACGTGTTTCTTTTGATTTTCGTCTTAATAAAGATATGTTCGTAATATACAGGGTGTTCATTTGAAAACTTCCCACCACGGATTTATCGAAAACCACTGATTAAAAGAAAAAACGCCGAGACACGTCAAAAGATTTGCCAAAGGGGCCAACTTTTTAACTAAAAACTACTTCACCCCCTTTTACCCTCTGCCCCCCGGGGTCATCCCCTTAAAAATTTTAAATGACAAGGGGTATCAAGTAATAGCTTGTTTAAAAGGTCTTTCAAAGTGATTTATTTTGACGTTTATTTTTTAAAATCGGCCGATTCGTTTTCGAGAAAATTAGAAAAATCTTTATTTATCTTAATTTGTTCAGATAGAAAAAAAAACACACGAAAATATCACTTTTTATTTCAATAAGTGTTCAAAATGTTGCCCGTTATTGGCCAAACAATGATATAGGCGATGTTCAAATTCCTGACGGACATTTTCAAAAACATGTTGTGGGAGATGATGGCAGCTTTCGATGATGCGTTGACGAAGTTCATCCAAACTTTCAGGTTGGGGAATGAACACAATAGATTTCAAATGGCCCCATAGAAAAAAGTCTTATGGCGTCAAGTCAGGAGACCTAGCAGGCCATTCTATAGGCCCTCTTCGCCCTATCCATTTATCTGGAAACTCGTCGTCTAGCCATTGCCGAACCGGAAGAACATAGTGAGGAGGAGCGCCGTCTTGCTGGAAATATATTTCAGCCTCATCAAGTATAGGGTTCCCATCGTCTTCGATTTGGTTTTCAATGGTTTCAGTGATAAGCGGATTGATGGTATTTTCCAACATATCTAAATAAATGCCTCCATTTAAATTCCCATCAATAAACAATGGCCCAATCACTTTATTTCCTAAAATGCCTGCCCATACATTAATTTTTTGGGGGTACTGAGTATGCCCTTCTACAAAAGCATGAGGATTTTCATTGCTCCAATACCTGCAGTTATGCTTATTAACAAATCCATTTAGATAAAATGTGCATTCATCACTAAAGCAGATATTCTTTACATGAATGGTATTATCATTAATCGCTGCAGTCATTTGTTCACAAAACTCAACTCGCCTATCGAAATCTTCTTCGGTTAACTCTTGCAATATTTTCATTTTGAATGGATGAAATTTATGTAATTTAGTAACTGTGTGTACAGAGCCTAATGAAATACCAGTCGCATCAACAATTTTGCGTAATGAAGTATTAGGATTTATGCCAAAATGACCCAAAACTTCAACTTGAGCGGCTTCATCCAAAACTCTACGATTATTACGTTTTTTATTTGCAACAGATCCAGTTTAAGTAAATTTAGTAACAAGGTCCAAAACATACCTATGCGAAGTTATCTTTTCCGGATGTCTGGCTTTAAATGTGACGGCAGTTTGCCGAGCACATTGATTTTGGGCACCATAAATTAGAATCATTTCCACTCTTTCGGCTAGTGTGTAAACCATTTTGGAAGTAAAATCTGAATCAATAAATTAATTTTCACTATCCCAAGATTGTCACGAAGGTAACTGACAGCAAATTAAATTCTTTCTTTTCCTTAGCAACTATAAAAAACTAAACAGGTATAAGAATAAATACAGTTCGCCCATGTTATCTGTGTTTATAAATAGATGGCTGAAAAAAAGTCGGGTTGTTATTTGGTTGCTGCCACGTCTAATCTTCCGAATTGCTGTTTATGTTGGTTTTTGAACACTTATTGAAATAAAAAGTGATATTTTCGTGTGTTTTTTTTTTCTATCTGAACAAATTAAGATAAATAAAGATTTTTCTAATTTTCTCGTAAACGAATCAACCGATTTTAAAAAATCAAACGTCAAAATAAAGCACTTTGAAAGACCTTTCAAACAAGCTATTCCTTGATATCCCTTGTCATTTAAAATTGTTAAGAGGATGACCCCGGGGGGCAGAGGTTAAAAGGGGGTGAAGTAGTTTTTGGTTAAAAAGTTGTCCCCTTTGGCAAATCTTTTAACGTGTCTCGGCGTTTTTTCTTTTAACCAGTGGTTTTCGATAAATCCGTGGTGGGAAGTTTACAAATGAACACCCTGTTTAAATATAGGCAGTTTTTTTTTTGCTATACATAGACTTGTATATAGAATATTCTATATACCTTCTATTGTCGAACAAATTCTAGTAAATACAATCATAATTTAATTCCATTAACGCCATATAATATATTATTTATTATGTTTTGGATAGTTTTCATCTGAATAAGGCTGTTTCTGTTAAAAAAGAATCAACTAGGATAGAGCCATATCAAAGTCAGGAACATCTATTCTGGCGAATCATATCTCATGGAAACTATGCTTTCGTAAGTGGACCACCCAGTATATCAGATATTCTAATACACAGTATCAGAACCTTCTTATAATAGGTATTAGAACCTTTCTTATATTGGGTACAAACTATCTTTTAAGTGGAAAAAACAGTATGATATTCGATATTATCTAGATTATCACTGATATTAGCAATTCTTATAAACGGTATTCAAATATATATTGGTCACTAGTAACATTATTATAATACTTAAAACATATTTACTAGCTGTTAATAAAATACCTCTATATTGGGTATAAAACAGATAACGTCTTTGGAGCTCTGTGTCTTCGTTTAGGGGCACTTCAGGAATTAGATTAGGCTTATTGTGACCTCTCGTATAAGCTTCCGAGAGTTAGTACAGGGATAGATAAAACGTTAATACACATATAATAAACCAGCTTTTCCAAATTTTAATGGGTATTTTACCACCTACTCTAATGGTTAAGAATTCTCGAACTTACTTTTACATTTCGCGACACTTAAAACTAAAAGCACTAACACTAAACTCTTTGAAATCCTTGCAAAAGTCTTCATTGCAGATCGTTTAACGTTCTTTCAATCACGATTCCTTGCTTTCTAGCTTTACAAGGACGTACCTACTTATGCTATTTCTTATTATTATTATTTAAATCACAAATAAACAACAGACGCAAACATCCTTCGACTGTTATCGAGTAAAAGGTCAGGAAATCGTCTGTTTGGCAAGTTTAGTTGTAGTGAGTCCAGTAAAGCTCCTGGTGTGGGTATTTTACTATTTTGGCTATGTCAAAACTGGAGTATAGCTATAAAACATTCGTGGTCTATGCAAATTAATTAAAATACCGTGACGCTAACAATGAACAACGAAGACATCCGGCCTCTAAAGAAAGATAAATCAGCTACGCCGGTATCGTTTTACGTATCGTGGGAAGGTTTTACTTCTCTAATTTTTACCTGTACGTCTTTGCTAAGAACAAGAAGTAGTTTTACCTGTAATATACAGTACTGTCACATGTAAAAGAGCTTTGATATCTCATACAAATGTATTGAAATAGGGTTCTCGTTAAATGACCTGGAATTTTTAATTTATTGTACAAAACAAGGTGACCAAGAAGGATGGGTTTTCTTAGACTAAAGCAATAAACAGTAAGAAATAACATTGACGTCAAATAAACGTCACTAATAAACAACTTATGATACTAGAAACAAGCTTAATATTTTCTAAGACGGCTCGACTTTACATTTTCCGTATTTTATTAAATATATAGAGTTATAGAATAATCAATTATGACTCAACCAGTTAATTCTCTCTGATAACTATTGATAAAGTTAGCAGAATCCGCTAAACAAAAAGCAATATTATTATTATTGTTATTAGTAATTATTATAAATAAATAATTAAAGCTTTATTAGGAATTAAAATATTTATATGTAAAAAAAAAACTTATGTAAATTATGTATAAATAATTATGCATGTAGTAAAATAATTTGACAACATGAGCTACTCAACATGAACCGTCTCCAAATTATACAGGTTGTCCGGTAAGTACCTTCTAATTATTTTTGAGATACAGGGTGTTAAGAATTTATTTTTATTTTTGTTTTTTGTAAATAATTTTTGAAATAATGTCTATATTTGGACGAAAATTGGTATCTAGGGATTTCTTGAAGTGCATAATATGACGTCTTAGGCAACCTCTAATTTGCCTTCCTCTAGAAGTATAAACACTCCCATACTATGTCGTTCTACAACTAACAACATAATTTTTCTTCCCCTTTCTAATGGTATGTGGTCTGATATCGATTTGAAATCAAGTGATTATCCGAAACGGAACTTCGTCCTCGATCAAGTGTTGGATTCCTCGTCTCTCTTAATTCCAATTAACCCATCAAGTCCTAAAAGTCGCGGTCAACGTCAATTTCTTTGTCACTGAACTGGAAAACCAATTAAACTCCACATAAAATCAAGGTAAAGGTCTGAAAAAGATTAATCCGTTTATTATTGGTAGACAAAATTAACTAATCTATTTTCGAAATTAATTTTTCATCAAAAATTTCCGACGAAATTAAAAATAGTATACAGTTTTTTTTTATTGTATTTTTTCTCGAAATATTGGCTACGTGATTTAATTTTTATACTTAGAAATATTTTATAAACCATATTTCTATCAAAATTGACTTAATGAATGCAAGCATTCCGATTTTTTCTTACCTTTAAGGTAATTTGGTCCCTAAATTAGGGGAAAATACTCTTCATTACTTTTAATATCCCCATCCTTTTAGAGATATTTGGATTTTAATATTAAACTTTAGGCGAGCAACATTTTAACCATATACTCCAAGTCCAAAATTTCTGTTTCTGCGACGTCAGGGGAATGAATTCCAGTGGCGTCTGCATTTCAAAAAATATTAAATGGTGAACATTCGTCGGAACGTCACATAATTTTTATAAATTAAATTTATTTTCTCCACGACCATTACTGAATGCAATAATTCCAAAATCATTTTTGATAATAGAATGTAAAAATTCTCGCTCTTGGGTTGGAATATTTTTTCTGAAACACTTGCTTCTTATGCGTTTTGCGTGTATTTTCATTCCATAACAAGATACGGAATGAATATTCTGTAATTGATCTAAACGACATAGGTTGCCATGAATTTCGAAACTGTCAATGTCAGATAAAAATGGCCGCATTGTAATAATTATTTTCAGACAAATTTTAGTGCAAGTCAAAAAATGAGTGAAAAATCGGATGAATCAGATATGGAACTGGATAATACTCCACCTGAAATTACGAATATTGCGAATAAATAACTTAATTGCTTTGTACAGATTTTATTTGTTTTTATTCGTACTTTTTACTCGGTTAGGATGAAAATTCGATACTCGTGGTTACTCACGCTCGCTACGCTCGCGTTCGGAATCTTCCACTCGGATCGAATTTTCATTCCAACCTCGTTACAGAATCTACTATTATTACCCCTTAAAACCTGATTCTATAAGTCGACGACCTTTTCCACTAGGATTTCTTACTCCATTCCTTTTCAACTGTGCCCTTCATTGAGCCATATTCGGTCGGTGTAATACAATTTTTCCCGTATTTTTCCAAGTATTTTCGAGACCATACAATAATTTTTTTTTTTTTTAGTTAGTATTTGCTTTCTCGATTTCATTTAAAAACTCTTAATGATACTTTAGGTATAGATGTGTCCTTTTAATTTCAACCATGTTTTTTCTTAATTGTGGATTAGGAATAACTAACTAAAATCTATGGATTTTGCGACGAATTTTGTGGCATCATCTAGGATTATCTTTTTGCGTCCCTTCTCTCGTCTGGGCTCCTCGACTATTTTCTTTTTCGTCATTTTCTTGAATCTTTCAACATCTTTCAACCGCCTGAACACAGTGCGCGCGGAAAGTTTCGTTAAAGTGCCACATATTTCTGCAGCAACCAATATGGTTAGTTCAGGATTTCGTTCCCGAATTCCATGGTATGCGTTTTTTTTTCGGATATTTCATTTATATTTTTTTTTCTAGACGGACATCTAATTGAAGGCTCGTTAATATCCATAGTTTACTCAATTAAAAGCAGTTAACAACACTAAATTTAAAAAAAATAATTGTATAATAATTGTATATTTACACAAAACTATGTGAATGACTCATATACTACGAAAGCGAAAAAAAATTAAAAACCTATGGATAAATTAATAATAAAAACAAAATTAATCAAGCAGTGCGAAACCCTTGTGTTTACGTTATTTTTAAATCTTTGAAGTTCTGAATTGGGTCTCTGTGTGTTGCCACATTTATAATATTCTCCGCTATCAGAATCCCAGTATTGGAATCACCGTGCTATTTTAAATGCATCTAGCTGATTGCGGCTTGTATGACAACGTCGCCTCTTAAGTTCACTGTAAGAGTAGCGGCAAAGTTTAATGTATACTTAAAAATCATTTACTTGTACAATATTTTTATTCTGCCGCTTCCGAGATTTGATGATTGGTATACTAGTACTACTACTATTACTACTAAAATTAGTTCAAGATACCGAAAGGAAGTTGCTCGTTTTTGTAACAACTACCTACTTCAAAAGAGTTTACCTGAAAAAGAAAAGTAAAGCTGCAAGCTACTTTGTTGAATAGGTAGTTCACGTAAAGCTAGTCTTGATTAATTATGGCATATTTATGAAGTAATATACCATATCGGATACTTTATTTTGAAGAGAGTACCCTGTATAAACTATCCAAAACGTGCGAATTTTAACAGCTCATGTGGTAAGCTGCTATAATGTACTGAAAAACTATTTTTAGCTACCGATACACACAGAGAGTTTGTATGTTATTTTAACAAAAATCTTGTAAACAATACTTAGAGCTCTTAAAATCAAAAGCCGACAAAAGTTTTGTCAGTCATTTCGCGAAACGAGTTTCGAAAACAATTTGATAGCCGACGAAAAGCGATTTAGTTTACGGATACGGTATAGATAGCAAGTTAAGGTGTTTTTGATGCTGTGTATCTCTTTTGATGGATGAACTGTCGGAATGTGCTGAGGATTTATGTCTTTCAAAAACCGTAAATAAATTTGCTGGTTGCACCAACTACGCTGTTAAATACATTGTAGCAAGCATAACGTTTTATGTCAGCACTCAAGCTCTTTTACATTTTTATTGATTAGTAAAATATAAGCAATTCCGTGCCCCAGCAGCGCCACTGGCACCGGCAATACTTAAACAGTGTTATTTATAAAAACAACTTGTATTCTAATTTCAACTCTTACGTTTTTTTTACAACTGACAGTTACCAGAGACAAGATACAGGCAGGATTAACACTGAAACTGTAGCAATTATAGTTATGCAAAGACCAGCGTAGTATCATGCATTTGTTTAAGTTTATAACTAAATTATGAAAACCAAGGCCGTCACTAGTGAGATATGACCAAGGATTATAGAGTGTTTAGCTTCATTTGGAAAAGTACGTACTTGCTGATGTGTTTTTTTTGTTACAAGTTAGTTCTACGCAATAATTTTTAGACTGTATCTATATTTCTTCAAATTAATTTTTGGCTAACAGGAATATTTCTTATTTTACTCAAAGATAAGTTCCTATCTAATCCTTTTTAACAACAATAGCACGATTTTCATTTGTACATTAGGTAAGGTAAACCTTGAAAAATACTCCAGTTAGAAAGCCAGGTAATATCTTCCAGACGCAATTTCCTTGGAGGAGAATCCTATTTCACTCAACAACAATATCAAAGCAAGAGGAAAAAAGGATTATCCTTAAAACTGGAGTTATATTTATCCACTTGTGCCCGTTGTATAAACATATTTCTAAAAGGTTTTTTTATAAGTTGTAAGTTAAGCTTCTTTTTCTATCGTTAGAGAGTAGGTTGACATCTCAGACCATTAACTCCGTAAATGATTTGCACACAATACAATAATATTTCTGAGTCCTTGAATAAATTCTATTGAATGAATGAAAGACGGGCTTATTTGAAACTTTCTCGTTTTCCGTGGAAATTTATTAGCGTTTTTAGGGTCTAGCAAGAAAAATGTACAAGACGGCTGGACGAGACACAAGAAGTGATGGAAGAGAGATATTGTTAATGGGTCCTGAAGAGGTTTGAGATACACCTACATAAAAATATCTAAAAGTTATATTGAATAACGGTATTTGTGGACATAAAGGGTGTTTCCTTACCGAAAAATAAGATAAATGTTATTTTATTGCATTCGTTGGGATATTATGTTCTTTTTTCACACTCTATAATATGTGTGGTTGTTTATGATTAATGGTCGGAATATATGCACTTAAATTCAGCCAAAATATGGTCATACAATGCCTTGTTTTTCTTTAAAATATGCAGTGATATGCATTTTTTTGGCAAAATATGCATATTGGTATGCAATATTTCTTAATTTATTATAGTAAAGTAGGGTAAAGAAACACACTGGGTTCTAAAAAAAAAATGCAAAAAAAACAAAGAAAAATAAAAGTAAACAATTTTTTAACCTGAAATTATATAAAAGGCGTTTATTACTAAATATTTTTCAAAATTTTTAACTAAAAAGGATTGTCTATCAGTAAAAATATGTTTATACAAAGAGAAGCTTCTTTCAACATCTACTGATGTAATCGGAAAATACTGCAACTTAGGTAGTAAAGTATAAGGCCAAGATACAACTTCGTTGGATGGTTTACCTTCATAAATACTTTTTACTGCAGTTAAGTATTTAAATCCTTCATTCTTTTTTACAGTTTGTTCCTTACTTGACCTCCTACTTTACCGAGAGTGTTGTTACATTTAGCGGAAAAAGTTTTAACAATGCTAATTGAGTCTCTTAAACTTAAATTTCTATTCTCTAACGAGGATACTATGTCCGGTATAAAACTGAAACTAACCTTAATATAAACAATACCTTTAACTACACTTGCACTTTTTAACAGCTCTTTACTTTGCACAACACGCTATGAATCGTCATCTAAATCCAAAATTAGTTCTTTAATGGCTTCGAAATGTTCTGCGTAGAATATTGCGGCCATAATCCATGTTCCCCACCGGGTAATTACAGGTTCTGAAGGTAAACTAACTCCTGGTAATCTCTCCTTATAGGTACATCTGCACTCTTAGACGTGCCTTTAGAAACACTTTTTTTACATTTAGAACCAATTTATTTACTAAAGGATATTCAGTTCTGACGGTTTCTGCGACTCGGTTTATTCCATGTAAAAGACAAGTCATATGCAGCATATTGGGGTAAAAGATTCTTAAGTTTTGACCTACTTTTAGCATATACGGTGCTGCATCAGACAAAAGCACTATAAACTTCTCACCTGGGACTGGATTTGGTAAAAAGAAGTTCGATAGGGACTGCGGAATAAATCGGGTTACGGTCACATCATTAGTTTTGTCTAGCTGCTTAAAAGCTATTAAATACGGGTTTGTTGCTTTATCTTCTTGAAGTGCTCCAATCATAAGATGTGCAATATATCTGCCACAAGCATCTGTGCTTTCATCAACAATAATGTAAAAATTTGTATTAACCAGTGAAGCTCTAATTTCTTCTAAAACGGTTTCGTATACAGAATGGACATTCTTCTTTCTAAGCGTGGATTCGTCAGGAATGGTTTGTTGACAATATTTTAGCAAAAATCCTCTTTAGTTGCGGATTTTGCAATTCTTTTAAGGGTATGTTTGCTGCGATCAAAGCCTTGCAAAAGTCTTCTTGAAACATTTCCTTTTCAGATTTCGATTTTTCTCCAAAATTTTGAAATGCGGTTTTTACACTCAGCTGAACTGACGCAGATTTCATTTTTTGTAACGTTGATTTATGCAGCGGTGTTTTCAAATGTTGACCGATTTGGAACTTCTTTTCACAAATAATAATTTTTGCGCAAGCTTTACAGAAAACTTTTTTTCCACTAAACTCTAACTCTGGGAAATATCTAATCCACGTAGACATTTTCGCCACTTTAGACATTTTTAACACAAATTTGACATTACTAGTTTCACACTGAAAATACTGAAATCTTTCGACAAACGAAAACAGAAGTACCTACGTATTAGAACCCGATATAAATACAGTTTGTTAAGCAGGTTAGTTAATTTAATAAGGCATTATTAAATGACAATAAATAACCCCTAGCAATATACCTGCAAACCCTGGAAACCCCCAATAAATACCTTGTGTATAACCAAAATGTAAATATTAATTATTATATAATTATCTTCAGATTGGAAAATCCTTGAAACAAGTGCCGCACTGGACATTAAACCTATGAGCCTACGAGTTTTCATGACCGGGCGTTTTTAATTTTTTGATAGCGCCGAAAACGTAAAAATATGCTCATAAAATAATAATTTGGGAAAAATATGCATTTCATTATAAAACTGACAAAATATGCATATATATGCGCTTTGCATATATTCCCCCCTTTATTTATGATAAATATTGGTGTTTGTTTCAGATAAAATCGTTTGCGAGAACTTGAGAGTTAACCGACTCCTCTGGCAGAGTTTGCTTTTACCAAAGTTACTACCGGTGACTGTTCCACCTTTGTGTGTGTGAATTATTTATGCGATTCTAATCTTGTATAGTCAAAACAAATCCCTTATATACAGTCTGTCCACGGTTGAACTTTACAATAGGTGTAATGGACCAAATATTTGACATTTTAAAAACATTGTTTTTGCTAAACGCTTTCCAACTTTAAAAAAGAAGATTCACATTGAAAATTTTTAAGGGAGCCCAGAATCTTGAAAAATGCGATGTAGTACCTTTATTTTTAATATTTGATTAAAATGCAAAATAAAAAAAGTCACTTGGAATTGAATTAACATCGATAATTTGAATTTTCAGTTCAATTGCATCGAATTTGAAAACTGCATTTCGGAATTGAAAAAGTTTTTGACCAGCCTGACGTCATTCACTTTGCTATAACTAAGTATTTTATGCATGTGCTAAACATAACCGTCTCAGTTTTTCAAATATTATTTAATCAAATAAATTACAATTGACAAAATAGAAAATATACTTATTATAATTCAAAAACTCCAGCCTTATATTCAACACATTTTTTCAATTGTCTCCTGATATTGACCGAACATCAGGAAAAATTTTGTTTTCTTTTAAAATCTTCTGGATTTGGCTTTCTCTTACAACTTCCAAATGTTTTGCACGATTTCTGAGGGACATCAGCGGATTTTCGTCAACGGATTGGAGAACTAGGACTGTTTCGTTGAATATTTTGTTAAACTTTCCCACAACATACTTGTCCATCTCCGAAACACTGTACTACAAAAACTCGTCGTTCAATAGTTAACACTTAAACGAAATACTTTTGAAGTTCTCGATCACACAACTGACAAACTGAGAGAGTTACGTGTGAATGGTATTAGGGTATTCAAAAATTATGAATGTTAATTCAATTCCAACTGACTTTTCTATCTTGCATTTTGATCAAATATTAAAAATAAAGGTACTTTTCCCTTTAGCCAACATCACTTCCAAGTTTTTGGGCTCGCTGTATGCATATAAAAAAGGTTTTGATAAAAACAATTTTTTTGAAATGTGAAATTTTTTGTCCATTACACTTATTGTTAAGTCCATCCGTGGACATACTGTATAGATAGATATTAAACTTATTTTTGCGTTCCTTATTTTTCAATAGAGAAAAATATTTTCTTTTAGCGTTTTGTTCGCTTTTCTTTCACGAGAACTGAAAATTTTCAAATAATTTCTCTGATTTATACTCCAATATAAACTTGAATATAGCTGGTAATAATATCTACAGTTAAGTTAATCTTGTTTATAAAATAAACTCCGAAAGTGATACTTTAAGTATGGTGTGAAGCATTTTCCAGGAATTTGAACGTTTATTACCACTTTCATTAAATAAACCTTTTCGATTAATTGAAAACAGCAATTTTTTAATTATAATAAGTTCCTGAAAATGGTTTTGACCAACATGAAGAAGAACGGTATGTCTTTATGTTTTGGTTATTCATATAGTGTGCATCTTATCTTCTCTTTGTTATATACTACCTGGGTATCGTGTTTGGTGTAATTTTTTAAGATTTCACTCAGAACAGGGTCTAGCTTAGCTCTGCTAGCAGGTGAACTATTTATATGTTGTATTGTTATAAATAAAATAAATATATTTTTTTTTGCAGAAAGTCCAGTGGAAGATGAGGAAGAGAAAGAGAAAGGGGACGTACCCCTAAACAAAATGGGGACGGGGGGTGACACTTGCATTAACATTCCTCGATCGGAACACCACGCTTTGACCAATCTTTTAGAAAAACCGCCTATAGATAAGAAAGTAAAAGTAAGTATCATCATTTAATTTTTTTAGCCATTTGTTGGGTTGGGTTATTATTAAAGATTTAAATGAAAATTATCAAGAAAGTCAAGCAGAAATCATATAAACTCTAAGTTAAAATCCTATTCTATTGTGGTTTATCTGAATTTCAATTCCTATAAGTCAGAATTCAAACTAAATCACCCTATATACAATATCAGGAAAAGCATTAAACCAAAGCACTTAATCCTGAGTTATTTAACTGCGCTCTTATAAAGGAATTATTGGAGAAAATACTAACTAGCGCCTTCAAACGCAGTGACAGGTTTTAAAGATTTTATTCGCTTCTTTCGTGGAAACTTCGTGAAAATTAATTTTTTCTTAATTTTTCTTTATCTATCAAACACAGGTATAAACAGAAGATGGTAATAAGCTTTGTGTACCTAAAGAAAACTAATTACTAGATTTTTAATTAATTTTAACACTAAATTTCAACAATTCTATCAGCTACTATTCCTAGTTCAAACTGAAACATTATAATCTTCCCTAAAATTAAGTATGCTATTAGTTAATTGCTTCCTTGTTATACCCAATGTTGTTTTGTCGATTATGCTTTTCTTGTTTCTCTATCAGTGGCGCCAAACAACTTCACCAACGATTTTTTTTTTCTTGAACCCGGGATAAGTTTACTTTTACCGGGTGTCTCTAAAAGGTCTGTACAAAATACTAGCACAAGTTAGTAAGAATAAAATATGACGGATTTAGCTCAACTTCCCTTAGTTCAAAAGTTGATAGATTTCGAAGTACAGGGCATCGAGGTTATTTTTTAACTTTTTGAAAATATAATATCTTAACAATAGCAGAATTGGCACGATATTTGGTAATTTGGTAACAAGAGTTTTTTGGAATACGAAATCTGGTCTCGGTGTATTAAATTTCTAAAAATAAGTTGTTAATCCATAGTGTATTTTGTTCAAAAAAGGTTTGTAGTGTGTGTTGTGGTAGGTTTCGCTCCCAGCAGCCGCTTCTGAATAATTGAATTTAAACGTTTTATTGCGTACTGAAACTCGTTGTTGTTTTCCTTCACACTTTAACTGAAACTATCAACTTTTGGACTAAGGTAAGTTGGGATAGATCGTCATATTTTAGCTTTAGGATTTATGCTAGCATTTTTTACAGACCTGCATGTGGGCCTTACCTTACCTTTATTGATTGCAAAATATTACAATATGCGTTCAAGAATATCTGAGCCTTCTTTAAGTTTATTTATGAGAAAATATATTATAGCTCCAAGCCAGTCATTATTTCTTTATTCTAACCTATTTCTTCGGTAAGAAAGCTCGGAAAATGAAAAAGATCTATTGTAAAAATTTCGTTCTTTTGCAGCACCTCTAAATAGAGCATTAAATTGGTTTATAAACGACCCATTTTATTATCGGCTTTTCATTCTCAAATTTATTGTTTTAAAATCCTAAATCATACAGTTAGTTCACTGATAAAAAGCAGTACTTCCCACAAGAGAATGAATTATTTTGACTTTAAATTACTTAATCTGAAGGCCTTATTTAGAATTAATGTGTTCTTAATATATGATTGTCTGTGTCTTTAGTCATTTCTAGTTATATTTTTTGCGTTAAAATGCCTTGTTTAAAAGCTGGCGTCTTTGAACATTTTAAAATGGTATTTTTAACAAAGATAAAGTTCTTTGTGCCAAAGTAATTGGCCCTTGTCCTAAGAGTGTGGTATAGGTATTTACATGCAATTCGGCATCTGGAAATTTATAAAACAGTATTCCGACGATGGTCGCCTTTGGGCTTTATAGGGTTTCAAAAACTAGGGTGTTTCAGATAAGAAAAAAATCGTTTTTCTATCATAACTTTAACAACTTTCTAGCTATTTTATGAATTTTTCACACATGCCCCCTAAGCATCAATAGCCATTTTTGGTGTGGAAAAATTTTAAAATTTTTTAACCAGCGGCGTCCTGAAAGGGTTTGGACTAGACATTTTGGAAAAATATTATGTACGCCACTGCTTTTTCTCAACATAAAAATTATTTTTAAAATACTCATTCATTTTAGGCCAAATTTAATATCTTGCCTTTTTATCGTCCGACAAACAGTTTCCGACAAAAAATATAAAAAGCATTAAATGCGCATTCGCTATGTGCCTATGGTTTATTTTTTAACATTAAATTAAAACAACTAACATTAAATAACGTGTGAACAAAAACGAAAATAATTTAGATTAGCTGTTGAAAGTGGCCACCACCTGCAAGAATGCATGCTTCAGCTCTTCTCCTCATCGAGTCTCGTACCCTTTGAAAAATTCCTGGCGTATTCCTGATAGTGTCGAAACAAACTATTATGCGGTTTCTCAACTCCTCTTCAGTATTTATTGGGATGCTGTAAACCAACGTTTTCAGATGTCCCCACAGGAAAAAATCTAGACTGTTTAGATCAGGGGATCTAGGTGGCCACGATTGTGTTCCTCTGCGCCCTATCCATCGATTACTATAATGTTGATTTAAAAACTCTCGTGCTAAGAGACTGAAATGGGCAGGTGCACCATTGTGCATAAACCACATATAATGTCGGGTTAAAATAGGGACGTCGTCTAGCAAATTTGGTAAAGTGTGTTCAAGAAATTGGCGATAATTGATTCCGTTTAATCTGGCTGGTAAAAAATAAGGTCCAATTAAATAATCACCAATAATTCCAGCCCAAACATTTACAAAAAATCGCTCTTGGTGGTGGGATTCCGTAATGACATGTGGGTTTTCTTCTGTACAGAAGTGATTGTTATGAAAATTTTGTATGGCGTTCCTGGAGAAATTAGCTTCGTCCGTGAACAAAATTCTGGCATCAAATTGGGGATTTTCGGTAACCATTTGAATAAACCATTGGCAGAAATTGATGCGTAATGGAAAATCCCTAGGAAGTAGGGCCTGGACCCGTTGAATTTGGTACGGATATAACAAATAACTTTGAAGAATTCTCCATACTAGGACACGAGTAATATTTAAAATATTCCCAATTTTTCTGGTACTTATATTAGGGTTTTGTTCCACTAAATTTAAAACAGCTTCTTCGGTTTCCGGTGTTCGTGTAGTTTGGTGTGCCCCTTTTAAGTAGTTTTTTGTTTCAAAAGATCCCGTTTCACATAACTTTCTGTGAGTTCCTGAAATCGTTCGTGCATCCGGAACTATTCTATTTGGATAACGCTCTTGGTATAATCGTCTGGCTTCGAATGCATTGCCGTCAGCAAGCCCGTACAGGTAATGCATATCCGCACAGAAAAAAACATATTCTCAAACAGAACCTTTTGATATTTTCAGATATATTTACTTATATTTAGACTAGAAAATCTTAATTGAAGGAAACAAGTTTAAGTTAAACATTTGAAAATATTTGAAAACAGATTTTCATATCTTCAATATATATTTTTACTTTAAGAAAGTTACTTTAAAACAAATATTTGCAAATTTCTGTATGATTCGTTCATTTCTGTACTTCAAGATTTTGCACATTTTTACAGTGACTAAAAGTTATTTTTAAAATAAAGATTAGTAGCTTCAAAATAAAGTATTCTATTCTCCAAACAAGGCATCGTAACCATTTCGTTTGAAATTTTGAAATACTCAATTTGAGCTGCTATTTGAAAGTATATTCTAAATATGATAGTATTAATAACCCAAAATACTTGTTCCTAGCTTTACGATTTCCGTCGTACCACGAAAGCAACCGAAATTTTCCCGAACAATATCGCGGGCGCGAATCGCGAGACAATCTATCAATCTAGTTATTATGGTCCATGGTTTCGGTGGGTCGTGCCCTCACGCCTCACGCCTTAGTATTTGTTTAAACTTGTTTCAGTATACGGTCCAATATGAGCCTTGAAGATGTTTTAAAAGAATGGGGATGTTCTGACGCTATTATTCAGACTTTTAAAGGTAAGTAACAGTTTTTATTTCTACATTAAATGCATGTTATTTTCAGCAAGGTCCGAAAACCTTCCACCCTTTCTTTGCTGTCGCCCAGTTGATTTATAATCGTCAACATATTAGTTACCTTCTGCAGAATTTCCTACCATTTTGCATGAAATAAACACAGATTTGTTAGTGACTAAATTGTCTACTGGATAAAATTATGCAGTTTTTACATTAACTTTTGCCTTATTATATTATGTATTTAAGGAATGCCTATATGGGGAATTTGCTTATTATAAGAGTTAAAAAGATGTGATGGTTTTGATATAAGAAATGTTAGCTAGTTTGTACTATACTGTTTTGTATTTGTGTTTATGTTGTGTTTTACGAGCAAATCGTAAACATAAAACCTTATATTTAAGTTATATACATATATTTGTTACAAATGTGTTAGTGTATTTTACACTTTTAGATAAAAAAAAAATGAATAAATCGTTTGTAGTTTAATTAATTGTTTACATTCTTCCTGGTGAGTAAGGCCGAATATTATTTTTTTACCTGGTAAAACTCATTTCAATTATTTTCAGAAACATTATAATTCGTGTTGTAATTATTAAGGTAACAGATTAAGAGGGTCATATGGTGGCTTTTACTTAGAAATTATAATTTGAAAAAAATAATAAAAGTCCATCGAAAACAAATGTAAAAAGTTAAAAACCTACGGAAGTTTTGTGCGTGTCAAACTGTTACATAAATTTTCGACGCTTCACTAATAACGATTGCACGTGGCATTTGTAGGAATTTTTTTACTCTATATGGCTGATTAGAGAACTGACTGAATTATTTCAATGTTCACCAAATCGATTTATTCATTCAGTGCTCTAATCCCTTATAGTTACAATCCTTAAAGATGCCACGTGGAATCGTCTGTGAAACGTCGGAAAATAATGTAACAGCCTAAGACCGTCTAATTTCAAGAACCATAACTTTCTTATTACAGCCTTCATTTGAATTTATGGTATTTTAATATTGGCAATATGAGTGCCTCAAACTGAATATTCAAGCATGTTCAAATTGAACTATGAAACTATAAATGACTATTTTTAAAATAATATCTATTCGTCCTTATTAAGCCGACAATATAAATGCTCAATTTTAGTATACTATACTTTCAAAATAACAAAATGTCGCTTTGCTTTTAAAAAATAGTCTGTTATTTTAGATAGGTTGCAGGTTTAAAACTAAGATTCAATTTTTTTGAAATCTTCAAAATAATGAAACCAAATACTTCTTTTAAAAAACTCATTATATTGCAGCTAAGTTAGCTATGATCTTATTTTAAAGTTACATAACCACAAATTAATTAAAATGCATGTCTCAATATAAATTCTTAAATGTTATGATTGAAGATATATATATTTAATTGAAATCAGGTTGTACAAGAATTTCCTATTCTCTTTTTGAAACGATATCGTCTTGAGTATATACAAAGCTAACTTAGTCTTAAACTGAAACTAATAGTATTAAAACGAGTATTTTCTTTTTTCCGTGCGCAAACTCGACATTTGTAAAATTTACCATGATACTTATACGTTTGAAAAGTATTACGTTTTTAAAATTTAAGTTAAGTGGAAAGCCGTGTACATAAATAAATAGCTGTCAAAACTATTTGGCAATAAATATTTCGTTATTGTCATTGTTTCCTTAACAAAGTTCATAGCCTACTTGTCAGAAACCATAGGCACATAGCGAATGCGCATTTAATGCTTTTTATTTTTTTTGTCGGAAACTGTTTGTCGGACGATAAAAAGGCAAGATATTAAATTTGGCCTAAAATGAATGAGTATTTTAAAAATAATTTTTATCTTGAGAAAAAGCAGTGGCGTACATAATATTTTACCAAAATGTCTAGTCCAAACCATTTCAGGACGCCACTGGTTAAAAAAATTTAAAATTTTTCTACACCAAAAGATGGCTATTGATGCTTAGAGGGCATGTGTAAAAAATTCATAAAAATAGCTAGAAAGTTGTTAAAGTTATGATAGAAAAACGATTTTTTTCTTAAAACTTTAACGCCCTGTAGTTCGAAAGTTGATAGGTTAAGGATATATGTTAATTTGAACTTTTCTTCTTAAAATCACCTAAGGATTCACACCGTTAAGGATCAGCATCTTATTCTGAAACACCCTGTATAAAAGTTCTTGTAAAATTAATTTTTATACCGTCGACTGTAAAAAAATCGATAAACCGACACACATGGTGTGACAGTGAGGGATATTGATAAATTCAAAAGGCCACTACACACCGGGAAGTATCGAATTACCTCTCTGCCAGCCCGTCAAGTCCAATTAGTTTGGCTAGAGGCAAAAACAATACGTGAGAGGAGCGTACGCGATATCCGAGAGCAAACTTTGGTTACGTCAGCAGGATGGATAAAGGAAATAAATTTCCAAGGGTAATATCCTAAGTACAATGGAACCTTTCGCTGAATAGAATTGTCACTGCTAAAACTACAAATGTGTAATAATAGTACTTGAACTTATACAGGATGTTTATTAAACATGTGGCAAAAATTGAAGGGGTTATTCCCTGGACTATTCTAAGAATATTTTGTCCTTTGATGATTTTTGAAATACCGTTTTGTTTCGAAGACACAAGGCGAGAAAAAATTTCGGCAATAACAACATTTTATTACCAAAATGTATAATATTTGCAGAATTATACCGTTGACTCTTACTGCCATAAATAATCTACCTGATTAAATCCTATTGTATACCCCTTAACCTCTTCAAAGCTGAATAAATGGGATCAGGGTCGGCTTGAAAATGTACCTACACCACATGATTTATTTTTATAATTTAAAATAAATAGACAGGTATTTTTCGTTTTGAGTACCTATAATAAATGTAATAACAATTAATGATAATTGAAAATAATATAATTTCAAAGTATAACTATTAGGATAACAAGTACAATAAAAATTAATTAAATTCTTAAAAACTATTGACAATTTATTCAAAATTTAACTCTGTAACACTATCACTATCTTCATCTAAGCCTAAACTTATAATTAAGGGTTGAACATTTGTAATCATACAATTGTAAGAATTTTCCACCTTAAGTACATGCTGTACACAGTTTTTCCAGCTGTCTGCAGAAATTTTTCTTACTTCGTTTTTAATTAATTCTACTACAGATGCATTTAATGTACGAGAAATATTATTTCTCCTAATATTGGATTTTAATTGGTCCCATATTAGCTCAATAGGATTGAATATACAATAGTATGGAGGAAGACGCAACACTGTATGTCCATTTTCTGCTGCAAGTTTGTCACACTCGTATTCCTTATTTATTTTAAAAGCTTTTAATACTTCTAGCAGTTCTCGTTTTTTGTAAATTTTTTCAAAATATAAATCATTTTCAATCATAAAATTTTTAATTTCTGCTTTTGTATTATTAGAATTGGGAATGATTTTTGCTTGCCGACTATGATAACTAGCATTGTCCATTACAATGACGCTATTTTCAGGTATATTTTTAAGGAGTTTATGTTTAAACCAATCTTCAAAAAGTTGTGCGTCGGTATCTTGATGGTAATCTAAAGAAGAATCTGCTGTTTTTAGCTGAAAGCAACAGACAATTTGGAACAAACACGTTCTCTGAACCAGCATGTAATATTGTGATTCTTTTGCCTTTATTTGACGGTGCCTTGGTTTGACAATTTTTGGAAGAATCATCCCAACCTTTTCTTGGAGTGTCATGGGTATCGAACCATGTTTCGTCAAGGTAAATAATTGGACGATTTTTTTCTCTAAATTGTTTAACAGCTGTTAAATATTTAAGTCTCCATTCCCGTAAACGTTGAGATTCCATTAATGTTTGTCTTTTATTAATGCTTCGGTATTTAAAACCCATTTTATGCAATATTTTCCTAAGACTTGAAAGGCTACAAGAGATATTTGTTTCGCCTTTAATCAGCCGCTCTTTGAGGGAAATGAAAGTGGGTACAGTTTGTGCCTCATGGTAAATCTTTCTTCTTAATAAATCCATGTCATTTTCGTCAATGCTTCTAAATGTGCCAAAATCACTCCGATTTTTTCTAGGATTAACAGGTTTAAGTACTATGTCTCTTACCGAAGATAAAGGAGTTTTTGTCAAAGTAGACGTCTCTGCTAAAGCATCCATCGAATTAAAATTTCTACTCAATAAAGATTGATACACATTTTTAATTATTAGTTTGGCATCGGTAGATAAATGCTTTCTTTTAAAAATTACACTTGAAGATGCCCCCCTATCTAAAGATCAACGATATAATTCTACAAATACTATACAGGTAAAGATTTTTAATCCACAAGAACTGTTGAAAATTACTACCTCGAGCTAGGTTGCAAGAATCCAATCTTCTTCTCATTGAATGCCGAACTCTTTCAAAAACAACATGGTCGTTTCTTATTGAGTTACTTGCTTAAAAGATAACGACGCATTTTTAAAAAAATGTATACTCTGTAAGCCCACTGTAGTACAACATACTTTTATTTCGACTGCATTAATAATTTGAAAATATTAAAATTGGTTGTGCCGAAACTTTTTATAGCCATGTAACTTCGAAACAAAAATCGTCGAAGGACAAAATAGTCCAGTGAATAAACCCTTCAATGTTTAATAAACACCCTGTACGTATTAAAATAGATGTGGTACCCATCTTAACAATACATTCCATGAGAAAGGAAACGAACTTTTTCCTTTAATTCCACTATATTTGAAACTGAAGAATTATTTTTAACAAAATTAAAATAGTTTCGCTATCACTGTAGCTTTTTTAACAATAAAAGATGTATAAAATGTATAAATTTTGGCTTTCCTAACAATTATCTATATTTAGGGTAGGTACTAAAATGGATTTACTTATATTAATAATAATAATATTGAACCTATTTTAGTAGCTACTCCAAGGGCGGTTTTACGGGGGGGGGGGGGGGGGCGGTGTAATAGGGTAATTACCCCCCCCCCCCATGAATTTAGAATTTTAAACAAGCGAAAAGCAAAAAGATTAAAAAAGCAGAAAAACTGCGTTTTTTTTAAATTTTCATCATTGAAAAAAGGCCGTGGCACCCAAAAATTTTTCGTCTGCGGCGCTATTTTCTTTCTAGCCCTCCCCAAACTTATTTTCTGGTTAGTTCAGGTTAGTAACAGCTTTTCTATTTATTACTGCATGCTTATTTCAAAAAAAAAATATGTATCTAAATGCATAGGTAATTCATATCATTTAAAAAAAAAATGGGATTTGAGAATACCCCCCCCCCCCCCCCATGTTGAAAAGCTAAAACCGCCCTTGAGCTACTCTAATAAATTATAGATAATTCTTTACTTTCAAATATAGTGGAATTAAAGTAAAACGTTTACGTACTTTCTTATAGAATTTATTTAATGGAATTTCACCAAGTAAGAGTCAGAGCAGAGTTAATTCATCTCAGTAATAATCTGAATACAACTAACCTTGAGGTTTCCTGCAGTGTTAGTGCCCAAAAAAACCCTGTTGCTGTAAAGAATAGAATTTTAAAAAAGTTTAACGAAAAAAGGACATCATATTCTACATAAAAATAGATTCCAATTATAAGAATGTAAAGAAACCTCACATAAAGGAATTATCCGAGATTTCCCAAAAAGGTTCTTTATAATCGACAATAAACCGGGTATTCCTTTTCCATCATGCGCTCCACTTAAATCGTTTTAATTAAATGGAACAAGAAAGTGGAAGAACATCCTCATGGAATTATTGGATTTTATCAGCTTTTATCATCATCTCCACTAAGCTTTCTCCAAGAAAAACGTCTTTAAATGAATTATGTTTTTATTTGTTGTGTTTTCGCAGAAGAATGTCAATTAATTTCTCGTGTAGGGGTTTTTAAAAACGTAATAACCTAGCTAAACAGTTGTTTTTCTTGCTAAAAGACAGTGGCGGCAGTAGTTTCCAGGGATGAAAAAGCAAACCCCATGTCAATTGCGTAGATATTTATTTGTACACTGTCTTCTCACGTACCGTTGTGCTTAATATTATAAGGTAAAAGATAATTTTAAACGTCGTATATCTTTAATGTTCTTGATATGTGATGGGCTACATGCTTGGTGAAATGGATATTCCATAGTAGAGAAAATTAAAGTAGTACTTGTTATATTTCACAATATATTTCAGTTTCCTGACACGTGTTTCAACCCTTGCGGGTCATTATCAAAGGCATTGTAAGACAGTTAAAAATTCTACATGCCATTAAAATAAAAATTGGCAGATGAGAAAGGTTATTTTGGTCAAGGGTAGAGAACTCAACCTATTAGAGACATTAGCAATCAAAAAAGCTTTAAAAAATCGATGTAATGTTGTTAACAATCAAATAGAAATACCTTCAGGTGCTAATCTAATACTTAATAGCCTAATTACTTAAGATAAATATACAATAAACGCTGTCTATAATTACCAACGAAAAAACCCATAATTATTATACACAGTATCATTTTCCTAATTTTATTACTTAGATGTAAATATCTCTATAATCACACCTGTAATTTAGTTGTACCTTTGGCCAATACCTGTAAATTAAGGACCAAAATAACCTTTCTCATCTGTCAATTTTTATTTTAATGACATGTAGAATTTTTAACTGTCTTACAATCCCTTTGATAATGACCCGCAAGGGTTGAAACACGTGTTAGGAAACGTAAACTGAAATATATTGTGAAATATAACAAGTACTACTTTAATTTCCTCTACAATTTAATGTTCTTGTTCACTTAAGATGTTTCAAAATTTATAAGGTTTTAAAGGTCAAGAAGAACCTTTATGCATTAAGTTTTGAAAGTTGGGTGATTCATCAAACCAGCCTCTTTCGCACAGGGAGTTCTCGTTTTTAAAGCCATTAGCCCTTATTACGCTTTGAATAAAGAATAATGTACGTTGTAAAAGTAGTTCTACGAGCAAGTCGCTTTTTAGATTTAATCATCGTATAATGTTTTATAAAATCATCAATATAAGTAAAAAATAGAATTTTTTTTAAAATACATCTGATTACTTGGTTCTTGTCACCCTAAGACTAATTTGTTGTGTCTTTATTTAATTACCTTTCATGCTTTCAACATAATCATAAAGGAATGAATATTCAGTGTAATCTTGGATGTGTATTTTATAAACTTTTACCCCTTGACGCTAAATAAGATTTCGTACACATTTTGCTTTGAAGTGATGCTGAGTGGAAACAACGTTTGAGGGAACTTTATGTCTGAAAACTGAATACAAGTTTTGAACAGCATATTAAAAAAAATACCTACGGTACGTTATAGCAGCAACGCAAAACCCTTTTAAAAATATTAAAAGTGTATTTTCCCAGCAACCCCCTCAAACTATTACACAATATGGGAAAAAGTGGATAGACAATAATGGATGCGTGACAAGCTAAGTTACCTAACCAGTGTACATGAAGTTTATTTATGTCCCGCTGGGAAAAATGTGAAGTCATATAGAAAAAGCAATAAATTAAAGAAAAATCAATTAGATTAAAAATGCCCTGTTGTCTGTTTACTTTGCCAAAAAATATACTATGCAAGAATTGAAGCGGGACACAGAAACATTCAAAATGTGCTTACTTTTGGTAAGACCAGGTCCTAATATAGAGATTTTTTTCTAGAGACATAGCATCCATGGAATGATGGAAGAGGAAAATGTGATAAGACCGCACCAAGAAATAGCACAACTTACTTTAGACGAAAAAAAGTTCCTTTTAGCAGTAGAACGGGGTGATGTAGCATCAACAAGAAGGTAAGTCAAGGATTCCTTAATTTTGAACTGCTTAATCTTTTCAAGCGCGTTTTGACCTGTTCAATGTTCATTTCTCAATACCCTATAATATTTGTATATTCAATTATACTTTAAATTCCAGCTTTATAAAGTTATAAAGAAATAATCCTCGTTAAAATATTAACGACAAGGTTAAAGACGCATAAATTTAACGGGACGAGAAAAGTAGCTTTTCAAAGTTCTTTGATAACGTTTTCTGAAACTTCTTCGACCTTAATGAAAGAAATTAGTTAGAGATGAAGTTGTCTATACTCTTGTAACTTTGGCAGGTGTATTTAAATATTGGTGTAACTAGTTATCGAAATTATTTTTTTTTTTTTTGAAATTGTATGCATGTATTTTTAATTAGAAAACCTTTCTTTAACGCTAGAATATTCATACATTTAAAATCACCGGCTCAGAAGTTTCCTATTCGTAGAATCCTTTCTGGCGAACATGAAATATTCATCAGTTATTTTTGGCTTTGTTTTCTTGGCTTTGTCTATTCTTTTAACTCTTTGTGTTTGGCTGTTTTACATAAACTACAAAACGCATGGATGAAGCTTTGCTCACTGAAGTCACACGAGACATTATATCAAGTCAGCGGCAGTATTTTGACAATATGACTAACGAGGATTTTAAAATCAGTGTTACTATGTAAAATTATGATTTATAAGATTATTTCATTGAATAATTTATTATTAAGTAGTGCCTTTTGAATCAAGCTCAACAATGTTTAGCCAATATAGTCTCAAAAACGTATGTAAACAATATTCCTGTTTACTTGTCAGTATATTGTGTTTACCATAAATTCGTATGTAAAAATACGGATTTTGGGGTTTTCCACTACGCAGATGCTCTTCTTCTAAATAAAGGACTTTATCGGCAATCCTATGAAATATTCAAAGGACGTTGCGGTCTCGTTTACTCTCTATGTATTATTTTTATTTATTGCTTTATAAAAGGTCACAATTCGAATGGGGGCAGCAACTTATTTGAACTAGAATGGTGCCAAGTCGTTTATAAGAAGTTTTATAATATTAAAAATAACTTACTCTTGCTGTAAAGTTGGTACTTAGTTACGATCCTAATTGAAGAAGATATGACTTAAAATTTGTTTTATGTCATAATTTTATAGTATATGATGCTCCGATTCTTGCATTTGTGTGTTATACTCGTACTCGTATATTTCTGTTGAAAATCAGAATCGTAAAATGTTTATTATACAGGCTGTCTCTAATAGTTCTGTACAAAATCTGAGCACATATTCCTGAGGCCACAATAAGGCGATTTAAAGCAATTTCCGAGATACAGGGTGGTAAAGTTAAAAAATAAAAATCGAATTTTTTAAAATTAATGAACATTTTTTAACGTATTACTTTAAAACTTGGTACCCAGGGGTTTTTTGGGATGCGAAACCCGAATACGGACACCTTTTCACTGTGGCCATTAAAGGGCACTTCACAATGCACTTCTTATAGCTTAGAATAGCCATAACTTTTTTATCAGTGTAGTTTTTTCTTTTTTTTGTGAAGGAGCTAATTTTTTAGACATTTTGAAACAAAAAAGGTACTCTTGTGAAAATCCGCTAGAGTAAGCCGTTTTTGAGATATTTCGGTTTTTAGTGTTCGATGCCGCACCGGAATATTTAAATTATTCTGAATAAAAAATGTTTGCTGTTATCTTTGAGGATGAAATGTGGTCAGTGAATTAGCAGTGGGAGAAGTATTTTTTTTAGATACTTTTTTGGAGTGTCACATCCAAAAATCCTCGAATTTTTTACCTGCTCGATTTTTTTCGTAACAGACTATTTAAATGTAAACATTTCTCGTATTTTAAGAATTTTCGCTATCAGTCTATGTTGTTTACAATAAGTGTTTCAGTAAGAATTTGCCAATGTGAGAATAAATAAGGTGTTTGAAACGTGTTAGTTCAATTTTAAATCGACTGTAAAGATGGCTGAATGATACAGTTCCACAGAAATGACGGATATGCTATTGGTTTTGGGGTATTGTGAAGGAAATGGCCGCGAAAGTGTTAGGGTATCAGGGAAAGATATCCAAATCGGCGCATACAAAACCATCAAACATTTGCTGCTATTGAGAGACGCCTTCGCGAAACCGGTAGCTTCACTCCTTTAACTGCCAATTATGGACGGCAACGTGCAATAGGACTCCTGAGGTTGAGAAACAAATTTTGGAAAGAATTGCTAAAGATCCAAAATTAAGCACCAGACGCTTAGGTTTAGAGGTAGGAGTATCCAAGGATGTAGTTTATAGAACATTAAAAGAACAGCAGCTTTATCCATGCCATATCCAAAAGGTACAAGACCTTTTGGCTCCGGATCTCGATCAACGATTGGACTTCTGTCGATTCATTACCGAACAAAGACAACAGGATGTGAATTTTGCTAAGCACATTTTATTTACTGACGAAGCATGTTTTACAAGAAGTGGTGTAATTTTTTTTTTTTTATTATTTACTATTTTTTACGGTTTGTCGGCGTATCAGAGGCCATCTTGAACCGGTCATCGACCGTACGGTTTTTAATCGTGCGGTCTACCGACTGGGGAGTGTGAAACGGCACCTTCATCCTACGAAATATCCGATCTCATCCGGCCTGTCCGGCGTGAATAGGATGGTTTTGATGTCGATTCATTTTACACTCTTCCCTAAGACAAGAGCACGAGGTGTTTCCCAAGCGGTCACCCATCCAAGTACTAAAGAAGTGGTGTAACCAACTTACATAACGAACATGTTTATGCTGATGAAAACCCGCATGCCACGAAAGTAACTCATTATCAACATGAGTTTAGAATTAATGCGTGGGCAGGAATCATTAGCAATTTCATTATTGGTCATGTCATTTTACCGCCACGACTAAATGGTGTGGATTATTTAGAACATTTACAAAATACGCTGCCAGATTTATTAGAAGATTTGCCATTACAACTTCGACGAGATATGTGGTTTATGCATGACGGTGCTCCACCACATTTTAGTTTAATGTCCGCAATTATTTGCATCGACAGTATCCAAATAGATGGATCGGTAGAGCAAATGACGCTCCTGTAAAGTGGCCGCCACGCTCACCAGATATGACTCCGTTGGATTATTTTTTATGGGCGGGTCTTTAAAAATGATGGTATACTCCAGACCGATTAATAATGAAGAGGAATTGTGGGGAAGAATTCAAAATGCAGTCAACATATTAAAGAACGATGCGGAGTTGATGCAAAGAGTAAATCTAAACTTTTTACGTCATATTAATCTTTGTACTTAGGTTAACGGAGGTCATTTTGAACAATTGCTAAACGTTTATGCTAATTAAATTTACTTTTAAAATAAAATTGTTCTTCATTTAATTAAAAGAAAATCCATTCTCAAATTCTTCCTGGAAAACTTGCTGTAACTAACCCAAGTGAAACATTTTTTTCCTGCCGAAAATTTACTAATAGCGGAATTTTTTATTCATAATAATTTAAATACTCCGGTGCGGCATCGAACACTAAAAACCGAAATATCCCAAAAACGGCTTACTTTAGCGAATTTTCACAAAAGTACCTTTCTTGTTTCAAAATGTTCCAAAATTAGTTACTTTACAAAAAAGGAAAAAACCACACTGATAAAAAAGTTATGGCCATTCTAAACCATAAGAAGTGCATTGTGAAGCGTCCTCTAATGGCCACAGTGAAGAGGCGTCCGTATTCGGGTTTCGCATCCCAAAAAAACCCCGGGTACCAAGTTTTAAAGTGATACGTTAAAAAATGTTCATTAATTTTAAAAAATTCGATTTTTATTTTTTAACTTTACCACCCTGTATCTCGGAAACGGAGCAATTTCGGACTAAGGTAAGTTGCTTTAAACCGCCTTATTTTGGCCTCAGGTATATGTGATATTCAGATTTTGTACAGACATTTTAGAGACACCCATTGAGTGCGCCTTATAAACTAAAACCATTTTGTATGAACAGCATCGTATTTATAATTTAAATCAAAATTTAATTGCCCGATAGCGCAAACCACCGTAATTCGACCATATCTGCAAACAATTTTCATAATTTATATCTGACATTTATATCTCTGTTCTAAACAGAACAAATGCTTGGATCCCGAAATGGCCGAAGTTATTGGTAAATGTTCGTGGCTCCAGAAATAATTTCTCTAATGTGCGGAGTCATGCCGAACAATCATAATGGATTGTTGTAGCTGTATGGATATACCAGATTGTTTCACACCTAGTCTTGTTTGTTTACTTCTAAATTCAATAATTAAATGGTCATTATTTATCTCTATTCTATATATCTGTCTATCCCATACTAATCTTTAAATGGTGGGGTAGACAGAGATATAGAATAGAGATAGATAATAACCATTTAATTACTGAAATTAATACAACGTTCTTGGCCCCCCTCGCCTATTTCTCTGCCATATTTACAGTTTCATATAGCGTATCCTACATTGCTGTGGTCATTACTCTGTAGCGTCAAATACCATAATTTGTCATAGAAAAAAAATCCTAAAGTGCCCCTTAACGGAAAAGAAGTAAAAATAGGTACTTTACATTTCTTCCGATAAAATTAGCCATTTTCGAAGAAAATACACTTTTTGTATATCACGCTTAAGCATCGACTTTCGCAATTTATTTAATAATCAAATGTATAAACATAAGTTATTTAAACCCATTAACTAATCGAATAACAACATAACTAATAATTCGCATTAAAATAATAAAGTTTGTCATTATTACATCTCATTAATGCTCACATGCATCTTTCTTATGGACAAGCACTCCGCAATTGAGTGGACGCAAGACAAATTTATTCTGATACATTTCCAAATCGAAGTGTGCCACATAAAGGAACCAGGAACCATGAAAAGGGTTGACATTTTGGAAATCACTTAAACGCAAAAATGTTACAAATGTGAAATATTGGCTTCTTCTCCTTCTATCTAGTATTGAGTTTGGGGTGCCCTAGGGTTCTCTGTTGGGCTCTATCTTATTTTTATTGTATATAAATGACCTTACAAGTATAGCAATTAATAATAATAATAATAATAATAATAATAATAAGTTTATTTCAAATAGTTACAATATTATAATATACAGGGTTAATATGTTATTTTTTAATAAACTTATTCATAAATTCCCCAAAAGACGTGCTTGTTAGGAGCAATTCTTATTTATTTAATAGTATTTAAAATTATAAATATTTAAGAATAAAAAGAAATCCAATGGAGCGAGGTCGGGTGACCTCGGTGACCATAAAATAGGCCCATCTCGACCTATTCATCGATTACCAAAAGTATTTGATAAGTATTGACAAACTAAATTGCAAAAATGGAACGGTGCACTGTCGTGCATATACCACATCTAATTTCTAATGTCTAAGGTCACATTTTCTAATAAATATATGGAATCATTTAATCTGCCTGCAATAAAAAATGGTTCCATGATTATCCCCGCCCACGTTAACCATGAACCTTTGTTGGTGCTTTGTCTGTACTGTTTCATGGGGATTTTCTTCATGCGAGATATGCATATGGCAATTTATTACTCCGTCTCTGGTAAAACCGACTTTGTCCGTGTACTAAACAATACTAGTAAATCTATCATTTTGCCTCGTTGCAAAAGCCAATTTGTATCCAAAAGGTATGGCATGTACCTTTTGGAAGTGATAAGGATCTAACTGTTGTTCTCAAAAGGTCTCATGAACAACCCACTTTGTCGCATGAACTTGGACCGACAGTTTTCTTACGCTATTAGAGGGATTTTCAGCAATCTCATCCAGAATTTTCTCCTCTAACTGAGGGTTCCTTGCTCTTCTTGGAGGCGCTTCTCCAACACGATGCGGCGAAAAACCTTCTAAAATGGACTAGCAAGAGATTAGCTCTTTAACATCTTTTTTTATTATACTTCATTTTTTACCTGCTTCCCTTAAGCTACGATGAACCCGTTCAAAAGTTCTTCGGTGCGAGAAGCGTCAATTTGGAAATGTATCAGAATAAATTCTTCTCGTCTCCACACAATTGCCTAGTGATTGTCCATAAATTAGATGCATGTCGGCATATCCACTATAGGTATAATGCTCCATTACTTATGTCTTATGTACTCAGTCGGTTAAACAATTTAGAATAAATGTCAATGTCAATAGGATATCAAAGACCTAGTACTAAGCATCGTTACTGATTTCAATGAGTGGTGTAAAAGAAACAATTTAATTCTAAACATGCAGAAGACTGTGTTTGTCAATTTCAGATGTAGGACTAATTCACCAATTACAACTGTGAACCTAATAAGTGCTGCGGAGGGCTGCAGGTTTCTTGGTTTATATGTGGACCAATTTCTAACATGGGAATCGCATGTGGATCACATCGCGAAAAAGTGTAGCACTGCATAATTTGCCATGCGTCAACTGAAACACTTACTTGAAGAGAGGGCACTGTTGCAGGCGTATTATTCTATGATTTATAGTCAACTTAGCTATAATGTTATACTTTGGGGCAATTCAACTAATTCTAAAAGAATATTTTTAATCCAAAAGCGAATAATTCGACTCGTATATGGATTAAGAATAATAATAATAATAATAATAAATGTCTTTTTATTTCCATTACAAATAAAATCATTTACAGATTTACATCAAAGTAGGCGGCGAGGTCTAGCCAGGCTACTCTATCTAACCGCCTTAGATATCATACATTATTGTTAGTTATTTCTAGAGGTGCACAAAAATCAGTAATGCAATATTAATATTGAAATATAACAAAAAAAAAAAAAAAAAATGCAAACTTAAACCTACATTCGCCTTAACTAACGCCTTAATGAACGCAAACACAAGAATAGGTTTTGAAACATACTAGAAAACATTACATCAGTAATCAATATTACCTAAATTAACAAGTCAAAAACAATATATTACTCCAAATTTAAAAAAAATATATATATACTAATTTTAACAGCAAAGCACATAACAATATCAATATACGCTCCTCACGCTCCTCTAATAACCCCGCAAAATCCAGCATTTTAGTGCTCTTTTGAAAGCTGGTATCGATATTAATGATTTAATGTTTTCGGGTATTTTATTATAAATTATTGATGCGTTATAAGAAAACGACCTCTGAAACATGGCGGACGCATGCCTCGGCACCGCCAACCGATAGCTATGCCTAGTATTTCTCCTATGTATATTGAATCCATGTATAAGTTTTTCTCTAAGATAAAGGGGATTACCAGAGAGTATTACTTTGTGAACCAAGGTTGCAAAATGAAGCGAGAATCTGCCACTGAGCCGAAGCCACCCAGAGGAAACATACAGTGGAGTAACGTGATCATATTTTCGTGCACCATATGAGAATCTCAAGCAATTGTTTTGCAATTTTTGCAAGCTATCCCTATCCCTTTCCAACAAGGCCGGCCAATAAACAACGTCGGCGTAAGACAAGGCTGACAAAATCAATGTGTCGCATAATCTGATTTTAACATCAGGGGGTAAATAGTCTTTATGCAAGTAAAGTATTTTAAGCTTACCATATCCTTTCTGAAGTAGATTAGAAATATGTTTATCAAAACGCAATTGACCATCCATAATCACCCCTAAGTTTCTCGCACTCTCGGAGGAATCCAGAATTTGTCCATCGATTTTTATTTGAAAATTTAAATTATCCTTTAATAAATCTTTTTGCTTCCCGAAAATTAGCATTTGCGTCTTACTTGTGTTTAAGACCAATGCATGAGCCTTGGAGTAATCGGATATAGCTTTAAGATCCTCATTAATAGCTAACGATGCGTAATTAATATCTTTAGGAGAAAACGAGTAATATATCTGTGAATCATCTGCATATTGGTGGGAACTGCACTTTTTTAAAAATTTAGCAAAATCGGCGGTATAAATGGAAAATAATAAGGGAGATAGGATACTGCCCTGCGGGACACCCTTATTAAGTGCAAGGTATTCCGATGCCGAATTGCCCGCCATAACCCGTTGTGACCGGCCCTGAAGAAAACTTTTCAAAAAGTTAAGCGAGGTGGTTCCTAGCCCAAAAAAATTTAATTTAGTAAGTAGAACATTGTGATCGAGAGTGTCAAAGGCTTTACTGTAGTCTAAAAGGATGAGGCAGCTATTTAGACCGCGATCACATGCCCTGTAAATATCGTCGGTGACTTTAATTAAGGCAGTCGAGGTGCTATGCGATGGTCGAAATCCCGATTGTGTTAACGAAAGGACCTGATTAAATCTAAAGAATTCAGTTAGTTGTTCACCCACTATTTTTTCTAAAATTTTTGAGAAGGTTGGTAGGATGCTTATGGGACAAAAACTGTTGATTTCCCGGGGCGTATCTACTTTTGGGATTGGAATTACATTCGCTTTTTTCCATATTGACGGAAAGGTAGCCGAAGAGAGACAATTGTTTATAATAAAAGTTACATAACTGACAAGATATGGGGTACATAACGATAGCATCTTTAGGTCAATTTGATCGGAACCCTTAGCATTTGATTTTAGAATGTTTATAATTTTTTGAACTTGTTCTTCAGTAACTAATAAAAATTTGAATTTTTCCCCAATATTTTGGTATTGTTTGCCCACGTAATTATCTGCAACCAGGGTGTTGTTCGTGATAATTGAACAAGGTACACTCTCAACAAAAAATCGATTAAAAATATCTGAGGTGGCAAAATCAGCCGGATTCGGTCTCGATTGCGAATTTATATTAAGAGTTTTTATTGTCTTCCAGAACCCACTAGGGTCCACCCTAAATCTGTGTTGTAAATAAGCTCTTTTTTCGTTTCTGATGGCTATCGTAACGAAATTTCTCAATTCCTTATATTCACTCCAGGTCACTTCCGTTTTTAATTTTTTATACCTTGACAGGGCCCTCTTTCTTAATTTAATCATTAATTTAATATTATCTGTTATCCAGGGGTTTAATGATTTTGTAAATCTAGATGTTTTTAGTGGTGCATGAACGTTAAAGACATTAATAAGGTTTGAGTTAAAAAAATCAATCATACTATCCACGTCAGTAAGACTATAAATGTGATCCCAATTAATGGTAAATAAATCATTTAAAAAATTGTTAAAACTGAAAAGAGAGTAGTCCCTGTACGTTCTAAAATGAGTGACAGGGCGGTTTTTAATAATTTTGAGGGTACAGTTAACCAGGCGATGGTCAGATATGTCATCCATTCTCAACACATCATGACACCCTATAATATCCTGGCGTGAGGTTACAATAACATCCAATAGAGAATTTGAGTCCATAGTAACTCTTGTTGGAGTATTAGTTAGTTGATGTAAACCATACTTATTAAAAAATCCAGAAATAACTTTATATCCGTTGCTTAAAACATTGCTGAGATCTACATTAATGTCCCCACCAAACAGTATGCAATCACATTGTGGTAAGTAAGTCGTAACAGCAGACTCCAGATCATTAATGCAGTTGTGAAGATTAGCATCTGGTGGGCGGTACAGTGAACCTAAATAGAAATTCTTACCTTGAACTTTAACACATATCCATATCTGTTCCAGTGGGCTAGTGACAGGTGGTAAGGGAATTGATTTGCATTTCAGGGAATTTTTATAATAAAAGGCAACCCCTCCTCCCCTCCTATCCCTATCGATTCTTAAAATATTATATCCCGGGATTGCTATCCCACTGTCCGGTATACCTGCGTGCAGCCATGTCTCAGATAATCCTATAAAGTCATACCCCTCCTCCAAAACGAAATCACAAAAGAGGTCAAATGCAGAGCACAGAGAGCGCACATTGAAGTGAGCAAACTTGAAATTCGCTTGCCTGCTACTCCCACCCTTAAATCCCTTGATCACACGCTCCGTTCAATTTTAAAAGAAACAATATACTGAAAAGCAGTGCTTTAACAAGCAATAAGCAATTAAAAACTAAATAGCCCTAACCAACATAATAACAATTTTTTTAAAAAATATATTTATTCTAGTTCGGTACCTACTTACCTATAATTAGTAAGAAGTGTACTTAGTATAGCATTTAACATTATAAACATGAGAACGGTTTCTAGGGTTAACCCATAAAATAATAAGTAAACAAAACAAGTAAATATTCTTGGCAACAGATAAGATCTTTTTTCTTTCCTATTTATAAGAACGACTAACACGGATTATAGTCCTACCGCGATGATAAAAAACATATGTATACAGGCTTTATTATTTTGGAATATCATCTTTTGATTGGATCAACATTCGCTTGCTATCCTCAGCCACCCAACGGTACACCTTGCCATTTGATGACCAAACGTTTGCCATTCCCCACTTCTTCTTGGCTTCAAATAGGATTAATGATAGATAGCTGTAAACCAGTGTTTCTCGATAAAAAAATCATGACATATACATAAGCTACTAATGTATATAAAAAAAATGAAAGCAAATTTACAACAAACTCGTGCTTTCACAAATACCCAACCAGAAAAGCTAGTGATCTATCTATAATAAAGCATAACCTAACAAAGTTCGAAAAGTCACCAGACTATGCTGGCCTCACTTTATTTAATAAATTACCACAGGAAACAAGACTTCTAAATGAAAACAAATTTAAAAAAACAATAAAGAATTTTCTGGTTGGTAAATGTTACTACTCAGTATCGGAATTTGTAAATGACAGAAATGTCATATTATAATGATATATAGGAATTTTAAAAATAATTAATTGTTTTTTTGTTTTGTAACTTTGCATATTTATTGACGTGTACACCCATCTATGATGGCTGCTTTTGCAAGTATGAATAAATGATTTGATTTGATTTGATTTGAAAGGTTTCCTCTTTACAGTTGGACTTCTATGATTTGATTTTTCTATGGTTTTACTGTTTTGCCTTTTTTTTGTACTTGCTTCTGGTTCTGTTTCTATATTTTCTCGTTCAGTATTTTGTTGTTGTTATCTTACGGATTGTATTTGATGTTCCTCCGTTATGAGTTTGTTTATGTATTCTGTAATTGTTTGTATTTGAATAGGTCATCGTAAAGTACATGTATTGGCGTTAATCGATTAGCTATATTTAAACATCTTCTGAGCTCATGCCTTTGGTTTTACTATACTATAAGTATATCTTGCTAATCCATATGTTTTTAATATACGACCAAGAAATGGAACGCAATTTTTAATACTGAACACTAAATAACCTAAAATAAAACAAAAACGTAATCGACAAGCCTCCTTTTATCCCCTGGATTGGAACACGAAAGCTGAAATAATTAAAGACCCGAAAAAACTTACTTGCAAAGAATTAATGCCTTGCTTTATTAAATGGCAAGAATTTTATTCCAAGATAGCTGACGGCTTATTTATAATTTTTTTGTCAAGACTGTACCAAATAGCTGCTCATTCCACCCGTCAAGCTTTGGGTAAACAAAATTAATTTGTATTTTTTTGCGTTAAAAGCCTAACAAAACAAAAAACAACTCTTAATACTAAACTTTTTTTGGATTTTACGGAACGTAGCAAAGGGGGCAGGGGGTGACTTTGCGCGTCCACCATACCTACTCACAAATTCGTCCATTGTTGCAGGATGCTTCAACGCGCGGACGACACCAGCTACATCAGCATTAACTGCGTAGATCCTCTAGGCAGAAGTGCCCTGCTCATGGCTATAGACAACGAGAACCTGGAGATGGTCGAGCTTCTGATTGAATACAGGGTCGAAACTAAAGATGCGCTCTTGCACGCCATCTCCGAGGAGTTCGTGGAAGCTGTGGAGGTGCTACTCGACCACGAGGAGACGATACACAAGCTAGGGGAACCCCATGTAAGTTAAGATATTGTACAATGGTTAATTGATTGATTTATTTTACCGCCATGTTATATAGGTATTTAATAATTCCTTGGGCTGTCACTGGCTTAACAAGGACACCTAAAACAAATATTCCCAAGATATCGGAAAAACTCGTCAAACTGTCCATCTGTTTACATGTCGTTAACTAGATGACCTAAACAAAGAGGCCATCGTATTCTAATATAATGACACTTTATATGAAAAGCCTCGAATCGGGCGACAACAAGTCCAGTTATCGGTTGTAGAGGAGAATATAACTTCATTTAAATTGACGTATGAGGTGTTTACTTCGAGCGTCTAGTTATTAAGTAAATATCTGGTGAAGTGATCTTCATGCCGGCGTTGCCAAATGGAGAGAGAAACTATTTTATGATTCCCAAAATCACAAGAAACAGAAAATTAAAAGAAAATAAGTATTGCTGTAAAAATTAGATTTTTGTGGAAGATTGAAGGAAAACGGGAGGAGATGTTAGAAGAAATGAAAGATATATAAAGAGAGAGAGCTAAGGTGGCTTGGATGTATATGTCGAGTACTAAATGAAAAACTGGCTACCTGTCTAAAAAGGTATTTTAGACAAAAGCGATAGGAAATATAAATATAAAGATAAAGGGGGAAGACTGATGATGACCTGGATGAGCACAATTAGAGAAGAAGCAGAAAAATTACAGAATAAAAAAGGAAAGAAAGTAACTTGACTACGTCAATACTGACATTAAGATATGCAATAAAAAGAAATGACTTACTACATGCATTGATGCTAGTATCACCGCATTTATTGTTTCTCACAGCTCCAACATAAACGCAGCATAGCATTAATGGTAAGAAAACTAAGAAGAAGAAAAAGAAGAAGATCTTGTGGATTTTGTCTAAGCAACCGTTTGCAAATTAGGCTCTTGAGAAATCAAAGAAAACGATATAATGGCAGGTCCTGTTTAGCTGGCACGGACTATATTACTGCGGTTAATTTAATTCCTGAAATAAAACGCAATATAATATATAGAATAGATAATGTAGTAATACCTACGAGTATAAATATCTCCGAAATTAGATAAATTAAAATGTTTGCATTACTAATGTGTTCCTTTTCATAAATGTAATTTAAATAGTCCCAATGGAGGCTTGCAAATTTATAAATTTCAATAAATTTCATACATGATAAAGTAACCATCCGATATATTTTCTAAAATCTTCTGAAACACAGGAAAATTAGGTAACTTTTATTTTTATGTTTGTATTATAAATTACATGCTAAAACATGCTTAAGAACAGTTCCCTCTCATACCTCTCATGAGGGCGAAAAAATAACACTCAGAAGAGTTTCTGATGTCATAATATCGCAGCTGGTTAGGGGAATAGTAAAGTTTGCATTATATCGTTGACCTTTACTGCAATACATAGGTGCAGGGTCGGCTTGAAAACTAAGCAGACATTTTAAACCAAATGAAAGTAAAGATCAATTAATATAATAATAATATTTTGAGACATAATAAGTACAATCAAAGTTAACGAAATACTGAAATACCGATTTATATAAGATTAACATTAAGTTGAAGATTTAAATACAGTACAATGTGCATACACACAGGGGCGCGCCGTCCATATGGGCAAGGTCGCGCGGCGCACGATGGCGCCAAGGCCTTAAAGGCGCCAGGCCTTCAACACAAATTAACATTAAACTAAAAAAATTATCTATGAATACTGGTGGTGAAAATGCATTATCCACCAACACCGACCGCCGGTCGGCGACCAGTACCAGTGGTGAAATTTTACTACTTCTCTTCCTGTGGGGACGCGAAAATCCGCGTGCATTCGGCGCGCTGGTTTAAACTTGCAAAAGTTTGCGTGTTCGTAATCGATGTAGCAGGTTAATTTTTCATTATTGTCTTGATAAGCGCATAGGACGTATAGAGTGCCTTATTTGCTATTACGTAGTAGATGCCAAAGAACTAGCTTCTTGCTTAGAAGTTGATGCAAAATTTATATCCGCAGAAATTTTAAGGCCACAAAAGATTAAAAAACAATTTTATTTTGAAGGTGACGACCAGCCGATTGAAAATCAAGAACTGAATTTTAAAGTAAATGTTTTTAATTCTTTGTGGAATGTTGAGGATTTCGGCAAATATTCTGACCAAGATCAATTTAATTTTTGTAAAAAACTGGAAGAAACCTTAACTGACAAAGATCGAAACGAGAAAGATATAGACGGAACAGAACTTCTACACGAATTACAATTTCTGCAAAATGGCGACAAAAACGCGACGTTTTAGACACTTAATTACATTGCAATAAATAACCTAACCCACTCATTTCCAAACATTACGATTGCATTGCGCATATTATTAACCATTCTAGTTTCTGTAGCTACAGCCGAGAGGTCATTTTCTAAATTAAAGTTGGGCCAAGAGTGGTTAGAAAATCTTGCTATCTTTATAGAGTCTGACTTTTTGAAGCAACTTCAACTGGAAAATCTTATTAATGAATTTGCGAAAAGTAAAGCTGGAAAAGTCTAATTTTTGTAAGACCTCTCCATCATGTATCATGATCATGTATTATCTGTTTCAAAACAATCGCTATTTTATTTCTTTATTTTTTTTTAATATATTGAATTGATGTTTTGTCACTTTGATACTGTTCTTTTTTTGTTACTGTTGTTTCGTATTATATTAATATTTTTTGTGTACTTTCTGTTTGTCACAAATAAATATAGACATTAGTACTAAAAAGTATAGTTTTCTTCAAAAATTTCAACGATCAACTATGAGAGGAGGGTGGTAATTTTAGCTCAATATTATAACATTGGTTAAAGGCGCCTATCATTATTTCGCACGACGGCGCCGAAAATACTTGGCGCGTCCCTGCATGCACAGAAAACTTTTACAATAATCAATTCTGGCAACTTAATTCTACTTTACTCTAAATTTAGTTCTCTGTTGCAATCACTATCTTCATCTAAACTTATTATTAAGGGTTGAGCATACACATATAAGAATTTTCCACCTTAACTACAGGTTGTATACAGTTTTTCCAACTGTCTGCAGAAATGTTACTTACTATTTTGAACAGAAACAAAGTTTACTTACTATGTTTTTTTTTTATAAATTCTACTTCAGATGTATTTAATGTGGGAGAAGTATTATTCATTTTAATATTTGATTTTACTTAGTGTCATATTAGTTCGATTGGATGTCGCCTTTCTGTTGCAAGTTTATCACACACGTATCCTCTCAGACGAACGTCTGAGCGTATCCTCTATTAATCTTAAAAGCTTGCAATACTTCTAAAAGGTCCCGTTTTTCGTAAATTTCTTTAAAATATATAATACTACGTATCATAAAATTTCGGCTTTTGTACAGTTGTACTGTTAGAACTAGGAAACATTTTTACTTGACGATTATGATAACTAGCATTGTCCATTACAATAACGCTTTTTTTTTTCGAGATATAGTTTTAAGAAGTCAATGCTCAAACCAATCTTGAAAAAAGTGTGCGTCAGTGTCTTGGTCTAGAAAATAATCTGTTATGTTTTTAGCTGAAAGCAACAGACAGTTCGGAACAAATCCATTTTGTGAACCTGCGTGTATTATTGTTATTCTTTCGCCTTTACTTGAAGGAGCCTTGGCTTGACATTTTTTGAAAAATCTTTCCATCCTTTTTGTGCAGTGTCATGTGTATCGAACCATGTTTCGTCAAGGTAGATATTTGGTCGAGTTTCTGCTCTATATTGTTTAATAGTCGTTAAATATTTATGACGTCATTCCCGTAAACGTTGAGACTCCATTGAGGTTTGTCTTTTATCAATTGTGTGATATTTAAAACCCATTTTAAGCAAAGTTTTGCTTAGGCTTGAGATGCTACAAGAAATGTTTGTTTCGTCGTTAGTAAGCCTCTTTTTGACGGAAACCAGGGTAGGTAGAGATTGTTCTTTACACATTTGATAAATTTTCCTTCTTAATAAATCCAAATTGAAGACTTTGGTGCAAAAACCGGATAAGTCCATTTTATTACTTTCGGAGAAAATTAAAAAAAAACTGCTTATGTTAGTAGTTGGTAAAACAAAATAAGCACAGACTAACACTGAAGTTTAGGAATATGATATAGAGTAATTAAGGCATAAAATATTATAATTTCAATCAACAGTGTTAAAAAAAATCAATGAATACAATTTGGATTTAACTGTTTCTTGCACCAAAGTCTTAAATTATTATCGTCAATACTTCTAAATGTACCACAGTCACTTCGCTTCTTTCTGGGAATGATAGGTTTCAGTACTATATCCTTTACCGAAGATAGAGAAGTACTTGTTGAAGCAGACGTATCGTCTAAAGCATCACTTGATATAAAATCACTTTTCAGCAAGGACTGGTACACATTTTTAATTATTTCTGTAACATCGAGAGATAAATGCTTTCTTCTGAAAGTGACACTACAAGATGCCACTCTCAGCACAAGGCCATGGACACCACATTCTAACACAAATACAACAAAAAATATCACGCGCCGGTAATCCAATTGGAACTAAAATTAATATATATTATTACGTATTTATACCTACTTAAAATGGTATTGTAATTGGGGATGCAAGTAATTTGTACTTGGGCTCTCCCCGAAAAGATGTAAATTTGGGGCATTTTATGACCAGATGGATAATTAGGGTTTTTTTGGCAGTCAAAAGTTTATAACGTAAACTTTACTTTAGACGTTGCTACATGATATCAGAGATCGTCGGTTCACTTCAAGAATCTTCTCTGTACATACTCCAATTTGTCTATATGGATTTTGTAATTTGGAGACCATATTAAAGATGCATAATCCAATTTCGATTTTACAAGGGCGGTGTATAAAACTTTTAAACAGGTCACATCGTGAAATGATTTAGCGGAGCGCATTAGAAAACCTAGAGCTCTTAAAGCTGAATGGGTTGTGTCTTGAATGTGTTGGGAAAACGACATTTTTTTATCCATATATACACCCAAATCCTTAATACCATCACACCTCTCCAAATCCATCCCATCTAATCTATAGTGGAAGTTAAAGTCATCGGGTTTTAAAGAAAATGTTACCTGTTTACATTTACCTATGTTTAGGGGTAGTTTGTTCCTCATACACCACTCGCATATCGTGTCTAAATCCTTTTGAAGTTCAATACAGTCCCTGGGATCTGAAATTTGGCGAAATATCTTGAAGTCATCGGCAAAGAGCAGCCTCTCACTCGTTATGTTTGTTGTAATGTCATTAATAAATATTGAGAAAATAAGCGGAGCCAGGTTACTGCCCTGCGGTGCTCCACTTGTAGCGACGAATATGTCTGATCTGTAGCCCGAATACTCAACAAATTGATGTCGATCTGCTAAATAGGATTTAAAAAACTGAACCAAGCCCTCGTCAAAGCCCAACTCCCGCATTTTTCTTAGCGTTATGCCATGGTCCAATCTGTCAAACGCCTTAGAGAAGTCTGTGAAGATCGCATCCACCTGATTCCTATCATGAAACGATTGATAAATGAATTGTGTGAAACATGCTAAATTTGTCACTGTAGATCGTTGCTGATAAAAACCATGTTGCTCTGAGGAAATTAGATTTTTGATTTGATAGAAAATGCGCTCGTATACAGACATCTCGAAGACTTTAGCAAAGTTCGAAAGCAGTGCAATCGGTCGATAGTTAGTAATAAGATTGGACTGACCTGACTTTAATATGGGGCATATACGTGCTATCTTCCACAAATCTGGAAACTTGTAGGTTCTGAGAGACAGATTGAATAAAAAGCAGAGCGGCTTAGCCAGGACATGGGCAGAATCTTTAATGATAAATGCTGGAATCTGGTCTACACCAGAGGTTAATTTGGGCTTTATTCCTTTGAGAGACTTGAGCACCTCCTCCTCGTTTAAGCATTTTAATGATATATTTTGACATATTTCGGGTTCTGGGTTAGGAGCTTCATGGTCATCATTGGCAGGTGAAAACACACTCTTAAAGTATCTGGAGAACGACCGCACAATACTCTCGGGTGAGTCCAGCTCAGTCTCGCCATCCAGCATGGAACATGGAATTCGTGATTTCCTTTTTTTATGGAGTGATGAAGCGACATTTACCACAGCAGGAGTTTTCTATAGGAGAAACATGCACGTATGGGCTACAACTAATCCCCATAACATTGCAGAAATAAAATTCCAAGGTAGGAAATGTTTAATGTTTGGTGCGGTATAGTTACTTGGGATCCTCCTTGGCGGTATAGTTAAAAATAAAGTCATAGGCCCTTTATTTTATGAAGGCTCCCTTAATGGACAAAGATATCTGGAATTTCTTAACAACGAAATAGAAGCTCGTTTAGAGGATTTGTCAAACAATGAGTACTGTCAGATGGTCTCGCATCAAGATGAAGCTCCGCCACATAACATAGTCCCTGTGACAGAGTATTTAAACAACCGCTATGACGATTGGTTAGGAAGACACGGCACCATTCAATGGCCACCCAATAGCCTAGATCTTACCCTATTAGATGCTTTCCTACAGGGTTAGCTAAAAAACAGGATATATGCCGATAGAGACACAAACTTGCAGCATTTGAGACGGAGAATTAACCAAGAAATCGAACATTTAAACAACGACTACCCAGAATACATTTCAAATGCTGTTAACAAATTAGAAATTGATTATATAGATTGTATAGGTAGAAATGGCGGTCACATTGAGCAACTGTAATTATTTTAGCTTGTAAATGTTACTCCCAATATTTAAATTAATACATTGTTTAATTAATCCATGGCTACCCCGATTTCAATGTTAATTTTTAAAGAAAATTTTAATTTAAAATATTTTCTAAATGGCTTGTTACATAGTATCAAACTATATATTTTGGAAATCAGTAAAAAATGCTCTGCCCAAATATCTGATAGTATACAGGGTGTTCTATTTAAAATAACACAACTCGTGCAAAAATTTTAAAGTTCCAACAGTCTTTTGTTTTTTCTGATAATTGTTTTAATAAGTTCAGATAAAATTCTACAACTTTATTCACCTTAGTTTTTTTATTATCTCTATCAATAATGCCGCTAGCATATGGGTCAATATATACGGAATGACCCTGTACATGCATCAGTAAAATTAAATTTTCCGACGCTCTTTAGCTAATTAACCCAATAATTTAATGGTACTCACTTAAATAACATTTCCCTGTTTTTAGTTGCCGGTTGTACGAGAATTTCAAGATAATATTCCGTTTTCGATCAAATTTACAATTTATAGCTTTGACGACGTATGAGCCATTTAACTGAACCGTAAATTATATTGCTCTTGTTAGTTTTGAGATAATTGGTAATTTCAATTAGTTCATATGTCTGCGGGTCAGCGTTGAACTAGAGTTTTCTTGTCGTTTTAAAAGCATCGAATCAAATTGAGTATGTAGTAAATATATACCCATCTATATTGGTTTTTGATGCCAGGGGATGGCGACTCTTATTAATTTATTCTTATTAATAGCTATTGCAACAAGCGTTTGTAATGAATTGGGATAGGCTAAATGCCGTTCGTTTATATTTATTTTAATTAGTAAAAAGCTACACCAGCCTAGAGAGCATGCCACGTTGTCGCGTAAGTTTAAGGCACTTTTAAAAAGTAGTTTTCTAAAATTATAATGAAGAAATTCGTGTCGAAGATTTTTTTTTATTTTAGAGTTGGGAGGCCTTGCCGCCAGATACTGCCACGTTCACTCCAGATATCACACCATTAATACTGTCGGCGCATAGAGATAATTACGAAATAATTAAAATACTTTTAGATAGAGGGGCCACGTTACCCATGCCCCATGATGTAAGGTAAGTAACATCGATTTTTAACAGGTTTTCTTGTACAATGTGTGTATGAAGTCTGGCAACGGCTTAATAACCACACAATTTATTGACCGATGGTACAGTTGTCTAAAAGGACCTTACGCACCGAATGACGATATTGGCGTTGTTGCCAGCTGTCTAGTTTGTCTAGAAATCGAACGAATTTTAAGTTTTTATATGTAACATCCTATATATTTTTCATTTATAAATTCTACGTTACATTTGTTATACTTTTATTATAACATACTTTGTGCCTAATAGCAGTAGTTTTCGAAATAACTGTTTTCCCTGTACAACTCGACTGTTTCGACGCTGCAAAGCAGTCAAATTTTGGGGTTTTGTGTTATAAACTTTGTTCTTTAAGTGTCTCAATAAAAAGTAGTCATTAGGCGACAAATCAGGGGACCCAGGTGGCCACTTGATTGTACCCCCTCTACCGATCCATCTATTCGGAAAAGTTTTGTCCAAAAGTTCGTGTACGTGTAGACCAAAATAGGGAGGGGTGCTGTCCTGTTGGAAGAATGTACAGTGACGGAAATAAAATTTCGTACACTGAGGTTGACATTTTATGCCTGTTTTAAATATTTTGGTAAATTGGGCTTTTTACAATTATCTCACCTCTATACCTTGCGTTTCTTACTTCAGTAATGATAGAAAAAAGGCTATATATATAAAATTATTTATTCGAAGAAAGTATTCCTAGATAGTTGAGCAAGTTTGGAAACCAAGAAGCACTATACAAAGCCTCAGAACTAAATGGGAAAATACAGGATCATTGGAAAGAAGGGCTGGAAGTGGCAGAAGAAAAATTTCAAACAAAAATCTAGATAATACATGACTTCAAAATTAAATATAAAACAGATTATTCAAATATTAAAAAAAAAACATTGGTTTAATATTTTAAAACGGCACCATTTTTTTTCACTAATAAGTTTAAACGTCTGGGCATTGATGCCACCAGCATTCGGGCGTGATGAAGATTGTAGGTAGTCCAGGTTTCTTCAATTTTATTCCACAAATCATCACTGTTTTGGGGATGGAAATCATTGTTATTGTTAATTTCTTTCACGATATATCCCCAAACGTTTTCGATTGGATTGATATCAGGACTTCTTGGGGGCCAAGGTAACAATGAAATGTTATTTTCCCGTATCCAGTCCGAAACTCTTCTTGCTGTATAGACGGGGCAGTTGTCATGCTGAAATTTTCTTGAAATATATTGTTTACCGATGGCAACATTCCAGTTTAATGTTTAATTGAAATTTTTCTTCTGCCACTTCCAGCCCTTCTTTCCAATGATCCTGTATTTTCCCATTTAGTTCTGAGGCTTTGTATAGTGCTTCTTGTTTTTTTCCAAATTGCTCAGCTATTCTTTGTAGAGAAACACCGTCTTCGAATAAAGCAATTAATCTCGCCTTCTCGAGTTGATTCATGTTCACAAAATTTGTTAAAATGAAATAATATAATTTTCAAATCCGATAATACCGATAACAATTTGTCAAAAAGTGAAGTGCATTTCCAGGTGATCTAGGTATACATGAAGTCAACATCACATCAGGAAAAAATGAGTGTACGAAATTTTATTTCCGTCACTGTACTTGAATAATTTGGACCCATTATATTTCGTATATTAGGCACTATTCACATATCCAAGAGCTTAAAGTAAAGTTGTGATGTCAAATTTCTATCAACAAGAAATGGACCGATCTTGTGGTTACCCACAAGCCCAGCACACACATTCAATTTTTCAGCACGTTGTGTATAATCTTCTCTCATTCAGTGGGGATTTTCATTGGCCCAAAACCTAGAGTTGTGTCTATTGGCTTTACCATTTAACATAAATATTGCTTCATCCGAAAATACTATAACATTGAAAAACTGGTTATTTTGATTCCACCTTGACATCATTATATCACAAAATTCCATTCTTCGCTCATAATCATCTTCTAATAACTCTTGAACTACATGTGTTTTAAAAGGGTGATATTTATTTTTTATTAAAACATATGGATGGATTTGAAGCAGACGTCACTTACTTGAGAAATTTTTCTTAACGAGAAATCGGGGGTTTCAACAAAATGTTGTAAAATTTCCAAACTTTTCTCTTCATCTACTATTTCTGGTCATCCTGATCCTCGTCTATTTCTGCAATTTCCAGTTTCCTCGAACAGTCGGACAGTTTTTAGAACGGTGTCTCTTGAAATTGGATTTTGGTTTGAAAATGCGTCATTAAATACATTTTTAATCTCTTCGTAAGAACTGATCCTCCCGCCATATCCTCTCATCGCAAGAATTATAGTTCTTTTACTTTGACTTGAAGACATTTTTGCATGTAAAAATGACAGCTTTTATGACTTTACATCAAAAGTGTCCTGGCTTTTTATTTATTGATAAATAAATCACAATTTGTTGATAATTTTTAAAACTACTGATATTAGGAACAAAGTATGGTATATGGCAAATGTAACAAATCTAACGTTAGTATCTATAAATGAAAAAATATACAAGGTGTTACGTATAAAAATTCAAAATTCGCTTGATTTCCAGACAAACTAAACAGCTGGCAACAACGCCAATATCTTTATTCGGTGCGTGAAATTCTCTTAGATAACTGTACTAAATCTGGTTTAAATCGGTCAATAAACGGTGAGGTTATTAAGCCGTTTTCAGACTTTATACGCACACTGTATATATGATATATTATAGCCTGTATTAAAAAGGTAGTTTAACCTTAAACAGTTAGGAAAATACACTTGACTTCTTCGCTCCACACTAAAAAGCCCGCCTGACGTACTATACTTTAATTAGTCCAAGATTTGAAGAATGTTTTTTTTTTGTTTCAATTACCTTTATATAAAGTAGCTTTACTAGGCAACCCCAAACTGCTTTGCAAATTTTGCACATTTATTTTCATAACAAGAGGACAAAAAGGAACAAAATAAACACATCAGCTAAAGTCGTCAACATTACCCCGCACCATTTGCTCAAAACATACTTTAACCTGTATACCGTCCCTCGGCTCCCATATTTCCAGTACCCGTCGTTCTGGATCGTTTCAGTGGCGATACATTTAGCCAGAGAGTTTTTGAAAAGTGGGTGCTTTGCGCTAGTTTATACAAATTTATAATTACAAAAAGTTGTGGAAACTGTGCTGTTCTTGTTGACCCAAATGTTTAATTCTTAGCCCCAAAGAAGTTTAAGTCGCCGCACGAGGCTAGCACTATGAAGTATGAAGATAAGGGGGAAATAAAAGTCATAAATATAAAGTTTTAAGCAGCATGTCATAGACTTTATGAAAATAAAATAAACTCATGCACTTGAGACGTCTCTAAATTCAGAAAAGAATTGCAACCCGTAGTGCCCAATTTACAATACAATACTACGATTGCTACGTTAATGACGAACAATCAGCACACGCCTGTTCTTTATTAAAATGTATACTACTCAAGTCTACAATCCAAAATTAATCTAAAACTCAGCTGAGAACATAAAACTTTAATATTTTTTATCACCATCCCATGCAAAAACTGTCCAATCTTCCCGTTTCCTGATATCTCTTATATATTCGTATATTACATGTCTCCATAAAACAAGGCTGGAAGCTGAGAGGTGATGACAGTTGGACTCTTTTCAATTTGCTTTTATAAAAGGTCCCATATTTTACAGCACTGTTTGCATTTTTAATAAAATAAAACTGAGAACTTGACATCTATTTAACAGGACATGGAGAATATTTATGTAGATCGGAGGGGCACAGGGTAGGCATCCCATTTTAAGGGTTCTCTAACATGTGTAATCTTGAGAGTTCCATAAAAATAGTATAATATATTTTTTGCGGAATTTTTTCATTACTTTGTACTTATACTTTTAAATGTTGCAAGAAAGATTGCATCATAAAATGCTACTCCCTTGTCTATCCACGGCAATAATCTTTCGAGAAGCTTACAGATATACATTTTGGCTTTATCGGTTCCTTTTAAATGAAGGATTGTATCACATTTGAGACTGTAATAATTTTAAAATAGTTTTATGCTAGGCGATAATGATAAAAATACTTTTCGTTTTACTCAGTCGTTATTCAAAATTTACTTAACACTTTGTCAGTTTTATGATATTTTGCTCTTCTTTTGTCATAGTATCAAATTGAAAGTAAGTGGTATATTGTATAATATCCCCATAGATCAGGGTTGTCATGCTCTGTGAGCCCCTTGTAATGTCTTGGTTTAATTATTTCTCTGCAGAATTTTTTCTCTGCTTGGATATTGTCTTTATAATGAAAACTCAAAAATTTCAAAACTGTCATAGCTTAATATGAAAAATATGTTTCTTACTATCACATTTTAATTCGCAAAAAACCTAAATAAAATAGCCGAAAATGTTTAATAGTCTTATCACGCGTGTTGGAGATTGACCCTGTAGACAACAATGGTGCCAGTTGGATTTGAGATTTTGTCATTGTCAATATAGTTTTGAATAAATAGTATTTTGAACAGTAAATATAATTTGAGCTATCAAAATATATAGAAATAGTTAATAGAAACCACATTTAGTGGTCCTTCGAGCCAGATTTTTAATATTTTTATCTTGTGTAACTCTAGTTCTTTCTTCATTTGTCAAAGTGCGTGTTAGGGCATCAAAATGAAGGAGCCTATGGTGGACTTTCTTGCAATGCTGAAATTTTGTTTTATTTCTACAATCCAAAATTTTATGTGATGATTTCAGACAACAGAAACACATGTAGTTACCTTTGACAAACTTCCATCGTTCATCTACGCTCATTTCCAAAGATTTGTCACATTTTTCGGAGTTATGATTTTCTTTGCATAAAGTACAGACTTTAAAATATGTCTTTCGTCGCTCGTTCTTTGTGAGTACCATTATTGTCTACAGGGTTAATCTCCAACAACGCCGTTCAGGATTCTTTAAAGGAACTGCATCATAGTAAATTTAAAATTGAACTACGCAAACGGAAAATGCAATACAATTATTATTGAGTAATGGGTCTCCACCAGTAAAATATGGATTTTCTTACCTAACAGATAAACTTAAACCTCACACAATATACTTCATCTGTTTCAAGTATCATCTGTATCGGTAAAGTTGAAAAAGTCCCAACCTCCAATGGGTAAAACTTCATGACCCGAGTTATAAGAAAATGCACCGTGTAAAACGTTTTTGTTGAAAATGCTCTATATTTTCACGTGTTAAATTATTTGCAGTACACCCTGTAATTAAACAGTAATATTATTACAATTTGGCTTGATTTGAGCTCAACATATCATCCATATCTCCACGCTCCTGTAGATTTTCATATTCACGATCACGATTCATTTAGCATATCAAAACCTGCTGTCAAAACTTTGCCGAGTCATAATTAATTTTATTTACCTTCGGTAGGGAGGGAAACTTCGTCTCTGTTTATACAGCGAGTGAAATTTTTATCGGTATTTTCAATTAAAATTAATCTTTTCGTTAAAAGTTTTTGTTGATTAAGAGGTCCTTTGTCTAAGTACGAAAGAAACGGGAACCGTAAGATTTTTAATAGAAAAGTTTTAGTATTTAATTGACTTATTGTATATTTATTTATTTACTTACTTATAGTATCAACAGCAGTGGTTGCCATTTACGCAGATAAATCTAATAAAACTTTACAAGTAGCGTGAGCTAAAATAAACCCTGAGCCTGGTTTTGTAGTTTAGTTCTTATAGATTCTGTGAATATACTTAGTGACGTGGTACTTACAGCAATATCACTTGCCAAACCATTAAATAGACTACTACACATGTGATGTAGAATTCTTGTAAATGTTAGTTCTAGGAGAATCTAAATAGAAGGTCCTTTTATGTCTATTGCTTATGCGAATGACCGACTACAACATTCCAGCTTAGGCAATTAAGGTTTGAATTCCCAATCAGTGCATTGAAGAATCGAAAACATACATGAGGCAGCAATTCTAGTTGCGATATCTTCATTAAAACCCAACGTTTCATCAAAAGTGACACCCAAGTCCTTATGAGTCGTCACCCTTTTTAAAGTGTTATCACCAATAATGTAATCCTTCTTTAAGAAACTCTTCTCTATTAATTTCACATCATTTAGTCACTCTGTTCAGATCCTCCTGCTAATGATCACAGTCATCCTGAGGTAATACTTCCCCAAACATCTAGTTATCCACAAATAGGTATAAGTGTTTTTGAACAATTCACTACCCCAGTTATCCCATTAATCGCTATTACAAATAGAAGAGGCCCTAAGTTTGAACCCCGAAGAATCCCAGATTTATTCTTTAATAAGCTTAATTTAGCTTAGATTTTATCCCCTGATCTCTACATATTGCTTCCTGTTTGCAAGGTCAAATTGAATTAGTTGAACTAAATTGCTATTGAAATTCATATTCGATATTGACCCTACAATAATGCTATGCTTTATCTTGTCAAATGCTTTCTCCATGTCTGTGAATAATACATCTGCTTCGGATTTATTTTTTAATATCTCGTAAACATATTGTGAGAACGAAAATAAGTTAGTTAAAGTTAGTTTAAAGTTTTTGGATAAAAATCCATGTTAATAATTTGATATGCTGAAGGAATGACTTTTGTTTACTTTTGACGCAAAAAAGATTGAAAATTTCCGCTAAACATCCCGCCCTAATTTATGCCCACTACGACCTTAAAATCCTCTTAATATCAACAAACCCGCCATCGTTTCTGAAACTAATCAGAACTTAACTAATTTTCAGATGCGGTTGCGACGAGTGCGTTACCTCCCGGATGGAAGACTCGCTCAGGCATTCTAGATCGAGGATAAATGCCTACAGGGCCTTGGCGTCACCGTCCCTTATAGCCCTTTCGTCCAAGGATCCTATCCTGACCGCTTTCGAATTATCGTGGGAATTAAGAAGGTATGTCACGAAAAATGTCTTTCAGAATATTAAATTTTCGGTGAAAAAAACTTTAAATATTCCACCATTTTGTTACCACGCTACTGGTTGCAATATGGATCACCTAATATTTTCAGAAAGTTACCTCCAGTAACAGTAACTTATACCTAAACCAAGAACTTCTTGATTTCCAATGTCAATCTGCATTGGAAATGTACCAAAACCTACATAAATTTGAGCTACTGGCAGAGTATCCCAATTTTGCTACAGCATTGCAAATTTTTCTTACAATTCCAGTCACCAGTGCTTCTTGTGAAAGATCTTTGTCAAAATTGAAACTTATAAAAAATTATTTAAGATCGACCACGTCCCAAGAAGGATTATCTAATACTGCCATATTATCCATAGAGAGGCTTATAGCAGAATATATTTCTTTTGATAAATATATATCAGATTTCGCAACACAAAAAGCCAGAAAATATTGTTTTTAAAGTTATCTTCCTCATCTAATATTTAAGTAGAGCGTAGAGTCTATTTGTAAGTATTTTATTTATACCTACACATTTCCAATATTTCCATTTTTTATATTTTTTTTTTAGTTTTACAATACATGTCTAATTTTCTCTTATTATTAAGTAAGCTTAATAATTAACTGACAAATTTTTTGTTTTTTTAAACCAAAGAATATTAATAAACTTATAACTTATTTAATAAAAAGTAAAAACGTTATACATATAAATTTTGTGTGTTCCTTAAAAAAATGGTAAAGTATCCTCCCTCCCTTATGCAGCGCATTTCTCTATGGGGCGCAAAAAAGAAACCTTACCTGTAGTAGAATATCACCTAGTTACGGCCCTGGTCGTGGTTACTGTATATTTAACTGTACAATAAAGGATTTTTAAAGTATTTATACTGTATTCTTAATAAACATATACAGTATGTTAAAAATAAAGTTCATATTTGTAATAATTATTTAAAACCACAATATTGTACGAAGTTTTACTACTATGCTGGTTGATGACGGTGCATATATGAAGATGTTAAAGGGTCCTGCGGCTTAGGAATCTTCTTTTACTGTAGAAGGCTATGTTAAGAATTCCATGAAACATGTAACAAACAAGCCCCATCACATCCATTGGACTACAAAGTGTAAAAAGTATATTATTAAAATAAACTTTAGGTTTTACAATTTTTTCATTATTAATAAATCTCTCTTTATTCGTCAAAAGCTGTTATTAAAATTTCCAAAAATAATTACAGCGCTATAGTGCGCTGTAATGAATCTTATTACAGCACTATGGTTGTAATAGATTTCCTTACGAAACTAATTTTAAAATTATAAAATTTATGTTACTAAATTAAAGTAGAAAAAAAACTGGAAATATGGCCAACAAAATCAAATATATTTTAAGTAAGAAGAAGTATATTTGCTCGCAAGGGAACTTCTTTAATAAATCGGATAAAACTGCAATAACTTTTATAGGTTAGTTCAGATTAGTTTGGGTTAGTTTAGGTTTACCTTACCTTAAAATTTGTTTGTTAAATCACCCCTTCCCAGGAGCGACAAGGCTTTTGTTCAAAATGATTACTTATTATACCCATTATTTAAATCTGACAAGTTATACCTAACTCTAGCTAGCACTCTCGAATGACTTCTGTCTTGCACCGCTGATAGTTAAAAGAAAGGACAGGTCAGATTTTGTTTCCTGCTCATTGAAAATCTTGTTTCACATACAGTATTTTAAAATTTTGATATACAATATTTTATAAAACCTTTCTTTAATATTTTGTTTATTAAATTTAAAGATAAACATTTTAATGATAATACAGTTATTTACATACCGGTATGGAAATCCGTAGGTCGCCCATATCCTAGTAATAAGTTAGAAGAGTAAAAATACGTAGTAGCAGACATGGGTAGATTAAGTTTCTATAAGTGTGCTATTGTGTGTGGCCTGTGTGGTATATATTTAACTTGGGCCATTTTAAATATGATGTGATTTTATTGTGAATTGCTTTAATAATAATGAAAAGCCGCTGGCGATTTTCCTGGACCTCTCAAAGGCATTTGACACTGTGGATCACCATATTTTGCTGAGTAAACTTGATTATGTCGGGATTAGGTGTAAAGTCCTCGAGTTATTTTAGTCGTATCTGTGTAATAGATTTCAAAAAGTTAGATTAAATACAACATATAGCTTATTCAGTAGGGTGAATTATGGTGTTCCACAGGGTACAGTGCTTGGCCCTATTCTGTTCTCAATATATATTAACAGTTTGACGACCATAATACCTAATGTTAAAACTGTTTGTTTTGCTGATGATACAGTTCTTCTGTGCAAGGGTAAGTCATGGGTGAAGTCTTTGAGGGAGCTGAAAGGGTAATGGCTTATGTTAAGACATGGCTGGATATAAATTATCTAACACATAACGTAAATAAAACTAATTTTATGTGCTTTGCAATGAATAAGAAAGGTTTGCCTAAAAAAAATATAATTAAGATTCACTCCAATGGATGTGATTTTTCTGAGAGATGTGCGTGTTCAGGTATTGTTAGATCGGCAGAAAGCACGAAATACTTGGGTGTATATTTTGATCAGTTTTCAAAAAGGACTACTCATACCGAATATGTAAAAAATAAATTAAAAAAACTAATCTATAAATTTTATGAACTACGCAACATACTCAGCAGAAATTTAATTATCACAATTTATAAGTCACTGACAGAATCCTGCCCTAATTACGGCATATTATGTTGGGGCTCAGCCCATAAAAATGCCCTATAGAATGCTGTCCTCGCACAAAAATATATTTTAAAAATAACTCTTTTTAAGTCTAGACGTTTTTGTTCTCTGTTGCTATTTCAGCAATCTGGATTATTCACTATTGCTCAATTGTACGTTAATGGTGTAATTAGATTTGCTCTTACTAGAATATGTTTCAAAATTTCATAAGTCATAATATTTTGACAAGAGCTAACCTTAATCATAATTTAACTTTACCTAACACACACTTCAGTGCCACACAGAGATGTGTTTCCTATGTGGCTCCCAAAATTTTAAATTTATTGCCAATGAAATTCAGAACCAATATATTTCGAACAATTAAAAGGGATCTTAATGAATGCATTAAAAATAATACTCTAAGAATTAGGAATGCCGTTGCCTTTTTAGCATGATATCTTACCATACATGTTCTAGTTTAAGTAGGATTTTATAATCTGTAATATAGATAGATAGGCATTAAGTGTCATGCTACTACTACTAGGTAAATTATTCATAATGATTATGCATATGTTTTTTTTTGTTCTTGTTTTTTTTTTATTGTTAATCAAGAGAAAAATTGTCTCCTTGTGCACACACAGACACACAGTCCATATTGCACATATATTTTTTGTAATATCACCAATACCTATTGTATATTGTAATAATAAATAAATAAATAAATTATTAATTATTGTAGCAAATAAATAAATAAAAATAAAATATGTTATACGAAATAAACACATGCTGAATGTTAGTTTCAAATATATCACTAGGAAAATGGCTTAATTCATTTTTTCTTGCTTCTAAGATTAAACAGTATCATGTATCAACTATAGATTATATGTAACTTAAATATATTTTTTTAAATATATATTATATTCGATACAATTTTCTCAGTGTAGTACCTACCTTAAAATTTGTTATCGTCATTTCCAGGCACCCTGTATAGAACAAGAGTGATTGAAAATAATTGCCTATTTAGCTTAATTAAAAGTGTGTGGCATAATTTTTTTTGTAGACTTACTCAGCATATAATTTTGATTTTAAAAACTTTTAATCGCTATTAAAATGCTTGCTCCTTTTAATAAGTATTAACATTATTTGTGATTGGTGAAACCTGATGCATTGACTGATAGTCACGATTGATAAAATCCATCCAAGGCCCTATTTAATTATTTTTATAATAGGTTGGCTACCCAGGCGCCTTTTATTCTACCCAGCCAAGCCGGAGCGTGTTTTTGGCACTTGGCGGGTGTCCGACGATATTTATGACCATGACTAAATGGAAACTCTTTGCTTTCGTAACGTATATTAATTATTCGCAAGAGTTGGGACTTTTCCCGTACAAAATTTGTAAGAGGAAATCAAATGTTCTCTTTAGGTTAGTTCAGGCTCAGTGGCGTATGTATGTATGTATACGAGAATGTCATGTAACAGTATATTTTATTTATTTATTTATTTATTTACTAAGGCCTCTTAGGATACAAACAGAACAAATTCCAAAAAATAGTATACTGATATTACTAAAGCAATATCCCGCTTAAATTAAGAAAATCACACATTACATTACATATCACAAGAGGTCTAATCTATTCTAGGAACCTAAGTTTAAGTTTTCGTTTAAGTGTTAACAAACTAGTTGCAAATTAAGTCTAACTCACTATCAGCACAATACAAATTGACATCCTTTACCATCCTTACTAAAGGAGCGTTTTGGTAGTAATTAGTTCTACAATATGGAATATGAAATAGGTCATGAGTGCGGAGTGTTCGACCAGGTACATTAATTTGAATCTTGGAAAGAATATTGGGAGAATTGGACATGTTGTTGACAATCTTAAACATTGCTAAGATATCAGTTATGGTTCTTCTTTTTTCCAGTTCAAGAATCTTGAAGTGTAATCGAGGGATTGAGTAGTTATGGTCGGCAATACGGAAATGGGGTTTAAAGCATAAAAATCTTAAAAATTTGTTTTGGATTTTTTTCTAGTCTATCAATTGAATTTTTGTATCTGGGGCTCCATATGACTGATGCAAATTGCAGTTTGCTAAAAACATATGAATAATAGAGAGTAATAATTGTCTTAGGATAATGAAAATCCGCACATTGTCTCTTGATGAATCCAAGAATCCTATTACAATCGTTGACCAGCTTATCAATGTGCAGATTAAATGTCATTTTAGAGTCGAACAGGACCCCCAGATCCTTGATGTGAGTAACCCTTTTCAAAGAAGTATTTCCCAATTTGTAGTCATAATTAAACTTTATGGATCCGCGAGAAAATGTTAAGATTGAACATTTATCAAAGTTCAGGAATAGTTGATTTTCATTGCAGAATTGCACTAGGTTATTTAAACAGGTTTGAAGGGACTCACAGTCTTGTATTGAACTAACTTTAAGAAATATTTTTAGATCATCGGCGTAGCATAAAAAGAGGCATGATTTTAAACATAGCTTTATATTATTAATATAAATAACGAACAACAGAGGACCAAGATGGGAGCCCTGGGGGACCCCGGAAGATGGAGTGAATCTTTCAGAATAAAATCCCATAAGGGCTACATACATTGACCTATTAAGTAGGTAGGACTCAAACCATCTAAGAAGGTCACCACAAACCCCACCTCTGCCAGCCTCTCTGTCATAGTCTGATGGCAAATTTTATCAAACGCTTTGCTGAAGTCTGTATAAATTACATCCATCTGAGAAAAAGCATCAAACGATTCATATATGTATTGTGAATAATCTATCAAATTTAATTCCAAATTCTTTTTCTGTAAGAAACCATATTGTTCTGGCATAATATCACTAATACCAAAATTAAAAATATATGGGTAGACCAGCTTTTCAAAGAGCTTAGAGAAGGTGCACAGTTTGCTGATGGGCCTATAGTTTTTGACGTCATATGTTTGACCCGTTTTATGTATTGGAGTTATGGCAGAGACTTTCCAGGTCTTTGGGAAAATTCCAGAGGAAAGGGATTGATTGAACAATAATGTCAATGGCAATGAGAGGGACGAAAAGCACCTTTTCGCGAAAATGGATGGGATATTATCAGGGCCTCCCCCCTTCCTCTCATCCAGACCCAAAGCCGTTCTAACCTCAGTCTGAGTCAACACAATTTTAGAAAGTGATTTATTTTTATCTTGACAATATTTGTTACCCTCTTTTGTAGGAGACTTTGCAACGTATACACTGGTAGAAATCAGAAAACAGTCCACAAACCCCGGGACCATCCTCTGCTACTCTATCATCAAGTTTCATTTCCCTTGGAGTTCCACGATTTGTTTTCCTATTTGACACAAAATGCCAGAATCTTTTACTATTATTAGGTATTTCATTTTCTATGTTAGAAATATACGATTGGTAATCTGTGTTGATACACCTTTTAGTTTGTGAACGAAGAAGTTTAAATGCATTGTAGTCATCCATATTTTTGTTCACTTTCCATTTTTTATGCAATTTGTTTTTCCTAACTACCAGTCTAATGGTATCTTCAGAAAAATAAGGAGGAAAATTATTGTTTATACTTTTTAGAGGCACTTTGTTTCTATAATGTTTTTTAAAGTATTATGAAATATTGTGACATTTGTGTCTACGCTGTCAGAGCTGAACAGTGATGCCCAGTCCTGTAAGTTGATAGCATTGTTGATATAAGGGTAGTTTGCTTGTTTAAAGTAATGAAAGAATTTCTTTTTGCAATTTCCTTTCAATGTAGAATGAAGGCAATCAAACAGGAACTCCAAAGAGGGGTGGTTTGTGTTTTCAGGCAACAGGGGATGGTCAGAGTGAACCAAGTTACTAATAAAATATCCATTACAAAATATCAAATCTAGAAGCCTATTATTATTGTTATATATGTTATTAAATTGCATAAGGCCATAGTGGGAAGAAGTTTCCAGTAGCTCAGCGTACTTAGGCGGTATGGTAAAAGGCTTAAAATGACTGTCATCCTCAAGCCAATCAACCGATGAGTAATTAAAATCGCCGCATATTAAGACAGGGTGATCCTTTATCTTATCTAAGTTTACACTCAATTTTGTTAAAAAACAAGAATAATTTACATCATCTCCATGGGGGAGATAAACACAACACAAGTATACTTTAATGTTACCAATAGTCAAAAGAGCCCAAACATCCTCAGCGTCACTGTGGAATTCTTGGAGTGCAACTGGGTTATATTTATTCATAGCAGTTATGACAACACCTCCGCCTTCATCTTTTTTAGAACATCTTGTGATTCTATCTCGCCGCAAAATTGAGTATCTTTTTAAGTCAACAAGTTCATGATCCAGTATACTATCATTGAGCCATGATTCCGTAATGAAGGTGACATCAAAAGGGCAGCTATCGAAGGAGATTCTAAGTTCCTTCAACTTGGTTCGACAGCCCTGAATGTTTTGTACGTTAATTAACAATGATGAATAGGCCAGTATTACAGGAGTGGTAAATTACAAATTAAATCGCTTTTTTCTCTCCAAAAATTAAGTTTTGATAAAGTAATGGACAATTTTGAATAACAAAAAGTGCTGAAAGTGACCCTATAGTTTTTAATATTTTAGTATTAGTGCTTAATATTGTTGGACCGTCAGACATATTTTATGATTTTTGTATTATCTATGTGTTGTCTCATCATAATCATAAGTCCCGAAGTGTTAATTAACTAAACGAGAAGGCTTACAATTCCAATGCGAGCCGCAGGCCAGTCCTGGAATCCTCTTTCTTTATTTTGTTTGGTCCCTAAACAATCACCATTGTTAGATTTCAGTAAACATCCTTCAAATATTTCCTCTTAACAAATGGAATAATCTAGACACAGAAACGAGTCCATTTCGGGCTGCCCAATTGTTAAAAGTTTATTAACTCTACAAAGCAGTACATGCGGAAACCCCTTTTGACTTTTGGTTTTGTAACGAGCACGATCGCCCTCTCGTACGGGGCTAAAGGCTAATTCTTTTACCCCGTCAGAGTTTTAGATAATCAAATTATTTTCGTGAAAAAGGGGCAAACAAAATTTATTTCCTTTTAGGGGTAAAAATATGATGTATGTAAAAAGTCGAATCAACTAACCAAATAAAACGTAAAAGTTTCAAAACTTATTAGCTAGACTAGAGAAGTGAAGCAACTACCGTTTGTTTGCCTTTCAGATTAAGTTTCATGGAGCACGAATTTCGGGGCGAATACCAAGAACTGAGAAAACAATGTCAAGACTTCGCCACGGCCCTTTTGGATCACACGAGAAGTTCCTATGAGCTCGAAGTGCTCCTTAATCACGACCCTACAGGGCCGGCCTTCGAACATGGCGACCGCATGCACTTGAATAGACTTAAGTTAGCTATTAAATTACGACAAAAAAAGGTAAGCATAAAATAGGAATACAATTAACATAACGATTATTTATTATTTTTTGATAATAATTATCTAACAATATTTCTCTATTATCCTAAACTTAGGTCTAGGGTAGATAGGCGTCCAGTGATGCACTCCATATGTCACTAAATACTTTATTTATGTGATATATGCTTGTTTAGATCTAATTCTTTGGCATTTTCAACATTAGAACAGTTTTATCTCCGACTGAGTATTCTGCATCATGTTTGACTTTGAAGTCAAGGTCATTGATGCATGAGTGAAGAATTTAGTTAATCTATTTTAGCAAATACTTTTTTAACTTATATAATATACAGTCTATTTCAAAGTTTTAAGGGTTTTCAGGGTGTGCCAAATGAACGTGCATCATACCACAGGAGGTGGTGCAATTAATATTTAAATGTGACTAATCTTTATAATTATTTATGGTCGAAATATATCAATGTAGCTTAATATCTGTTACAGTATGTCTAGTTTATTAAAAACAAACTTATATTTAATATCCTATTCGATTCGAACTAAAATGTTAAAGTTCGAGCTTTACAAACAATTTAAATATCAAAGACATCGACCTACATACACTATTTGCCGGTGCAATTTTAAAAACGAACTCTCAAATTCCAATATTGCCGCTAGCCCAAAGGCACTACATAAAGCAGTCGGGAAAACAGCTAAAAAATACAGGTTCAAGTTGTTTGAAAATGCGATGCAGCACATTGAAAAATATCAGCCTGAATTTACATTTTGGTTTTTATTTGGAATCCTTAAATGTGTATGTTCAAATTTATCGGAGTTTTTTTGCTGCATCTAATGCTGAGACACCTTGACCAATTTGCATTGCTCATCCTCCTTATAGTCCTGGTTTACTCCCATGCGACCTTCATTTATTTAGATCTCTTAAAGAAGCTTCGATGACGATGGAGATGTCAAGAGTTTTGTATATAACTGGTTAGGGAAGTAGCTTTTATTATGAAAAAGATGGTAGAATGGTATGAAGAGTATGCACAACAAACCTAACCTAACCTATCCTAAACTAACCTGTATTAGATTTGAACACCCCTTATATTTAGATTTACATGCACCACTTACATAGTTTCTATGTTTTTATCGCTTTTTACATCATATCATATTATTTTCATCATATTAAAACTACTAAGCTACAATTTAGTAATACAATATTGATTTCCGGGTTCAATGAACTTGCTTGTATAATATGCAACTCCATAATCCAAGAAATTATTTTTAAAAAGTAGTTTGCACTATATGAGTTTTTAATTTAAAATTTTTGAATGCTAATTCTACTTAAGTAAAATTTCTATGTACTTTTGTAGCTAGACGATTAAAGTTATATCATGCTTGCTTGTATTTATTTCTCACAGGGTTTTAGTTAGAAATATTTAAGATTCTGCCTAATTGCAAAAATAATTTTTTAATACATCCTTCGTTTAGAAACTCTCTCAGTTAGTGGCTTTTGAATTGTGAAAGTGCCTATAATACCTTGGGCATTGAAGTGCAAACCAACTTTACTAATTCTAAATTAAAAACAGCGCCTTGTATTAATAAATACTTGATTTATAATTTACTAACAATCGGACATCGAATAGTTTGAATTGTGAAAACCGATACATAACAAATGTGTCGCTTCTGAAGAACAAAGCCCAATCTGCAATTCCTTCTGTTACTCGGAAATTTATAGGCCAATTGTGTATATGGCAAAGAAAGTGGGTTGCTGGGTCGACATCTCTGCCCTTTATATTTAAATTTGTTCCAGAACATTTGCTTTTATCGGGTGTCCAGCACTAAAGCAATTTCTAATATATGATCAGCTAACTTTTTATGGGTAATGGATTCAGTTACTCATGTGGTGCAGGTGCAGCTAAAACGTTATACTATTCGGTTCTTTGAGTTTATTATTTGTTATTTACTTAGGCTGATTTTTATATGCAATATACAGGGTGTACCAAATTAAGTGCGCACTATTGCTAACTTTTTTATTATTGGAGACACATAGTCGGTTAAATTAGCAAAGTAGTAGCATTTTTTTCTGTTAATTAAAATAGTGAAAGCAGACAAACAATTGGACATAACGTTTCGGAATAAATGAGGAAAATGTATTTTTTTAAGTGGCACACCCTGTATATTTTTGACCGAAACGTTTACAAATCGTATACGGAATATAAAAGTTCATATGCAATATTAACCTAAAATTGAAAAGGCATCAACACAGCCATGGAAATAAAAAATGGTTTGCCTTTGACGTTTTCATCGAGACTGCCATGAGAACATAAACGAATTTATTTATTTATTTTAGAAATTAAAACTCGATTTTATTTTTAGCGGAAGAAATAAAAAAAAACTATATTAAATGTTCAAACACAACACCGTTTTTTTCAATATATTTGCGGGCATTCTTTAATACACGTTTTGTAGCTTTTAAAACGGTTCTGCCATCGATGAATCCTATAATGCGTCTGATGTTGTCTTGAAGTTCGACCAGATTTGCATATCTCGTTTTAAAGACTTCGTCCTTGACATACCCTCAAATGTAAAAGTCTAATGGAGTTACGTCAGGAGACCTTGGGGGCCAACGTATCGAACCATTTGTTGCCATCCACCTATCTCTGAAAAGCCTTTCTAACAATATTCTCACTTCGTGAAACTGATGAGGAGGAGCTCCATCTTGTTGAAAATAAATTTAGTTACGGTTCTCTAAGTTCACATCATCTAAATATTCTTCTAGTAATTCTGATAACATATTAACGTATCCCCTGCCTTCATATAAAATTGGCCCAATAATTTGGCTGCCTATGAGACCACACCAAACATTAATGCTAAATCTTACTTGCGGATTTCTGGGAACATCAATAAACAAATTTGTTCTAGACCAATAGTGCATGTTTTTACGATTAAACATACCCCTATTTGAAAAGTTCGCTTCATCGCTCCATAAAATTTTCTTTAAAAAGTTAGGATATGGCCTACACATATCTTGTAACCATTGGCAAAAAATGAGTCTTTTTTCAGTGTCACCAGGTAATAATGTTTGCACTGGTCGGTACCTGTAAGGTACAAACGTATATTTTTTTAAAATCGTCCAAATTGTAAATAAACTGAAACCACTGTTTCTTAAAAAATCTCTACTTGAAATATTTTTGTGCGCTTCAAAATATGCCAATACATTTACTTCTGCTTGTTCACTTATTATAAACTGTTTTTTAGTCCTTGTCTTTATAAAAACTTTTTCGTTACTTCTAAATTTTCTATATAGCCTTAGAAAATACCTTCTGTCTGGTTGCTCACGTTCAGGATACATTTGACCGTATTGCTCGAGTGCTAGTACACTATTTTTTCTGCAACCAAGATACGCTTCTAACATATCGAAATGTTCTAAATACGTGAACGCCATTTTGTAATATTTAAAACAAAAACTAGATAACTTAACGCAGAACTACGAAAATTTTGGCTTCGTTAACAATAATGGCTACCCAAAACGAGGACACTTTAGTTAATTCGTTTTTGTTTTCATGACAGCCTCGATGAAAACGTCAAAGGCAAAACCATTTTTTATTTCCATGGCTGTGTTGATGGTTTTTCAATTTTAGGCCAATATTGCATATGAACTTTTTCATTCCGTATACCATTTGCAAATGTTTCGGTAAAAAATATATAGGGTGTGCCATTTAAAAAAAATACATTTATTCAGTAACGTTATGTCCAATTATTTTTCCGCTTTCACTATTTTAATTAACAGAAAAAATGCTACTACTTTGCTAATTTAACCGACATTGTATCTCTAATAATAAAGAAGTTAGCAATGGTGCGCACCACCCTGTGTACTGGGGTTATTTTATCAGCTGGGCGTCGTTGCTCAGATAAACTACTTTTCGCTCTGGATGGATCAAATACTCTGTTAGCAGGCAGTAAGATATGAAGATAAGAATTAAATTTGGATTTAATAAAGCGTCAAAGGTTGCTGAGGTCCATAGACTAGATTCAGAAAAGTACCCGAAGAGACATTATTACCTAAACTGACTTTCAAGCCAAATTAATCCGATGATCTGTCAGTACTATGACTTAGCCCTCTTCAGTAAATACCAACAAAAATTAAACTAATGAACAATGCTACTTAGAAATTTTCTATAAGGGCACTTAAACAGGAGAATCCTTTATTTCCATTTTCCTTTGATTATACAACTAACGCGGCTACATAGTAGTAGACGTGAATTGATTGAACGATAAAACTTTCTTATCATACCTCGCGGGCGGTTCATTCTCGGCCGCGTTTTCCTAATGATAGGAAAGGAAATTATGGTGGAAAAAGCTTACAGGGAGGCACGAACATATTTTACCGTGTTTACAAAAAGGTACCAAAGCTTTTTTTGTATTGTGTGGTGCATTGTCTATCTTTGTTTTCTTCTCGAAGATTTATTTACACTGCACGACCGACAGAACTTAATTCAATTTATTAAGTGATTTGTTTAAAGTATCCGTTGTAATTTATAAGGTATGATTCACGTTTTAATTACGCTAACACAATTTTAGGTTGTATGATACACCATTCTTTTTTAAGATTTGTTATTTTATATAGTCATATACGTCACACTACAGAACAAGTCAGTTCGACTAATAGTATATCATTAGTTGTTTAAATTTACCCAACCAAAATATCAATTTAAATTGGATTTTCACACCTTTTCATTTTTAAATTACAGCTTTGAAGTCAGCATTTGTAAAGATTTATTTAAATAGATCAGAAATCCTCTGCTTGCTGAACATAAATAAAACTTATTTCAAATTAAAATTTGAATTCACTTTATCCGTGAAATATTTATTTGAGGTTTTCGTCAAGCCTTATAGAAATGTTATTTTATGAAATAAATTTTAATTGAAAATAAGAAAATATAATAAAATAGTTTGTTTTTTCAGACTTCTTTCCAAAAAATAAATTGTTGAGCGTTTCAGCATTGCAGGTACTTTACTTTTTTTTACAGGACCTTAATAGATTTGAAATTGTGACTTAAACGTCTACTCACACAATTGAAAAATATTTTTTTGGCCACCCAGTATATCAAATATCGGGCAGTAGTTAAAGGCAGTGCCACAAAAGGTCGTCAACCGAAAAGTAAGTCAGGGGGTTAGTGAACCACGGCGCCTTACCGTTTGACGGACTGACACCGGCGTGTGCCTATCGGTGCCGCGCCCGCATTGCATTAAAAACTGCAATTTTGGTTAATTCAGGGCCGTACTTATCGCCTCAGAAGTTTTTTTAAAGCGTGGTTTAAGTTACGCGTTGGAATAAAAATGTTCATAATTCTGCAAGAATAGGATTTTTGCAATTTTCTTTAAAATGTCACCCTCAGTATCCTTAATTATGTAAATAAATTAAAAAAAAAAATGTTACCTTCTACAGTTTCATGCTTTTTACATTTTTTGTGCTTTTAGGTGCAGAAACCCCGTTATTTATAAAAAAACTAATTCTTCTTTTTATCTACATATTTTCACGATTTGTCTCCATTATTTTCCAGTTTGTTGCCCATTCCAACGTCCAACAGCTGCTGGCGTCGATATGGTACGAAGGTCTTCCAGGATTTCGTCGAAAAAATATGGTGCTCCAGGCCTTCGAGATTGTCAGGATAGGGATTCTGTTCCCATTTTTTTCGATAGCCTACATCGTCGCTCCGCATTCCGTCATCGGACAAACTATGCGTAAACCTTTCATAAAGTTTATTTGCAACTCTGCCAGTTATTTTACGTTTTTGTGTAAGTATAACATAACTTAACTTGAAGATCAGGTAAGTAATCCACAAATAACAAGTCCAAATGAAATTTGAAAACCCAAAAACCCGAGCAGCAAATACTGGCAAAACACATATAGTAAAGTTTACATTATATCGTTCACCTTTATCGCAGTTAATCAACTACCTGATTAAACCCCAATAATTAAATTTTTACGGTCATCAAAAAAGTACACTAGGTATATGAAAAAGAGTTTTGCAAGTTATTATGATTAAAATTTACAATGTTACGATTTAGACTACACACTAATACAAGATTCAAATTAAGTTTAAGATTTAAATATAGTCGAATGTGTGAACATAGAAAAATCATACAATAATCCATTTTGGCATCTTAATTCTACTTTACTCTAAATTTAGGTCTGTGTCACTATCACTATCTTCATCAAAACTTATTATTAAGGGTATATTAGTACTCATACATAAATAAGAATTTTCCACCTTAATTACACGTTGTATACAATTTTTCCTGAAGTCTGCAGAAATGTTACTTACTAGGTTCTTTATTAATTTTACTATAGATGTATTTAATGTGGGGGAAGTATTATTCCTTCTAATATTTGATTTTACTTGGTGTTGTATTAGTTTGATTGGATTAAATACACAATGGTAGGGGGGATGACGCAACACTGTGTCCATGTTGCAAGTTTATCACACACGGATTTTTTATTAATTTTTAAAAGCCTGTAATACTTCTAAGAGATCTCGTTTTTTGTTTCTTCAAAATATACAGTGTGTCCGCTTAAGTTCTGTATATATGGGAAACTTTTTTAATACTAATTTACGACAAAAAGTTCTGCTTACTGAAAAAATAATATTAGACTATTCGAACTTGAGATAGTATGTACAGGATGATCAAAAAGTAAAAAAGTCAAAATTGACCTACGAGAAAAGTACCCTTAATTTTAATTTTAGAGCAAAATGGAATAAGAAAATGTTGATTGGCATTAAAAATTATATCTGTTTCTACTCTTAGTAGACCATTATTGAAAATAAATTTGACATTTCAAAAAATATCATTTTGTGATATGATTTATAATTAATAATATATTTATTATGCAATTCAAGGTAATAAACATGTATCAATTAATTTTATTCAAAACGTAACCTTTCATTCTTTAATCCTGTTTTGAAATAATTTTATGACGCATATAAATAATTGATAGAAACATGATAATTTATTTTGGAAAAATACAATTATAACAATAAACATTAAAATATTAATTTAAATATGCATTAACTTTCCCTCACTGTACATTTTGCCTCGACATATCCTTCCTCCATTTCAATACATTTAGCCGTTCTTGCAGAAATTTCTCTTAAAACATTTCTAATCATGGCAGGAGTTATACCGGGTGTTGCATCGTCGAGCGGGACATAGAAAATCCCATGTAATTTTAAATGGGGTCAATTATTGGCTTCCCTAATTATTTTAGAGAAAAATTCTATTTAGGTTTATTAAAGAGCACTAAAACCCACATTCAAAAGAATAACTTTAGATATTTTTGATGAGCCCGTTTACGGGTTATCGCCGATTTCTTTTTAACTATTTCTCCTTTTTATGGCCCCGTATTTGCGGGCACCAGTCAAGGTAAAAGATGACTGTCAAATAAAGTTGTCATTTTGAGGAATATTTGAACATCTTCTTAAATCCTAAAGTTCTAACAATTTAATAGTACCTACCTATTAATTAGTAAAATATTGAAACTTGTAAAATGTCATAATTAACCTTGTAATTGGATACTTTATTTTAGTTTTATTCAGATTAATTTGTACTCATAAATACACCTTTAATATTTTCGATGTACGAGTTTTTATAACAATAAAGCACACATTTCAAAATGAGAACTTTATTTGACAGTCATCTTTTACCTTGACTGGTGCCCGCAAATACGGGGCCATAAAAAGGAGAAATAGTTAAAAAGAAATCGGCGATAACCCGTAAACGGGCTCATCAAAAATATCTAAAGTTATTCTTTTGAATGTGGCTCTTTAATAAACCTAAATAGAATTTTTCTCTAAAATAATTAGGGAAGCCAATAATTGACCCCATTTAAAATTACATGGGATTTCCTATGTCCCGCTCGACGATGCAACACCCGGTATTTGTAATTGTCTCTCTAATTAACCTCTCTAAATGGTCAACATTTTGAGATGGCCTTTGTAGGTATACATTCTGTTTTAAGTAGCCCCACAAGAAACAATCGAGGGGGCTCAAGTCTGGAGACCTAGCGGGCCAAAAAAGGTCAGAATATCTATCGATAACATTTTCATTAAAAAGGGTATTTAAGTATTGTCTTACATTCCTTGTAATGTGGCTTGGTGCACCATCTTGTTGGTACCATATCCGTAGTCTATCGGGTATGTGAAGTCCATGAATAAAATTAAACAAATAATTATTTAAAAAATGCAAGTAACTTTCACCATTTAAATTTTGTCGAAAAAAAAGGCCCTATTATTCTATTTTTGTAAATTCCGCACCACACATTTATTTTAAATGAGTACTGATCACGTGTCTGTATAGTGAAATTTGGATTAACGTCACTCCACCAACGACAATTTTGTGAACTTACAGTCCCGTTCGAGGTAAAGCTTGCTTCGTCGATAAAAATTATATCTCTTGTCTTGAAAGGGTTATCTTCTAGCTTTCCTTGTATTAAAAAACAAAATTCTAAGCGTCGCTCAAAATCACCTGGCTTCAAGGTATGTATAAATTTTGGTTTGTAAGGCCGAAATTTGTTTTCATTCAATATTTTTGAAATCGTAGTTTTCCCTACATCATTTGGTGACGTTGTTGACCTTTTCGCAATGATTTTTTAGGATCTTCTACTACAGACAACATTACTTGGTTCACAGTTTTATTATTTGCAACCCTTGGTCTACGTTTCTTATTGTAGTTATTTTCCACACTTCCAAACGTCTTGAATTTAGTCACTATGTTCCCTACTGTTGTAAAATAAATAATTTTATCAGGATATCTGTAGTTAAAAATTTCGGCAGTTTCCCGATACGTTTTGTAATTTTCACCAACAATTAAAATTATTTCAATTTTATCTTGCATACTCAATTTCAACGGCATATTTATCTAATTAAATATTCAAACTGATGTTTCAGACAAATAACATAGCTGACAGTTAAAATTCAAATTCAGAGGGGAAATGGTGGCAAGATAATGGACATGCCATTAAGAATTAAGATTAAAATTTTTAAGTTTATTTTCAATAATAGTCTACTAAGAGTAGAAACAGATATAATTTTTAATGCCAATCAACATTTTCTTATTCCATTTTGCTCTAAAATTAAAATTAAGGGTACTTTTCTCGAAGGTCAATTTTGATTTTTTTACTTTTTGATCATCCTGTACATACTATCTCAAGTTTGAATATTCTAATATTATTTTTTCAGTAAGCAGAACTTTTTATAAGGATTACATTTTTTGCGTAAAATTAATATTAAAAAAGTTTCCCATATGTACAGAACTTATGCGGAGACACTGTATATTACTATTTATCATAAAATTTTGGGCTTTAGCTCTTGCACCATTAGAACAAGAAAACATTTTTATTTCACGACTATGATATCTAGCATTGTCCATTACAATATCGCCATTTTCGAGGTATATTTTTAAGAAGTCGTATGTTCGAACCAATTTTCAAAAAGTTCTGCATCAGTATCTTGGTGGTAATCTAGAGAAGAATCTGCTAAGTTTTTAGCTGAAAGCGACAGACAGTTCGGAACAAATCCATTTTGTGAACCTGCGTGTAATATTGTTATTCTTTTGCCATTATGCAAGGAAGCCTTGGTTTGATATTCTTTTGAAAAATCATTCCATCCTGTTCATGCAGTGTCATGTGTCATGTGTATCGAACCATGTTTCGTCAAAGTAGATAATTGGTCAATTTTCTGCTCTATATTGTTTAATAGCCGTTAAATATTTATGATGCCATTTGTACTCAAGCTCTGCCCCCGAAAAGATGCAAACTTTTACAGCAGTCAAAGATCAATGGTATAATGTAAACTTTACTATACAAATAAGATCTCCTATTGGATCAGAAATAGAAGGTTATGAGACGTTAAGATTGAGCGGCGGTTCTTCTTGTGAGGCGAAGTACCTATGCCATATCGATCTGCCTTCATCAGATTCAAACGATTTATTAGCGAAAAAAGACCGATAATATTTAACTTTCTTTTAAACTCAAGGGATTATGGTTACCTTGCTAACCTAACGACCTTGTTAAGTAACGCATCGAAGTTTCGTTCGCAGGGATTTTGGGCTAAGGGAGAAAAACTTTTAGTCCCCCGGGCATGGTATCTTCAACGAACTGTCGCAACAAATACAACGCGAGTTAAATTGTTGTGGGACATAAAACGGTTCGTAAAGAAAGCATTTTGTTCTCTAAGTCGTCGAAGATAACTTCTTATTATTTTTACCAGTAGGGTGTGGTCTAGAAAACGGGAAAGAACATAATTTACAGACAATTAACATTGGGTAACCCTTGCTTCCTGTTAAAAAAACAACCGCCCTTATTTATTAAAGCCTAATAAAGTTCAAAATATTGGAGCAATTTGCTTTGTTTCGTATATTATCTGATTTCTCGTTCATAAAACACACTCTTGCCAACCGCAGAGCACATGTTCCTCTTATCACTTTTACGGCGTACCTCTGCCATCGAAATCCGATACTTTTTTATATATCTGACACATTTATGTCCTAATGGCCCGTATTTCTTTTCGCGTTTGGGGCGGTAGTTGGGCCTAAATGGTTCCTAAATCACGAAAAAATTTGTAGCAATCAAAACTGTTTAGGATATGGTAGGAAATCGTATTTAGATATAATATATCAACAACAAACAAATACCAAAAAATTATAAAACACTCCATTAATACGTGTAAAAGTTTGTTTCTTGAAAAGGATTTACGCAAATTAACACTCATAAATCCCTTATCCCCTAAGTTATACTCACACTTAAAAATTCATAAAACAGGTAACCCAATTAGACCTGTGGTTTCATTTTGTTCAGCTCCATCTTACAAACTCTCCAAACATTTAGTCGATATCGTTAAAACGAACCCTAACTTTTCTGCAAAATACTCTATTAAGAATTCCTACGATTTGGTTGACAAGATCAAAAACATTATCCTACCAAGTAACGCCAAGCTTGTTTCCTTTCACATCGTTAACTTATTCCCTAATATTCCTGTAATCGACACTATAAAATTAGTCGAAAAACTATTATTAAAAAATAAAGTTAACCTTATTAAAAAAAAAGAAATTATGAACACCCTAGAGGTTTGTTTAGAACAAAACTATTTCGAATTTAATAACGAACTCTATACAAGTAAGGAAGGCTTTATGATGGGTAACCCTTTAAGTCCTTTCGTAGCAGAAATCTTTATGGACTATATAGAGTCTATTATTTCGAAACATCCACTCTTCAGTAAATTTCTTTATTGGTATAGATAATGTGGACGATGTATTAGCTTGTTTTATAGGTACAGTAAGGCAACTAGATCAGTTCTTAGAATTCATAAATAACATACATAGCAATATAAAATTTACAGTAGAAATAGAAATGAACAACTTATTTAGCTTTTTAGGCTTAACTATTAAAAAATCTGATAATAAACATGATATCTACACATATACACAATACGTTTTGCTATCCAATACAACATAAATTAGCGTCTTTCTTTAGTATGATACATCAGTTAGTAACATTACCCTTAAACAAAAATAACTTTCAAAAAGAATTAAACATTATTAAACAAATTGCAGTAAATAATGAGTATTTAACGATAACAATAGATAAAATAGTAAATAACAAATTATATAAAAATGCTATAAATATAGTTTTTCCAACACTAAGAGACAATAAAAACAATAATAAAGTTATCTCGTACATTGGCCACATAAGTACTAAAATAAAAAAACTTTTTCAAAAATCTGAATATTCTTATCGCCTTCAAAACAAATAATACTTTAATAAAACTAAACTAAATAAAGGAAAGAAATCTGGTGTTTGTAAATTAAAATGTAACGAGTACCCCAAAGTTTACATAGGGCAAACTGGCAGAAATTTTGAAAAACGTGTCAACGAACATTACTCTAGTTTCATAAAAAACAAAACTGATTCAAATTGTTCTAACCATTTGAAAGAAGTAAACCATACATTAAAGCTGGATTTATAAACTCGAAAAGTTGGCAAGGTTGAGGTTCAGTTGGTGTTGGAAATAGGAGTTCAATTTAAACTAAAGGGAACACTCAGTTCCATTTATACACTCGTTCATGTTGTTCATGTAAAGCTCATGTAAGGTTCGAAAACTTCCCGGTTAGTTCGAGATAACCAATTTTTATGCTCGGAGTTCGGAATATCTAACCTTACAAACTTGATCATAACTTGAACCTCACCAACTTTTCGAGTTTATTAATCCAGCCTTAATATTAACTACGATATTTTACATACTGAAAACAAAAGTTTAAAATTAAATCTGCTTGAATCCTTGGAATTAAAAATCACAATACCCTACTTAATGATCAATTAGACTTAAACTCATCACCTCTCTTAAATCTATTTAATTAGTTTGTAAATATTGGGTTTTCCCTCAGTTAAACTTGTATACCTGCTTACTTTAAAATTTATACCCTATATAGTTTTCAAAATATCACTTTTTTTTGTACTTCTTTGAAGAAGCAACAGTGTTGCGAAACATGTCGAGTTAAAAAATAAAATTTGTATATTTGTGGAAAGTGTAAAGTTATTTTTTACCATTTATTATAAAGCGTTAATGAATTTCCACCAAGTAACAGCCGAATCAATTCATTCACACATATTTTTACTCTTTTTAAAAGTGATGAGGCATCATAACCGAATATATTTCCAATTTTTTAAAAAATTATGCTATATCAACAGGCCATACCTATTCACTCTCTTCTTGCAAGTTGTTGTTTTGATCTTTCGTCTTAATACGTGCTTATTGTTTTTCGTTTTTTAGTTATGCTAATTTTGGCCTCTCAGCGACAGCTGTTTTTTAACGGAGAAGATGAAGAGATTATAATTCAGCGAGGTGCCAAACCGTCCCTAGTAGAATGGATTATTTTAGCTTACGTAAGTGGTAAGTGCACAGATTTATCTTTCTTAGTAGGTCTTAAAGATAAAACACAATTCTCTCTGGCAATGCTTTTGTATAACTCTGAAAATATGTCGTTTTTAAAAGACCTTCTGCAATTTTCCCTTTCAATTCTAACCCTCCTAATATATTATTAATAAAGTTGGAGAGGAATTTAAACATTTCTTCGCTATTTATATCTCAAAACCGCCGAGTTTCAATCTTCACATAAAACACAAAGCAAAAGCCTCTTTTCTTTATATTAATGATTCTTTTAATGGAGAGGATTAATTTACAAACAAAAAATGGCAAGCGCCCAAGTTATTAGTGAAAATATGAATAATATAATATGGTAATAATTTTATTGGAGTTGTTGAATTTTGCTTAGTACGGATATGACGTAATATATCTTTTGATAAGTGCTTTTGGTCTCATGAAAAAAGCCCCATGAACTTCTATACAATATTTAAACCAGAAGCTATCACTGATGTTTTGGTTATTGAGGAGATATTGTAAAGCAGTGTTTGTCAATCTGGGTTCCGCGTCAAGAGGTCAATAAAATATAAATAGTAGTAAATAGTATCACCTCACAAAAAAATGTGAAAAAAAATATTCGTAGAATTTAGTGATTTATTTTTCTAATTTTTTCATTCGCGTTGGCACGCAGGTATCGTAATTCTCTCTCTTTTCTATTCTATATTCAATCAATATTGGAATATTGTAACGAGAAACTAGGCTCAATCTGGCAACGTCCCCGGTATCAGCCGCTCTTCACGCCAAAAATAAACATGACCTAACAGGCGCGCGAGAGAAGTATAGAAGTTTCTGGTATTGTCTCTGTATCTCGCGAGCGAGCTAGATGTCGAACGCCTACTAGAAAACTCGGGATCTCCTAAATCGGCTTTCGGAATTCCCGATAGAGAGGACAGTTAATTAGTAATCCTATTCATCGTTAGTGATCAAACACTAATACAGCATAAGTAAAATATTTATTTATCATAGGAGACAAGAGATAGATTCAATCAGTCACGTTGAAGTTGAAGAGATTTCTTGTAACATTTATATCAGCAATGTTATGTTCACATCACAAATAAGAAAATCAAAATTAAAAAATACTGCCAAGAATATTTGTCGTATGGTTTTGTTTCTGTTCGTGATTCTAGTGCTCCGAACGACCAATAATGTTCTAAAACTTTTAATAACAGCTCATTAGCTCTAGCGAAACTGCTAAGGCACTTACAAACAAACCATAGTAAGTACAAAGACAAACCCGTGGAAATTTTTCAACGTCGCGTCGGTTAGTGAAAATGAATAAATGTAAAAATAACTTTCATTTTAAGTAAGTTACCATATAGCTAAGGCAGGAAGAACCCATATTATTGCCGAAACTCTTATAAAACCATGCATAATAGATGTTGTTGAAACCATGATTACGTGACAGGGCTTGCAGTACTGCCCGTGATCGTCCACAATATACAAAACAACTATGCAGAAGAAGAAATGCTATTTTGCAAACCACGAAGACTCATACAACCGGAGAGGAAATTTTCAACTTGGTCTTATTATTAAAAATTATATTTATGATTAGAAGAATATACAAATTATTCGGTACTTATAATAATTATTCACTTAATATATCAATATCACTATCGCCATCATCATCTGTTCTAATTATTATTTGTGCTATATTGTTTATATGTATATATAGGATTTTTCCACTTTTTCAACATGTGTAACAGAATTTGCCCAACTTTTTGAAGGGATGTTAAGAACTTCAGCTTCTATAAGCTCAAGTACACGGGAGTTAATAGTAGGCAAATATTGTTACGACGAATGGCAGATTTCAGTTGGTGCCAAACATGTTCGATGGGATTAAATATACAATGGTATGGTGGAAGCCTTAAAACTGTATGCCCTAGATTTTTTGCATAATTATCACAGAAGTATTTCTTTTGTAGTTTTAAACTTTGTAAAACCTCAATTAATTGCCTTTTGGTGTAATCTTCCTTAAAATAAGTGTCATTATCATACATGTAGTTTTGGATTGTTGCTTTTGTGTCATTTGAGGAGGGAGTCTTGGTCACCTGCCTACTATGGTAGCTTGCATTGTCCATTACAATTACGCTATTCCGAGGTATATTTGGAATTAGCTTGTTTTTAAACCAATCTTCAAATAAATTAGCAGTGGTGTCCTCATGGTAATCCAGAGAAGAATCTTTAATATTTTTTGCAGACAGAGAAAGTTCATTTGGAATCCATCCGTCTTTAGATCCAGCATGCAAAATCGTAATTCGTTTACCTCTTTTTGATTTTTGATCATATGTGTCGAACCAGGTTTCATCCAAGTAAATAATCGGCCTTTGCTGATCTCTGTAAATCCTAATTTTTTGTAGATATTCGGATCACCATCCCCGAATTCTACTGGATTCCATTAAAACTTGTCTTTTGTTAATTTCATTCAATCTAAAGCCCATGTGTTGGATACACTTCCATAACGTTGTTCTGCCACATTTAACGCCGGTTCCATCTTTTTCAAGCCTCTTAATTAAATTATCTAATGTAGGCACGCTTTGTTCCTCGTATAACTTGTAAATTTTACGCCGTATTATATTTTGATCACTTCCATCTACCTTCGAGAAAATGCCAGTATCGGTTCCTTTTTTCCTTGCTAAAATGTGATTATTCACAATTTTCCATATAGTTTATGTTGGAATTTTTGTTAATGTGGCCGTTTCTTCTATCGCTGCTTGCTTGCTGAACGCACGTTCAATGAGAGTTGAATAAACATTGTTCATAGCTTCCTTAGTTTCCACAAAAAGGTATTTTCTGCTATCTCCTGAGATACATTGGGCTCGCACATATTTTCCATGACTCACACACGATTAAACAAACGCTATATTACACACGAAGTAAGAATAATTACTAAGCTTAAAACTAACTAGAGTGGCTATATATACAATATACAGTCTTTAGAACATAATTTGTTTTATGGGATTAACCCTCTCATTTTGAATCAGGTAAAAATTGGTTTAAAAACACCAAACTATTACTTTAATAATGAAATTACGTCTTCCGGATTTGCAGTTTACTTTAAGATATTTTTAAGTACGGACCATAATTTACCTGCATTTATTCATTAATTCATTGTTTGTTTATGGCCACCCTTGGATAATGCCATTCAAAGGCAAAGTGTAACTTTCTTATATCTCTGGACAGGCCTTAGCCACTGTGTTGTTCATAGAGAAGCATAAGCAGTAAGAGAAATTCCGCTCAGTGTTAAAAACGTTTTGGATAAGCAGTAAGTAAATGTCATAAAGTTGAAGCCTTTAAATTAGCTGCTTTCTGTGAGGATATGGGAGCTCAGGTCACTACGCTCTTGCTACATACAGCAGTTAATTAGTACATTAGTACTATCTCGAGGAAAAGTTCTGGTACGCCTCTCTAGTCTGCAAAATGAGGTCTTGTTATTCCTTAGTGACTTCTCCTTTAGATTGTTACCAATATTAACTGAAGGCAAGTGGTTACAACGTTTGGCCTATCTTGCAGATATATTTTCGAGGAGCCTCAGTGAATGCAACATTTCAGTTGAGGGACTATCTGTGACGGTACTTGCACTTAATGACAAAATTAAAGCTCAGTTAAAAAAATATAGTTTTGCGAATCCTGTATAAACAGACGTATAACTGAGTGCTTTCCTACACTCCATGATTTTCTAACCGAGTCAAGGACTTCAGCATAAATTACGTTAGATATAACCAACCACCTTCAGAATTTACAAGCTTTATTCAAAAATTGTTTTTCAACACGAGAAGAGGATCTAAGCTGGCGTCGCCATCCATTTTCAGTTACAATAGAAAATTTACATCAATCCTTGACCCTAACAGTAAGACAAATTGAACAGTTTATCTATATAGCAGCTGATGGGAACCTGAAACTTACTTTTGGACCCAGATCAGATGTGAATACCAAGAAATTGCCAATTGTGTTGTAAAAAAAACTACTACCATTTGCTACAGCTTACCGTTGTGAAGTTGGATTTTCTAAGTATGCTCTTACAAAGACTGGCCAAAGAAATAAACTGAATCCTGAACTAGACATTCGGATAGAACTTTCGAACATTGAACCTCGAAAAAAAAATAACTAATGAGTAATGACTAATGAATGAATAATGTGTTTTTTTTTTAGTGATTGATATATTATTTTCTTCTTACAGTCGTTTTTAATTTTATGATAATTAAGTATTTGGAGGCCATAAAAGTAGCATGATGTTGTTATTCTGATGAAAAATTGAATATCTCATATTTTGGTGCAAAGGGGTTCCTCAGAAAAAAAAAGAAGTGCTCCATGGTTCTTCGCTCTACAAAAGTTGTGAACCACTGCTGTAACGTAACAAAACGTCGCAAAATTAACAGGCTTTAAAAAGTCGGAAGAAGAAAATAAAGTTATTCAAGAAACTGTTCGGATACCTCGTAACTTTTCACAGACAAAGGCCCTCGGCATTGAAAACGTCCTCTATTGATTTTTGATTACTTACTTTTTTCACGTTACGGAAATCGGAATCCAAAGACATTATCTTGCGAGACTAAAAAGAAGTGAAAACAAATTGCAAATTCCGGATATATCTGAACGGTTGTTAGGAATATAAATGAAGATAGTCTGCGTTTCATGTAATGGAGCGGACTATGGAAGTAATCATAAAATCATTAAGAAATGCATTTCCAGTAAAAAGGCTCGCCTTCTCCTTCACGTATTATAAGAATTTGATAAGTTACTGTATCACAATATCCTAACTTTATGAAATAAGCAAATAACTTGTACTTTTAAGATGAATTTTCAACTCTGCCATACATGCATCCTCATCTAACGTCTCACTAGAGGCGAAATAAAATCAGTCTCATTACAAATGCATCACGTGACTTGGTTTGCAGGTTTCAAAATCCCGCGTTTTGTTACTTTGAGCTGCAAATTTGGCCTCTGCATTAATTTTAATGTATTGCTTCAGCCTCTTAATTAGCAGTCAGTACATTGTAGTAGCGTAATGTAATAGAATTATTAAACATCAGCGAACGCGAAACACAGAGAAATTTTAAGACAATAAATCACGATGATAATAAGTAAAATTGTATTATTTTGGCAGAAGTTTAGAACACAAAAAACTGGAGGCCTCTGAAAAGAGAGAATCGGCAGCAGATTCTTGGCGCACATGATTTCGGGCTAATATTTGATAGGAATATTTTTTAGGTTTGATATGGAGTGAAATTAAACAATTATGGGACGTGGGTCTTGAGGAGTATGTCAGAGACATGTGGAATGTCATAGACTTTATAACTAATTCTTTATATGTAGCCACGGTGGCCTTAAGAATGGTGTCTTACTATGAGGTAGGAGACTTTTTTATAACTTTTTTCTTTCTCATAATGTTTAATTGTATGATACGCATGTCTTAGGTGGAACAAAACTCCGAAGTGATACCAAGGAAAGATTGGGATGCCTGGGACCCCATGTTAATTTCCGAAGGCCTGTTTTCAGCTGCGAATATTTTCAGGTAAGTTTAAAGCTGCTATTAATAATAATAATGCCTTTATTTAAATGTTAAATAGAACTACAAAAATAATAGTATAATTCTGTACTATGTTTTTTATTAATTCAACTACAAGATAAGAAGTAAATTTGAGAACAAACAAGTGGTGCTTGAACAAACAAGTATTAAGCATAGTTCGACTATAATACCCAATCAATATGACACAGTTTCTTCCATGCAGCAAACATAATAAAATTAAAAAGGCTAAAAATGGATATGTGTCACGAGTTTTCTTATTTATATCAGACTTTTATATTTACGTGAAAAATATTTGTTTACCTAAAAATGCTTCGCTTTTCGTGGGTTTCTTGTTATAATGTGACATAAGAGTCGCGTTTAAATTAGTTTTCTTAAACATCAGGTTTGTTTTGTATTTTTCTTCTTATTCTATAATACATTCTACATTATTTATTTTCAGTGCAAAAATATCTTTTCTGTAGTGATGCGTCTCATAACATCATACCCAAAAGTTATGCGAATTACTGACTAAATATTAGCCTGACTTTGCCTCACACAGACTCATTCATATCAGCAACCGTTTGTGCGTCAGATTCGCATTAATTTCGCGTACGATGATGCATATTAACGAGTTACTAAATTACGTTATATAAGGGAAAACTTTTACAATTTGACTGCTGAAACAACATATTTTTGCAATGCTAATTAAATAGTGCCTTCGTTCGTTTCAAAACTCTAGAGTTTTAGCAATGTTATCCCGTGTAATCTTTCGGAAATTTTTTCGTGTGTTACTGTTATTTTTCGCGATTTAACTAATTTGCGCAAGTGGTAGTTTACATGAAAAAAGACGTAGTGGATGTGTGTATAGTGTATGCCATCTTAGATATTATTCTCTGGCTTTATACCTTTCAAAAACTCTTCGTTTTATTTTGATTGAGGCGAACAGAATGACGAAAATTATAATTTGGTTTTTCATTTCGTTTTCGTCTTTCGACACACTTTCTACAGCATTCAATTAGGAAAATTAGAAATGAATGGCCCAATTTAACTGCGGTGTCGCGTGGGAAAATGCGAACGGCTGTAAAGCCTCCCTTTATTTACCTTTTTTAAAATTTGTCCTTGGGGTGAGAAAATGTGAGATAATAGGAGATAAATAGTTATTGTTTTGGTCCTTCGGTACCAGCGTCAGAACATGCAAGTAAATTTTTCTATACAGACAAACGATATAATTAAACCATCTTTAAGGGTGACAGATTGAGTGAAACGTAAATAAAACATTTTGCAAACATTTTGTGCTTACTTCAGTTGCCACTCGTATGATATTATTGGTTTACAGAGGCTGATGATGGGAGTTAATACTATGTCCCTCCCTCTTTTTAAATAATATAATAAATCAATGGAGTAGACTTCGTGCATTTTCATTTATAAATATTCAATAGTTAGATCCCAAGAGATGATTATTTTTTTGAATCAACTTTGGAATCTTTTGTGCAGAATTTTGAAAGAATTCACGAGTGAAAAATTCTTAAATAAATTCCAATTCGAAACTGGATATTGGAGGATTCAGAGCACGAGTGGACCAAATTCATTTTTGCACATGCAATGCACAATGTAATTCTGATATTATAAAAGTAAATACTTTTAAGGATAAGAAACCTTTTTGAAGAAAATAAATATTTACATGACAGAAAAAGAAATTCACAAATACTAATAATAATTTCAATAAACTAATAAAACAAGACTTACTAATAATTTAGGTGTTCAATATGACCCCCGTTGTTCTCGAAGCAAAATCGGAATCCTCTTTGTAGTCTTTCGAAGCTTGCTGTTTTAATGTCATTTTCTTGGTTAAGCGTTAATGTATTTCAGTAACAATTCTTTGCATGATCTCTTCAATATTTTGGTTTTCCTTTTTGGTATGCCATGCTCTTTAGATGACCTCAAAGAAATGTGTCTAAAAGGGGGAAGTCAAGGCTTTGGGTGGCCAAGGAATGATTCCATTACGTCCAATCGGAGAAGCCCTCGTGTTGCCAAATTAAGTTCCGATACTCTTCTAGGGGAATTCATCTAAAAAGCTTCCAATTTCGTTTTCCAGACAGTCATGATACCGAGAACAAAGGGGGTCATATTAAACACCTAAATTATTAGTTAGTTTCTTTTTATTCTTTTATTTTTATTATTATTATTCTAGTATTTGTGACTTTCTTATTCTGCCATGTAAAGATTTATTTTCTTCAAATAGGTTTTTCATCCTTAAAATGGTGTTTACGGATATATTTCTATGAAAATGTGCAAAAAATCTTCTTCTTGCTCGGCCCCTGGTCAGTTTTCGTTGGAACACCCTGAACAGTCGCATTTCCGGACTCATGTTGATAGGAGTTTTTTTTCTTTATTTCTCTGAGAAGTGTTCAGTTTGCTATTGAATGACGCTGTATAGTATATACAGGGTGGCGCACCGAAACCTTTCCACCCAGGTTTATTCTCTTGTTAATAAATGAATTAAAATTCGCTCGAACACGGGAACCTTAGTTCTCAGGACGATATATTTTTTTTGCTATTTTCAGCCTCCCCCCCCCTGCTTGAACTCCTACGACAGGGTGGCTTTCACCCTTAAAATCTTAAATGGAAACGGGGGTCGAGTGATACCTTATTTTAAAGGGAATTCAATTGCCTTCCCAACGCGACCTTGCTCGTTTAAATCGAGTGAATAATTCCTGAGAAATAGGGCTAAAAAGAGAGGAAAATTTAAAAGTAATAAAATTTATTACCGCTTGTACCAACCAAGTAAATGTTGAAAATCTCCACCTCCAACCTCCATGCAATTATAAAGGCACTGTTCAAAATGTTCGCGAACATTATGAAGCCTGGCGGGAGTTATTTGTCGCCACTCATACACTATTCGTTGTCGCAAGTCTTCCAAAGAATTGGATTGGGTTGCATAAATTTTAGACTTTAAATTTCCCCACAAAAAAAAGTCCAGTGGCGGCAAATCAGGAGATCTTGCAGGCCACTCAATAGGACCTCTTCTTCCAATCCATTTTCCTGGAAAATTTTCACCCAGAAACTGTCTAACAGGGAACGCATAATGCGGGGGTGCTCCGTCTTGCTGAAAGTAAATATTTTCTGGCCGATAACGTTCATTTTCTTCTATGGCATTTGTTAAAGCAGGGTTAATAATGCTGGTTAATAACTCCCACAATGCTCCATAATGTTCGCGAACATTTTGAACAGTGCCATTGCATGGAGATTAGAGGTGGACATTTTCAATATTTACTTGATTGATACAATCGGTAATACATTTTATTACTTTTAAATTTTCTTTTCTTTTTAGCCCTATTTCTCAGTAACTATTCACTCGATTTAAACGAGCAAGGTCGCGATGGGAAGGCAATTGAATTCCCTTTAAAATAAGGTATCACTCGATCCCCCTTTCCATTTAGGATTTTAAGGGTGAAAGCCCCCCGTCGTAGGGGTTCAAGTAGGGGGGGGGGGTGAAAGTAGCAAAAAAATATGTCCCCTTGAGAACTAAGGTTCCCGTGTTTGAGCGAATATTGATTTATTTATTAACAAGAATATAAACCTGGGTGGAAAGTTTTCGGTGCGCCACCCTGTATAATATTATTTCATAGTTTGGGGATTATATTGCCAAACGATTTTATATTTTAGAGAAAAACTTTATATGAAAATTACTGAGTTCGAGATTCCGCAGCCTTCATAAACCTCTGGTTGTTAAAAGTTTTATTTCATATATTAATAAATTGTGGAAGCTTGATATTAGAAAAGTTTATATCTTTTTCAATAAAAATCTGAACGTGCTGAGTGAAAATTAGTATATAATATTTAAAAGACGACACCGGAGAGAGAGAGTTGAAAAACTAGTTTACAACCGAAGAGTTTATTCAAATTTCTGTCACAGGTCATAGTCATATAAATTATGATAAACTTCCATGCAACATTTATAAGAACTTGATTTAAACAAGATTTTAATTAATGACCAATCACTTTTTGTTATTAAATATGCATACTTTTCTAGAGAAGTTGTAGTTCAACTATCCCAATCAAACAAATAACCGCTTAATATTACTGGAAATAAACCAAATACCTAATTTGGCGGTGATTTACATTGAATCCAGCTTGTTTCCAAGTTTTACCAATATTAAATTAAACCCCAATTTCACAAAATTGTGTGTTTGTTATCTTTACAAGCCGTACTGGGTTGGAAATCCTCGCCGAAAATTATTGAAAATGGTCTTGTTGATATTTACCCCATTATTGTTTCAAGTCAATTTGAACATCACTCTATTGTCTAGCTGAAAAAAAGTGTTTATGCCGGGATTAAATCGACATTTGGAAGAGATTTTGGACCGTTTCGATGCACCAATTTACAAATTGTTTTGTGAAACTGTCATTTCCACAAAATAATTTGTACGTCTCCTCTTCCCGCTTTAAAATAGAGGGACAATGGTTTCATGGTGCACAAGAAGGACAGTGTTCTTTATTGGAGAAATATAAATATTTCTTGTTGAGGTCAAGGGTGCCAGGTCTTATGTTTATACCAGAGCCTCTGGAGTTCCCCAATTTGGAGCTTTTGTTATTTTTGATTGCCATTAACGACTATTAGTGGTAATTCAGGAGCCTTACTTCTTGCCGATGATTTTAAAATGTATATATGGAGATTGCTTCTATAGAGGATTGTGTTTATTTGCAAAGAAGCTTGGATAATGTTGTAGACTGGCGTAATGCAAATTCATTTAAATTTAACAACAAGAAATGTTCTGCTATGCCTTTTTATATACTTATAATATAAATACAGTAATCTTGAGAAAGACTTGGGTGTTGTGGTTGACTGTAATCTAACGTTTACTAACCACATTGTGAATATGGTAAATAATGAACATAAAACAATGGACTTAACTAACTTATTATATTAAGAAAATGTTTTAGTATTGAGTAGCTGTTGATACTGTAATAAATAAATAAAAGAAAATGGGGTTTCCGTAAAATCAGATCAAGCTAGGTAGATTTTCCAAGTAAATCATCTAAAAAATTATTGACTCTAAACAAGGAATCTAAAAAATATAAAATATAATAATATGGGGTGTTTTATTTAAAACTAACAAATTTCTACTGGTTTCATCGTACTGTCAAATGTATCTTTGTCTAAAAGGTCTAATGTACATATTTCATTTTAACAAATTTTGTGAACATGAGTCAACTCGAGAAGGCGAGATTAATTGCTTTATTCGAAGACGGTGTTTCTCTACGAAGAATAGCTGAGCAATTTGGGAAACCAAGAAGCACTATACAAAGCCTCAGAACTAAATGGGAAAATCCAGGATCATTGGAAAGAAGGGCTGGAAGTGGCAGAAGAGAAATTTCAAACGAAAATCAAGATAATGATCTAATAGATTTTTTGCGAAACAATCCATTTTAGACGGCTGTAGAAGCACACAACCAAACTAATTTTGCTGGGACAGTAAGAACGGCGAGAAAAATACCGTTTTTGACCGATATGAATAAAGAGCAAAGAATGGGGTTTGCGCTGGAATATTTACCGCAAGGTATGGATTTTTGGGAAAAGGTAGTATTTACCGACGAGAAGACTTTTCAGTCTTATTATAACGGGCATATTAGAGTGTATAGGCCGCCAAATACACGGTACGAAGAAAGATATACCCAACATGTTAAAACAAGTGGAAATTTTCAGTTAATGTATGGGGGTATATGACTTCCGGAGGGCTAGGAATATGCCACCGAATTCGAAAAAGATTTAATACTCAAGCTTATATACACATCCTTCAAAATGTTATGTTGCCATCGGTAAACAATATATTTCAACAAGAAAATTTTATATACCAGCATGACAACTGCCCCGTCCATACAGCAAGGAGAGTTTCGGACTGGATACGGGAAAATAACGTTTCATTGTTACCTTGACCCTCAAGAAGCCCTGATATCAATCCAATCGAAAACGTTTGGGGATATATCGTAAAAGAAATTAACAAGAACAATGATTTCCATCCTCAAAACAGTGATGATTTGTGGAATAAAATTGAAGAAACCTGCAATACCTACAATTTTCATCACGCCCAAATGCTGGTGGAATTAATGCCCAGACGTTTAAACTTATTAGTGGAAAAAAAATAGTGCCGCTTTAAAATATTAAACGAATGTTTTTTTTTTTTAATATTGAATAATCTGTTTTATATTTAATTTTGAAGTCAGGTATTGTATATTATTATCATGATTTTCGTTGAAATTTTTCTTCTGCCACTTCCAGCCCTTCTCTCCAATGATCCTGTATTTTCGCATTTAGTTCTAAGGCTTTGTATAGTGCTTCTTGGTTTCCCAACTTTCTCATCTAGAAATACTTTCTTCGAAAAAAAAAAAAATAAAATTTGTACATCGAAAATTGCATACTGGATAGTACTTTCATTATCGCCCGGTATCGATTTCTAGCTAATTTTGTATTGAATCGTTGCTACATAAATTAAACTTTTATTCCATTTATTTTCAATGCACATAGAGATTAATGTTTAATCAAAAAATATTGAAACATTTCATCGATGAAATTATAAACGATAAATATCACCGCATAAAAGCTTTTAAAATTTTGAGCGATTTCACCACATGCTGCAATTTCTGTTGTATAACAGAATTATTTCAATTTTGCTTTCAGAATTTTAATCATTTACCAACAATACATGGTTATTTTAAGTTTTAGGTAAATAGAAAGACCTTTTATATTTTGTTTCCTTTATTAGCGTATATTTATTTTATATTAATATTTCACGCACTTGCTGTAACCGGACTGCATTCATTATACAGTGTGTTGCAAGAATGTCGTAAAAATTCAGAGTTTTCTTAGTAGAATCCAAATATGCAATCATATGCAGGGTGTCCTATCTAAAAAAAGAAAGTTAGTCTCTATGGCAACCAAGCCAGAAATGACAGAAAAAATTCATGCAGGTAGAAACGTCGGGAATAATTTACTGAACAACTTTCATAAAGGTCAGTTTTTCGTATACTAGGTAATTCAAAAGTTACAGCAGGGGCGGTCATATCAACATTTTGAGGGGGGGGCAAGCAGTGGCGGCTCATGCCAATTTAGAGAGGCGGCGGCAGGAAAAGTCTTGCAGGCGACAAATTTTTGGGTGCCACGCCCTTTTTTGTTGATGATTCTTGGTTTTCAAGTAGGAAAAATACGCAAAAAACGGCTAAGTAAATTTTAAGAAAATTATAGATACCTATATTATATTATACCTACTTACTTAATTATTTTTATTAATATTTTTTGCGTTTAAATAGTTTTAAAAAATTAAGGGTTTGACATTATGGAGGCAGGGCTTTTATAATGTAAATCGACGCCAAGGGGGGGCCATGGCCCCCGTGTCCCCCCCCCCCCCCCCCGTATGACCGCCCCTGAGTTACAGGCATTATGTGCGACCTTCTTGCCACTCTGTATGGTTTCATGTGTATTGTAAAACGAATATTTAGTCATTAGTAGTATTTAAAACAATTTTTCTTTTAGCTCCTTAAAACTAGTCTACATATTCTCAGTCAATCCTCACCTGGGACCATTACAAGTTTCGCTATCCAGAATGGTGATGGATATAATGAAATTCTTCTTCTTATACGTTTTGGTGTTATTCGCCTTTTCTTGCGGTAAATTCTCAATATAAACAACCATAAAGCAAAAGTTATCAGGAATTTTAAGCCCCCCTTGTATTCTCTTTAGGTTTAAACCAGCTGCTTTGGTATTATGCCAGTGCAGAAAAAACCAGGTGCAGAGACATAGATGACTCTTCGGTAGGCTCTGGTACAGCTGACAACGACTCAAACGCTTGCACTATATGGCGAAGATTTTCAAAGTAAGATCATAATTTTTGAGTGGTAGGCAACGTTTTTATTTCTATGGCCGTTCTTTTCAGTTTATTCGAGACCGTCCAAACCCTTTTTTGGGCCGTTTTCGGCCTGATAGATCTAGACAGCTTCGACCTCAACGAAATCAAAATCTTCACCAGGTTTTGGGGAATGCTTATGTTCGGCACTTACTCTGTGATCAATATTGTTGTCCTTCTCAATCTTCTCATTGCTATGATGAATCACTCGTATCAGTTGATCTCTGTAAGTATTCATGGAAATAAATTTTCATCAACAATAACAACTTTTTTCTATCTAGGAAAGAGCCGACACCGAATGGAAGTTCGCCAGGAGCAAATTGTGGATAAGTTTTTTCGAAGAGGGCGGTACCGTGCCGCCCCCCTTTAACATCATACCGACCCCCAAAAGCGTTTGGTACATCATACAGTGGGTCCGCAGAAAATTCGGTGGTTCCAGGGCTGCGAAGAAGGAGCACATGAGAACAATAAGGGTAAGTATTGTTATATGTGGAGGATGATCAGATGCAAGTACGGTTTTTCAACACTCTAGAAATTCTTATTTATTCATCAAGAACTTAATATACCAACTGAAAACTAAGTAACATAAATCTTAACACGTTCGCGATATAAGAGAAACTTGTATTTTTATTTCCCTATTGGAACACAGGTCCTGAAATTCGTTCATAGGTTTAAAACTTTGCCATAGCTTCTGGCTTTCAGAGTAAAACTTTATTGCGATTTGTAGATAGTTAGTGGAAAAGTTAGACAGGTGTGGGCATCAGGCTTTTTTATACCGGGTGTAAACATCACTTCAAGTTTCACCATGTATCTCCGAGCCTCTGTCATACATAGTCAATCTTTGTTTTAAAACAGGCGTCTATCCGGATCTTTTAAAAAATGCCCTTGTAAAAGCAATATATAAAAAAGGCGAAGTTGACGAAGAAAAAAATTATAGGCCTATCTCTCTTCTTTCTAACATTGGTAAAATCTTTGAAAGATCAATTTATGATCGTTTGTCGGGTTTTCTGGAAAAGCACTCACTAATATCTGATAGTCAGAATGGGTTCAGAAAGGGGAAATCTACTATAAGAGCGATTTACCAAGCTATTTCAAATGTTTTAGACTCTCTTAATAATAAGGAATTTACTGTGGCTATGTGTATGGACCTGTCAAAAGCTTTTGACAGCGTTAATCATAAGACTCTTCGTGCAAAGTTGGATAATTATGGTATAAGGGGAAACGGTCTTAGGTTGATCAAATCTTACTTGGCGAATCGCACACAACAGGTATGTGAGTATGACATTTATGGCAGACCCATTAAGTCTGATGGGATCAGCATTGCTCGGGGTGTCCCTAGGGTTGCAACCGATAAAAAGTTCGCTTGAAAAGTTGGTAAAATTTTCGGAAAAGTTGGAAAAGTTCGCTAGTACCTTGGAAAAGTTGGAAATTTCGGTAGTAGGCGATTCCCCGCGACGTCAAAAAAGGGAAATATTTACTTTACTTACAAAATAGAGGAAAATCAGGGACTTAGGGAGTCTCCTTCATTGGAATATTTGTTATTCTTTTATATATATATATATATATATATTTTTGTAAGTATTGGTTATATTTTTAGTATTTACTTTTACTTGCATTGAGAGAAATTGTATTTTTGTCCAATTATCTTGTATTTGGGATTTTCCTGCTAGAGAATAAAATAAATAAATAAAATAATGACAAAGCTGGGCCGTCGGCGAACATAACAGCCCTTAAGTTGCCCGTTTCAACCAGATGGGCATCAATCGTACGCTGTTTCAACAGTTTGATTAGTAACAAGTTTTGTCTGCAAACTTTGGCAGTTAATGAGGCAGTTGTCAAATACCTTCAAAAGGATATCAAAACAATGCTGTTGGATGATGATGTTTTTTGGGTGAGGCTCGAAAACACCAGAGATCTGCTAGAACCCATTGGAAAATGGATAACCAAAATTGAAGGAGACAAACCAAGTGCTTCTTTAGTTCCCGAAATATTTGCAAATTTAAAGCCCATTTTTGAGGAAAAAGTGCCTAAATGCCCTGCCAGCAAAGCAGAAGGAAAAAAAATTATGGACATACTTGCTGATCGCCAGAACTTCTGTTTACATAAGTTCCATCTAGCGGCAAATATTCTGGATCCACGTTATCAAGGACACAAATTGTCAACCGAGGAACATGTTGATGGGCTAGAGTTCATCAATAAGATTTCAGAGCATATGAAAGATGTGGATGCCGAACAAGTAATAACTGACTTTGCTAAATATAAAGCAAAGGATTAACTGTGGGCTAAAGAATGTGTCTGGAAGTGTGCTCACAAAGTGGATCCTGTAGTGTGGTGGAAGGGCATATGCTCTACATCTCCTCTATCTAAAGTTGCTTCTGCTATTTTATCAATGGCAACAACATCCGCAGCTACTGAGAGAAGTTTTAGTACATACATATAGTAGAATTCATACGAAAAGTAGAAATCGATTAACAACGGAGAGAGCGGGAAAAATTGTTTACATCAGCCACAATTTGAAGCTGCTTACAACAAACCATAACACAAAGACCACGACTGCTGGTGAAGATGGTCCCCAAGTCCTTTCAACCAGCAGCACTGCCAACACTGATCAAGTACCCTTTGAGTCTGGTTTAGGTTTATCCGCCTCTGCCAGCAGTGCCAGTATGGTCACGAAGAGGTTGACAAGGTCAAAATGTGGGATTCCTGCTCCTGCCAAACAATCTAAAAAATCTTTAGCAGAGAGTCAAGAACTAGAATCGACAAATGATGAGTATGGGCCAGGGTCAGATTCAGATGAACAATCTACGGAGTCTGATGATTCTATCGCTATTTATGAAGATTCTTTGTTTAGCAGTGATGATGGTGATTCATCTTAGGTTAGGAGGCTTTGGTCGTACTCTTAGGTTATATTTTATTGTTTGTTGTTTTGTTTTATTGCTTATTTTCGTTTATAAATTATATAAATAATATGATAGATAATAAAAGGTTGGGTCAGTATTTTATTTACATAATTTCCACACAAGAACACATCACAACGCAAAATGCAACCTTAAAATTACCGTAAAGCTCAACTTTTCCGAACTTTTCTTGAAAAGTTGATCGAACTTTTCATCAATTCCAACTTTTCCGGAAAAGTTGCAACCCTAGGTGTCCCTCAGGGATCCATCTTGGGACCGCTGTTGTATATTTTATATACAAATGAGCTGTCAGATGGAACTGGCGAATATACAGTTCTGTATGCTGATGATACTACTCTAATTTTCGGTAACGATAGCCCTGAGGCGGTGCTGATCGACATTCAGAGAGCTTGTGGCGTGCTGGACAGGTACTTCTCTGCTCACGATCTCCTCTTAAATGTGTCAAAGACGCAGTGTATTGTTTTTGGCAATAGATCTGATAATGCATTTGCTTTCACTTATAATAATTAGGATATCCAAACTTCAGAGCACTTATCTTTTCTTGGACTTATAATAGACAAAAGATTGGATTGGAGAGCGCATGTCGAGCACGTGGCAGTGGCTACGTCTAGGTACTGTTATGCTTTAAGGGTTGTTGCTGAGAACGTTGGTGTTGATGCTGCGATTTCAGCATATCATGCCTTCATTCAATCTAGGATAAGGTATGGCCTCATTTTTTGGGGGAATTCAATAGAAATAGAGAGAGTTTTAAGACTTCAAAAAAAGTGCATTAGGTTTATCTTTAGAATGCAGAAACGCGAAAGTTGCAAGGGAATATTTAGTAGTAACAAAATTTTAACTCTAATTAGTATGTATATATTAGATTCTTTTATGTTTGTCCATAATAATAAAGACTTATTTCAAGATACTATTAATAACCACCAATATCTTACCCGACATAAGGCCAACCTTTTACCGGAAAAATGTAATTTTAGCTATATACAAAAAAATGTTTCTTACACTATTATAAAAATATACAATAATTTTCCAGAGAGCATACGTAACCTACCTCATGGCCAAGCCAAAACAATTATAACTAAATTTTTAATTAAAAAGGCATATTATAGTCTAAATGAATTTTATAGTGATTCTGATAGATCTGCTATTCTCTGAACGTTATCTTGGATTGTAAATTACATTTTTGCCTGACTTTCTTCTGTGTATTTTCTTCTCTTGTTAAATCTTGTTAAATCTACAATCACTACTACCTGTGTGTATGTTAGGACGTATGTGTCAGTTATATGTATTTATTTTTTTATATATTATTATAAATTTTAACAGTTATAATGTAACTTTTGTAATCATTGTACTGCGACAATTGTTTTACGCCTTTTGGCTTTTTCTTAGAAACAAATAAAACATTATCTATCTATCTATCTATCTATTAGAAAATTGTTGCGACGAAATACACTGCGCAAAAAGCATATTTCATTTGTCTGGGTCAAAGCTCATACTGGTTTGAGCGGCAATGAGCATGCTGATTATCTGGCTAAGGAGAGCATTCTTAGTGGAATGCCTATTAAAAACGATCTCTCTCTAGATGATGCTTAAAATCTTTTATAAGAGATAAATGGGACAATCGCTGGAAAAACTACTGCAGAACATCACCTACAAGGTATTCGGTACTTGTTGAAAGTATCCCTAATAATTACTGGCATAAAAACCTAACTGTTTCAAGACGCTTCATTACCACAATTATTCGCCGAAAATTGGGACATGCATGCTACCCAGCACATCTATATAAGATCCGTATTTTAACCTCTGATAAATGTGACTTGTGCCAAGTTAGATGCGATCTAGAACATATCTTTTTCGAATGCAGAAAATATTTTGCTTATATCAGCATACTTTACAACTATCTAATACAGGTGTGTAAAATTGAATGTCCCTTTAATATCCTTTACCTTTTGTCCTTACAAAATAGAAAAGTATATAAGGTTTTTGTTGAGTACTTACATAAAGTTAAAATAGAATTATAAGGTTAAAACATTAGAATTAGTATCCATGACTTTCCCTTATGTGTTTCTCCCCTTTTTGAGTGGTCCTCTTGTTTGACCTTTAAAAAAAAGTCGCCCTGACAGACCCCAATGGCGTGAAGCGTGTGTCCTTGTTTATGTGTTTACTTTCTCAATAATAATATTATTTGAAATATTAAAAAATTTTACTGTGAGACTGGCTGTATGGCTTTTCAGCCAAATGCCAATTTAAAAAAAAAAATTAAATAATTAAGAACTGGTTGCAAAACTCCTAATGATTACCATAGACCAGGTTGGTCTATGTGATTACGAAAATGCCTTTAGATGATTAAGGATGGGTGACACTTTAATATTAAACTATGAAAAATGGATCGCATCATTCAAAAAAATTCTTTAAAGTTAATTTGCTACATAAATAGTTGATATGATCTGTCCATGTTAATTTATTGTCGACGTGAACTAACCCCCAAAAATTTTGTTTTATGCACTTGTGGTATACATAGAGTTATTGTTCATTCTAAGGAGCTCTGATCTACAGATACATTTTTGATACAGAGCTGGATAACTTGTTTTTTTTATTATTAACTGCAAGTTCATTTGGTTGGCACCATAAGATCATCCTATCGATGGATGCTTGCGCCTCCAGTACATTTTCACACAGGCTTCTTGCACTCAACAGCATATTAGTGTTATCAGCATAGTTAATATTTATTTTTATATGAATAAGTTTATTATAATTTATCCCGTGAGTATTACAAAATAAAATAAATCATTTATAAAGCAACATAATATTATGGGACACAGAGTGGAGCCCTGAGGAAGTCCAACAGTAATTGGTTGACAAGATAAGGTGTTACCTCCTATCGAGATCATCTGGGATATTCCCGATAAATAAGACATTATCCATTCATTAGGCGTCCCTCTCGCCTTCATTCTATTTAGCTTTTCGCAGCTATGATTCACCGTGTCAAAGGCGCGACTTGTATCAAAGAACATGCCGACAATGTATTCTTTATTATTTAAATAATTGATTATTCAGTTACGAGTATATTACTAAAAAGTGATATAATCTAGAATAAAAGCAGCTTCCAATTGATTTTGTATTGATATATGGGTCTGTACTGACAGATATCCTCCCGATATATATACTTTTGACACTTTTAGTTAAGAAGGGAAAACCCCTTCACAGAATAAGCTGTTTGTGATTTTGCTAATAGGATTATTATGTGCGCAACTTCCAAGAGAGAGAGAATATTAGTGATTTTGTTAAGATCTATAATTTTTCCGCCAGAATCATTAACAATTGAAGGTGTTAAATTATTTTTATTAGCATATTAAATGTTTATTGATGATATTCCAGATTTTTTTTGTTTATATTACTTGTAATTTGAATTTTATAGTTATTATAATTTAATTTTGCCTGGGTTACCATTTTCCCATAGCTCTCCCTCAGCATCTGGTTCGTAAACGGCGCCTCCAGCCCCATCTATCATCTCACCCAATTCAGCCAGCATGTCTTGCATATTTTAGAGTTCTGTTGTTAACCAAGGCAGTTTATACACGTTCTTCATTGGGAATGTTTTTTTAAATGTATCGCATAGTTTTTTATAGAAGTCATTAAACATAGAGCTAGAAGTAGAGTATACTGGTATTAGTGGTATCTCCCAGCATTTTTGTTTAACTAATGCTTTTCATCTCTGCTTATTAAATTTAGTAAAAACAGCGTCTTTCAATATTAATTGGTTTATTTTAGGTTATTTTATAGTGCAATAGCGCAAATTATAATCTAACTTTGGAAGCAGCACCTGCTATAGTATAGTTGTAATTGAATGGGGGATTCATAAAAAAAAAGTTAAAATCAAATAAGTCAGTGGTGTGGTTAGGTTAGGCATAGTTTCCACAAAAAATATGATAGCCACATTTTGTACCGACGCCACTGGTTAAATTTACGAATGTGTTTTACTTTGAAAATAAGTGTCCTGAGATGCTTATTTAATTCACCAAATTTCATAAAAAAAAAATTACTCGTTAAGGAGTTATTTAAAAATTATTACCATTCCTTCTAACATTTCAACACCCTGTATCTCCGTAACGAAGTCGCCAGGGACCACTGTTTATAAGAACTTTTCATCTTGAAATATTGCCGGCAATTACCTCCCAAAGTTTGTCGAAGTACTTTTGAATCACCCTATATAGCTCTAATCAAACCGAGCAAAAAATACAATAATTTTGTATATTTAAGATAAATATATTTTTAAAACACATACAATAAAACAAAGCAGAAACACTGAAAAACTGCTTCGTCCAAAAAATAGGCCACTGCACTGTTATCATAGAAAAAACTGTTCTTTTTTCTATGACTGTTACTTTGTAAATCTGGAAACACTTGCTTGATCGGAAACAAATCGCAATCGCCGGTTCGATTACACCTCCCCAATCTTCCGTTGAACAAACAGTAATCGTTACTCGGCGCTTGAAAAAAACGCAAATCCGCACAATCATGCGTTTTCCCTGCATTGCTCGGCAAGCAATATCTTCTTAAAATCCAATTCTTCCCGGTGTTCTCCGTATGTCTCTTGTTTAACACCAGATCTTCAAATATTTTGCCGTCTGTCTCTTCGCTGATCACTTCTTGGGTCGCTTGGAGAACCGACACGCACTGGCCATTGTACATGCAACACACAGAACACAAACCATTCAATCTGTCTTTTTGACATCGACATTCATCTAGACCCAGCCGGGTGCATTCAATGCTATGGCATTCATTTCCAACGCACATCCCGTTGATGCCGCAACTGCATGTTAAGAAGGGTCTCGTACAGGGACACGTATGCTCGAAATGTTGGCAATTCTGAAACGTAAACGTTATTGTTAAATTTCGGTTTCATACACGTCCGGAGGAGTTTATTAGCATGGAATATCCCACCGCGGCACCCGACTGGTGGGATTTATCCAGAGGTCAGAAACAAAATCTGTTTAAAAAAACAGATGATATTATAAAAAAACAGAATCTGTTTTAAACTCCCAGACTTTGGTTTAACAAAAACATACCCTGTTATACGATACAAGCCCTTAAAATACAAGGCCTGTTAAACAGTGCATATTTTTTTAACACAGACTTAAAAAGGCACAGTAATTCCAATTAAGTTTTTATCTCGACTTTTTTTTCTTACAATTATTGAGAAATATCACCGTCGTCATATTAAAATTAAAACGCCCGCTAAAAAACACTTTTCTTTTTTTCCAAACAGTAGGCAGCAAAATAACTTCACCCAATAAAGAGCTTCTTTAATCATGTACTTCCAGCTTACATAGTTTGGTAGCTGGGCTGCAACAAGCATTTTTCGCTGTTTTTACGTTAGCTACTCGAATCTGTTTATCGGCTCCTGGGAATACGCAGATTACTTTTTCAATTTAAGTTCATTGTTGTCCGTCTATTTTTTTCTTAGTGGGCTAATGTTTTTTGTCCATCGTCTCCAAAAATTATGAATTAGCATTTTTGTAACTTACGCCATGTTTTTCATACCGACCTGAGTCGAAGTCCTCAGGTGGACCACACAAGTTATCATAACCAATCAAGAAATGATTTGGGGTCAGCGTTTCCAAATCATCAGAAAGACGAGGAAGCATATTTTATGTTGTGGGTCTTGCATGCACAATGTTCTCTTTCTCGTAGCATAGAATCACCAAGATTTCATTAGTGATGCTTTATCCCCATATGATCGTTCCCAGCGCTTTCTTGACAGACTTTATTAGTCGTTCCCATGTGTGGTGACCCAGAAGGTATGAAATAAAGCTTTATACCTCTAGATGTCGTGGTGTTGGCCATGTCCCTATTCTTTATTTCTTTGATAGTTTTGCGCAGTTCGTCGGCAGCTTCCCTCAGGTTTGTTCCATTGTCACAATAAATTTTTTGTGCCACTTTTCTTCTTGATACCATATGTTTTATTACCATAATAGCCGAGTCGGTTGTTAGGCTATGGGATATATATGACAGAGCACTCCACCTTTTTCTTTTCTTCTTCCAAGTGTAACCATCATTGGCTAAAAATATTTACTTGGAGTAACCCTTACAGGTGATACATGTCCCATAATTATTGGCGGTTTGGGTTTGGCATGATCATTTCGGCATTTTTGGCATGTGAATATTATATTTTTGACTGCTACTCGACCATTAATAATCCAAAATTTCCTCCTTAGTTCATTCAACTCCTTGATGGCTGAGTGATAGTGTTGAATGAGTGCTTTGTGTATTTATCCTTTTAGCATAAAATGATAGGTTTTCTTCCAAAGTTACTGCCTCATTTAGACGTCCGCCAGATTCGGACATAAATCTTTAACTTTGCTTTATATTCATAGTTTCGTTTTTAAAAACAGGGTATAATTTTTGATTGCACATAGTATGTTTCTGTTAAAACAGGTTCTGTTTGAAATTACTCACCACAAAAGTTTGTAAAGAGGGATTGTACTTGCATTGTTCCGTACAACACTCACCCTGCGAAGGGTGACAATCGAACCCTATTTTCCTGTTGGTTCTGCAGGGTCGTTCTCCGGTCCTCCTTGGAGTGCAGCAAGGGTCTTTTTCGAGGCACACCCTAGTCAGGCCGCAGTCGCATTCCTCGTCGCTCTCTACAATCCCTGGTATAGGTATACGACTAGTATTATTATTGGAAACTATTTTTTTGCAGTTAAAATCAGCTTATTATCGAAAGACTGTTTGTTGGGAAAAAACAAGATGAAACTCATGAAACAGAAGAGAACCAGAAAACAACATTAAAAAGTAATGTAATTGTTTTCTTGAGCTGTTAATATTTCCCTCGCAAAGTAATGGCTGAGAGAGACATATTTAAAAATTGAGGTAATAATTTGATGTCAATACATCGTTTTTTAATATTATCCAGTATATATTTGCTTACCATTGCCACAAAAAGACGTCGTCACTGGCTCCAAACAACTTCCCTTTATAACCAACGTTTTCAAAATGGTTTCTTTGCTGCAATTCGAAAATATTGTGCGCATTACATTTGTGTCATAGTCATCGAACGTCCTAGGAGCCATGAGATATCCATTGCACCCTTTAGATGCTGGGTCGTGTGAGGAACCAAAACTATGACCTTAAAGAGGATTTTATATTTTAAAAAAATTCTAATGTTTTTTTGTGGGTATTTTAACCTCCGTCTTCTTCAGATGTATTTTTTAGCATTGCTCTTGATAAGAACTTTAGTGAGACATTATATGTTGGGTTTAGCCAGTGTGTCTTATATGTTTATTAAGGTTTTAAGTTTTACGGACAGCTCTGAGTAAAATTCATGACATAGATTTATTGGCAAGCCACATAAAAATGTCTTTCTAACTTTCTATTAGGAGGTTGCCTATTATTGTACATAATATAACATTTTTGGTGCCATACATGTTTACCAATCACAATTTACCTAATTCGTGGGCAATGGTAATTTCAAAAATCAATTGTGGAACAGGGTTGTATCGTGCGGTCACTACAGTTATTACCAGGGCGTTAAACGATCGTCCTTGCACTGTCGAATCACATATTCCACCAGCAGTGATAAAACGTTTATGGTCCGCGCTAAAACTGGCTCCCAAAGTTTTAAGTGTGAACTTTTGTGCCGTAAACATTAGACCAAGACAGTGATTTTCAAGTTCTTTATATCTGCAATAATATAAACTAAGATTCTTTATATATGTAACAAAACCAGCTTGTGTGATATAAAAAATTGGAAACACTGATGCAGACAAGCACTTGACGAATTGTCTCGTGGATATTGATATTCATTAATCATTACAGTAAATAAGAGATAATGTTTTAGGTACCTTTTAAACTTTTGTATGAAGTCGTTAACGTCCATGGAATCCGTCGTATATTTTACTGTATAATAAAGTTCCGTGTCGCTGGTTAGAACCACAATTTTCTTAACATAAAATCCAATGTTATCGGGTGAACCGTCGCCATTGAAGTCCGTCGATCTGAATACAGCGTTAACTTCTTCTAAAGAGAAAAGAACATGAGACGTTGCGGCTTCCACGTTGCCTCGGTGCATCGTTATCAGAAAAGAATAGTCCATGACTATAACTAATGGACACAACATACTAAAAAGACAAACATTAATACAATCTGATTTACTTATTTTAAATTTATAATTGGCTGAAGCATCATTTTTGATGACAACAGCATCCGCTACTATCTTGAAGCTGTATTTTATTTCATTTTTAAATTCCAAGGGACATTGTTACTAAGCAAGTATATGTTTTGTTTAACAACGTTTAAGATATAATTAAAATTCAGCAGTGACCTAGACAGTATTGGGGGCACTCGATCGACAGCAGACCACCAATCATCAGCGCACTTCATTACACAGCGTTACCTGACAAATATAACAAAATACTAAAGTATTACTGACCCCTTTCCCTTCCACACCTGAAATAAAGGATTTAAATCCTTTTCTGTAAATTGCGGCAATTTAATCGTTAAAGGAATGAGATCTTCTAAACCAGAAAATGTTATAAAGTGCTTGTTGTAAATAAGAGCGTTTTGTTTCTGTTCATCGTCTTCAGGGAAGCTAATATTAACGTTGTCTCCTAAACGATCGATTTCGTCTACATAGTAAAACGTATTGTTAACTATAACGTGCCCGTAAAAACAGTTATCCTGTATGTATCCATTAATGGAGCTACTGAATGAAGTTCCAAGAATGTAGCCCTCGTACAGCTGGATATCGTCCAGATTACGATTTTTGCTTTCGTTTTTATCGTCTGAAATATGAATTATTCGCGTATTTTCATGCACAAGGTCGCTTTTTCTTTTCTTAATTAGTACTCGTACTGGTATCTCTCCATCATCAAGTTTTAATGAAAATATAAATTCTTCCTTGCCAATATCCCGCTTCTTGACTTTTGAATCGTCTTCAATGCTAAAAATGTGTGAAGAACCCAGATAGTACTGGTTTATTTTCAGATCGTGTATCCTAAAATCGCTTAAGGTAGAACGAACACTGCATAAAACAAGGAAAAAAACGGCAGGGAAAAATATACTGGAATTTTCTCGCGGACGCATGTCTCTTATGTGACATTGTGGTACACGCTGTCAATGTCTTGTATGACTGATTGTCTGGCTCCTAGTTACCGGCTGTCATAATGCTTGGTCCATTGGTCGCGTTCTGACAACGGGGCCATTGTTCTTTTTGAATACCAGTGCCACTTTTGCTAATGATACCGCAATTCTAGCTGTAGGAAATATCAGTAAGGAAGCTTCTTAAAAATTCAAATATCGAGTATATTTTGATTAGAATAAACGATGCTTAAAATCCATATGCCAAAGTGGCTTGGAATACTCTAAGTTGTCAACATATAATAAAATTCTCTTGTACTACCAAATATTAGGATCCGTTTGGATTTATGCAGCTATATGGGGCTGTGCCAGTAAGGCCATCAGCATCTTACTTTTTCCAGAACTTTGCTGGTAATTGTGTGTGACTTTTAATTCGTTTAACCAAAGGCTAACCTGAACTAATCTATTTTGTCGTGGAATAATAAAAAAATATTATTGCATAGTATTAAATAAATAAATGATGTTTTTCTAAAAACGTGTTATAAATGGTACTTTTTAACACTGTCTACTAGCCTTAAAAATGTTACTTCAAGGCACTGGTGCCTTAAAATACCTACTTTAAGGCACTAGTGCCCTAAAATACCTACTTTAAGGCACTAGTGTTAAAAGTAAAATGTCAATTTTTTTTAAAAAAACGTCAAAAAACATTTCTATTTTATTTATTTACACTTATATTAATAGTATAATTTGAAAAATGAATTCCTTCCTCAGTTCTGCTGTTTCTTCTTCGCGGTTGAGGAGGATTGAACAGAAACAGCAACATGTTCAGTTGATGTTGAAGCATCATCGGCTGATGTCGTTTGTACTGTAAGCAATTCTCGGGCAATACAATTTTTATTTTCCAAGGAATCCACGATGTACCCTTCCGCATCGGTTGAGGATTTCCATCCCCCATGCCGCTTAATTGTCGTCAAATTTGCTCCAGCATCGGCAAGTAAGCTCGCAGAGGAACGGCGAAAGCAATGCCTCGTATAGAGTGTTGAATTTGGAAGTAGCATGAAATTTTCCGAACGTATTAATTCCGACCGGATTTCTGGTACATTTACCTTTTACATATTTTATAAGAGCCGCCGATGTATGACATCTGCTGGACGAAGATCAGTATATTTTCGATAAAAATCCAAATAAAATTTTTCAACGATAATGAAATTTCATGGTACTTTGGTTCCGGTATCTGATATTTTAATAACTAATAAAGTCTTCATATCTTCCACGTTGTCAAGAGTCAACTGACAAAGCTCCTCCCTGCGGCAGGCACCAAATACTCATACAATCGTAGCTACTTTCATCAGAAGGTACTCATCATCCGATGCGTACTTCAGAAACTGTTCAATTTTTCAAATTTTTTTGATTTTTTGGCCTGGTAACCTTCTCCTTGACGCTTCACGTAGGCAATCAATTTAAAATGTTTGCTGATATCTACCGTCGTTATTTACACGTAGCATAGCTTTGATCATTGAATAATGGGACCAAAGAGAAAATGACTTCCATAACTTTGTCTTTTCCTGAAAATAGGCGAGGAATATGTTTTCGGAATACTTTCCAGAAACGCCCTTGTTTTCACACCATTTTATAAATTTATTATGAGCAATCTGATATTGAATTCTTGATTTTCGTGTCAGTAAATCCAAGGTAGCTCTGTTAGCACCTTCTTCTATGTCTTTAAGCGGATCGATTTCTTGTATTTCCTGCATTTTTGGTAAATCACAAGAGCCAGCACTAGCGTTTTAATAAAACTGACAGGACCTTTCAAATTTTCAATTTTTCTGTAAACAAATCAGCCAACAATTATGGTTGCTAGGTTTTATTGACAAATGTGATCTAATTTAATATAAATATACGATGCTATCAAAAACTACCTGGATGTAAGAGATTCTAAACATTTAATCTTCAATTTTTGTATGCTTTTTATTGCCGTTTGTAGAAAAAATATTGTATGATATTTGTGTTAAAAGTATTTTAGCACTTATATCATAAATAACTATTTATCTTAGGAAGTTTCCTTGTTAGTGTCTTGGATTCGATTGGCAACAAGAATAGAACGAATTCTTTTACGAACTGTTTTCTTTATTTTATATAACCGTATCGGTTTCCATGTCGCGTAGGACGTTTTATTTGTAAGTCCAATTTTTAACGTCTCAATCTGAAAGGAATATTTTTTAGAGCAAAATATGTGTCGTTATCCATCTAAAATAAAAAATAAGAGAGCTTGTGGTAAACATACCGTTTTTTTTTTATTTTTTCTCTATTTCTTTTCGGGTTTCACATCAAATAAACAATGCTGTTTGTTTCAGAGAAAAGTGAAGCAAGCAAGTGAAAGGGACTTTAGATATCAGGTGAGGAATGATTTATTAGTTTATAACTTCTATTGTCTTTATTTCGTATTTACATTTAAAGTTTATATTGAAAATGGCTAGAAATACTGTAGTTCAAGCTAGCACTTAAGCACAAGCAATACTTGATTGGAGTACAATAATTACCTCAGTATAATTATCAATAAAGGGAATTATGAGAAACTTGGTCAGGCGTTACGTCACAGTCGAACAACGCAAAGCCGAGAACCAAGGAGTCACCGAGGACGATGTAAACGAAATCAAACAAGACATTTCTGCTTTTCGATTCGAACTTATAGAAATTTTAAAGAATTCCGGGATGAATACCAGCACCGCACACAGTGGAATGGGTAAGAAAACTATTTTGCTTCAATTAGTCCATCTGCTTTAGGTACTGTTATTAATGTTAAAAGTATAATCTGGCCCTGAAGATAAGACAGACAAAGTGTCGCAACGTCAACTGTCAATTTTAATGCAATAAAGTCATTATTTAGGTACCGGCGGAAAGAAGAACCGTCAAAAAGAACGCAGACTCATGAAGGGCTTCAACATAGCCCCACAACATTCTACGTCTTCCATACTGCCTCCGGTAGCTGAGTTCATCGCCTCGTTGCAAGGTAATTACGTTCTTATCCCGTTTACCGTCTCTTGGATGACACACCGCATGAATCATATATTTTTTATTCCGCAGGTCAAACTGGCGAGGGGCACTCTCACGAGTTCTTCGGCTCCACCCTATCGGGAATCTTTAATTCGGCCCCCAGGAAATTGACGCAGCATAGCAGCACCGTCTCGTCGAGCCAGGGCAGCATCAACGAGGGCCATGGGCACCATCATCGAGGAATGGGACGGTAAAATATGTCGCTATATTTTTTACATATATAGAGCGAGAGAAAACCAATCACGTAAAAACATAAGCAGAAATTAGTCCAATTTACTTACACCCATCTATTGCCTTCCTTCTTTCTGTACAAGTAATACTTGCCTTTGAATCATTTCTTTAGACAAATCATACTACACACATACACTTCTTTTGGCTATGTTTCTACATGGCTGATTTTCTGTGTAGGATGCATTTGAAAAGAAGTCACTCGCACAAGCGCCGCTGGGGAACCCTGATTGAAGCAGCCAAGACAGGAAAAGTGTCTAGGCTAATTGGAAGATCCCGATCAGAGGACTCGGTGTGTAATAATTGCAGAGAAAACGGGCACAAGCATAGTCACAGTAATAGTCCTGCTTCCGATGACAATGGTAAGTCATTGACAACACCCTCTATATTGGGATATAGTTTTAAATCGCCCTTTTATTTGTTTCTTTTAGGTTCAATGAGTGGTTCAGATTCGAACGCCAGCATGGACCTGACGACTAGCAGAGAACAAGAACCTCCGGAACCGGAACTGCACGGATTCGCTCACGGGCTGGCGCTCCTCAAGAAGAAACGGAAAAAGTTCTCGGCTTCCAGGAATACCAGTCCCGTGGTGGTTCCGTCGGCATCCATAGCCGAGAGCATCAGTAAAAGGTTTATGGGAAACAAGAAAGTAAGTTAGAGATCGCTATAAATAAAATGTATTAAAATAAATATGTGTTAATGTTTTGAAGCAGTTCCCCCAAGTACTAAAACGAGCTTCCAGCGTGCCAACGCGCGTTCCAGAAGTAGGATCCAAGTTGGTTTCGAGGCATGAAAAAACTCAGTCGCAGCAGGACTCCATGGAGATGCCTCCCGCCAGTGATCCGACGCTGACACCTTCCACACCAGGTAATATTTACTTAAAATTTTTGGATTAACTGAAATAAACGGTAATGGACCTCACCTGGAACCACGTTCATAGTGAAATGCAAAATGATTGAGGGTCTAGGTGTTTAAGGTACATGAGGAAAGGTTCCGGTAGGCAAAAAGGTGATCCAATTGAAGTGCTACTACTTTTTTAACTACCCATCTGATATTTTTTATATGTCTGTCATGGGAGTTTCCCCTTATAAACCCTCATGTTTTAGAAGAAATCGTTCAAACAAACGTCCGGGCGAGTCACCCGGATGAAAATGGCTCCTCCAGAGAGCCGCTCCTTTACACGTCGTCGTCCAGTAACCCGGCGACGGGTTCCTCCCAAACTCCGGACGAGGAGTTTAAACATAACCAGCTGCACGTGCTACCGAAGTTACCGGGCGTGATACCGGTTAGCGGACACAACAACGCCGGTTGGTTGTAGTTTTTACATTTTTGGGCCTATTTGACGTTAAAAATATGGTGAGAAATATATAATTAAATTATTTAGGGTAATATACGTTTGTTAGGTAAATAAAATATGATGAAATCCACAAGGAAAGTGAAAAAAGAAATCTGGAATTGTCTAAAGGACCATAATTGAACTACGCGACAGGGTTGAAATTTCTGTAAATCTGTTTTTCTTATTCATACCACGTTCATTGATTTGGGTGTGTTCTCCTTTTTTTCGTAGGTCCCTCTATATCATTATACAGGGTATTCAATAAGTCCAAACTATTTAAAAAAAAAACCCTGTTTATCCAAGTCCTCTATCCAGATGTTAGTAAAATTAGAAATCAATTATGTTTAAAACTATACTGCCCTGCACTTATAATTATTATACTTTAGGGTGACATTTTTTTAAATAATTAAAAATTCACAACGACAAGTTTTAAGAATTGTCTTCATAGCATTTAAATTAATATAACGGTAGTAAAAAGATCAAAAGAAGATGTAAATAGTATTTATGATGAGGCCTTTTGCAGACTATTCCTTTAAAAGGAAAAAAGAACATTTCGTTCATAGTTATTTCTAGAGAAAATATAATTAATATTAGATATGAAATGTATTTAAAATAATCGTTTAGAAAAATTATATGAATATAAAATTTAATATTCTTTGGATGAAACAAAAAATATAAACTAAAATTGTATGGGGGTTGCACTTCTTTGTAATGCCGCATTCTATACAATTTTAGATTTAGCAATCTTGTGCCTTTGTTATTTTTAGTTAGAATTTTAACGAAAAGCATATTTTTCATAAATATCCGCCATGTGTACCCGACAACCTTAGAAAAGTATTTTACTTAAAATACAAATTAGTGATCTATAAATAAAATAAGGGCATACAAAAACAACAAGACGATTTGCTAAGACCAAAAGAGAATTGGGCAGTTCTGCAACAACCACTCCACCACCTAAATGCTGTTCAGTGGCGGCATCTCAGCCTGTACTGGCACTGTCGACCCAGTGTCAAACAGACAGTATAATATTATTATTTATCTACATTAATATACATTTTTAATGACTCGCAAACTGCAAGTGAATAACAATTTCACTCCATTATACGCCGAGCCGCCTTAAAATAAGTTGTTTTACTGGTCAATTAACCCAGGCTAGGGTCGGCAAGCCTACCCTGCCATTACAACGATCGGCTTTAGGACAGGTAACTAAACATACGTATATAATATAGAGGAATATATTTGAAAACTTAACACATCGTCAGAAATGGCAAAAATAGATTTGCCGAAAAATTGAAGGGTTGTTTCAACCCAACAAGAAACCGGATCACTACAGTCCCCCGAACGGTCGCACAACTAATTTATCACTGCAACAGTCGATTGCCAAGTTTAAAATTTAATTGACAGGCTGGAAATAATAATAATAAGTTTATTTCAAATAGTTACAATATAATATACTGGTTAATGTGTTATTTTTTAATGTGCTTGTTAGAGGCAAATCTAATTTATTTAAAAGTATTTAAAATTATAAATATTATAGAATATTTCTATAAAAAGTCGTAAATATTCAATAAACGCTACTTTCTTGATGATAGTTTATTAAATTTTTAAAAAGGATTAATTATATAATCGATTCACAATAATATTAAATAGCATTAGTTAGTTATACCATTTCCAAAAATATTTTTTTCTACTAGCGTGCGGAAAAACGCATTTTCCGCACCGTGCGGCAAAGATTTTTCCGCACTGTTATATTTTGAAATTAAATTTAATTAAATTAAATGCTGTACGATTTGAAGTCACTGTTCATCATATTACCTTTGAAATATCTTAGTTGCTATGGTGTATATAACCAGTTGTTGATTTGTATGTCACTGTCAACAGAATATTATAAATTTAAACTAGTTTATCAGTTTTTCTACTGGAGTTTTGCTGAATTCTTCGGCACGCAAAATGATTTCCGATGAAGAGATGAACGAATTAATATTGTAAAATTTTGTTCATTGTAATAAAAATTTAAAAAAAACTCCGTTTTTTAAATTATTTTCAATTTGTTTCCTCACGCTAGTAGAAAAACTATTGTTCCTAACACGTGCAGAAACCTATTTTTCCGCACTTAAATGCTTGACACCACTCCGCTACGCGTCGTGCTGTCAACGGCATTTGCGTGCGGAAAAATCGATTTTCTGCACTTGTTAGGAAAATAGCTATTAAAGCGTTTGTTTCCAATATATAAATGTTTTTATTTCAATTTTATATTTTTTTAATGAAACAATTTTTTTAATATTTGTTAATAAATAAACGCTTAAATAAAAGCATAAATATTTAAAAGTTTTTGTCCTACGCACTTATTTATTTTAGGTTTAATTGATATTTAATTTTTATAACGTGTATTATAGTTATGTTCTTTAAATTTTATAAGGTTTTTATTTTTAAAAATATATATTAAAATATTATAAATGTAAATTTGTCTAACGTTCATCTTTTTTGTTTCTGAATATAATTCTTTTCTTTTGAAGGATAAAGATAGTCCTTATTAAATAAAATTTTCAAAAATCTTTTTTGTAATACTTCTAAATTTTTAATCAAAGTTCCGCTTATTCCTCCTCAACCTAAAATTCCGTAATTTAAATGAGTTTAGACTAATGCATAATATAATATTTCTAGATGTTTTATACCCAGAATTTTTTTAATGTTTTTAAAAATTGTTAATAAACTCCTCAAATTTTTAATCAAATATTCTACTTGAAAATTCCAATTTAATTTACTGTCAGAAATTATTCCTAAATATTTAACATAATTAACTTTTAAAATTTGAATGTCATCGCTTATATTAATGCTATTCATATTTTGTGGTTTATTATTTAGGTTTAAAGTAAAAGGAAGATAATTTGTTTTATTAAAATTAATTGTTAATAAATTATTATCAAACCAATTTTATATAATTTTAAAATCTTTTTTAATTTTTTCATTTAAATTTTCCCAATTTATGTCGCTATAAAAAATAGTAGTATCATCTGCAAAACTATGAATTTTCCCATCGCAATTTATACTAAATAAATCATTAATATAAATATTAAAAAATAATGGTCCTAACATTGTCCCTTGAGGAACACCATATTTAAATACTTTTGAATGCTTTTTTCTTTATCTATTTTAACATAAGTTGGTCTATAATTAATTCTAATTGCTTTCCTCTAAATCCAATATTTTCAATTTTTTTTAATAGTAAATTATGGCTAACCATATCAAAGGCTTTTGCTAAATCCAGGAAAATACAAATACAAGGTGTTTTATTATCTAATGCATTATACCGGGTGTTGCATCGTCGAGCGGGACTGCGGGACATAGGAAATCCCATGTAATTTTAAATGGGGTCAATTATTGGCTTCCCTAATTATTTTAGAGAAAAATTCTATTTAGGTTTATTAAAGAGCACTAAAACCCACATTCAAAAGAATAACTTTAGATATTTTTGATGAGCCCGTTTGCGGGTTATCGCCGATTTTTTTTTAACTATTTCTCCTTTTTATGGCCCCGTATTTGCGGGCACCAGTCAAGGTAAAAGATGACTGTCAAATTAAGTTGTCATTTTGAAATGTGTGCTTTATTGTTATAAAAACTCGTACATCGAATATATTAAAGGTGTATTTATGAGTACAAATTAATCTGAATAAAACTAAAATAAAGTATACAATTACAAGGTTAATTATGACATTTTACATGTTTCAATATTTTACTAATTAATAGGTAGGTACTATTAAATTGTTAGAACTTGAGGATTTAAGAAGATGTTCAAATATTCCTCCATTGACTGCTAGACAATAAGCGAGGCGATCATAAAATTCTCTTCTTACATTTGCTAGTTGGTAAACTGAAATTCTATTGCATTAGGCAGAAATAGCATTTTTTAACTCGTCTAGATTTGGGTATTTTTTATCTTTGTATATCCTGTTTTTTAAATGGCCCCAGAGAAAGAAATCATTTGGCGATAAATCAGGAGACCTGGCTGGCCAATTTACTGTATGATTTAAGCCAATAACATTTCCATTAAAAGCACGGTTTAAATATTCCCGGACAGCCAGGGTACTATGTGCCGGGCAGCCATCCATTTGGTACCAAACTTCCTGATTTTCCCTGGGGGCATCATGTAAAGTAGGTAAAATATGATCTTCAAGTAGTTCCAAAAAATATTCTGCATTTAAATTTTGTGTAAGAAATAATGGCCCGATAATATTTTCTCCGAAAATCCCAGCCCATGCATTAACTTTTTGTGGATATTGCGTCCTTGTTTCCACAAACCTGTGTTGGTTTTCTTTGCTCCAATATCGATAATTTTGAACATTGGGATCATTGTTTAAGGTAAATGTGCATTCGTCAGTGAAACAAATGTTTTTTAAAAATTCCCTATCCATGTTTGCTCTTTCCATCATACCAAAACAAAACTCCTGTCGTCGTATTTCGTCCCTATCTCTTAGCTCTTGGTGCTTTTCATATTTGTATGAATAATATTTATGTCGTTTCAAAGCTGGTAACGCTGTGGTGTGATCTAATCCTATGTCATCCTCAAGTTTCCTTGTGCTGATCTTCCCATCATTTTCTTCCACGCACAATAAAACTTGCAAGTCCCTATCCTTTCTTGCATCTCTTCTTTGTTCCTGCCTTTCTTCACATCTGCAGTTATTTATTACAGTGCCTTTTGTCTCAAATTTCTTGATAGTCATTTCGACTGTAGATTTTGCAGGTATCGGTCTATTCGGATACAGAGCAGCAAACATGTCTGACACATTTTGATAACTATTTCCTTGATAATACCATTTAATCATCAATATTTTTTCTTCAGAAGTGTAATTCATGGCTAATATTTTCGATATACGAGTTTTTATAACAATAAAGCACACATTTCAAAATGACAACTTTATTTGACAGTCATCTTTTACCTTGACTGGTGCCCGCAAATACGGGGCCATAAAAAGGAGAAATAGTTAAAAAGAAATCGGCGATAACCCGTAAACGGGCTCATCAAAAATATCTAAAGTTATTCTTTTGAATGTGGGTTTTAGTGCTCTTTAATAAACCTAAATAGAATTTTTCTCTAAAATAATTAGGGAAGCCAATAATTGACCCCATTTAAAATTACATGGGATTTCCTATGTCCCGCTCGACGATGCAACACCCGGTATATTATTTGTTCTGTTAAATAGCGAATAGCATCTTGCGTCGACTTTTTTTAATAAATAATAATAAGTAATTAATTTATAATTTTTTTCGGACAGAGAATAGCGGATTGGAACAAACCTTTTAAGAAAGTAAGGCTAGTTACTAATTAGTTAGTTATTGTTATAATTTGTTAGTCGTTATGCTCGTTAATTGTCGGTTGTTTGTTATTATTCTTGAAAGAAAAGGACCGAATTAGTGTAATATAAGTCAGAATGATTGTTGTCTGTTGAAAAACAAAACTTTCGGTTTGTTTAGGATTAGGACATCAAGTACCTAAATGTTTTAAAATTTAGATAAAAGATGTTATTTGTAAGCACGCATCACGCAATGACATGAAAAACCAAGTTGAAACTGAGGTAAAGGTATGATCCCATTCATTCATTGTATTTTAGTCTTCTCTTTCATTTGATTGGGAAAAATGTATTATTTTATTTAGGTAAAACATATAACCATTGATTGTAAAACACCGTTCCGGAAACCTATAAATTATTTTCATGTTCACCCACAATCTTTGTCAAGTGAGCAAGGTGTTTCGTGTTTTATCGTGCTTTAGAATCTAAAGCTCATTAAAATATCACTTAACTCTATATTTATTTTATTAGTAGTTATGTTATCTAACGAAATTAAAATAATATACCGACTCTGACGCGGATCCAGGGGGGTTAAGGGCGTCATGGACCCCCCCCTCCCCCCCAAAAAAAAAATATGGTACCACATAATATTATCATGAATAAAGAATGTTTGATTTACACTTTCTTAAACCATGCATAGAATAAAAAAAATAGAAGTGAGGAATGAAACACAAAGTCTGCTCCACTAATTTAATAAAAAGTTCAGATCAACATCCCAAACATGTTTCGAAGGTATAAACCTTCATCTTCAGTGGGTAATTATTAAGATGTTATTTATGAAGAGACCAATGACATTGTTAAATTTATTTAAACTAATGTTGCAGAAAAATTCTTTTTAAGAAGACATTTATAACTTTAATTAGATAACTAATACATATTTAAATTAAAGTAAATTTTTTTTTTATATAAAATAAAGTGAATTTAAAATGAATTTGTCTTTATTTTAAACTTATTAAAAAACCCAAATTTTGCTGGGGAAATGTAATAGGGTACGACCATCATGGTGGAGTCGTACCAAAATGAAATGAAATGAAAAAAAATAGAAATGAAATTAAACAATTTATCCCAATCTGTTCAATGTAAATATTAGAATAGTAGACAGAACCGAAATTTGAGCATGGTCTCCACAAATTTTCGGCTGCGGAGCTACTGTTTTAAAAAATAGTCCTGTTTTAAGAAATATACCTGTTATAAGAAGCAAACTTTTTTTTAAGGGACAACGCCTGTTTAAAGAAACAGACTCTGCTTTAAAAAGAAGTTTGGGTTCTGTTAAAAATGCAAGGGTATCACAACTTCAACAAAACACCAACAAAACACCAACAAAACACCAACAAAACACCAACAAAACACCAACAAAACACCAACAAAACACCAACAAAACACCAACAAAACACCAACAAAACACCAACAAAACACCAACAAAACACCAACGTGGCGGCGGAGATATTTCTGAGTGGCTGTTGCAGAACTGTTTTCTCTATATATACCAATAAAGCCAACACCAATATTACATTTCCTCTAAATTCTTGGCTCACTGCTGTGAAACCTACATGTTTATGTACGCCCTTGGTATAAGATAAGGTAAGTCGTTTTAACAATGTCCATTTAGGGTTATAGTTATAATATAGAGAATTCTATAGATAGGGTCGAATTGCATTGTATATAGTCCAATATCATATTATTTGTGTTTTTTAGGATCTCGGCATTTTTCAGGAATATCTTCGCCTATTTTATGCCTAAACGCGAACGTATAAAGTTTTAAAGAAATGCATAATTATATAGTTCTTTTGCAACGACAAAATTCAAGCCATTATTCTTATTAAAAGATGTAGTTTAGGATCTAGACAACATACAGGGTATTCATAAATGAAAACGAGGGCAAATATGTAGTCCCAGACAAAAATGAAGACAGTTCAGTTTAAACCAAACCCTCAGCATTTTGTCAAGATATTTGTTAGAACGTCAAGATGACGTTACAGTAAACAGAAGATTAGAGATAATTGTAGGATAAAAAAACTAACCTCGCAGTAAAGTTGCCAAATTTTTCTGCGTCTTTTGAGACACGCAGAAAATTTTAAAAACTTACTGCAGGGTACTTTTTAAAATTTTGAGGAAATGACGTACCCTGTATAGCCATAGCAGTGAATATTATTTGGTCATATCCAATACCTAATAATTGAAACATACTTAAGCAAAAGATATTAACGCACAATACCCCGATATATCCATTTGTTTTATGGAATTTTCATCCATTATTGTGTTGACATTTGAGGCTAAGTGGTTAAATGCTTCCTATAAAAATAGGTTACCTATTTTAAGTCATACAAGTATTATTATTTTATTATTGATAGTACCACTTTTCAGCTTTTATTGCGCCTGGTTTTCCAGATTTCCTTGTCCTAGCTCTAGAAAAATTTATAGATGAGGATGTTATTAAGAATAATATTATTTTATTAATATTTTATATTCAAGTAGATAACTGATATGTATGTTTGTTGTGTTTAGCTTAAGGTTTTTCAATAAAAGACATATTCGCAGAAGCATTATTTTTATTTAAATTACAGGTACAGTGTTATTATTCATGGTGGATTGACGTTTATGACGAACCAGTCAACGAGCCTCTACGAGAATTTGATTTTTTATATAAACGGACACGACCTACCCAGCTAAAAATATTTTTGACAATGCGATGTTGTCGCATCTACTAGAAAGTAGTAACAGTAACAGCTTCGAACGAAACGAAACATCCTGTAGTAAGTTATTATTATATACAGGGTCGTTGGTATGTATGGAAACGGTCGATTATTTCCTAAAGTAAAACAGCTAGCAAAAAATAATTAAGACAAAAGTTTTAGGGTTTTTTAAAGTCTATAAAAATTTTAAAAGAATAAGTATACAGGATGAGTCAGAAAGCCGTAGGAAAACAAAGTTACCTTTTTTAATGGTACACCCTCTGTCTTAGAATATTTTTGGATTTAACAATAAATTACACTTATTTTTTAATAAATACATTATAAGTCTGAACCTAATAGTTTCCAAGATATCGACTATTGGAAAATTACATTTTTGAACTTTGACAGCCTCAAGCTTTCTAACGGTACGTCTTAGAGTAAAACGGCTTACATATCCCTATCTTAGTTTTTTATTATCTTCCTACTGGTGGCAACTTCCGGTTAAACCGGATGTAGCTTACAAGCCGGAAATATAGTATTTCCGGTTTAACCGGAAGTTGATATTTTTGGGAAGATAATAAAAAAGTAAGATAGGGGCATGGAAGCCATTTTGCTCTATGACATAACATTAGAAAGCTAGAATCTGTCAAAGTTCAAAAATATAATTTTTCAAAAGTCGATATCTCGGAAACTATTAGGTTTAGACTTATAATACACTTATTAAAAAATAATTGTAATTTTATGTAGAATCCAAAAATATTCTAAGATATAGGGTGTTCCATTAAGAACACTTTGTTTCTCTACGGCTTTTCGACTCATCCTGTATATATTTTTTTATTTTTTTTTAATTCTAATAGACTTCAATAAAACCTAAAACTTTTCTCTTAAATATTTTTTGCTAGCTGTTTTACTTTAAGAAATAATCGACCGTTTCCATACATACCAACGACCCTGTATAAGTTTATTTCTGCAATCTCTATTAGTTTGCTAACCCATCATTATTTGCTTTCTTTCTAGTAGCAAAATATGGACAAAGACGCAGATAGAGCACATATCTTTATGTTATATAAAAACTAATTTTTGGAGCGCCCCTGTATATGAATATACCGGGTGTCCAAAAAGTCTGGAAACGCTTAAACATCTCGAGAAAAACGCATTGGATCCAAATAAGAGAAAACACCTCCTTAATAATTTTAAAAGCGCTATCCAATGATACCAAGGTCGACCCCACACCCCCACCCCTCGGGGTGGGGCGGGGGGCTACTTTAAAATCTTAAAGGGGTATCTCTATTTGTTATTGTCGAATCGGATTCTACGACAAATATTACGTCAATAAAATTATTATTTTATGAGCATATTTTTATGTTTTCGGCGTCATCAAAAAATTAAAAGCGCCCGGCCATGCAAACTTGTAGACTAATAGGTTTAATGTCCAGTCCGTCAATTGTTGCAAAGATTTTCCAATCTGAAGATAATTATATAATAATTAATATTTACATTTTGGTTATTATATACACAAGGTATTTATTGAGGGTTTCCGGGGTTTGCAGGTATATTGTTAGGGGTTATTTATTGTCATTTAATAATGCCTTATTATTACCTGCTTAACAAACTGTATTTATATTTTATTATATTTTAGTTTATTAAAAGATTTCAGTATTTTCAGTGTGAAACTAGTGATTTCAAATTTGTGTTCAATATGTCTAAAGTGGCGAAAACGTCTTCGTGGATTAAAAATTTCCCAGAGTTAGAGTTTAGTGAAGAAAAAGTCTTCTGTAAAGCTTGTGCAAAAATTATTGTTTGTGAAAAGAAGACGCCGCTGACGAAACGTTTTTTTCGATTCGTGACAGCTGCCGTTGTAATCGCAAAAATATTTTTTTTCGTAATTTTTAAGAAGATATACGAAACAATGTAAAATAATAAAATACGAATTCATTTTCTTAAAAACAGCCATTCAATGGTCTTAAATTTAATTATTGAAAAGTGGTGGGCAATCTTAAAATCTATAACGACAAAATTCCCTACAAATTGATGACCTCTAGCTATTTGACAGTGTCCCAATCGTGCGTACATGTTATCAAACTCTTTTTGGCGAAGCTTTTCGTGTTATCGTATAGAACACTGTATTATCCTTTCCCTTAATTCATTTATGTCTGCCGGTTTTGTTTTGTAAATAAATAGCAGTAAAAACTAATAGGATTAACTAATAGGAGGATTAATTAATAGGATAAGATAACTCGAGTTGTCAAACTAAACGATTTGTATCGTTTATATCGAAAGTAGACTGCACGCACTCCGTAAAGTGCTGCCGTCTCCGCTCTGGTCACATTTTACTAGATACCCCCCTCCCCCTCAAGCCGTGACGTCCTTTATGGATGGTTCCTTACTTAGATTTCCCTTATTTGATTTAACACCTGCATTAGCAGTTATTATTCCTAACGAAGATGATCCAGGTATTTCCCATAAAAGACTATGGTCGACGTGGTCCAATGGAATGGCCACCAAGGTATCCGGACCTTACGCCATTTGGTTTCTATCTAGGGGTGTATTTGAAGGAGAGAGTGTATCAGAATAGAGCAGACAACATCGAGGACCTATAATAAGGCTGGAGATACATAATTCTTTGCGGTAGATAGTATTTACCATAGACTTGGTGCATGGTGCATTTCAAGTGCAAGGTTGAGGCCACTTTCAGCATTTGATAAAATAAATCGAATCAGGTGAGTGCTAAATTTCGAATAGCTCATAAATTCAATTGTTTCTAAAAAATGTTACTTGGGCTTGTTTTGCAGGTGCAAAATGACAAAACTCCTACTTTTTTGGTACCATGCGACATGCGATTTAGTTTTTATAGAGCCCCCATGTAACCTAGGTTGCCATTTAAAAAAATAGTTGGGGTAGCTACAGGTTAAAGGGATGAGGGGTGGGTGCCGAAAGTTTTACAAAAAGATGAACAACAATTTAAATTAATTAACTTATAGAAAAAATATTAATTTTAGGCGGAACTTTTAAACAACCCAGTATAATGAGTAATGGTCATTACCGCGACCAGCAGAATATGATACTATTTTTACAACTTTATAGCATGCGTTAAGAATAATCGTCATAGAAATTAACACTAATTGATAGCGATTGTCATTCGGAATTTCCGATTTTAAAATACAAATTAGACGAAATTTGCATTTTTGATCAAGATTAAAACCCCAATTAAAAGTATAAGCTTATCAGGCAACATTTTCCTGAGCGATTAACTCTGCAGATTTAATTTAAACCTTCACCAGATTGAAGCGTCAAACTTTTGGACATTAGGGTGCAGTAGCTTAAATGGGGAAGTTTCAAACGCCATTTAAATGGTAATGGAGATTATAAGTAGGTACGCTTGCAATTCGAGGGAGTGTCGCTCGACAGCGATACGCCATTTATCCGATCATTATATGACTTATATTGGTTAGAAATAACAGATTTGTACAAGCAGTATTGTTCAGAAATTTATTGCAGCACGGTAGTTGAAAATTGTGGTCAAATATCTGTGGTCTGTTTGCTAATGCATTTTGGATTTTAGTGCATAACATCAAATATTAAGCAGAAAATTTTGATTATCTGCTTTTACGCAAGACACTGAATTGTAAAGGTCAATTGTTGGTTTAATTTCACTGAATGTCGAAATGTTAACTATTTTAAATTAAGCATAGAATGCCAGTTCTAGTACAATATTATTTAAAATATATTTTGTGCATATATCCCTAAACAGAGTGCAGTTATCAAAAAATTACAATATTAAGTCTACTGTAATATCATTTAGTGGCCAAAATGACATCGAGAATAGCCTACATTTCTTTTGTCTAACGTGAGTAATAAATAAAAATGACTATGGTCAGACAGACTCAAGGAAATGACAGAGGAACACCACAAATAGATCCCATCAAAATTTAATAGTATCACCAAACCCTTACGAGGGCGAAAGGATTAGGAAGATAATTTAACTTGATTATGACGTTAGTTATGCAAGAAGAGTTGGTTAAAAGTTTCTTTTCATTTAGTTTTCTTATAAAATATAATTCGTGCACCGAAATTTACGGATAGTTTTCGAGAAATCTTCACCCTTACAAGAAAAAGCACTTGTGCACAAATTTACTAATGCATTTTTATGAGTTAAACTGCATTGCATGAATCTTTCTGAAATCCCGTTATTTTATCTCAATTTTCCCGAACTATTTGCAGGAAAATCGTACAGGTCGATACCAATACAGGATCCTGCGCGGCAGCTTTGTTCTTGCATGTAGTCGGCAGATTAGGTTTGAATGTAGCGAACTGTGCGACTGTGTTTTGTTTTTGCAGCAGAAGGTTACAAACTTCGCAGCTGTGGACGTGTTGCAACAATGTGCAGTAATTAAAGGTGACCGGAAAAATTTACGTTCCTGCGACTTTTCCAAATACCTAGATATATTTTAGCTTTTGGAAAAATATACAAGTAGGTAAGTTTTTATTGTTAATTGTACAAATGATGATTTTAATGGTTAGCGTTAGGGTATATATTTTGGTGTAATTGAGTATTTTCCCCTAGGTATGCAAAGTACAATTATAATAGAAATACTTGGCAATCGCATATGAGGACCGATTTTCTTTAGGCTGTAGATTGTAATTTGGATTTGTAAAAATTTCTCGAAACCCCCTGTACAAACAAAGCAAAAAATCCTTACGAATCCTTAATGAAAGTAAATAAAGCAGTTTCTTTATTAAGCAAAGACCTTATTTGAACAAAGAACGCGGGTAAAACGATATCCGGTGTTTTTCTCCTTTTCCTCTTTCTTTGATTCTAATTGGGGTATTTATTAACTGCGAAATACTCATCTTTTTGTCGGCATGCTGCGTGATTTTTAGAACTAACCTAACCCGAAATAATTCAAGAAACTAAGGAGCTTAATGTGATTTTGCCGTTTCTTTAGATGGTTACAACGATATAATTTATGATATAAGTAGGAGTGATTAGATACTTTAACTTTACTAAGCATATTTTTTACGGATAGTTTTCATATTAAATAAGTTCTTGTTTGATTTTTCGGATATTTGTGTCCAATAGATAATTCCCTAATTTTGGATGAAGTTAATTACCAACAAAATGGTGTCATCTTTTGACATTTTTCCAATTTTCCGATATAAAACCATAAACAACACACATCAAATAGAAATACCGCAAACGCGATCAATTAACGATATTTAACATTTCGCTGAAACCACATTACTTTAAAGGACGCCTTCATTGGTCCGAACTCCCAACATAAATATTGGTTTTCTTGAACTACTTCTCGAAAGCATCGAACTGCTGTTATAAAATGAACTGAGTGTTTTCTTTAATTTAAATTGAACTGCTATTTCAACCGCCAACTGAACCTTAACTTTGCGAAGTTTTTAAGTTTATAAATCCAGTGTTAAACTATACCCAAAGAGTAATTAGGTTACTCGTTGCCAAAATATCAATATTCTGAGGTTCTAAAAAAAAAGACTACAACCGGCAAATAGACAGGTAACACGATATTAAGGTAGATCCAAAAATTTTCTGTTTTTAGTTTGAACATATTTATAGTGCTTAAGATAATATACTTTAACAGAACCTGTATATTCCTGTTTTATTTTTAATAGCTTCGCTATTTACTGCATAGAAGACTCTCCAACATTCTTTATTAACTACTATACTAAACCAAAAACATTTTGGAAGTATTTCGCTGGCATATGGTGCCATACTCCATCCCGCTTAAATTTCAGTGGAATAAAACATCCGAGAAGTAATTTTTTAATTAACTTCCTACAGAACGGCGAACAGAGAAATGCCTGCTCATCATATACGTCTTAATTTTGCTAAAGAGTTAATTCAGGTTAGAAATTCGAAGAGCGGATTGCAGAAAACGTGATGTTATGGTTGTTAAGAGTCAGTTTTACATACAAAACACTTTATTTTTACTAGATATGTCATATAAGTGTATACAACAGGTAAATTATTGCAAGAAATGGTTTGGAAAATGTCAAATGGATAGGTGTTTATTTTCTTCAACAATTCAATTCTCGGTCAACAACTATGTAAGTAAGCAGAAAATTGTTGATAACAAAACTAGAATACTTAAAACTATATATCATACTACTTTATATTTAACAATTATCGTGCCTTAAAAGATGTTCGAAATGACCCTCATTTGGTGTGGTCGCTGGTATAGCCATACGTTTATCTTTTATAAAACACCACAAGAAAAAATCCAATGGGATTAGATCGGATATTCTTGCAGGTCAGTTCACAGTACCACCATGAACAATCCTCACGCTACTATAAGGCGACTTTTTTTAAGACAAACTAGAAGACCACTTGACAGGGGAAAAGAAAACACATGGATCTAACTTTTTAATTCTATAGATGTAAATTAATTTCATGTAAATACTTAACAAGAGCCTTACATATTTTTCCATTTTGTAAAGATCATAGGGAAAGGATATTGAAGAGACGTTTAATTTTACGCACCTGTATTATAGATAGTTGTAAAGTATGCTGATATAAGCATTCAAAAAAGATATATTTTAGATCGACATGTAAATTGGCATAAGTCACATTAATCAGAGGGTAAAATGCGAATCTTATATTCATGTGATGGGTAGAAGGCTTGTCCCAATTTTAGGCGAATTGGCGTCTTGAAACAATAATTAAGTTTTTATGCCAGTAGCGAATACCTTGTTGGTGATGACCTGCAAGAAATTGAATGAAACGAAAGAAATGCGATTATGATAAATACGTTTTTTAATTTTTCCAACATTTTGTATGCGTTGCATGCTTTTCTTGGGAAAATATTTATTTGCCGCAAATCAAAAGCTTTTTGTCCAATTCTTAATTAAGTCTAACGAAAGCGCTGCCTACAAAACTTAATAAAACAATAAAGCCGCTGCTTTTATGAAACTCTATGAAATATTCCGCACAAAACCACGCGAAACGGCGAAAAAACACCGCCACTAAAATTTTCCATTAAGCAGAAGCATTTTCCTAAAAGAATGGCTTTTGTCCATTAAGAGGGCTTAAGGCATTTTCCTTTTTTCCCATTTTGTCGTCGAGCTTTTTGTATTACGCTTTTTGTCGTTATTTCGGAGGTTTTCTGGCGACAGCAAGTGGACTTTTTGTATCGCAGGAAAAAGAATCAGAAACCATTTCATTAAAATAAACTATAAAATAGTGAGATAAATTGGTTTTCGTGTATGCCTATACTACGTTCAAAGAAACTTTGAAAGTGGACATTTAACGTCTGGCAACTAGCAATTGATGGCGACTGAGTTTTGAGAGCGCTCAGCCATTACACGTTTAACTGCTACAGACTATATCAGAGGATCCAATAATCTACTTGCTAAGTTGTTTGGAGTATGAAACAAGTGTTTAAAATTTAAAAAAAAATGATTTTCACGCTTGTTAATGTCAAAAATTCTCATTGTGGCCCTTTACGTAAATCTCTCTTGCTACCTAGTGATAAATCTGCAAATTTGTAGCCAATTTTTCTCCTTATAAATTTCAAATCACGACATTATTTCTTTGGAATTTCCAGATCGACCGGCCATGAAGCGGACGTGGTGGCTGCCGGCGGCGTGGCTCTATATCGGCCATTGTCTCATCGGAATCCAGGCTATAAATCCATCAGAGAACGAAATAGGGCATCCAGAGACCAAGAGCCACCCGAATCCGAAGTTGCCAGCCAGCGAAATGCCGTGTAAGTTATTTATTGGATATTAGGGGTGGTACGCCTGATGCGCTGACAAGGCACACAGGAAAATTAGTCTCCAACTTTAAAAGTATTAAACGAATTTAAAAACCCAAGGCAGATTTAAACAGGGGTCTGCACTTTTCACAATTTTTATTTCTTGAGGGAATCAGTAACTATAGACAGTTTGGATAGCAATACTTCATAGGGACATTTTTGAAGATTTATGAATTAATTTATTATATTTTACAATTATCATTTTTTTCGGCTCAGACTGTGAAAGGGAAGGAAAATATGTGCTATGAAGTCACCCCTTTGACAGCCCTATGAGCCATGAAATACTGCAACTCTTTTGAACATTTCGAAGCCATTACTCTTGGCATTAAAGGGGGTTATTGGAGAATTTTGTCATAAACTTTATTTATCGCTATAAATATGTTGTTAAAAACAGACCTTTATCAAACCAGAGGCCTGTTCTACTATATACAGGGTGGCGCACCGAAAACTTTCCACCCAGGTTTATTTTCTTGTTAATAAATAAATCAAAATTCGCTCGATCCCGGGAACCTTAGTTCTCAGGGGGAAATATTCTTTTGCTATCTTCACCCCCCCCCCCTGCTTGAACCCCTACGACGGGGTGGCTTTCAGCCTTAAAATCTTAAATGAAAAGGAAGGTCGAGCTATAGCTTATTTTAAAAGGAATTAAATTGTCTTTCCAACGGAACCTTGCTCGTTGAATTTGGCTGAGTACCTTTCGAGAAATTAAATGGTAAAGAAATTTGTGCTTAAATGTAAACAAATAAATGGTAAAAAATACGCAAAAAGGGATACTATCTTAACAAAAGGGATTTGGAATTTCACTTGTTTAGTCGAAAAAACTCAGTTTGTTTTTGGCATCGATCAAATTCATAGTAAGAATAAAATTTCATTTTGCTTTACATTTCAGTGTGTTTATTAACGGATTAAAATGACGTATACTGTTCAAGAAAGGGTTGAAATTATTTCACTTTTCTTTAGAAGTAACGATTATGCTCGAGCTGCCGCCCTGTCTTATAATGAATTCCATCTGAATGCACACTTGTCTCTTACGTACTACAATTAGTCGCAAAATTTCGTGAAACAAGATCAGTGCTAAACAAAAAAAGGACTGTTGAAAATCCTGTAAGAAATGAAGCTGTAGAAGTTGCAGTTTTGGGTCATATTGCCATCGATCCCATACTTAGCACGAGGAAAGTGTCAGATGTATCGGGTGTTTCGCGTAGAATGATTCAGCGTACTTTAAAAACGTATAAGTTCCATCCCTATAAAATAAAACTGGTTCATGAACTTATGAAGACGATGACGATCGCCGTTTGCAATTTTGCGAGTTTCTGAAATGATCATTCGCAATCCACAATTTATTTTTAACATTTGTTTCTCCGATGAATGCACTTTTTTCTTCACGGTACTATCAATCGACAGAATTGCAGGTATTGGTCGGATTCCAACCCTAGAATTTTTAGAGAAGTGCATACTCAACATCCCGAAAAATTAAATGTGTGGGCTGGAATTTTTGGGGACCGTATTATTGGGCCGTATTTTATACCTGGAAATTTAACAGGTGAAATGTACCTGAACCTGTTGGAAACCACTATTAACTCTGCTTTAACGAATGCCATGGAAAAAAATGACAGTTATCGGCCAGAAAATATTTACTTTCAGCAAGACGGAGAACCCCCGCATTATCCGTTCCCTGTTAGACAGTTTCTGGATGAAAATTGCCCAGGAAAATGGATTGAAAGAAGAGGTCCTATTGAATGGCCTGCCAGATTTCCTGATTTGACGCCACTGGACTTTTTTTATGGGGACATTTAAAGTCTAAAATTTATGCAACCCAACCCAATTCTTTGGAAGACTTGCGACAACGAATAGTGTACGAGTGGCGACAAATAACTCCCGCAATGCATGCTTTATATTGTTCGCGAACATTTTGAACAGTGCCTTTACAATTGCATGAAGGTTGGAGGTGGACATTTTCAAAATTTACTTGATTGATACAAGCGGTAATAAATTTTATTACTTTTAAATTTTCTTTTTAGTCTTATTTCTCAGGAACTGTTCACTCGACTTAAACGAGCAAGGTCGCGTTGGGAAGGCAATTGAATTCCCCTTAAAAATGAGGTAGCACTCGACCCTCCTTTCCATTTAAGATTTTAAGGGTGTAAGCCACCACGTCGTAGGGATTCAAGCAAGGGGGGTGAAAATAGCAAAAAAACATGTCCCCCTGAGGTTCCCGTGTTCGAGCGAATTTGGATTATTTATTAACAAGAAAATAAACCTGGGTGGAAAGTTTTCGGTGCGCCACCCTGTATTCTAAATGATTTGACCTGGATACCATCGAAGGAGATTCTTTGACCCTTTATTACCGTTTATTTTCAGTGGAAGTCGATATTTTCAAACTAATAAACGTATCGTCTAAGGACCAAGGGGTCTCCTCAGTTGAAGGCCCTATCAGCAAGTTTCCTGCATACAAATTCCGGCTACCCTACGGAAATATTCCTCTAGCTAACTCCACGGTGGTCACTGAAGCCATGAACAACAGTCGCGGGTTCACTGTAGTGTTTTTATACAGGTAAATTAATTACAAAAGGAATTAATAATTATTGTTTAATTCTTTCTTCATCCTCAGGCAACAAAAAAACAATTTGGGCACCCTTATTTCGGTAAATTCCCCTGGTCGGCTGACGCCTTGGTTTCAATTGACTTCAAATTCGAAAACCGGCATGTTATCGCTCAAATATCGACTGAGAAACTCCAACAAATTAAATCAGGTTGATTGGGAATTACCCAAGCATCATAGGAAATCGCCCTTGGCTGGTGAGCGCTAAATTAATTATTATTATCGTCTTGATTTATACTTAGTTTTTGTGTGGTGTGTAAGCTTGGTTTTATTGATGACGAAATGAGAAATGATTTTGGAGAAGAGAAAATCTTCTGTTAAGATCAAGTCATAGCCAATATAGAAAATTTTATGCCAGAGAAACAAATTAAGAACTAAAATTTTGACACCCTGTATCTCAAAAGCCAAACAATTTGGAGGAAATTTAGTTATAATATCTTATTTAAAAATTAGACCGAACGCTTTATTTGCAGCCTGGACCTGGCTTTCGCTGTCCATGGATTTCCAGGAAGACCTAATCCGACTTGATTTAGACTGTAGTCTCGGCTCGTTCGAAACAATTCCTTCGAGAAAAGGGACTCATTTCCGAGTTGGAATCCCTAGAGACGCGTTAGTCTATTTCAGACAGGAACCGGGAAGGAAGAAGAAGTTTCTAGTAAGTAATCCAGGATTAGGTTAGAGGGGAAATTAGAAGAATTGTATTAAGGTCTATAATGTTTAACGGGCTCCCAAGATTTTCTGTGCCTGTATTATACTACTAAAAAGAAAGCCCTTATAAACTATTACAAACAACTTTCTAATATTTGCTTTTAGGGATCTATGCAAGTAGCCAAAATTCTGCCATACGTTACTCAGGAGAGATTGTGGAATTGTCTGGAAATTTCCTCGAATCTGGCACCGGAGTTCCAGAAACCTCTTTTGTAATACTTGGATAACGTTAACGATAGATCTAAGTTCCCATAGACAAAAGTATTCATAATACTTAAAAGTAAGATAAAAGTAACGATAGACTGTGACAAAACGTTGATGCTTGTTGATTTGATATTATCCATTTATACAAGGTGATTTACCGTGGATTTCAACGTTTGGTAGCAAACCGGTCAACTGGACTATCCCAAAACTTGATCTTTTGCATAAGCTGGGCTTTATGCAAATACTCTACAAAAGGTTTTGGAGGGCCTAGTTGATTAATTCGCCATAAACGTCTAATCATCTTCCGTGGATCATCCTGTATAATAATTGCAAGTTACGCGGCCAAAATAAATACCCAAGCATTCAATTTTTCTATTAGAAATGGTTTCTATGGGGTAGAATATTCTTTGGTATTGAATCCAGCGGTTTCATAATTACAACCTCGAAGAAGAATATTAATTGGATAATATTAGGTAACAATTTATTTGGAAATGTGATATTAAAAGTCGCCAACGAAAAGGCAGTAAATATTAAACAATAATATTGTCTTTATATAATGATTTATAAAATTTTTATTTAGGAAAAATTAAACACACATACAATAAGGAACAGAGCGTCGTCCGTTTTTTATTTCCCCTTTATAACAATTGCATTATTTTTTACAAATACATATTTCATTGAACGCCTTTGTATAAAAATTCACATTAAAAATACATTACTTATTTTACCTGGTCCAATATAAATATTACCCCTACAATTAAACTGGTCAAATTGTTGAGCTTCATTTAAATAAATTAATACCCTTTGTGACATATTGCACCACACTGTGGCTATAAGCCCAAATATTTGGAAATCAGTTCTAGGCAATAAATATTAATAAACTTTAACCTAACATTCCCATTTTTGTTGGCACTATTGTCTTGTTTTCTCTTGCTCTTGCATTGATCTCGCACGACAAGAACGAGGAGGCAAAACTAAATTCCAATAACGAACTTTGAAAGACCAAGAAATCTTGCTACGAAGTATTTTATTAATTTTTATTAGTCCATTAAACATATTACATGATTTTATTTTGTGGATTAAGACAAAATGATGTAATTTCGTTACTGGGGCTAAAAAGCAATACAATACTACAAGGTAGCCTTATTGCAAAAATGCAGTTTTTCTTTTCTCACTACACAATTCAATGTATGAAATAAAAATGCCAATGTTCTTGGCGCTACTTTGAATGTGGTGCGTAAGACTGACAATATTCTAGCAAAATTTAAGGAAAAAATAAATATTAAAGCAAGAAATATGCCAGACTCTTGCAAGACAAGACAGGACTCTTTTAAATCTTGCAAGATTTCTTTTCTCAGCCATAACATGTTCTAATTGACACAAATTTGACGTACGAAAGTTGGCATCCATCGAAACACTAATAAATGCATGGTTATCATTGTCTTTGTATGTAGTCACTTCAACAAGGTAACTTTATACTACATTTTAAGTTTGCTGTCGGTATTCAGTTCAGACCTTATTCTTATTAAGGTATTTTCTTCCGTTTATGATGCTGTTGAAGAAATTTTAACAGTTCCATGTGACTTTGTAGGGGTAGGTGACGTACTGCTATATTTGTTTATGGAAGGGGTTACCACGCTGGTTACCTAAAAACAATAATATTTCAATAATATACTGCTTGATCAGCATTAGACAGGGTGCCTCAAAATGAAGGTGCCATACATATTTCATTAATTTTGATTGTACTTATTATGTCTCAAAATATTATTATTATAAAAATTGATATTTGCTTCATATGATTTAAAATTTAAAATAAAAATAAATCAATATGCACATAGAAATATTTTCAGGCCGACCCTGCACCCATTTATTGCGGTTTGAAGATGTTGGGACTTACACAATAGGGTTTAGTTGATTTATTACAGTAAAGGTCAACAATATAATGTAAACTTTACTATACCCTTTTTTTTTTTCGAGAGAGAAATGGATTTGTAAATTACGCTGACTAACAAATATGAATGTAAATGTGACAAGGGTAAAAATAGTTAAGACTCTACTGTTAAATATATACAGGGTGGCCACTTGAAAACGAAACAAAGCCAATTTTGGGCACCCCAGGGTATTAAAAAGAAAACGCTCAGACCCGCCGATTTTTTATTTTAAAGGGAAACATCTTTTGGCATTTTCGCCCCCTGAAAGTCAAACCCCTAGCGGGGGGCGACAGTGATAGTTTGTTTTCAAGGTATTTTTATGTAGAGTATAACCCCAGAGTTTAACATCGCTACTATCTACCTAGCCTGTACAGTGACTCACCAAAAGTACAAAAACAGGTTGTTTTTACCTTTTTTATTACAAAAAATTACAACGATAAACAGCATTTGCTGGTGTAAAACTTTGCTTTTTTGACAATTCTAGTTTTATTTCTGTGGCCCTCAATTATTATTGTTGCAGATCATATCCTTCGGTCGCGGTAACGTAGTAAGGTTTAGTTAATTTCGTTACAGAATCGGCATAAAAGTGATAATGGTTTAATCAATGGCTAAAAGGGTGCAAATCATTTTCTTATTTTTTGCGAACAATGAATGTGCTAATAGAACTATCTAACTGTTTAACCATCAAGTCCATCGAAAGTACATTTTGGAATTTGTGCAAATATTTCGGGAGACGGGGTCAGTAGCTAACAAAAAACGTGAATTATCGAACCAGATTTCAGGTAAGTGATAAAAACGAACTACTAAAAATGATATAATCAGTGGGCCAAAGAGTTATTTATATGTTGAGAGTAAGTTATTTAACATTATTCCCCAAGCTCTTTGGGTTTTGAGATATGCCCAATTGCCCATGGAATTTGGGATATGCTCACAGTAATTGATTCCCTCATAGAATAGAATTGAATGGGATATTATTATGCTAGGTAGATGAAAATATATTATTTATTTGGATATTTTAATACAAATACTTCATTGAATCTTGAAGGTGTAATGTATAAATTGTGGCTAATTCATCCTTTTCTTCTGACTTAATTGTAGTAAAGCGTAACAACGTTAGTTGACAAGACATATTCAGATTGCAATCAAACGTCAAATTTAGCAAATCTGTATTGTGTACTCTCTTTCGCCTAATTTTTTGCTATGTACGTTCACGCAGCTTAATAATATATTTATAAATATAATCGAACCATTGTTAATTTTTTTTTATGTCAAGCAGTGAAGTCTCAATTTGTTGTCAGTTCATCGCGTGATAGATTTCAGTTAGTTTGGGAGTGTTTAAAAATAAAAAAGGCTCATGTGTATGAAAAAATATCTTCTTTATTTTTGAATTATTTAAAAAAGTTGTTTCTTTTAAGTAGTTGTATACAGAGTTGAAAAAAGAGTATCACCTTAGAAATCACCCTGTATTTTTGACCTGATTTAAATAGAAAAACGAATACTTGACTCTAGTAGACCATCCATTTTTCTCGAAAACGAGGTACCCCATTTGGGGGCTAGTAACGCCCTTAAAAGGCATTTTTCAGTATATGTTTAGTATAGAAAAAAATATGATTAATTTTACACCCTCTAAGTATGGCATCCTATTTTCCGTAAAATCGTTCAAAAATAATTGATTAGTATTGGTGACCCTGTTAAACTATGTCTGTAAGGTCAGAAATTTAGTTATTTCACGGTAGTTGGGATTCCTAATATGATGCAATAAGCGCATCCTTTTCCGCCTATTATTCAAACTTAAACTAATTTTTAATATTAAAATTCAGCAATATTTTTGAAGACCATGCGTATGTAACCTTCAATTACAACGTGAAAACTTTTAACACACCTAAAAAATAATTGTTTAAAATCACTTTTCCTACAATTAAATGTGCTGGATGGGCATTATTTTCTCACGGTATTAAAACCCTGTTATTCGAAAACCAAAGAAGCGTTTTCTCTTTCCTCTGAACTTCGCATGTTTCTATGGGTATTAATTAAAATCCTAAATTACCTAGCGTGTCATTAACACCACGAATTTACCACCTACGATATATTTATCTAAAAACGTGAATGCTAGCAAACGAAAATCAGAATTTTGATTCAAATCAGTATACAGAACAGTGAACTAACAGGGGTCATATAGGATTTCTTATGCCAACCTTTTAACTCTATGCTAAAGTTCGTTCTACCGAGGCTATATAACTGAAACATGGAATAGGTCTAAAGTTTAGGAAAAGTTTGCGCCAAAGAAATTTAATAAAGAAAATTGTATCTTTTATGCAACAAACCTCATAATCTATAGCTCTCCACTACATAGCAGGTAGAGGTGACGACTTGTACGGCTACTGTATACAGAGGAGGACACGTTTACTATCTATAAATTGGAATCAATCCTAAACAATACAAAATGTGGTTTAAAATTAAAGTGAAAAACCAAGAATGTCATGGCTGAAAAAGCATACTAAATTCACTGAAACAGTTCTGCTAGAATCAATTTTATAACATAAATAATTTTACTTTATGGTTTTCTGTGCCACATGTACGCATGAATATAAACATTTTTATACAAGATATCACAAAATGATCTGTCAAACCTTAGACAGGATTTGTTTTGCGTAATTTAGTACCTCCAAAATTTGTTTACCTTGGAGTGGCCTCCAATTGTCTCCACCATTGAATTCGGAGGTGGAGTGTAAGCAGACAAGTTCGCCATTCGGCCAAACAGTGGATGTCTTGAAGTGGGTTTGCGAGTTGTAGTTGTAGCTAAATTATTGACTGAAAAAATATGAAACTTAAAAACTATATTTTCTTCAACAGATCAATTTCATTTTAACGAACTTCATCCAACTCTGTCGTAACATATTTTCATGCAAAAGTAATTAAACCTTAAGCTAAACCACCCCCGTTCTATCATACAAATATTTTATGTGAGACACCAAATGCACCTTTTATAACTTCCAAAACCCTACTCAAAAAAACAATAAATGAAACTCAGCTAAAATTTTTGACGTGAATCATGCACTACAAAAGTAAAGGTACTTACTTAAATGTGGCCATTCACTGTAAACCACCTTAACAGGCTTCAGCTCTTTTCCATGTCCTTTTTCCTGCGGCGCCTCCACCCTAACACTTATCCTGGTCATTGTAGCTGCGTTATTGACTTTTCCATTCTGAATTTTCGGCGCCATGCTATAAGCCGTAGCTGGAGTGCTGGTCAAATATTGAGTGTAACTTTGAGGCGTGACAACGTACACTTTTTCATGAGTGGAGTTGGAAAATGTGACTTTGTCGTGCTCCCAAGAGGGTCTCGGTGTTTTTACAATATACGTGATGCTTGAAGGTGTGGTACTCTTACTCACTGGTTCGGTAGTTGGGCTTGCTACAGTGACTTCGTCAGGAGATATAAAATTATCAACTATCTCCTTACTAATAAATTCTTTATTATTGCTGCTGGAAGCCACATTATCATTGTGGATACCCGGATCACTCCTAGGATAGTTCAAAATATCATCGTAATTCGACGTAGTGGTGAAATATTCTTGAGGAATATTTTTAATGTGTAACAACTTAGTGGTCAACTTATCGCCAAAGCTTAACCTGTTGGCATACGACTGATGAGTCCAATTATCTATGTTCTTCTGTAAAGACAAAACATTATATGGTAGATTGCTTGTTCCTCTATGTTGCTGCTTAGCTAAAAATTCCTTGATGTTGTACACCTCCGTGGTAGGAGGCGGACCAAACCCTTGAGCCTGACTCTTATTCGACTCCGCAGTTCTTATATCATTCACAAGCTTGGTCCATAGATTTGTAGACTCTGTAGATAAAGGAGGAGGAACGAAAACCGGAGTCAACGTAGTGTACTCCCTGTTATAAAAAGTTCTTGTCTTCTGAGTAGGGTGGTTCCATTCTACGTGATTTTTCTCTGGCGCTTTCAAATATGGTACGATAATTTGAAGCTTCTTAGGCGTTTTTGCAGTCACGACGAAACTCTCATTAACAGTAGACAACCATGTATTTATTGATGGTTGTGGCGGCATCATAGCTGTAGAAATTCTGCTTGGATTCGTAGGAGACCAAGAGCTGTAGTCTATAGATGGCTGGATTACATCAAGATGAGTCTTAACCCTCTGAGGGTCAATCACACTCTTTTGTATGCCAACAATCTGAGAATGAGGGTCCTTTATTAAGTTGTGCTCTAGAATTAACTTCTGGATCAGATTGGTGGTTATGTCAGCCTCTTTAAGCTTGTTCTCGTGACTTCGATAGGCTTCAGAACTAAGAAACTTATCGTTGTGTCTTTTTATCGCTGTTGAATTTTCACTGAATGAGTACGTTGTATTAATATTGCTGGCACTAGTATAAGTATCATCTACAACAATAGGATTTTCGCTTAATCTGTGGAGCTCATCATTATCGATTTCATTATAAGAGTTCTTTGATTGATCAAGGCTGTGCTGCAGGACTTTCCCATAATCATTCGACTGAGATTCTTGGTCTTTAACGCTCAGATCCAAGATAGGAGACTGGATCACATCAATAGGATGCTCTATGGAAGCCGTATAGTCAGCGATTCTTACACTGGGCACCACCTGGACGTCAGTTAGACCCTTCTGATATAAACTGGCTTTTATCTCGTGGTTATGTTGGGATTCGAAATTGCCCAAATAATTTCTGACATAGTCAAAACTCTCGCCACTGCCCAGCGTAATGGGCTCCACATATTGTTGCTGATCGTGTGGGGCTTTGTAACTGTCAAAATTACCTAAGGGTTCCCCGTAGCTATCACTAGGTACCGGCGGAGGTGGATTGTTATTTTCCAAAGGCAGACTTTGAATGTCGGGCAATGGAGGTTGGAAATCCTGAGAGACCAATCTTAAATGTGTAGTGGACAGGCTATGTCTCGGTGGGGGGCGGTAGCTATTTGCTGGTACTGTTGGAACTCCATAATTAGATATGTGCCCATGGTTATTAGAGAGCGCTGGTACACCATAACTTACAGCGGGAGGCGGTGAAATATCGACCGATGGAGAGCCATAGTTAAAAGACGGTCCTTTAGAATTAAAAGCTGGCCTGTAGATCGACGAAGGAGAATTCTGTTGGAGAGGGACCGGACCCAAGTCAAATAATTGATTATTTTGTCTAGGCGGGCCATAATGAGGTTTTGGTGGGCCATATTGAGGCTTAGGAGGACCATATGTCGCTGCAGGTATACCATATAAGCTGCCAGGCAAATTCTGCGATTGGTATGGGGGCGGCAACATGAAATCAACAACTTCTCCAGTTCTAGGGTAATCAAAAGTTGCTTGAGGTGCTCCGTACTGATCAATGGGAGGATGATATAAGTTGTATTGTTTATTAACGTGCTCCTTCTCCCTAAAATAAGGCTGCTCGCTGGTATGGTGATGATGTTCCTCTAGACTATTCGAGTGACTAGGTTGAGGGAAGTTCAAACTTCTACCTACAATGGGGGTCCAAGGTTCACTGTTACATTCGTAACAGTTCCTGGCATTTTGTCTAAATCTTGGGGAAGAAGCAAGATATCTGGCACTAACATGTTCTGATGCAGAAGCTGACAAGTCGTCTTGGGTATTTTGGTCCTCGGAAGGCTGCAATTCAAAGGGATTTTTGATCCAGTTCGATATTTTAACAATCAAGTCATCGCTGTCTGAGTAGGGTTCAGATTTCTGGGGGACGATCTTGTCTGGTGCTTTTGATTCGTTTATTTTGTTGTCGGCCATTCTCGGTGCATCTTCGACTGCGACAAGAAGAAAGTTGGTGTGTAGGAGTAAAAGAAAAAAGATCTGTAAAAAAAAGTTTTTTTATGACATTTATATTTAAATTTTGCCATTTATTTTTTAAGGAAACTAATAAAATAAATTATTTATAGTATATTATGGATAATGCGAATTACAACATGCCAGCTGACATTGCAATTTGCATACGCGTTATTAATCTTGGTAAAAACATTCTTGATCTTGACCTACAAATTGGTCGGGGCTTGCAGATGGATGTTCATATTGTTCCTTAACAAAAAAAAATATTCAAGAAGAAGAAGAAAGTCAAGTTTTATTATTTTCATTTTAATACGCGCGTTTTGTTTTTACTCACGATTCCGCCTGTGGTAAAAACATATATTTATTAGGTATATCGGTCTCTCTTCATTGGCTACATCCGCCTCTTTTCGACTTGTGTGACAGAGCACGGCGAGCGATGAGGCTGATTAGAGGAAGATCGTGGGAAATTGAAATATTTAAAACAATTGGCGGTTAAATGATATTTTTGAAGAAAGTGAAACTGGTGGGAATTAAGAGTCCTAATGATAATGCTATTAAATAAAAGCATCTCACACACATCTAACCTTTGAAGAGCCCATATATCAAATTCAATGATTTTTATATAGAAATTTCTACAGAAAAGTTATATACAATGCTTGCAAAAAAAAAACCTATTTATTATGTCGCACCGTCAGCCCTGGACCGCCATTTTTAATATCCTTTACAATTATTAATGAAAATTAAGTTTAATAATGCAATAATCAAGATTGAACTTATAAAACAAATTAAAAACGATTATTATAGTTCTAACTAATAATTTTACGCCTGATGATGATGGTGATCCTAATTAATCCGATGAAATGTTATTAGGTTAGAGCTAAAATATGATATAATCCTGTTAAATATATACAAAGTGAACAAGTAAAATCTTTAAGCTTACAAATATCTTGAAATGCCAAACAACTAGGATGTTGTTTTACAAATCGGTTGCAATGTTGATGTGAGTTGAGCAAGAAAAAGAGTTGACATAAGTTGTTCTAAAGATAATAAATAAAACTGTGAAGAACAAAATAGTGGTACAGGTGTTAAGAAATATACTTTGTCCACCTTGTATATTAGGACTAATTGTACGATGTTTGTCAATGGGCGTAAATTTTAAATTGTAATGCACACGTAGTAATTGTTTTAACAATATACCTACAGATATTACGGTATATTTATGGCCGAATGTTTTTGCAGATAAGAAAAAAGTATAACTATATGGATATGAATTATGTATGTCGGTAACTTGAAATTATGGCATGGCCCACAAATAGCTAAGTAAAACGCCGAAATGCGTGAAAAGTTTTAGAGAGGACGTACATTGTACATATTATATTGACAAAAGAATAATTTTAGTTTTGTTATTAAACAGATATAGGTACATAGGTCAAAAAATGTATCTGTTATTAAAGATAGTTAGGATTTAATAATTCCCCTGGAACATAGATAATTTTATTTCTGACCGAATTTTATAACAATTTGTTTATTTTCAAAACGGAATAAATGTTTAAATTTTTAAATTTATTCTTTTCGATATACGTGTCTGCATTGACAATCATAAATGAGCTTTGGTTGTTGCTATGTTATTTGTTTAAAAACTGAGATTTGTTGTCAATTGCTTGATTTTATATTAAAAAAAGTGTCTTTTACCCCAATTCGACGATCGTTTTTCCGTATTTCGCACTATCTCCATGGAGGATATATTGAAAAAGGTTGAAAAAGCAAGACAATCATTACTTCCTTCTAAAAGTGAGGCTTTGTGTTAAAAAGAATATAAAATATATCTGAAGTAGCTGGCACGGAGAAATGTTAAGCCAGGAGATTCCAACGAAACTGTATTCCTTTAGGTATTTTTATTGTTTTCTGTAAATTTGAAAGTAAGTGTGTTTATTCGTTTCCAAATTCTTTATGACTAAATAGTTAATGCTAAAATCAATAATGACTATACAGGAGAAACGAGATACAACCCAGTTCAACGAATGAGAGGTATTTTTGCAGCGAAAGAGCAACGGTTATAAACCGATAGAGTCGTTAGATTTTTAAAGGAAGCCCCCAATGAAATTCATTTATTGCAGAAGGTAACTTTTTCTTATTGTTTTTCTCTTTGTATGTATTTATTTTCCTTTATTTTTGTTACGGGTTGTTTTAATTATGGGTTGTTTTGGAGGAAGCAGAAGTCAAGTACTTCTAAATATGAAGATAGCGGATATAGAGGACCGGGATTCCGTTATGGTAGTGAACACACCGGAAACTATAACGGGTGCACCGAAAAAATTTACAATTGTGGATGAAAAAGAGTTTCTGCTTTGCCTTTATTAAGACGTTATATATGTCCTTGCGTTCTGCAGGTATTAAACGATTTTTTTTTAAGTTTTCGACAAAGTAGATGTACATGTCAGCCAATTGGAAAAAAGCATGTTTGGAAAAATCCCCAGCAAAATCGAAATGTATTTAGGATTGCCAGACCCGTCTTCCTATACGGGACATTGTCTTCGTCGCACTTCTGCTACTGCCGTAGCCGATGCGGGACGAACTATGACTAACTTAAAGAGGCACAGAGGTTGGAGAAGTTCTACGGTTGCGGAGGGATATTTGGAGGAAAGCACTGAATTAAAGAATAAAACGACGCGGATGTTATCTATCTTACCATCAGAAGAGGCAGGCACCTTAAATGTACTGAATGAAAGCAGCAGCCACACAAAAGAAAAAATTGTTTCTAGTAAAAAAGAGTAGTTAGGTAGATAGGTACGTTTTGATTTTTATTTCATTAATGATTTTTTATAACTTATTGTATTTAATTGTTACTTGTAAAAGAAAGAGGGAATTAAGGGAAATTCTTAATTCCCTCTACTTTTCAACAATATCCCAAGGGAGTTATGACCCTCTTTATTGCGTAATAATTGACAAAATATTCTTAGAATAGTCCAAGGAATAACCTCTTCAATTTTTGCAGTATGTTTAATAAACACCCTGTATAAAAAGTGTATATTTCCAAACTGAATAATAACCCCATAATGTACCTATTTATCCGGTTAGGTCCTTAATTGTGCACTTATGACATTCAAAACATGTTATTTACTTGTTTTGACCTAAAACGACTTTTGCTTTCTACCAAGAATTCAAGGCACAAATAGAGAATCACCGGAAATCGGCCATTAAAGCAGCTTCTAGTCTATGGAATCCTGCATTTCCTTTAACTAATAAACAGTAGTTACGTTATTTCATGTGATGACATGCGATATATTTTAGAGATATCGGATACTTGTATATAGCAAGCAAATAAACCGGTGGAACTTTGAAACGCATCAGGAAAAGTTTTAGTCTATATTTGAAATTAAATATCTCAGGAAACATTAAAGATATTTAAACGCGGTTTGAAGCAGATTAGGGCTTATTACTTGGTCTTAGGGTAGATTAATTATTTTTGGTTTGTATAAATTTTAATTTTACAATACAGGGTGACAAATCAAACAGTGCAAATTTAACAATATTTACCGAAGATACCATTTCTTCCAAAATTACTTTTCCCTTTTTTCTGAATTTTAGAATAATCGCTGGTTCAATTGTAAGAAAACAACTTTCGGGGTTTTTGAATTCAAATATCTTTAATATTCTCTGACATATTTAATTGCAAATATAGACTAAAAATTTTCCTTATGCGTTTCAAAGTTGCAGCAGTTTAGTTGTTGGGGTTAATTCGATTTGGGCTTATACACTCACAGTCAAAAAGTTGGCGATGTTGACACCTTAAACAAGAATTTTAGATTTTCAAAACTGTTACTTATATAAAAAAGGAAATCTCTAGAGGTTATGATCCCGCAGAATTATAACCAACTTTCAATGAATAATTATCTACCGTTTTTTAATTTTACTGCAAGTGAAATCTAATTGAAACCCAGTCCTACATATCAATGGGCAAAATATACGTGTTAACGTTTGGAAATTTTAATTATACATGGTCACATCTTTCATGAGTTCAGCGTTTAGTATGCAAAGACGGCCACTTTTAAGTTAAAAGGTCGTCATCGCGAATTGTTTATCTAACTTTGACTGAACGCTTTCAAAACCTGACATATTTTATAAGTGTAACTAATTTTCACCTGCTGATGGCATTAACTTAATCAATAATTTGATCAGCAAAAACTGGCTAGTTTATTAAAAAGGAGAATAATCTTGCATAAGACATCCACAAAGTGTATGAGACCCCTACTCACTAAAAAAAACCGACCCCCTTCTGACAGTTGCTTCTCATACCGGAAGCGCTGTCGCCAAACTTCATTACCAGGGCCTCTGTCTTCTCTCTGTAGGGTATTCTACGCTCAACCTGTGTGGTGTTAAATATGGTTCTTACTACTTTATAAACATGGTTCCACGACTCTTTTGATTCGGCTTAAGCTTCGGTGTTTTGCATCAGCTTCTTGTTGGCAGTCATGAAAAAGGGTCCAATATTCGGATGGGCAAGGTAAAATAAATTCACATTCATAAAACAAATTCTTCTAATCGGAAAAAAGTAAATAAGATATTTTTTCTGTCTTGAGAAGATCAAATGATCACTTTTTCAATGAATCTGTCTTTATTCTTATTCGCACGTTCTCTGTGAACGCTAAGCATACACGACTAGAGAATTCCTCTTGAACATAGTTGATCTTTACCAGGTTTTTACCTTACGACTTACTTTTAAACTTTTAATTGTTGTTGTGCTTGGAGGTAAGGCTAAAAAACGTGTTCTTGATGCTTGGAAACAACTGGCAATGTTTATCTATTAATTCAACAACGTCGAGCTCCTTGACGTTATTTTCGACTTTTGAAACGCAATTTCTTTCCAAGTTTCGGCTATAAAGTCCAAATTTTCGATTTCGACAGTTGTGAGATGGTATGAGTTTTTATTTTTGGCAAACTAATTGTTTTCGCCTTCGTGATTAATTGCGGGTAAAAAATGGCAGAGTAAGTACGCTCTTGGGAAAATTGGATTTCAATCAAATAGGCTCCAGTTTGGCACTATAATGTGAAATAATGTGCAAGCACGCAATAAATTTAGGAGTGGAAATTGCGCATATCAACTGGTTGACTTTCAAACATATATCTCCAATTTCCATCAGATATGATAAATGTTCTATGGCGTTGGGTGTTAAAAAATTTAGTATTTTCAGTTTTACGATTCTAAATTGAAAATATGAAAATTGTAATTTTTCCAGGGGCCGAATAAATTAGATCGTCTTCAATTTAATAGTTATTTATGTATCTAGGGAATTGTAATGGTCTTAATTACCGAGGGCAAAGTTTACGTCCCGAGGGCCTTTGGCCCGAGGGACAGCAATTGCCCGAGGTAATTGAGACCCTTATAATTCCAGTGATACATAGATAATTTTATTTCTGACCGGTTTTAGTAACATTTTGTTCATTTTTAAAGTGGAATAAATGTTTCAATAGATGACAATCAAATTGACATTAGATGTCAATCGTTTGATTTTATGTCAAATTTTTCTTAATATCCCAAGGGAGTTATGACCCTTATAATTCCCGCGTAACTAAGACGTTATAAGCTAATAATATACCGGTCAGAAATAAATGTATTTAAGCATCGTTTAAATAAAAATATTTGCAGCAAGTGCATTGTTATACTTCATTTAGCAGTTTATGTTGAGTGTATATTTTAAATGTGTTTACTTTTAATTTTGTATTGATCTTTTCTTCAATTACTGTCGTGTACATTTGAAAGGAATAAATGTTTTGATTTTGATTCATAAGTAGATATTTTCCGAAGCAGCCATGGCATGACAGAGCTTGTGTCCCCCTAGGTCGTTTTATCAATCTTTGGAGGTCAGGTATCAGTTGGTAAGTCCAACGTCTATACCACATCTCCATACATTCCGTTATCTCACTTTTCTGGCCGTTTATGCTTTATGTTTATGGCCCTAGGTATTCCTCTCTTCGTTCTTTGATTAGCAAATCAATTGGAGGGGCCTCTGCAATGACTTCAACTTGTTCTGTCAATACTAACTCTATATATTTTAATAGAGTTATGGTGTACAAATTGCTGACTGCCAATTGACGGCGGAAACGCGGTTGAAGGGCAATATATAGTTGGTTATATTCTTAGGTAATGATGTCCTTTCTGAAGAGTAGTTACGATTTTGTAATATAGATTTTTTAAGTTAATTTATAGAGTGTGGTAAGTCATAAAACGGTTTTTTAAATTCAATGCGAAAACTGTTGAAAAAGTTAAAATCTTTCAGTCAAGGATTCAGAATAATTGTCTACTTTTCTTACTGAAAACATTACAGTTTCCAAATGTAACCGATGATCTAGTAACCAAATAACAGTAAACCATGACCTCGTATTTAAAACAAATAAAAATTAAATTCAACTTACCCTATATCTAATCATATTGTACACGGTTCTCTATCTCTTTGGCATTGTTAATCAACTATATGAGAACGCATCCGTCTCCCGGTGTGATATCGAGCTGTAAGAAAAATGCCTTTTTTTTAATTAAGTAACCATTCAGTATTGTTTATTTTTATTCTAAATATGGGAAAATGCTACCGACCGGTAACATCATAAACACGACATGAGATTTTTTAATTACTCGGCGAAGATTGTGCCAAGATCGGGTACTTTTACCGTAAAATAATCGGTTTTGGAAACTAAATTTTAAAAAATTATATACCGGTTGTTCATTTGAAAAGTTACCGGTTTGTGATAGAAAATCGGTGAAATTTCAGTTTTTTAATAATTGCCCATAATTGCAGTCAATAACTCAATACGAGATTCTAGTGGGGCTTACATAAACTTTATTGTAAGAAGAGTACTTATGTAAATAAAACTATCAAGTAAAATTTTTCAACTGGTTAATTTAGTGTTGCTATAAATTGGAGTATCTTCGAGTATAAGTCGATTTAGGCTCTGCTCCTTCGAGTGAAGAACCCTACATTATGTACGTCAGCAAACTATTTTTATGGGTTTTTAGTAGTTAACGACTGATGACCTTTAATGATTTTATGTAGGTTCTCACATCATTTAATCAACTTTCTACCTTATTAATTCACGAAACGATCCTTAGGTTTATTAAAATAATTAGTAATTATGTTGTCATTAGGGGAGGTAAAGTGATTTTTGGGCTTATACTGTTAATTATGTATGTGTCTCAATTTTATACAGGCTAAAAGGTTTTGTTTAAGTTAAGATTTGGTGACAATTTTTATGATTAAGCGATTAAGACTACCAAAAGTGTTTTTTTCGCCTTTTCGACAATTGTAATCAAGTAGGCATGGCCTTAGTTTATTACTGTAGCTTAATTGTTATCATTTAATTTATTTTAGTTTCATAAATGTGGAAATTAAGTATAAACTTAATTATAGAATAATATTTTAGATTAAATAACACAAACGTTCCAAGGCTCTAATACTTTTTGTTATTTTGCATTGCACATAAAAAGTCATAAAACAACTTGCACTTACCCAAAAATCGGTTTTATATAATCCAATGAAAAACCGAATCCATACAAAAAAAAACACTAAAACACTCACAAAAGTCAAAAAAAATCACAGAAAATTCAAAAATTCGACCTTGTCACATCTAACAATTGAAATAATCGTTAAAAGATGCAGTCTATCAACCTTCAACTCTGCACCCAGCGAGAGAAAGCACCATCGAAGATCCACTTGCTACGGTTCTCGTCGTACCATCGATGAAACGTGTAAAGAAGTACCACCAAGCGAGCTTTCGGTACAAATACAATAATTATTATACCCCCAATTTCAATGTAATTTTTGAGAATTTGAAAATGAGTACCCGTCGTTGTTCGTTTTCTGAATTGTAATTGTTAAAGCACTAGTACTTGGGGTATTACGTCTTTAAGCGAAATCAATTGAACCAAAGAAAAAAGTGAAGAGCCATTTTATATGGGGAAGTGTGGGGGTACCACTTCTATATTTGGTACTTTATGATGGTTCTGGTTTATGATAAGGAAGCTCATTTGTATGTTTATGGCGACAGATTCACTTTTCTGTCTGGTATGCGGATAGATGATAGGTAAAGTCTGTCCAGAGATATAAGAAAGTTACACTTTGCCTTTGAATGGGATTATCCAAGGGTGGCCATAAACAATGAATTCCACGTGATAAATTTTCAACCTTAAGCTCGTACTACTAATAGGTGTAAAACTTGGAACAGGATCTAAGGTTCAGGAAAATTAATTTTATCTTTGCACCAAAACCTACAAGAAACAACTTTAAAATATATGTTATATGAAATTCCCACGGTACTTTAACATTATAAAGTAACACAAATATCATATTACGCAATAATTCACGGTATTGCATCATAATAACTCTACACCTTTATTTCTAAGTATTAGTAAGCAGTTTTCGTGGGAAATGCTAATTCAGCATTTCTATATTGTATAAATACACCCAATTTTTATAAGAAATAGTTAGTATTTTTATAGAACGTTATTATGTCAGTTTGAGTTTTGATTTTAGTAAAAAATAAATTTTTTTAAAAAGTGTTTTGTGCTTTGTGAGTTATAACATTGGCGCAGTCGGTAGGATCGCGTAAACGTCTTCAGAACAGGATAATTCCAACTGCGGACGGCGGATCCCAATCCCTTAACGGAGAGAACCACACCCCCGAGCCGATCAACCACTCGACAGTCAAGAAGGAGGAATATCTGCATAGAGACCCCGACAGCTGTAGAGAACAAAGACGACTCATGTTAAAGTTAGAGTAAGTTAACAATTGAATCATCCCGTCTTAGTGATTTATCGATTATCAATTTTATCTTTATTCCTATTCTATTTATATCTTTTTGAAACCTGTTCGATTTATCCTTTATCTTTTATCTTTTTGCACATATTTTATTTTAATTCCCCGACAAACACCTTATCGAAATGCCGGAAACAAGACAACAACAACAACAACAACAACAACAACAACAACAACAACAAGAACAACAGGTCGAACCAGAACCTTATAGACTTTCGGAAATTTTTTCTATTATACCGGAATTTGAAGGGGACCAAATCTCTTTGGGAACTTTCATTAACGCTTGCGATGTTGCCGATACCATGGCAACGGAAGACCAAAAAATCCTCCTAGTAATTCACATAAAAAACAAACTAAAAGGTAGAGCTGCACAGCTTATAAATTCTAGAAACCCCTCAAAATATGGGGAAATTAAACAACTATTGAATTTACATTTCGGCGACTCAAGGGATCTTTCATCCCTTATACAGGACCTACAAAGGTTACGCCAACTTTCAAACGAATCTCCTCTTACCTTTTACAATAGGTTACAGGTTTTAAACGCTAAAATGCACTCGTGTATCCAAAAAACCAACAACCTTACAGCCCTACAAAAGACCGCACAGTGCACCCTAATCGATACTATGTCCCTAAACACCCTGCTTACAGGTTTGGAACCCCGTTTAGGACAAATTATTAGGGCAAACAACCCTGATAACCTGCTAGATGCCCACAACCGTATTCGACGAGAGCTCCAACTCTCATATTTTGAAACTCAAAAGACTATTCGTCCACCCGTTCAAAAACCACCACAACCTATTAGACGCCCACCAACACAAAACCCGCAACTTCCAAAATGCTATTCCTGCGGACGGTTGGGCCATATCTCTAACGAATGCAGAACACCACAAATGCAACGCCAAAATTTTTCCGCAAATACAGATCAAAGAAACTATCAAAATAACCCTGGGTCCTCTCAACAACAAAGACCGAATACTTCTTTTCAGAATAACCCTCCTCAAAACAATTTTAGACCCTTTTCTAGTGCCCAACAAAACCAAAATCGCCCCTCTGTCATTCAAAGAAACCCTAATAACTACTCGAACTACCCTAGAACCCATTATATTAATTACGACCAGCAGTACCAGTCCTATTATGACCCTTACAATCAAGACCCTTATTATGAGAATGCGCAGTACACTCCCGATCAATACGAAAGCGATCAATATTTCGAAAACTGCTCCGTAGAACCCACCGAAACACAGGATCACCAGAATTTTCAGCTTTCCCCTCATCAAACCCAACCCCCCGACAATCCACTACAGATAGACCCAACGGCCGAAATCCAAAATCAGATCCAGACGCTCAATCTGGACAACATGGACCCGAATGCCAATTTTCCGGAACAAATGTTTCTTTAAGCCCCCTCTTGACGGTAAACTCAAAAAATCTTTACTATATTAAAGATGCCACCAATACATATAACCTTTTAATAGACACAGGTGCCGGAATATCTATCTTTAAAGAACATGTAGCCCAGAAGTTTCCCCGTAGGTCTCCAGAAAATGTTACGATTCAAGGAATAACCGATCAAAAACTCCTTATTTCGGAATCCACCCTTGTCCCTTTTACACTTAATAATCCTCATAAAGTTTTTATTTATAACTTAGACATCGATTTCGATGGCATTTTAGGTTTAGATTTTTTGGAACATTACGAGTGCGTAATAGATTTAAAAAACAGGGAGCTCAAAACTAATTTTAAAACAATGCCGCTTTATAAAGTTGATGTAAACTTGAACGCTAATAAACAGGTCCATTTGCCACCATTAAAAAATAATAGGGTACTCATTGAAGGTAGAACCGAAAAGGTTTTTAAACTAAAATGCGATCTTTCTAACACGGACGCTATTCTTTCCGGACAAGAAATAGATAAAGTTAGGCTACCGCACGCTATTGTTAAAGTTAACGGAAACGGCGAATTTTTAACAACTATTATAAACGCTAACGCCATACCAAAGACAGTTGATTTTTCGAACCTCTCCATTGAACCTTTTATGCTTTACCTTACGTCCAACGCACTTTTTAACTTTCATACCCAAGAGGACGACGCTACTGGACCAGCTGATAAAATACAAACTATAAGAAACGAACTTAGAACAGATCACCTTAACGAAGAAGAAAAGGAATTGATAACCAACCTTTGTCTCGAATACGAAGATATATTTTATCTTGAAGGCGATACGCTCACGTTTACAAGCGAAATAAAACACACAATTGATACCAGCAATAACAGGCCAATTTTTACCAAATCGTATCGTTATCCACAAATCCATAAAGAGGAAGTGAAGTCACAGGTTCAAAAGATGCTAGGTCAAGGCATCATAAGACCATCTGTATCTCCATGGTCCTCCCCTGTTTGGGTTGTACCCAAAAAATTAGACGCCTCCGGAAGACAAAAATGGCGCGTAGTTATCGATTACAGGAAGCTCAACGAACTTTCTGTTGACGATAAGTACCCTCTGCCTAATATATCCGACCTCCTGGATCAGCTTGGGAAGTGCGAATACTTTTCGACACTTGATCTTGCGTCGGGCTTCCATCAAATAGAGATCGACCCAAAAGACATTCCTAAAACTGCTTTCTCGGTCGAAAACGGACACTACGAGTTTGTCCGCATGCCATTCGGCTTGAAGAATGCACCATCCACCTTCCAGCGTGTCATGGATAATATTCTTCTGGGAATCTAAAACGAAAGATGTCTGGTATACATGGACGATATAATTATCTATTCTCCCACGATACATGAACACATGGCAAGATTAAAGGAAGTATTTAAACGCCTCCGTAAAGCTAATCTGAAAATACAACCGGATAAGTGCGAATTCCTACGTAAAGAGGTAGCTTATTTAGGCCACCTAGTCACCAAAGACGGTGTTAAGCCTAACCCTGCTAAAGTGGAGTGCATTAAAAATTTCCCCGAACCCAAAAACCCAAAGGACATAAAATCATTCCTAGGACTTGCTGGCTACTACCGTCGTTTCATTTCTAACTTCGCAAAAACATCTAAGCCACTTACAAAATTGCTTCAAAAGGATGTAACGTTCCTTTTTGATGCAGACTGTAAGACCGCCTTCGAAGAACTAAAAAACGCCCTAATTTCAAATCCAATTTTAATTTACCCGAATTTTGAGGAGCCTTTCATCCTAACAACAGACGCAAGCGCGTTTGCAATAGGTGCAGTACTATCCCAAGGACCCATTGGTAAAGACCTACCCATAGCTTACGCTTCTAGGACCTTGTGCAACGCAGAGGCCAAATATTCAACGATTGAACGTGAACTGTTAGCTATAGTATGGAGCGTCAAACACTTCAGGCCCTACCTGTATGGACGCAAGTTTACCCTCATTACGGACCACAGACCACTAACATGGCTTTTCTCGATAAAAGACCCTGGTAGTCGACTAGCCAGATGGCGTCTAAAACTAGAGGAATACAACTATAAAATCGACCACAAACCAGGCAAAATAAACAAGAATGCAGACGCACTTTCACGCATTAAAGTAAACAATTTTCAAGAATGCGTCAAGTTCCAGCAAAAAATTCCCCTATACGCAAACAATGAGGACGAAATCACCGAAGAAGGCGAAATCGATAAAGTCGACGAGGTGGAACCAGAAGAAAGCGACGAGGACCATAAACAAGTTATTGAGGAATACAACCGTTTTGTCAACCTGTACGAAACAACCTCCCTGATTGACTACTCAAAGATAGAGATAACAAATACGCAACTTTTAGACAAATCCAACAAGCATATCGTTACCTTTTTTCGACAAAATAAAATGGAGGACATGCACTACAAAATCATGGACGACATTTTTGAAGAAAATCTTGATTTTAAACGACTCCATGTAAACACTGCAAATAGCAAAACAGTAAAGGAAAGAAGATACTACATTATACCCTTACCATACGACCCTAACATGGTAATTCAACACTTATTCTACATTCTGTTTAAAGGACAAAACGAATTTGATATTTCGAAAACATACTGCGTTGAAACCAACTTGGAGTTACCTATATTGGAAATATTATCCTTTATATTTACAGATAAAGAAATAAAACTGAAAATTTGTCAAAATATAGTAAAAACCCCCGAGATCGAAGAAATACCCCAAATCATAGATCACCACCACAGCGGTAAAAACAACCTACACCGAGGAATAAATGAGTCAATCAGACGTATAAAAGAAAAGTACACCTGGCCAAACCTTACGAAAGACGTGGAAAAATTTATAAGAAACTGCGAAACCTGTCAAAAAGTAAAAGTATGCCGGAAAAACCTAAGTAGCCCCATGGTCATCACCGAAACACCAAAAACTCCCTTTGAAAGAATTAATGTCGATATTTTCGAATATCCAACAAGAAATTACGCATTGACGATCAGGGACGAACTAACAAAATTCGTACAGGCTTACGCACTAACCAATAAAAAAGCCAACTCAGTAGTAAATACCCTGATAATATTCTTTCAGCATTTCGGTACACCCTTAAGAATCCACTGCGACTATGGCCGGGAATTTGACAACACCCTGATGAAGGACTTGTGTACCCTCTACGATATCAAATTAACATTCTCCAGCGTGGGACACCCACAGTCAAATGGCTCTATCGAAAGATTTCACGCCACTCTTTCGGAAATGATTAGGGCAAATCTAACAGACAACCCTGATGAACACCCCTTTAACGTACTTCCTTACGCGGTTATTTGCTATAATAATACAAAAAACAAAACGCACGGTTTCACGCCCTTCGAACTGGTCTTCGGACACACATCCTCTCGACCACCCGAGACTCTATATAATCAAGAACAGTTAATATCAAAATATGTAAGAGACCTAAATAGCCGTATGGAATATTACTATAAAGTCGCTCGAGAAAAAACCAAAATAAGTAAAGAAAAAGCCAAAACTCGGTTCGATCAACACGTATCTAAAAACCCGTACGAATTTAATATTGGTGATAAGGTATATGTAAAGGAATCACAAATTAAAAGCAAATCAGAGAACAAATTTAACGGACCGTTTTACATTACTGAAATTCACGTAAATTCCGCTACTGTCCTAAACCCGATCACCAAACAATCTTCAAAAATCAATTTTGACCGCTTAAAACCGTATTCTGACTAGAGCTTTCCTCCTTTCAGACTCTACTTACTACTACCCGTAGCACTCGCACAGTTTCAACTATCAGCAATCAATAACACCATTGGAATATTTTTCCATGAAGAAGCAACAATCAAAATTTCCAATACCAAATGGACTCTTCTCGTCTACAAAGAACTCGACTCGGTACGAAACGCGATTTCTGATAACGATAAAACGCTAGATTCCCTTCTTGATACGTTTATTGACGTCAAAACTCCTAGGATGGCAGCTTTCCAAACACAAATACAAACACATACGAGTCTTCTTAAACAAATCTCCGACTCAGTAAATTTAAAATACAAAGAAATTACAGCTGACACAAAAAATTACGCATTTAGACAGAAACGCGGATTATTTAACGGCGTCGGCACCGTCTGGAAAACACTAACCGGTAATCTGGACGCATCGGACGGCGAGTACTTTAACGATTGTATCGAAAAAGTAACGCGAGACGAAAGACATATCGAAAGTCTACTTAAAAACCAAATTTCTGTCACCACATCGGTTATTAAAAGTTTCAATTCTACCATTCAAAAATTGCAGATTGACGAGGCTACATTCAATGAAGATATTAACGAAATACAAAAATCAATAATGACCATTTCTGACGACGTCGCTTATTACGACGCCCAAATAAAGGTTTTAAATTTATGTGAACTACTAATGGAAAGCTACTCTTTCATAGAACACTCAATAGACGATATACTAAATGCCATAACATTTGCAAGACTTAATATTCTTCATACCTCAATAATTACCCCTCTAGACCTAATAGAGTCCCTTAGACAAATATCGCAATCCTTAAGTAAAAATAATTTACCTTTACCAGCCTATACGACAAGTATACCCCAATACTTAGACATAATAGGCCTAGAAGCTTATCAATCTGACTCTAGGGTAATTTTCGCTTTAAACATTCCTTTAGTCGAACCCGAAACATACACACTCTATCACCTCTATCCCATCCCGATACAGGATAATAGAACAGGGCTTCATCACGTTACCCCATTAACTTATAAGTATATAGCGCGTGATGATGATTCAATGTTATACGTACCTTTTAAAAGTCTTGAAAACTGCAAGACACTTAGTCATAGCCAGAAGATCTGCACAGATGCTCTGCCTTATCCAATTGACAGCGACTCCATCTGTGAAGCCCAGTTGCTGAAGCAACCCGGTCAAACTATACCACACACCTGTCAAATCACTCTACTCTACGCCCAGGAATACAACGTGCAAGAAATAGACTATAACCTCTCGTTGATAGCAGTCTCCGACCCACTACCAGTCACAATCAAATGCAAAGGAACCAGCACCCACATAATAAAAACAAACTCTATCCTGCAACTACAGCCCCATTGTAATGGATTTATTGGTAGCACCAGAATCCAAAGCAAATATCCCGTTGAAAAGTACCAAAATATAACCTATAGGAACCACGCAGTATCGGTTCCAGCCAAATGTTGCGAACACCTACCACCGAAGCCCTATATGCCCAATATCAAGCCAATCAAACTAAGCAAGATCGACATTGGAGATTTGAACATCGCACAGCACAAACTAGACAAATACTCAGAGGAGCTCGACAGAATGATGAACGAACCCTTCATCAACAAACACTACTCATGGTTTACAATATTAACAATAACCCTAATCATCACCTTGATTATCTGCTACATCGCCTGCAAATGCCGCCGACGACGAGGACTTCCACAAATAACAATGTCTCAAAACAATGACCTGCCACCAGCTCCACAACCCCATAGAAGAATGAGGCTATCTAATATCCTCACCAAAAGAAGACCTAGTATTCACCCTGAGGATCCACTGGAAGAAGAACTTCAAGGACTTCGCCATGAATCCTAAAAGGTCGCCGTATGACGCCAACCTTTCTCTAAAAGGGGGAGTTGTTATATGAAATTCCCACGGTACTTTAACATTATAAAGTAACACAAATATCATATTACGCAATAATTCACGGTATTGCATCATAATAACTCTACACCTTTATTTCTAAGTATTAGTAAGCAGTTTTCGTGGGAAATGCTAATTCAGCATTTCTATATTGTATAAATACACCCAATTTTTATAAGAAATAGTTAGTATTTTTATAGAACGTTATTATGTCAGTTTGAGTTTTGATTTTAGTAAAAAATAAATTTTTTTAAAAAGTGTTTTGTGCTTTGTGAGTTATAACATATATTTATCCGATAAAGGCAATTATTGTAGTTTTTGTGCAGGTGGAGAACGAGGTGTCATTTTTATAAAATAATTTGTAAATTGGTCACTGCAGAATAACGTATTCAGATTCAGACTAGTCCGGGAGAGATTGACGAAATCATATCTGAACCCAGCCCCGGGAGAGATTGACGAAATCATATCTGAACCCAGCCCCGGGAGAGATTGACGAAATCATATCTGAACCCAGCCCCGGGAGAGATTGACGAAATCATATCTGAACCCAGCCCCGTGATATGATGGCATATCGGTTAGGGACGTGATAAAGCTTAAAGGCAATCAACAAACCTAGTTAACGAAACATTAAAAAACGGATCAAGAACTGAAAGTAAGCCCCATTTTGAAGATTGGTTTAAAACTACAAAATGAATACTTGTGTGATAATTATGCAGAAAATCTAGGGCATACAGTTTTAAGGCTTCCACCATATCATTGTATATTTAATTCCATCGAACATGTTTGACCAGTATGGTTGCGTCAAGCATAGCAGCACTCTCACCGCAGGAATAGATTTGGTGAGTTTTATTTCCAGGGCTTTCGATTATATATAGTTATAGCAGTGTTTGTGACCTAAGAAAAGCTTCTGATGTCATCAACATCGATACTTATATTGTTGAGAAACTCCTTGATATGGGATTATAAGGAAATATATATATAATGAGTCGTAGGAATCAGTACGAAAGACTTGGCAGTGTGAATAGTGATGTGTTAACGAATGAGCATGGTGTACCTCAGGACTCGGTCTTGGGGCCCATGCTATATTCACTCTGTCTTAAACTTGTGATATGCGAATCTTAGTGCGCGCTATTTCACATTTGCCGACGACAGAGTATTGGTGTACGTTGGCGGAAAGGAGGAGGCATTGAAATATATTATAAATAGTGATCTTAAGGGATACTTCTAATTGGCTGCAATACAATAAATTAAACATAAATGTTGAGAAAACAAAATACATATTGTTAGCAAACAAATAAAAAAATGGAAAAAATAATACCGATGATCCCAAAGATATAGATACAAGTGTAGAAATTATCTCACAAGAAAAAATAAATACAGTAGGTATATACAATGCCTTCTTCTTGACTCATTTCAGATATTTATTGCAGGTATGTGGCAGGACTAAATTTAATCTGTACAAATTCCTGAAAATAGAGTACTAAAAGTATTCTTTCGTTATGATAGACTTACAGTTAAATCACATTTTGGAATTTGAGCAGATTAAATCGATGCAAAAAATTATCAATAAAACTGAAAGATGTAAATATAAATATAATAATGTCTAACGATGTTTTCATGGTCATGAAACTAGAGCACAGAATAATCACAAAATTGTGGAATAATGTTTATCAAATCGCTAGTAAGACTAATATAGGAACAAATGGTAGTAGAGGAAAACTAAGAGAGCTGGACCAGGTGGTGCTGGTGGTGCTGGTGGTGCAACTAACCCAGGTGGTTCGGTGGTGCGTTTTATGATCTAACCCGGGTGGTTCGGTGGTGCGTTTTATGATCTAACCCGGGTGGTTCGGTGGTGCGTTTTATGACCTAACCCGGCTGGTTCGGTGGTGCTGTTTTACGAGATCAGTGGTGCTGGTGGTGCTGTTTTACGAGACCAGTGATGCTGGTGGTGCTGTTTTACGAGACCAGTGGTGCTGGTGGTGCTGTTTTATGATCTAACCCGGGCGGTTCGGTGGAGCGTTTTATGATCTAACCCGGGTGGTTCGGTGGTGCGTTTTATGACCTAACCCGGGTGGTTCGGTGGTGCTGTTTTACGAGACCAGTGATGCTGGTGGTGCTGTTTTACGAGACTAGTGGTGCTGGTGGTGCTGTTTTATGATCTAACCCGGGCGGTTCGGTGGTGCGTTTTATGACCTAACCCGGGTGGTTCGGTGGTGCTGTTTTACGAGACCAGTGGTGCTGGTGGTGCTGTTTTACGAGACCAGTGGTGCTGGTGGTGCTGTTTTACGAGACCAGTGGTGCTGGTGGTGCGTTTTATGATCTAACCCAAGTGGTTCGGTGGTGCGTTTTATGATCTAACCCGGGTGGTTCGGTGGTGCTGTTTATGAGCTAACCCGGGTGCTTTCGTGAGGCGGCTCTGTCAATATCTCTCTACTGTGTTAATTTATGCGGGTAATAAAACCGACAAGGGTCGGATCGGCCTACATGCTTATAGAGGTAAAAAACCGCTTTAGAATGTTTTTGGTATATCTTTTTTAGATAATTTTGGGGAAAATAATTTGCCTGAGATGCCAATTAAAAAAAAGCCTACATTTAATTGTATTTTAGATTCTTGAATTTTGTACATGGATTAAAAATCTACTATTTCTTGAAATTGTATACATTATGTTAGATAATTAAGGAATAAAAAAGATGAAAATAGCAATTATAATTAGAAAAAAAATATTTTAATGTTATTAAGACTTTGTAAATATCTGTAAAAACTGTTCTAAATCCTGTCATTTCTGAAACTTGTATACTGAGTGTTTAGAATTTAGTAAAAAATTAAAAAAATGTTTTAACGTTATTAAGCCCTGTGAAACTTTGTAAAAATGACTAAAACTGTACAGAATTGTATTATTTTCTGAAAATGATATACTGAGTGTTTAGAATTTAGTAAAAATTAAAAAAAAATGTTTTAAATTTGTTAAATCATGTGAAATCTTGTATAAAATGACTAGAACCGTTCTTAATCATGTCATTTCTGAAAATTGTATACTGAGTGTTTAGAATTTAGTAAAAAATTAAAAAAAATCTTTTAACGTTATTAAGCCCTGTGAAACTTTGTAAAAAATGACTAAAACAGTCGCAAATCGTCCTATTTTCTTAAAAGTGTATACTGAGTGTTTAGAATTTAGTAAAAATTAAAAAAAATGTTTTAAATTTGTCAAATCATGTGAAATCTTGTATAAAATGACTAGAACCGTTCTTAATCATGGCATTTCTGAAAATTGTATACTGAGTGTTTAGAATTTAGTAAAAAAATTAAAAAAAAAATGTTTTAACGTTATTAAGCCCTGTGAAACTCTGTAAAAAATGACTAAAACAGTCGCAAATCGTCCTATTTTCTTAAAAGTGTATACTGAGTGTTTAGAATTTAGTAAAAATTAAAAAAAATGTTTTAAATTTGTTAAATCATATGAAATCTTGTATAAAATGACTAGAACCGTTCTTAATCATGACATTTCTGAAAATTGTATACTGAGTGTTTAGAATTTAGTAAAAAATTAAAAAAAATGTTTTAACGTTATTAAGCCCTGTGAAACTTTGTAAAAAATGACTAAAACAGTCGCAAATCGTCCTATTTTCTTAAAAGTGTATACTGAGTGTTTAGAATTTAGTAAAAATTAAAAAAAATGTTTTAAATTTGTTAAATCATGCGAAATCTTGTATAAAATGACTAGAACCGTTCTTAATCATGGCATTTCTGAAAATTGTATACTGAGTGTTTAGAATTTAGTAAAAAATTAAAAAAAAATGTTTTAACGTTATTAAGCCCTGTGAAACTTTGTAAAAAATGACTAAAACAGTCGCAAATCGTCCTATTTTCTTAAAAGTGTATACTGAGTGTTTAGAATTTAGTAAAAATTAAAAAAAATGTTTTAAATTTGTTAAATCATGCGAAATCTTGTATAAAATGACTAGAACCGTTCTTAATCATGGCATTTCTGAAAATTGTATACTGAGTGTTTAGAATTTAGTAAAAAATTAAAAAAAAATGTTTTAACGTTATTAAGCCCTGTGAAACTTTGTAAAAAATGACTAAAACAGTCGCAAATCGTCATATTTTCTTAAAAGTGTATACTGAGTGTTTAGAATTTAGTAAAAATTAAAAAAAATGTTTTAAATTTGTTAAATCATGTGAAATCTTGTATAAAATGACTAGAACCGTTCTTAATCATGACATTTCTAAAAATTGTATACTGAGTGTTAAGTATTTTAGTTGAAAATAAGATCATAAATCATCTATACAAAACAAGCGCCCCTTATGGATTTGAACGAAAATCATAGATTCGACTATTTTCATGAAAAATAAATCTAAGTACGGAATAATGCAGGAAGATTATCTATTTTCTTGGTTTAGAAAGTGATGTAGTTAAGATTTATAACTTAGGAATAAATAAATTATTATTAATCTTTTCGACCTATTTCTCTTGCATATTTAATTTCTTTGATAGTAAGAACTAATCTTTTTATTTTACAAAGTAAAAAAAAAAAGCTAAAGATCGGCGTTGTCAGTCAGGTATAAGAACTGATTTAACACGATGGTTTTTGTACAAACGTTCACATACAATTGTATGCTTTTTAACCGATTGTGTCGGAAAAAATGACGATTTATAGATTAGATATTTAGACGAAGAGCTAACCTTCTCAATAAAGTATTGATTATTGCCCTGCTAGCTAGACAACACTTTTTATGTTAGTCAAAAAAAATTTTTTTTTTCGGGCGCTATTACAGATTTCATCGTTAACTAACAAACATTAAGACCAAAAAATTAGCGTGCAAGATGAAATGTATAGGTTCACTTCATTTCTACATTATTTTACAACTCTCAATCGCATTAAAAACAAGATCGAATAAAAAATAACTTATGACATATGGACGAAAAATGTTTTTCGGGCTATTTAGGTTAGCGACCGCATTACGTCTGAAATACTACATTTTTCAAGCTTATAACATAATTTACTATTTTAACGTTAAAATAGGGGAAATGATGTATCGAAGTGGGTACTTTTTTTTTTGTCGGTCACGAGATTATAGTTTCTTTTAAAATGAGCTCTAATATTTACAACACAAATTATCCTTTAAGCCACATTAGTTTAAAACTCGTCTGTCGCTTTCCCTCTATTGTGAGTTTGATTAAAGTATAGCGTAGTATATATTTAGATGAATTTCGTAAATGTTGAATACTTTCAAAACTGAAAAAGCCGCCCTTTGCAATAAATATCTCCGTAGAGTTAGGTACCCTGCAGATTAAGGGTATTTCAGCGGATAATCATATACAAATTCAAATACCTCATTTGTTTCGGAGCAGTAACCATCAACTTTTACACCATTTAAAACAGCTTCTTTACCATTAGCAGCATGTAAGATGTTGATTTTTCTGTGATTCTCGGTCCAAAGTAACCAATCTATGGCAATTTTGCTCTGCCTGTTTCTCCATCGGTATCCATTTTTTGGTATGATTCCTATAGTATTAGGCTTCAAAAAATGTCTTCTAAAAATTGTATTGCATGCTGAAGCAATAGTTGTAGCTTCAGTAAATGGACATACATTGGTAGTTTGTATAAGTTGTTCTCTAAACTTTAAACATGATTGCGCAAGGATTTCGACATCCGATACGCAGTAGTCTACCAGATCTCTTTGCATATCGAAACCATCATTTTCATGTTCTACAAACCATTTAAGAAATTTGGCTCTGTCTTCTTCCTTCATACTATCTGAGGAGTAATATTCAATTGATGGTAGAGGTCCTATATAGTTTTCATTTGCCTTTGTATTAAATAGGTGCGGGAAGTAGCCTTTTTTAAAAATATCCTCAAGTCCAAATGCCTTTGGTAGTTTGGCTTAAGGCATAGGGAAATAGTTAAGTGAGTTGATAAATTTTACATTTTCAAGTTGCATCGTAATTATTTTGGTACCTCTCATGATTAACTCAGGTGTAAAATCTGTCTTTGTCATAATGTAGTTTAATATAAACTGGTAATCAAAAGCCTGACCATTATGGGCTATTACAATAATTTCTTTAAAGTTTTTCCTCATTTGTAACAAATGGCTAGTAAATGTTCCCGCTGGGTCTATACCTATGACTTTTTGTAACTTTAGACCACATTTTTTTACAAGTATCTGCTTCAGAATCCATGCACTCATCGCAGTATTGTTTGAAAACACAGAGATTGACTTGATGTAAAAACGTTGAATTTTCCAATAGTTTGTCTTGGCTCGTCTCTAAATCGTAGAATACAAAAAAGATCATCTTTAATCTTAGGTTTTCCCTTATCAGGCCGAATATAACATAGATGATCCTCGGATACATGTTTATTACAAATTTTACAATAAATTTCACCACATGCATGTGCTCTTTTGGCTTTAATGATTTTTAATCAAATAGAACATAGTTTAATTTGTTCGCATACTGTAAATTTGCCTGACGAATAATCCTTTTTATGATTTTCGTAACAGTTTTGACTTCTAAAAAATCATAGACAGTCCTGGCATTTAATTTTTATTGCTATTTCACAAGCAGAGACTTGCTGACATGCCTGACAGCTTCCACCACATCGGTGCTCATTTTTGTGATCATATGGGACGTAACACTTTTCACAAAAATAGTTAGAACAAAAAGCTGCTGTCAGCGATGTAATTACATTAAAATGGCTTTTGTAATGTAATAAGTTCAGCCGTTTATTGCTTTCAGTTGAACCTTCAAATATAATATTTCGTCCTTTTGATCCATAGCTATAAACAACTAATTTATATTCTTTTAGATGATTTTGAAATTGTATTAACTCGGGAATTCCACCTCCTGCCTCAGGAATGCTAATTTTAGCTCTCTCCAACAATGATCTTGTTCTTTCGGTTTGAATTTTACTAATATCTCTTCCAACCTTACTGAATTCGGGATCTCTTTTATTATGGGCAATGGCGACTACCAAAGCATGTGGTAAACACAAGTTATCGGTATTTTTAATACTTATAATACCTCGTCGCTTGTCGCATTCCTCGTGAAAGCTGTTATAATTTTTTCCTCTTCCCCCACCAACAGGTAATCTAACAGTTGTCACACTAAGACAAAATGATTCTGTATTAAGACCTGCTGAGTTTGACTGATAAATGCCACTTATAACACTCCAAACATCTTAAAAGGTTATGTCTTTAGCTGCTTTGAAGCGAATCCAACCTTCTCCTCGGTTGAAGTCTTTAGAGCAAAAACTAAAAGCCGCACGATCTAAGGGTTGTAGGCCTTCTGTAGCGTTTTGAATAATTTGATTATTTCCTTTTTCCACCCAACCAACTGGTTCAACTCCCTGTGGAACAGGTTTTAACTTAAACTCTAGAGTGCGTCCTGTAAGGTTAAATTCTCGTAACTTTTTAACAACGTCTTTAACAATAATAAACTTCTCCATCTTTCTTTTTTTTTTTTTTTGTTGTTTTATAATCTACTATCTACCTACATAAAAAAAAAAAAACAAGTATATTTTCATATTTTTATCGGTCTTAAGTTTGATTTCAAAAGCACACTCCCACTTTTTGATAATTTCACAGTCTAAGCACATAGATCTTATATTTTTTATTTACGATCAATTCATCTTTATTCGCCAATCGTCTCAAACGAGTCTGCTTTTGAAAGTAATATAACCTTAGTATTCAGAAAATATTAATGATATCGGAGCCTAAAACATCCTTAACACTAAAAAATCATTGTGTTTCCTAACAAAACCCATCATCTTGTCTATTTAGCTTGCTTTCCTATTGTTTAGCAGGTTAAATAAAATTATTATTTCGCTCTTTTTGTCTGTACTGAATCGTTAGGGAAATACGATTCTAGTCCTATAAGAGAGACAGTTAAAATTTATGTAAGCAATCAGAAATCCTACACTATGAGCTACTTAGTTAAAATTTCATATTTCCTTCCTGGATCAGCTAAAATTTGTGTTGTGTCGGTCAAAATTTATAAAATACGAAAAAAATGCTAGATACATTTTTATCATGACTTTCTATCTAATACCATCTTATTTCAAGGTATAATTCGGTTGTCAAAATGAGAATCTAAAAAATCCTCGTGTTTCCTCACAAAACCCATCATCTTGCCTATTTAGCTTGCTTTTCTATTGTTTAGCAGGTTAAATAAAATTATTATTTCGCTCTTTTTTGTCTGTACTGAATCGTTAGGGGGATACGTTTCTAGTTCTATAAGAGAGACAGTTAAAATTTATGTAAGCAATCAGAAATCCTACACTATGAGCTACTTAGTTAAAATTTCATATTTCCTTCCTGGGTCAGACAAAATTTGTGATGTGTCGGTCAAAATTTATAAAAATACGAAAAAAATGCTGGATACATTTTTAGCGTGACTTTCTATTTAATACCATCTTATTTCAAGGTATAATTCGGTTGTCAAAATGAGAATAAAATAATTTTCCCATGGTTTATGTCATCTTAAAAAAGTCAAAAGGTTATATTCTGTAGAGGGTCAGATACATTCAAATTTAAAAATTTTCTCCAAGAAGAATTTTAAGATAGTATTATAGTAAATAAAAATTCTATACCTCCAATATTTCTTGGAAACATATCGTGTTCTAGCGACATAACCCAAAAGTACCTCTATTCAGAAACGCATCGTACTTTTCTTGCCAAACTTGTCTTTGTTGTAATGTTGTATGCAGAGCACTTTGAAAACAAAAATTAGATTAGAAACCGCCGCCTCTTAAGGTATACTTTTTTAGGTCTTACATAGGGTACACTGCTATACAGAACAAATGTCATCTTTAATTGTCTCATTGTCCCATCCATTACATTATTATAATCTTAAAGCACCTGTTACCAGCATTATCTGTTTTTATGGTTTTCATAAAACATAGCGATTACCGATGAAAATTAAACGAAAACTTAATAAATAACTTTTTTTCAACTGAAATAGACTGATTTTCGATGGAAAAATGTTACTTATAACTAAAAATGAATATAAGACATATACGCAATGATATTTAGAATAAATCAATCTTTTCTAAAATTACTATGAAATATTCACAAAATCGTTTCGTTATAACCAAAGTAGCAAGGCTTGCAGATTTCGTATAGAGTTCAAACGCGATACTGGGATGATCTTTTTTTTTTTTTATATTTTTGTAGGATAATGCACCACTACGTTGTAAGTACTTGAGAGAGGACTTTCTTGAAAAATCCTCAAATTTCTCTGCAATTTTGTTCCTTCTAGAGTTAAATTCACACAGAAAACCCCGTATTCTTATCTTTCAGGTTGGTATATTAAAAAGGGCTTATTAGTATGGTTTAGAAAACAAGCAATATTAATTAACGGATGTTTTTTCGTCGTATGAAGAGTTGAAAATTTTTTTTTTCCACTCCAATGGTTGCGATGCAGAGAGTCGGGTTTCATCATAATCTTTCAGGGTAGCTCAGGTTTGATTGCATGTAGAGAGTCGGGTTTCATCATAATCTTTCAGGGTAGCTCAGGTTTGATTGCATGTACTAAGGTTAGTGCTCCTTGCAATCGGTTTCAGGTTTGACGCGCCCCCCTCAGGTTTGTTCAGGTTTCTCAAGTGTTTGAGAAACCTGAACAAACCTGAGGGGGGCGCGTCAAACCTGAAACCGATTGCAAGGAGCACTAACCTTAGTACATGCAATCAAACCTGAGCTACCCTGAAAGATTATGATGAAACCCGACTCTCTACATGCAATCAAACCTGAGCTACCCTGAAAAATTATGATGAAATCCGACTCTCTACATGCAATCAAACCTGAGCTACCCTGAAAGATTATGATGAAACCCGACTCTCTGCATCGCAACCATTGGAGTGGAAAAAAAAAATTTTTCAACTCTTCATACGACGAAAAAACATCCGTTAATTAATATTGCTTGTTTTCTAAACCATACTAATAAGCCCTTTTTAATATACCAACCTGAAAGATAAGAATACGGGGTTTTCTGTGTGAATTTAACTCTAGAAGGAACAAAATTGCAGAGAAATTTGAGGATTTTTCAAGAAAGTCCTCTCTCAAGTACTTACAACGTAGTGGTGAATTAACCTACAAAAATATAAAAAAAAAGATCATCTCAGTATCGCGTTTGAACTCTATACGAAATCTGCAAGCCTTGCTACTTTGGTTATAACGAAACGATTTTGTGAATATTTCATAGTAATTTTAGAAAAGATTGATTTATTCTAAATATCATTGCGTATATGTCTTATATTCATTTTTAGTTATAAGTAACATTTTTCCATCGAAAATCAGTCTATTTCAGTTGAAAAAAAGTTATTTATTAAGTTTTCGTTTAATTTTCATCGGTAATCGCTATGTTTTATGAAAACCATAAAAATAGATAATGCTGGTAACAGGTGCTTTAAGATTATAATAATGTAATGGATGGGACAATGAGACAATTAAAGATGACATTTGTTCTGTATAGCAGTGTACCCTATGTAAGACCTAAAAAAGTATACCTTAAGAGGCGGCGGTTTCTAATCTAATTTTTGTTTTCAAAGTGCTCTGCATACAACATTACAACAAAGACAAGTTTGGCAAGAAAAGTACGATGCGTTTCTGAATAGAGGTACTTTTGGGTTATGTCGCTAGAACACGATATGTTTCCAAGAAATATTGGAGGTATAGAATTTTTATTTACTATAATACTATCTTAAAATTCTTCTTGGAGAAAATTTTTAAATTTGAATGTATCTGACCCTCTACAGAATATAACCTTTTGACTTTTTTAAGATGACATAAACCATGGGAAAATTATTTTATTCTCATTTTGACAACCGAATTATACCTTGAAATAAGATGGTATTAAATAGAAAGTCACGCTAAAAATGTATCCAGCATTTTTTTCGTATTTTTATAAATTTTGACCGACACATCACAAATTTTGTCTGACCCAGGAAGGAAATATGAAATTTTAACTAAGTAGCTCATAGTGTAGGATTTCTGATTGCTTACATAAATTTTAACTGTCTCTCTTATAGAACTAGAAACGTATCCCCCTAACGATTCAGTACAGACAAAAAAGAGCGAAATAATAATTTTATTTAACCTGCTAAACAATAGAAAAGCAAGCTAAATAGGCAAGATGATGGGTTTTGTGAGGAAACACGAGGATTTTTTAGATTCTCATTTTGACAACCGAATTATACCTTGAAATAAGATGGTATTAGATAGAAAGTCATGATAAAAATGTATCTAGCATTTTTTTCGTATTTTATAAATTTTGACCGACACAACACAAATTTTAGCTGATCCAGGAAGGAAATATGAAATTTTAACTAAGTAGCTCATAGTGTAGGATTTCTGATTGCTTACATAAATTTTAACTGTCTCTCTTATAGGACTAGAATCGTATTTCCCTAACGATTCAGTACAGACAAAAAGAGCGAAATAATAATTTTATTTAACCTGCTAAACAATAGGAAAGCAAGCTAAATAGACAAGATGATGGGTTTTGTTAGGAAACACAATGATTTTTTAGTGTTAAGGATGTTTTAGGCTCCGATATCATTAATATTTTCTGAATACTAAGGTTATATTACTTTCAAAAGCAGACTCGTTTGAGACGATTGGCGAATAAAGATGAATTGATCGTAAATAAAAAATATAAGATCTATGTGCTTAGACTGTGAAATTATCAAAAAGTGGGAGTGTGCTTTTGAAATCAAACTTAAGACCGATAAAAATATGAAAATATACTTGTTTTTTTTTTTTTATGTAGGTAGATAGTAGATTATAAAACAACAAAAAAAAAAAAAAAGAAAGATGGAGAAGTTTATTATTGTTAAAGACGTTGTTAAAAAGTTACGAGAATTTAACCTTACAGGACGCACTCTAGAGTTTAAGTTAAAACCTGTTCCACAGGGAGTTGAACCAGTTGGTTGGGTGGAAAAAGGAAATAATCAAATTATTCAAAACGCTACAGAAGGCCTACAACCCTTAGATCGTGCGGCTTTTAGTTTTTGCTCTAAAGACTTCAACCGAGGAGAAGGTTGGATTCGCTTCAAAGCAGCTAAAGACATAACCTTTTAAGATGTTTGGAGCGTTATAAGTGGCATTTATCAGTCAAACTCAGCAGGTCTTAATACAGAATCATTTTGTCTTAGTGTGACAACTGTTAGATTACCTGTTGGTGGGGGAAGAGGAAAAAATTATAACAGCTTTCACGAGGAATGCGACAAGCGACGAGGTATTATAAGTATTAAAAATACCGATAACTTGTGTTTACCACATGCTTTGGTAGTCGCCATTGCCCATAATAAAAGAGATCCCGAATTCAGTAAGGTTGGAAGAGATATTAGTAAAATTCAAACCGAAAGAACAAGATCATTGTTGGAGAGAGCTAAAATTAGCATTCCTGAGGCAGGAGGTGGAATTCCCGAGTTAATACAATTTCAAAATCATCTAAAAGAATATAAATTAGTTGTTTATAGCTATGGATCAAAAGGACGAAATATTATATTTGAAGGTTCAACTGAAAGCAATAAACGGCTGAACTTATTACATTACAAAAGCCATTTTAATGTAATTACATCGCTGACAGCAGCTTTTTGTTCTAACTATTTTTGTGAAAAGTGTTACGTCCCATATGATCACAAAAATGAGCACCGATGTGGTGGAAGCTGTCAGGCATGTCAGCAAGTCTCTGCTTGTGAAATAGCAATAAAAATTAAATGCCAGGACTGTCTATGATTTTTTAGAAGTCAAAACTGTTACGAAAATCATAAAAAGGATTATTCGTCAGGCAAATTTACAGTATGCGAACAAATTAAACTATGTTCTATTTGATTAAAAATCATTAAAGCCAAAAGAGCACATGCATGTGGTGAAATTTATTGTAAAATTTGTAATAAACATGTATCCGAGGATCATCTATGTTATATTCGGCCTGATAAGGGAAAACCTAAGATTAAAGATGATCTTTTTTGTATTCTACGATTTAGAGACGAGCCAAGACAAACTATTGGAAAATTCAACGTTTTTACATCAAGTCAATCTCTGTGTTTTCAAACAATACTGCGATGAGTGCATGGATTCTGAAGCAGATACTTGTAAAAAAATGTGGTCTAAAGTTACAAAAAGTCATAGGTATAGACCCAGCGGGAACATTTACTAGCCATTTGTTACAAATGAGGAAAAACTTTAAAGAAATTATTGTAATAGCCCATAATGGTCAGGCTTTTGATTACCAGTTTATATTAAACTACATTATGACAAAGACAGATTTTACACCTGAGTTAATCATGAGAGGTACCAAAATAATTACGATGCAACTTGAAAATGTAAAATTTATCAACTCACTTAACTATTTCCCTATGCCTTAAGCCAAACTACCAAAGGCATTTGGACTTGAGGATATTTTTAAAAAAGGCTACTTCCCGCACCTATTTAATACAAAGGCAAATGAAAACTATATAGGACCTCTACCATCAATTGAATATTACTCCTCAGATAGTATGAAGGAAGAAGACAGAGCCAAATTTCTTAAATGGTTTGTAGAACATGAAAATGATGGTTTCGATATGCAAAGAGATCTGGTAGACTACTGCGTATCGGATGTCGAAATCCTTGCGCAATCATGTTTAAAGTTTAGAGAACAACTTATACAAACTACCAATGTATGTCCATTTACTGAAGCTACAACTATTGCTTCAGCATGCAATACAATTTTTAGAAGACATTTTTTGAAGCCTAATACTATAGGAATCATACCAAAAAATGGATACCGATGGAGAAACAGGCAGAGCAAAATTGCCATAGATTGGTTACTTTGGACCGAGAATCACAGAAAAATCAACATCTTACATGCTGCTAATGGTAAAGAAGCTGTTTTAAATGGTGTAAAAGTTGATGGTTACTGCTCCGAAACAAATGAGGTATTTGAATTTGTATATGATTATCCGCTGAAATACCCTTAATCTGCAGGGTACCTAACTCTACGGAGATATTTATTGCAAAGGGCGGCTTTTTCAGTTTTGAAAGTATTCAACATTTACGAAATTCATCTAAATATATACTACGCTATACTTTAATCAAACTCACAATAGAGGGAAAGCGACAGACGAGTTTTAAACTAATGTGGCTTAAAGGATAATTTGTGTTGTAAATATTAGAGCTCATTTTAAAAGAAACTATAATCTCGTGACCGACAAAAAAAAAAGTACCCACTTCGATACATCATTTCCCCTATTTTAACGTTAAAATAGTAAATTATGTTATAAGCTTGAAAAATGTAGTATTTCAGACGTAATGCGGTCGCTAACCTAAATAGCCCGAAAAACATTTTTCGTCCATATGTCATAAGTTATTTTTTATTCGATCTTGTTTTTAATGCGATTGAGAGTTGTAAAATAATGTAGAAATGAAGTGAACCTATACATTTCATCTTGCACGCTAATTTTTTGGTCTTAATGTTTGTTAGTTAACGATGAAATCTGTAATAGCGCCCGAAAAAAAAAATTTTTTTTGACTAACATAAAAAGTGTTGTCTAGCTAGCAGGGCAATAATCAATACTTTATTGAGAAGGTTAGCTCTTCGTCTAAATATCTAATCTATAAATCGTCATTTTTTCCGACACAATCGGTTAAAAAGCATACAATTGTATGTGAACGTTTGTACAAAAACCATCGTGTTAAATCAGTTCTTATACCTGACTGACAACGCCGATCTTTAGCTTTTTTTTTTTACTTTGTAAAATAAAAAGATTAGTTCTTACTATCAAAGAAATTAAATATGCAAGAGAAATAGGTCGAAAAGATTAATAATAATTTATTTATTCCTAAGTTATAAATCTTAACTACATCACTTTCTAAACCAAGAAAATAGATAATCTTCCTGCATTATTCCGTACTTAGATTTATTTTTCATGAAAATAGTCGAATCTATGATTTTCGTTCAAATCCATAAGGGGCGCTTGTTTTGTATAGATGATTTATGATCTTATTTTCAACTAAAATACTTAACACTCAGTATACAATTTTCAGAAATGTCATGATTAAGAACGGTTCTAGTCATTTTATACAAGATTTCACATGATTTAACAAATTTAAAACATTTTTTTTAATTTTTACTAAATTCTAAACACTCAGTATACACTTTTAAGAAAATATGACGATTTGCGACTGTTTTAGTCATTTTTTACAAAGTTTCACAGGGCTTAATAACGTTAAAACATTTTTTTTTAATTTTTTACTAAATTCTAAACACTCAGTATACAATTTTCAGAAATGCCATGATTAAGAACGGTTCTAGTCATTTTATACAAGATTTCGCATGATTTAACAAATTTAAAACATTTTTTTTAATTTTTACTAAATTCTAAACACTCAGTATACACTTTTAAGAAAATAGGACGATTTGCGACTGTTTTAGTCATTTTTTACAAAGTTTCACAGGGCTTAATAACGTTAAAACATTTTTTTTTAATTTTTTACTAAATTCTAAACACTCAGTATACAATTTTCAGAAATGCCATGATTAAGAACGGTTCTAGTCATTTTATACAAGATTTCGCATGATTTAACAAATTTAAAACATTTTTTTTAATTTTTACTAAATTCTAAACACTCAGTATACACTTTTAAGAAAATAGGACGATTTGCGACTGTTTTAGTCATTTTTTACAAAGTTTCACAGGGCTTAATAACGTTAAAACATTTTTTTTAATTTTTTACTAAATTCTAAACACTCAGTATACAATTTTCAGAAATGTCATGATTAAGAACGGTTCTAGTCATTTTATACAAGATTTCATATGATTTAACAAATTTAAAACATTTTTTTTAATTTTTACTAAATTCTAAACACTCAGTATACACTTTTAAGAAAATAGGACGATTTGCGACTGTTTTAGTCATTTTTTACAGAGTTTCACAGGGCTTAATAACGTTAAAACATTTTTTTTTTAATTTTTTTACTAAATTCTAAACACTCAGTATACAATTTTCAGAAATGCCATGATTAAGAACGGTTCTAGTCATTTTATACAAGATTTCACATGATTTGACAAATTTAAAACATTTTTTTTAATTTTTACTAAATTCTAAACACTCAGTATACACTTTTAAGAAAATAGGACGATTTGCGACTGTTTTAGTCATTTTTTACAAAGTTTCACAGGGCTTAATAACGTTAAAAGATTTTTTTTAATTTTTTACTAAATTCTAAACACTCAGTATACAATTTTCAGAAATGACATGATTAAGAACGGTTCTAGTCATTTTATACAAGATTTCACATGATTTAACAAATTTAAAACATTTTTTTTTAATTTTTACTAAATTCTAAACACTCAGTATATCATTTTCAGAAAATAATACAATTCTGTACAGTTTTAGTCATTTTTACAAAGTTTCACAGGGCTTAATAACGTTAAAACATTTTTTTAATTTTTTACTAAATTCTAAACACTCAGTATACAAGTTTCAGAAATGACAGGATTTAGAACAGTTTTTACAGATATTTACAAAGTCTTAATAACATTAAAATATTTTTTTTCTAATTATAATTGCTATTTTCATCTTTTTTATTCCTTAATTATCTAACATAATGTATACAATTTCAAGAAATAGTAGATTTTTAATCCATGTACAAAATTCAAGAATCTAAAATACAATTAAATGTAGGCTTTTTTTTAATTGGCATCTCAGGCAAATTATTTTCCCCAAAATTATCTAAAAAAGATATACCAAAAACATTCTAAAGCGGTTTTTTACCTCTATAAGCATGTAGGCCGATCCGACCCTTGTCGGTTTTATTACCCGCATAAATTAACACAGTAGAGAGATATTGACAGAGCCGCCTCACGAAAGCACCCGGGTTAGCTCATAAACAGCACCACCGAACCACCCGGGTTAGATCATAAAACGCACCACCGAACCACTTGGGTTAGATCATAAAACGCACCACCAGCACCACTGGTCTCGTAAAACAGCACCACCAGCACCACTGGTCTCGTAAAACAGCACCACCAGCACCACTGGTCTCGTAAAACAGCACCACCGAACCACCCGGGTTAGGTCATAAAACGCACCACCGAACCGCCCGGGTTAGATCATAAAACAGCACCACCAGCACCACTAGTCTCGTAAAACAGCACCACCAGCATCACTGGTCTCGTAAAACAGCACCACCGAACCACCCGGGTTAGGTCATAAAACGCACCACCGAACCACCCGGGTTAGATCATAAAACGCTCCACCGAACCGCCCGGGTTAGATCATAAAACAGCACCACCAGCACCACTGGTCTCGTAAAACAGCACCACCAGCATCACTGGTCTCGTAAAACAGCACCACCAGCACCACTGATCTCGTAAAACAGCACCACCGAACCAGCCGGGTTAGGTCATAAAACGCACCACCGAACCACCCGGGTTAGATCATAAAACGCACCACCGAACCACCCGGGTTAGATCATAAAACGCACCACCGAACCACCTGGGTTAGTTGCACCACCAGCACCACCAGCACCACCAGCACCACCTGGTCCAGCTCTCTTAGTTTTCCTCTACTAATGGCCCAATTGTACAAGCGTCCAAAACATGCAACAGAGTACCTGAAGGTATTAGTAGTATAAAAAAATATCCTAAATTTGTTAAGCAAATGAAATTACATCTGCATGAATGTTGGTTGAAATTTACCGTATCTCCAGCTTTATTAAGTATAGAGTATGTATTCGCGAGGCCAGAGCTACTAAGCACTGTTTAAAGAACTATTAGCTACATTAATAATTGTAAAAATCAAAAGTATTTAATAAATATTGTTAAAAAAAAATGATGGTCTTAACCTCCGTCGGAGGATTGTCGGAAGAAGAAGTGGTCAAAATTTCGCCGCTTCTAACCCTGGTTGTCTAGTTTCGCACAGAAAAATTCAACAAAAAATTTGTAACCCCGGCGGATATATCGTTAGTTCTCAGAGGAAGAGACAAAGAAACGCAATGTACTAAACAAAGAATTCAAAATTGAGGCTGGAGTTTCCAAGAAAGCTTAGGAGTAGTTGGTACAAAGCAATTAAAAAATGGAAAAGATAGTTATTGAGGTGACCTAATTATCATTATTATTATTAACAATTAATTATCAAAAATTTAATTTATTTTTGATGGAAGACCGGTGCGTGTCTTTGTAGTCACTAATTTATTGGTAAGGATGGATATTATTGATTTAAAATTGCACATCTAATAACAAATGCTTTTAAAATAGTCACAGAAAAAAAATATTTTCATTATGCCACGTTTATGTAGTATAAAAGCAGATCTGTTATTATTTATGTTTTAAGAATGCTCTATACATATATATAATTTAATTATTTATTAGTATAAACACAAGATACAGAGAATTTCATTGATTAATTTAAATTATAAACAAACCTAAAATAGCTTTTTTATAGTTCCAGCAGTGTCCGAGATTTTATAAACTTCATGGGATTCGCTAGATTATGTAGTATACATAGTTTCATGCATCTCTTTTTAATATAAAGGTGTAAGCTAGTTATTAGAATATTGTTTAATCATTAATTAATAATGAAAAGTGTATTGATTGTTTTGGTTGTGCTTCTAGCAACAATGGTAAGTGATCTTTGTTAAAGCAGTTTTAATTGGCCAAGGGTTCGATTATAAATTATGTGTATGAGATGTATTTAGAATAATTATAATTACCTACTGAAATTATTTACAATGCATTTTTAGGTGAAATATTTAAATACGAAAGAAATCCACTGTTTCAAGAAACATTTTGTCTGTTACGATGAATCAAGGTTTTATCATTGTACCAAAAATGACAGCGGACAATATTATATCAAAGGGTAAGAATGCTGTCTTTTTTTTTGAAAAGTCAATTGTTTATGTTCCTTAAAGGTCTTAAAATGCTAGCAATGCTAGCACCTAAGACTAAATATGACGATCTAGCTCAACTTATCTTAATAAAAAAGTTGATAGTTTCCGAAATACAGGGTCAAATTTGCAAATTTTATTTTAAAGCATTTGACGTAAAACGGTGAAAACCACGCCATCTTGATATAGTTAGTATTCAGAGTAAGCAAAAAGTACTTCTAGGCAATTCAAAAATGTGTTCTTTCAAATAGGTTTACTCAAAAATAAAGAAAAAATAAATACGTTAAAATTAAAGGTAAAAAAACACATGTATCACTCTCTGTATTTAGAAAGTCATGCAGATATTTTAATAAAGTTGTAGGAATTGTCATTTTTGTTTTGCATATATACACTGCGCGACTTATTTAACGCATAACGAAATATTTGCCTTAATTTTGATGTTATGTATTTTCCAAAGTTGTGGTTTGTTTTTAATGATTTCTTTTTCTAATTGTAGCTTCTTTTCTTAAACATATCACTGCCTTTATTGTTTTGCTTAAAAAAAGAACTTTAGTATTATACCGGGTGTTATAAAAATGTTGTGTTTTTTTATGGAAATTCAAAACACCCTGTGGGATTTACTAGCCATTGCAAGTTATCGCAATTATAGCCAAATGAAGGTCTCATGTCTCCTTTACATTTTCTTTTTTGGTTCATGTGTTTATCTCTATTGTTTCATGAAATACACACTTTTTAGTTCAACGTATTTTTGTTGACCTAAAATGCATTTATCGGAAAAGTAGCAGGCTCTGAAAATGAAAGATTACACAGAAGCGTCATAAAGTGAAATGTAACAAAAGCGTTTGGATCTTCACTTTATCACTTTTTAGTTTGCTTTGCATACTTGTATTGGCAATTTCCAATTTTATTAAGTGTAATTAAAAACAAAATGGCCCAAAAGGCACGTGTAAGAAGAAATTTTTCGCCTGAGGAATGTGCTGGAGCCACAGCACTTGTGGAAGAAGGCTTGCCACAATTTCAAGTGGCCCAACGATAAAGAGTGACACAATCTACTATCTCCAGAGCATTGGCATGATTTCGGGAGACTAGTGCTAATCAAAGAAGACCTGGACAAGGGCGAGCAAGGGTGACAACGAATGACCAAGACCGCTTTTTGCGAATACAGGCATTACGAAGTCAATGTGTTACAAGCACTGCACTGCAACAGGAATTTTTCCGTCGGTATAATTACCGTATTAATCAAGATACAGTGCGTAGAAGGTTGGCAAAAAGCAGTATTATCCTCTATCGAGCCGCAACTAGTCCCCTCCTAACCGTAAACCATAGAAGGCAGCGTCTTCAATTTGCCCAGGAGCACCAAAATTGGGGAGCTCGTGAATGGGGCAATGTATTCTTTAGCGATGAGTCAAGGTTTTGTCTTTTTAGTGATGACCGCCGCCGTTGGAGAGTTGGCGAGAGATATGCTCAATGCAACATTGTCGGAACAGTAAGCTGTGGAGGAGGATCTGTTATGGTCTGGGGAGGCATTAGTTTGGATGTTCGCACGGAGTTATCTGTGATTCAGGGAGGTCCTTTGACAGGTGACCTTTACATATCAGACATTTTAGAACCCCATGTGCTACCATATGCCCCATTTACTGGGGATAATTTTTTATTCATGCACGATAATGCACGCCCACACGTGGCAAGAGTGGTACCAAATTATCTCCAAGAAACAGAAATTTTAACTTTTCCTTGGCCGGCAAGAAGCCCTGACATTAATCCTATTGAGCATTTATGAGATAACATGGGTCGACATGTTAGAGCCTTGCTTCTTCCTCCTAGAATCTTAAATGATCTGTCATTTAGGCTTAGGAAGATATGGAATCAGATTAGATTAATCAAGACGAAATCAGAAATCTGATTCTAAGTGTGCCAAGAAGATGCGAAGCAGTAATTAGAGCAAGGGGAGGCAATACCCGCTACTAAAAAATGTTGTTATTTAATTTTTTTTCCTTGTATTTTTTTTGCTATGCTTTGTGGATTCAATATAATTAATTAATACCAGATACTGATTCTTTATTTACTTTAAATTTTGTTTTTTTATTGCTGTTGCATTAATTTAAGAATTGTGTTCATTTTGTATTTTTTAACTAAAATTTTTTTTATGAAAAACAAGTTGAACTAAAAATTGTGTATTTCATGAAAAAACAGAGATAAATAAATGAATCAAAAAAGAAAATGTAAAGGAAACATGAGACCTTCATTTGGCTATAATTGCGATAACTTGCAATGGCTATTAAATCCCACAGGGTGTTTTGAATTTCCATAAAAAAACACAACATTTTTATAACACCCGGTATAATACCAAAGTTCTTTTTTTTTAAGCAAAACAATAACGGCAGTGATATATTTAAGAAAAAAACCTACAATTAGAAAAAAAAATCACTAAAAACGAGCCACAACTTTGGAAAATACATAACATCAAAATTGAGCCAAATATTTCGTTATGCGTTAAATAAGTCGCGCAGTGTACATTACAACTATTCCTTGAGTGTATATACGTATCATGTTGCGATCTAATTCATAATTTTTTTACATAGTTATTTACAAAATTGTCCCTTGGGCCTTGCTTGCAATGACCTAAACGAAATCGAATGCGAAGAGAACATATCCAGAGAATTCCTGACAGATGACGATTCCCAATTTAACTTTGGCGACAGGGAAGGACGAAAACATATAATAGACGATTGATTAATTATAGTAATCAAGCAAATTTTTCATATTGTTTTTTTTTTATTTGTTTAATATAACATAATAAAATAAACATACTATGTTTCCTTTCGATATACAGGATGTTTATTAAACATACAGTAAGCGAGATTTAATGTTGAAAACGATCTTCAAGTACCTCATGTGGATTTTCACATTCACGTTTAAACTGATTTGCTTAAAAGATAACAACGCATTTTTAAAAAAATGTATACTTGGTAAGCCCAGTGCAGTACGCCATACTTTTATTTCGATTAAATTAATAATTTGAAAAATATCAAAATTGGTTTTGTCGAAAATGTATCTCACCCTGTTGTTGTCCAAACAAAGCGGCCTTTCAAAAATCATCAAAGGACAATATATTCTTAGAATAGTGCAGGGAATAAGCCCTTTAATTTTTGCAGTATGTTTAATTAACACCCTGTAATATGATGTATTTCCTGATGGTGTAATATACATAAAACAGATTAATGTTTTAATGTCTGTTGCATTGCAAAATAGGAAAATCTACCCATATTTGATGGGTAATAACAAATACCTTTTACTTATACTAACACACGCGTACATTTTATAGTTTTAGAAAATGAACGTAGTACGTGTGTCTTGTGAATATTTATACGGATTTTATTCAAAGCAAACTTGAGGACAAATTTCAAATATGTGATCGTCATAAAAATAAATTGGGAAATCTACATACACATGTAGTTTATTTGCGGTACATTTCACTTTTTTGAAATTCATTTTCGTCGAGTACTTGTGGCCTACTTAAAGGTCGTTCTCGTTATTGCCAACATTTACTGATTTTTTCGTGTTATTTGCTATCAGAGGTAGGTTCGAATTACCTAAACTAACTTAACCTCGACTGAAAACCAACAAGAAAAATACTGAAGTACATATAATAAAATATTGTGAATTTTTAAAAATTTGATAATCGATAATAATATAATAAGCACGTTAGGTATAACTAAATATAAAATATTTTTCTACAAAAATTGAGTTGAATATTGGTGGTTCAGTGCATTCACTCCCTCCACCCAAAACAAAATCCTGGCTTGGCCCGCATGTATACCTACGTATCTCTTAGTATTTTCTATAAATAATTGGAAATAACGATTTTTAGACTTCCTGATTTAATCTCAAATGTTAGTTTCCATTGTTTTACAATTTTAGGTCGTCTAGCTTTAAAAAAAAATCATAAAATTGCTCTCGTGATCAAACATTGGCCTTCCTTTATTTGAAATTTCACTACTTTACCCACATATCGGTAACGCCGTACATCTGTCGTGTGTTTATTATCGCGAAGTATTCTATCAATAGGAAACTAATTGAATAAAAAATTTTAAAAAAATGATTGATTAGGAAGCAATAAATTATTAGAAATAATAAGAAATATGGAAAAGAGAACACTCACTTTACGTCATTGAATAACGATTGACCTATTACAATTTACAATATCTGGACGTGGATGAACTTGAAATTTTGCACAAACTGAACAGCGCTTTATTAAATTTCTTCTCTAAAAATGATTAAAAATAATGCATTGATTTTTTAAGTGAAAGTTCTGTGAAAAGATACTTTTAATCGGTTATGGAAAAAATTTTATATAACACCCACATAGAAAATATTGTATATGTATATTAATTTCAACCATGATTTTACGTGTGTTCGCTGTATTAATTGGTAAAGCCTGTCCAGAGATATAAGAAAGTTACACTTTGCCTTTGAATGAGATTATCCAAGGGTGGCCATAAACTAACAATGAATGAATGAATAAATGCAGGTAAATTATGGTCCGTACTTAAAAATGTCTTAAAGTAAACTGCAAATTCGGAAGACGTAATTTCATTATTAAAGTAATAGTTTGTTGATTTTAAACCGATTTTTACCTGATTCAAAATGAGAGTGTTAATCCCATAAAACAAATTATGTTCTAAAGACTGTATGTATATATAGCCACTCTAGTTAGTTTTAAGCTTAGTAATTATTCTTACTTCGTGTGTAATACAGCGTTTGTTCAATCGTCTGTGAGTCATGGAAAATATGTGCGAGCCCAATGTATCTCAGGAGATAACCTCGTCGAAAAGCAGAAAACACTTTTCTGTGGAAACTTAGGAAGTTATAAACAATGTTTTTCCACTACTAACCTATAACATCGCCATTATTGACCGATTATTAACGCTAGAAATCGTTTTTCCACTACTAACCTATAACATCGCCATTATTGACCGATTATTAACGCTAGAAATCGTTTTTCTCTACCTTATAAGTCATTAATGACCATGGTCAATAATAAGCCATTGAAATCCATTATTGACCGATCTTTGACCTTAACCGAATTTTGTTTGAACGCAGGTAACTTGATTTTTTAATTCTACAACATCAATTCATTGTGGTTAGGCAACCAGATAATTATCAATACATATTAGATTACTTGATATTGTAAAATATCGATACAATCAACATTTTTTCTGCTTCCATCCTTAATTCGGGAGGTGTAAACATAATATTATCACTAACATTATCTTCGCTCATTTTTTAAAAAAACGCAAAACTCGTGAAATCTGATGACACAAATGAACACAAATTGACATTGACAAAGCCACCTGACAAAACAACAAAATATTTTGCCAATTCCAAAGCGCAGGTAACTTGATTAAAAAATATACTTATACCTACCTATAATTTTATATAATTATTAATACTATAAAGATAAATCTCATATAAAAGTTTGTAGTAGTGGAAAAAATAATATATTAACCACGGTTTAGACAGCTTATTATAGCCCTCGCGTCTTAAATCACGAGGAGCGAAGCGATGATGGCTGTCTAAACCTTGGTTAATAATATACTATTATTCAACTCTCATTGAACGTGCGGTCAGCAAGCAAGCAGCGTTAGAAGAAACGGTCACGTTAACAAAAATTCCAACATCTACTGTATGGAAAATTGTGAATAATCCCATTTTAGCGAGGAAAAAAAGAACCTATACTGGCATTTTCTTGAAGGTAGATGGATGTGATCAAGATATAATACGGCGTATAATTTTCAAGTTATACAAGGAACAAAGCGTGTCTACATTAGATAATTTAATTAAGAGGCTTGAAAAAGATGAAACCGGCGTTAAATGTGGCAGAACAACGTTATGGAAGTGTATCCAATACATGGGTTTTAGATTTAAAAAAATTAACAAAAGACAAGTTTTCATGAAATCCAGTAGGCCGATTATTTATTGGGATGAAACCTGGTTCGACACATAATAATATGATACCCCGGAAAAGGGTTAGGTTGACTCAAGCGGCAAGTGGAAAACAAGCGCGCCATCAAAAAGAGGTAAACGAATTACGATTTTGCATACTGAATTTAAAGACGGATGGATTTCAAATGGACTTTCTCTGTCTGCAAAAGACATTAAAGAGTCTTCTCTGGATTACCATGAGGACACCACTGCTGATTTATTTGAGGATTGGTTTAAAAACAAGCTAATTCCAAATATACCTCCGAATAGCGTAATTGTAATGGACAATGCAAGCTACCATAATATGCAGTTGACCCAGACTCCCTCCTCAAATGACACAAAAGCAACAATCCAAAACTACATGTATGATAATGACATTTATTTTCAGGAAGATTACACCAAAAGGCATATAATTGAGGTTTTCAAATTTTAAAACTACAAACGGATGTGATAATTATGCAAAAAATCTAGGGCATACAGTTTTAAGGCTTCCACCATACCATTGTATATTATTTAATCCCAACGAACATGTTTGGCAGCTTTGGCACCAACTGAAATCTGCCATTCGTCGTAACAATATTTGCCCTACTATTAGCTCCAGTGTACTTGAGCTTATAGAAACTGAAGTTTTTAACATCCCTTCACAAAGTTGGGCAAATTCTGTTACACATGTTGGAAAAGTGGAAAAATCCTATATCCATATAAACGATATATGTAGCACAAATAATAATTAGAACACATGATGATAGCGATAGTAATATTGATATATTAAGTGAATAATTATTATTATAAGTACCGAATAATTTGTATATTTTTGTAATCATAAATATAATTTTTAATAATAAAATAACTTGTAATTTCGTATTTAAACATAAATAAAATATTATTTAATGTCTTACTTATTTTTATTACAAACCATGATTAAATTCTAAGCAAAATACGGACCTGGTCGGCCATATTTCAATTTTACAGCTGGCTCGGGTATTTCCTAATAGGGATCAGTTAGTCACTTTCTTACATCTCTGAACCGACTTTAAATAATTCGGGGTGTAGGGATTCAAGACAGAATAATTAGTTCTTATATTTCAGCTACCAGTTCAAGAGAGGTCACAAAAACTAAATTCAAAATTATACATATTATCTTCCGGTAAAATGAAAAAAAAAAGTTGGGCAGGGGGCACCCGGGTTTGAACCGGGGACCTCTCGATCTGCAGTCGAATGCTCTACCACTGAGCTATACCCCCACTTGATAAAGCAAGCTGAAAGACCGTATAGCCTCGAAATAAAGTTCATTATCCTTTATATCAAGATTTATTAAATTATATTATTATTACACACACTAGAAAAGACAAGACTTTTATTGTCTCCGGACAATTAGGTAAATTACAATTATTGTGATTGCAAAGAAGGTGTGTTATTGACAGACTTATTGTCATACATCGAATAAATTACAGAAACATTTTTTTTCAGCCACTGAGGCTCTGCAGTTAATCAATATTAAACTCCTATTTGTACATCACCAATAATGGACTCTTTATGTGTAGTGAATAATGAGTAGCATTATCCTTGAGGAATCAGATACGAGCATACATATTTTAGTCTGATTGTACCATCATACGCATACATAACGCCGATAATATACAGGGTGGTCCAACGAAAACTTAACACCTCGATTTTCCTGCTTTAAAATGAAAATGTGGAAAATCGCTCGGACCCGTCGATTTCTGATTCGAGGGGGAATAACTTTTCCGCTTTTTTCATCTCCGTAACTTCAACCCCCTAACGTTAGGGGGTGAGCACAACACCCTGATTTTGAATAGGGAGGAGGGGTGTTGCGATACCTCATTTTGAAGATCTTATCGAGTACTATCTGACCCTAAAATTTCGCTTTAAAATTTTCATCTTTAACGAAATGACAGCTAAAATAGTGGAAGACTACTTACTTTTGTGATTAGTTTATTAAATGCTGAAAATGGCCACCATTCACTTGCATGCAGTAAAGAACGCTGGTGTACGAGTAGGGAATGTGGAATTTACCTCGAGGATATTACTCTTATCAGACGCATTTGAATTATATATTTATTTGTTAATTTTTTTGCCCAAAAAAGTAGACGGACCATGTTTTTGATTAACCTTAGTCTATCGTGAATTTTTAAGAACGTTAAAACTGTGTCAAAGCGATTGTAACTTTGTAGTAGAATTAAAATGGTGTATTCCGTAGAAAAAAGGGTGGAAATGATAAAATTATTTTTTAGAAATAACGACTCTGCGCGAGTAACAGCGGCTTTATTTAATGAACGACATCCTGAAAAAAATGTATCCGCTGCTTACGTTGTGCAACTGGTTGCCAAATTTGACGCTACTGGTTCAGTCGGAAACAAAAAGAGGGTGTATGAAAGAGACGAAGCGAGGGAAGTGGCTGTCTTAGGTCAAGTAGCAATGGATCCGACCCTTAGTACTAGGAAATTGTCCGATGTATCTGGTGTTTCACGCACAACAATCATGACAATCCTTAAACAACATAAGTTCCATCATTTTAAGATACGACTGGTTCAGGAACTGAATGAGGATGATTTCGATCGCCGACTCCAGTTCTGTGAAGTGGTCAGTGGAATTATTAACAATAATCCTAACTACATGTTCAATATCTGTTTCTCGGATGAGTGTTCGTTTTTACCTTAATGGCATTGTAAACAGGCATAACTGTCGGTATTGGTCAGATGAAAATCCAAGATTATTTCGTGAAGTGCATACTCGGCATCCCCAAAAGTTAAATGTTTGGGCGGGTATTTATGGAAATCACATAATCGACCCTTTTTTTTTATACCCGGTAATCTCACTGGCCAAATTTATTTAGAACTATTAGAGAACGCTATTTATCTAGCCCTCGTTCAAGTATTGGAGAATGAAGAAGACCATGTAACGATCATTTTTCAACAAGATGGCGCACCACCTCATTTCGCTCAACCTGTGCGTCAGTTCTTAGATGAAAATTTTCCTCAGGCCTGGATTGGAAGAAGGGGACATATTGAGTGGCTGCCCAGATCACCTGATCTGGCTCCACTGGACTTTTTTCTATGGGGTCACCTAAAATCTAAGATTTACGCTACCCAGCCTGAGTCACTGGATGATTTGCGAATTCGGATCATTAATGAATGCCGTCAAATTACACCAGAAATGTTGAGTAATGTACGTGAACGTTTTGAGCAAAATTTATTTTACTGCATGGAAGTGAATGGCGGCCATTTTCAGCATTTAATAAACTAATCACAAAAGTAAGTAGTCAGTAGAGAGAAATGGACAGAGCGAGGCCAGGTGGTGCTGGTGGTGCTGGTGGTGCAACTAACCCAGGTGGTGCAGGTGGTGCGTTTTACGATCTAACCCAAGTGGTTCGGTGGTGCGTTTTACGATCTAACCCGGGTGGTTCGGTGGTGCGTTTTATAACCTAACCCGGGTGGTTCGGTGGTGCTGTTTACAAAATAACCCGAAATTAAACCCGACTTTTTACGACCTAACCCGGATGCTTTCATGAGGCGGCTTCTTATCTAACCCTAACTTGAACCTGAATATTTATGAACTGACCCGAGATAAAACCCGACTTTTTACAACCTAACCCGGATGCTTTCATGAGGCGGCTTCTTATCTAACCCTAACTTGAACCTGAATATTTATGATCTGACCCGAGATAAAACCCGACTTTTTATGATTTAACCTTAGTGAAACGCCGCTGCTAAAGCGGGATAATTAAATCCCAATTTTTATAAGCCATCCTTAAACCCAACTTTTTACGATGCGACCTGAGTCATCCTTAAACCAGACTTTTTATGATTTAACCTTAGTGAAACGCCGCTGCTAAAGCGGGATAATTAAATCCCAATTTTTATAAGCCATCCTTAAACCCAACTTTTTACGATCCGACCTGAGCCATCCTTAAACCAGACTTTTTATTATTTTCCCTTAGTTGAAACGCCGCTGTTAAAGCGGTATAGTAAAAAACATTATTTATATTTTCTATCTTAGTGAAACGCCGCTGGTGGGTAGTAAAGCGAAATAAAACCCTAATTTATATGGTCTAACAAGATAAGTATATTAAGGCGGCACATTTGTCACCCCGCAATAATTATTTATACCTAAATAACCCTCTCAAACCCTCTGCCGACTCGATTTAAAAAGAAAGGGACATAAACCTTTATTTATTATTCCGAAGGACCCTCATTAAAATTCAGTAGCATATCTAATAATTGATTCCAATTTTTGCACCACTTATATAAAATACAATAAAATAATTACCATCTAGAACCATTAACTAGAGATTTCTTTGTACTGGAAATGGATAAATTATAGGACTATCTTGTAATGAGAACAGAGTAATAAAAAGTAAATAAAACTTAAATACGTATAAAATACCAAGCAGGTATAGGTACTATACAACTTGTGTTCGCCATCAGGTAAAAGCCCTCATAATGCTTTTATAAAAATTTCGGATAATATCATAATATAAGTAAATAGGCTACAATTTCAGGAAAAAAGTAAAAAAAATTAATTCACAGTGTAAAATTGTAGTTAAATGGATTGTAAATACGAAATAATATAAAAAGCTACCTTTTGTTTGCGATGATGTATGCACAATAACTCTATATTATTCGGTCCTTAAACTGAAAATACCCACTAGATAGGTATCATAAGCTGTATTTGTCATCAGGTAGAACCCCCAATAAAATTATGAATATCAGGCGTAGGCAACAATAAGCAAATCACGTTGGTTTTTTAATTTATTATTAATCTGGCTAACTTAAGAAACTCACAATATAACGACCATCCAAAAAAATCATAATACATTACTGGGTGTGAAAGCAATTGCGCTGCAAAATATAGTGTATACCGACTCTGAGGTAGTTAATTAAAATCCCAATTAGCGCTAAAAAAAATCAATTAGATATTTACTTTAGATATTTTAATAAAAAAATTCAATATTCTCACCAACATTTAACTTTTGAAATTAGCATAACAAATCCTTTACAATGAATTAAACAAACGCATACATAATTTTAAAATCTCATAATAAGAATATAAGCTAAAATCTAACAAGTTTCGACAAGTTGAAACTTGTCAGTTTACATCTGTAGAGAATACCCAACTCTCGAATCATAAAAAAATGGTCAAACTTTGTCGGCAAATACCCTTCTATGATGCAGGGGAAGGACAGGTAACTCGAGATGTTTATAAAGAAACGTTAAAGAACATTATTTGCTTATTTCTAGACTCTTAAAAATTAGATGCAATCGAACAATAAATGTTTTCATCATGTATATTTATGAGTAACACATTACCTTCGACATACATAAATTCAAATTGATAATTACTTGCCTTAGTACTTTTTTAGAAGCTTGAATCATTGCATATAACCGTCTGAGGAGACCCAAACTTCCCCTAACATATTTCTCCGCAACCGGGGAAAAAGAGGTAGAAAAAGTAAAATAACAACTCCAAGTGTCTTTGCGAACAATCGGCAATAAAATAGAGTATTTCAGTTTTTAATTTTTCGTAAATAAAAGTTGGTTAGATTAATAGTCTCTGTGAATATAATAACATAAACAAAGTGATATGCCGTAAATTTAGGAGTACAGTATAAATTATGCCTCTATTAAAATATTCCGCAATAACTAACTACCAAAGGATTTTTGATATTTTGAATATATTTGATGCTCATAGCATTATCACATTTCCAAAGGCTCTAAATTTTAGAAAAATGTTCTAATAGAATATGTCTATCAATATAAAGTAAAGGTATTGTTAGGTTTTTTTAAAAAATACGACCTACAACAGTCTCTGCTACAACATGGCTGACTCTGTAGAAACTTCTGTGAAACCATAATAATTATATCAATAATCGAGTTGTCCTTATGATAATATTTTCTTCCAATATCCGACTCCACTATCCATAAAAGTTATGTTAGAAAATTCATAATTGAGCGCATTGTAATTTTTTAAAAAGAAATTCACTTCACACACAAAGATGTAGCCATTCAATCCATAAAAATAATGCAAGTCAGTATGCGTATGTTATGGCTAACTGTTTAAATGTCTATTCCTTCCACGTTTATCGGAAGAAATACTTTTTTTATACTAGTATTTTAGTTGAAAATAAGATCATAAATCATCTATACAAAACAAGCGCCCCTTATGGATTTGAACGAAAATCATAGATTCGACTATTTTCATGAAAAATAAATCTAAGTACGGAATAATGCAGGAAGATTATCTATTTTCTTGGTTTAGAAAGTGATGTAGTTAAGATTTATAACTTAGGAATAAATAAATTATTATTAATCTTTTCGACCTATTTCTCTTGCATATTTAATTTCTTTGATAGTAAGAACTAATCTTTTTATTTTACAAAGTAAAAAAAAAGCTAAAGATCGGCGTTGTCAGTCAGGTATAAGAACTGATTTAACACGATGGTTTTTGTACAAACGTTCACATACAATTGTATGCTTTTTAACCGATTGTGTCGGAAAAAATGACGATTTATAGATTAGATATTTAGACGAAGAGCTAACCTTCTCAATAAAGTATTGATTATTGCCCTGCTAGCTAGACAACACTTTTTATGTTAGTCAAAAAAAAAATTTTTTTTTTCGGACGCTATTACAGATTTCATCGTTAACTAACAAACATTAAGACCAAAAAATTAGCGTGCAAGATGAAATGTATAGGTTCACTTCATTTCTACATTATTTTACAACTCTCAATCGCATTAAAAACAAGATCGAATAAAAAATAACTTATGACATATGGACGAAAAATGTTTTTCGGGCTATTTAGGTTAGCGACCGCATTACGTCTGAAATACTACATTTTTCGAGCTTATAACATAATTTACTATTTTAACGTTAAAATAGGGGAAATGATGTATCAAAATGGATACTTTTTTTGTCGGTCACGAGATTATAGTTTCTTTTAAAATGAACTCTAATATTTACAACACAAATTATCCTTTAAACCACATTAGTTTAAAACTCGTCTGTCGCTTTCCCTCTATTGTGAGTTTGATTAAAGTATAGCGTAGTATATATTTAGATGAATTTCGCAAATGTTGAATACTTTCAAAACTGAAAAAGCCGCCCGTTGCAATAAATATCTCCGTAGAGTTAGGTACCCTGCAGATTAAGGGTATTTCAGCGGATAATCATATACAAATTCAAAGATTTTGTCTATTTTAATGGATTAACAAACAATATCTATAGGATGACTTTACTGATAAAAAAAAAATAACAAAAATCCATAAAGTCCAGGCTCACATGAAATTCCATAAAGAGCAGCTGCATAGCCTTATCACATCAAACTATATTTTTATTTCGTTCTATTGTCAAAAGTCTGTGTTTAGGAGATTATCGTTCATTTTAAAATGAACTCTAATATGTACATCACCATAAACTACCTCTTAAGCCGTCGTAAAAATACACTTTTCGATTTACCTCTATATTGATTTTCTAATATTAAATATCTACAATAGTCGAAATTCGCTCGCTAATACCTATGTATGCAAGGTTTCTTCAAAAAATGACAATTTTGTTGTTTAATGGCTTGAAAAAATGGAAAAAGGAGGTTTTTGCATCCATTTATTTCCAGATGAGTGGTAAAAATACTTATAAAACTCGGTATACCGAAGATCAAGCATTAATGAGAGGGTTGAGTCCTGTTTGCCAAATCCTGATTTTTAATTTGACGTTGGCAACGGTACAATTTTTTAACATTTATCATAAGAGGCGTATATTTTTGGAGCTTAGATCTACCAGTTTATCCACGCCCCATTTATTGTTAGTGCTTTAGTAATTTTACTTTCCAATTATTTTTTACCAAAACGCGTAGTTGAAACAGTGTCTATATCAGACGATATAATAAATTTTAAGGATTAATTTGCTTACAAATACACTTTAATTTATTTAGGCTAAAGCAGCCAGACATATACTGGAACTACGAAAACCCTATTACAATTTGGTTGCCTAGAGAAAATTTTGTAAAAAACATAGCTTTCTACACAAATGCTTGCACATTATGTACCTATCATTTTAAGATACCTGGCGACATCAATGTAAGCATTGGCATAATGACGCAAGATATAGGTAGGTACTAGAATATTCAAGATTTCTATTAACGATACACTTCAGCATACATGCGAGATGTCATTAATGTCTACGGAAGGCAACAGACATACCAGCTATTTTTACATGGGATTCCATAGACTTGGACGCTTCTTGTTTAGAAATATTTGATGTCATCTTGAGGAGTTCCGTATTGAAGCATCAAACCTACCTGCCAAATAATTGACGAAATATGGGATATCATAAAATATGCCCCCCATCGAACTAAATGATCCTATAAACCAGCTTCACAGACCGTAATTTGTGATGCTAACACGATTAATACGCAATAGAACAAGATTAAGAAACAAAATTTAAAGTAGCTCTTTATCACACGAAAATAATTAAATAATTTACGGTTACAGAACAATAATTATTTTAAAAAGCTGTATAACTAAATATATTATGTTATTAGGAATATTCTGTCTAAAGTAACAGCTAATCTTAGTCGAAAATGAGATCGTATTATTGATTGTTGAATTCGTTAGGTATGAAATAAAATTAGAGATTTCGTCTATTTTTTCACGATTAAAAAAGAATACCTCTATTTAGCTAAAAATGAAACGATTACAGTGGTAGATTAATTCACTTTACCAAGCATGTAAACTACTAATTTTGCAATAAATATCTTCTATATTTCTAGATAGGTTTACTCGAAAATGTGGGGCTATTTTCATCAAAAATCCCGATACGAAATTGAAAAATTTGCCTATTTTTGTCGGTTTACAAAGTGATAGTGGAATATTGATTTGATCAAAGAACAATAATTATTTTAAAAATGTTGTATAATTAACTAAATGTCGGTGTTATCAGGCAGGCAAGAAGTTATTTATCTGAATCTTATTTGTACCATTAGCGTTTATATACAAATGTTAGTGGTTTTCAAAAATTGATATCTCGGAAATTATTAGGTTTAGACTTATAATACGCTTATTAAAAAATAATGACTACTTTATGCAAAATTCAAAAATATTATAAGATGTAGGGTATCCCAGTAACTTAACCAAAGATTTTCGGTCTTCGTAAAGCTTTACACGTTTCTTCAGCGTACCAAACATTCACTTTTTTTAAATATTGACATCGGGTTAGGATTCTGAACATAGGATTAACATCACTCCAATAGTGAACATGTTGCGTTGTCACAGTTCCATTCGTTGAAAAGTAAACAAAACCGTTTGAGCTACGTGGGGAATAAATAAAGTTGGCTTGTTGAAAAATTTTAATATTTATTAAGGTAAAAGACTATAAATATATCGATACAACACTTTGGCATTTCTAATACTACAAACATGAATATCTAAAATGTGATATTTACAACCGTCAACTCTCTCTCCCTTCTCTAATTTTGGTACACCAATGCTGTCTTCTAAGTTTATAATATATGGCGTCCTGCAGTTTAATTCCGAAAATGTTTTAACTAAAAATTCCTCTTTAACACATCCTTTAACGTAAATAATGTCTGCGTCTATCAGATTGTTGGATATGATATTATGTAGTTCCTTGTAATCGGTATCACCATAATTATAAAGGATACCATGATGATTTCCAAATAGATATTTGACTTGTTTCTTGCAAGCCTTACTTAAGGTGTCGAATGGTTTAACTGGTTTAAAAAAGTAACTTTTCATACTATTCCCATCATAAATAGCCAATTCTTTCGCGCAAAATTCAGGTATGTTAAATCCTTGAATATCGACTACAACGAACTTCATTGTCTGAAGACTCAAATCAAACAAGTATATTTTCATATTTTTATCGCTCTTAAGTTCGATTTCAAAAGCACACCCCCACTTTTCGATAATTTCACAGTCTTAGCACATAGATCTTATATTTTTATTTACGATCATTTCATCTTTATTCGCCAATCGTCTCAAACGAGTCTGCTTTTGAAAGTAATATAGCCTTAGTATTCAGAAAATATTAATGATATCGGAGCCTAAAACATCCTTGACACTAAAAAATCATTGTGTTTCCTAACAAAACCCATCATCTTGTCTATTTAGCTTGCTTTCCTATTGTTTAGCAGGTTAAATAAAATTATTATTTCGCTCTTTTTGTCTGTACTGAATCTTTAGGGGAATACGTTTCTAGTTCTATAAGAGAGACAGTTAAAATTTATGTAAGCAATCAAAAATCCTACACTATGAGCTACTTAGCTAAAATTTCATATTTCCTTCCTGGGTCAGGCAAAATTTGTGATGTGTCGGACAAAATTTATAAAAATACAAAAAAAAATGCTGGATGCATTTTTAGCGTGACTTTCTATTTAATACCATCTTATTTCAAGGTATAATTCGGTTGTCAAAATGAGAATAAAATAATTTTCCCATGGTTTATGTCATCTTAAAAAAGTCAAAAGGTTATATTCTGTAGAGGGTCAGATACATTTAAATTTAAATATTTTCTCCAAGAAGAATTTTAAGATAGTATTATAGTAAATAAAAATTCTATACCTCCAATATTTCATGGAAACATATCGTGTTCTAGCGACATAACCCAAAAGTACCTCTATTCAGAAACGCATCGTACTTTTCTTGTCAATAATTGTCTCATTGTCCCATCCATTACATTATTATAATCTTAAAGCACCTGTTACCAGCATTATCTGTTTTTATGGTTTTCATAAAACATAGCGATTACCAATGAAAATTAAACGAAAACTTAATAAATAACTTTTTTTTTTCAACTGAAATAGACTGATTTTCGATGGAAAAATGTTACTTATAACTAAAAATGAATATAAGACATATACGCAATGATATTTAGAATAAATCAATCTTTTCTAAAATTACTATGAAATATTCACAAAATCGTTTCGTTATAACCAAAGTAGCAAGGCTTGCAGATTTCGTATAGAGTTCAAACGCGATACTGAGATGATCTTTTTTTTTTTATATTTTTGTAGGATAATGCACCACTACGTTGTAAGCACTTGAGAGAGGACTTTCTTGAAAAATCCTCAAATTTCTCTGCAATTTTGTTCCTTCTAGAGTTAAATTCACACAGAAAACCCCGTATTCTTATCTTTCAGGTTGGTATATTAAAAAGGGCTTATTAGTATGGTTTAGAAAACAAGCAATATTAATTAACGGATGTTTTTTTCGTCGTATGAAGAGTTGAAAAATTTTTTTTTCCACTCCAATGGTTACGATGCAGAGAGTCGGGTTTCATCATAATCTTTCAGGGTAGCTCAGGTTTGATTGCATGTAGAGAGTCGGGTTTCATCATAATCTTTCAGGGTAGCTCAGGTTTGATTACATGTACTAAGGTTAGTGCTCCTTGCAATCGGTTTCAGGTTTGACGCGCCCCCCTCAGGTTTGTTCAGGTTTCTCAAACGTTTGAGAAACCTGAACAAACCTGAGGGGGGCGCGTCAAACCTGAAACCGATTGCAAGGAGCACTAACCTTAGTACATGTAATCAAACCTGAGCTACCCTGAAAGATTATGATGAAACCCGACTCTCTACATGCAATCAAACCTGAGCTACCCTGAAAGATTATGATGAAACCCGACTCTCTGCATCGTAACCATTGGAGTGGAAAAAAAAATTTTTCAACTCTTCATACGACGAAAAAACATCCGTTAATTAATATTGCTTGTTTTCTAAACCATACTAATAAGCCCTTTTTAATATACCAACCTGAAAGATAAGAATACGGGGTTTTCTGTGTGAATTTAACTCTAGAAGGAACAAAATTGCAGAGAAATTTGAGGATTTTTCAAGAAAGTCCTCTCTCAAGTGCTTACAACGTAGTGGTGCATTATCCTACAAAAATATAAAAAAAAAAAGATCATCTCAGTATCGCGTTTGAACTCTATACGAAATCTGCAAGCCTTGCTACTTTGGTTATAACGAAACGATTTTGTGAATATTTCATAGTAATTTTAGAAAAGATTGATTTATTCTAAATATCATTGCGTATATGTCTTATATTCATTTTTAGTTATAAGTAACATTTTTCCATCGAAAATCAGTCTATTTCAGTTGAAAAAAAAAAGTTATTTATTAAGTTTTCGTTTAATTTTCATTGGTAATCGCTATGTTTTATGAAAACCATAAAAACAGATAATGCTGGTAACAGGTGCTTTAAGATTATAATAATGTAATGGATGGGACAATGAGACAATTATTGACAAGAAAAGTACGATGCGTTTCTGAATAGAGGTACTTTTGGGTTATGTCGCTAGAACACGATATGTTTCCATGAAATATTGGAGGTATAGAATTTTTATTTACTATAATACTATCTTAAAATTCTTCTTGGAGAAAATATTTAAATTTAAATGTATCTGACCCTCTACAGAATATAACCTTTTGACTTTTTTAAGATGACATAAACCATGGGAAAATTATTTTATTCTCATTTTGACAACCGAATTATACCTTGAAATAAGATGGTATTAAATAGAAAGTCACGCTAAAAATGCATCCAGCATTTTTTTTTGTATTTTTATAAATTTTGTCCGACACATTACAAATTTTGCCTGACCCAGGAAGGAAATATGAAATTTTAGCTAAGTAGCTCATAGTGTAGGATTTTTGATTGCTTACATAAATTTTAACTGTCTCTCTTATAGAACTAGAAACGTATTCCCCTAAAGATTCAGTACAGACAAAAAGAGCGAAATAATAATTTTATTTAACCTGCTAAACAATAGGAAAGCAAGCTAAATAGACAAGATGATGGGTTTTGTTAGGAAACACAATGATTTTTTAGTGTCAAGGATGTTTTAGGCTCCGATATCATTAATATTTTCTGAATACTAAGGCTATATTACTTTCAAAAGCAGACTCGTTTGAGACGATTGGCGAATAAAGATGAAATGATCGTAAATAAAAATATAAGATCTATGTGCTAAGACTGTGAAATTATCGAAAAGTGGGGGTGTGCTTTTGAAATCGAACTTAAGAGCGATAAAAATATGAAAATATACTTGTTTGATTTGAGTCTTCAGACAATGAAGTTCGTTGTAGTCGATATTCAAGGATTTAACATACCTGAATTTTGCGCGAAAGAATTGGCTATTTATGATGGGAATAGTATGAAAAGTTACTTTTTTAAACCAGTTAAACCATTCGACACCTTAAGTAAGGCTTGCAAGAAACAAGTCAAATATCTATTTGGAAATCATCATGGTATCCTTTATAATTATGGTGATACCGATTACAAGGAACTACATAATATCATATCCAACAATCTGATAGACGCAGACATTATTTACGTTAAAGGATGTGTTAAAGAGGAATTTTTAGTTAAAACATTTTCGGAATTAAACTGCAGGACGCCATATATTATAAACTTAGAAGACAGCATTGGTGTACCAAAATTAGAGAAGGGAGAGAGAGTTGACGGTTGTAAATATCACATTTTAGATATTCATGTTTGTAGTATTAGAAATGCCAAAGTGTTGTATCGATATATTTATAGTCTTTTACCTTAATAAATATTAAAATTTTTCAACAAGCCAACTTTATTTATTCCCCACGTAGCTCAAACGGTTTTGTTTACTTTTCAACGAATGGAACTGTGACAACGCAACATGTTCACTATTGGAGTGATGTTAATCCTATGTTCAGAATCCTAACCCGATGTCAATATTTAAAAAAAGTGAATGTTTGGTACGCTGAAGAAACGTGTAAAGCTTTACGAAGACCGAAAATCTTTGGTTAAGTTACTGGGATACCCTACATCTTATAATATTTTTGAATTTTGCATAAAGTAGTCATTATTTTTTAATAAGCGTATTATAAGTCTAAACCTAATAATTTCCGAGATATCAATTTTTGAAAACCACTAACATTTGTATATAAACGCTAATGGTACAAATAAGATTCAGATAAATAACTTCTTGCCTGCCTGATAACACCGACATTTAGTTAATTATACAACATTTTTAAAATAATTATTGTTCTTTGATCAAATCAATATTCCACTATCACTTTGTAAACCGACAAAAATAGGCAAATTTTTCAATTTCGTATCGGGATTTTTGATGAAAATAGCCCCACATTTTCGAGTAAACCTATCTAGAAATATAGAAGATATTTATTGCAAAATTAGTAGTTTACATGCTTGGTAAAGTGAATTAATCTACCACTGTAATCGTTTCATTTTTAGCTAAATAGAGGTATTCTTTTTTAATCGTGAAAAAATAGACGAAATCTCTAATTTTATTTCATACCTAACGAATTCAACAATCAATAATACGATCTCATTTTCGACTAAGATTAGCTGTTACTTTAGACAGAATATTCCTAATAACATAATATATTTAGTTATACAGCTTTTTAAAATAATTATTGTTCTGTAACCGTAAATTATTTAATTATTTTCGTGTGATAAAGAGCTACTTTAAATTTTGTTTCTTAATCTTGTTCTATTGCGTATTAATCGTGTTAGCATCACAAATTACGGTCTGTGAAGCTGGTTTATAGGATCATTTAGTTCGATGGGGGGCATATTTTATGATATCCCATATTTCGTCAATTATTTGGCAGGTAGGTTTGATGCTTCAATACGGAACTCCTCAAGATGACATCAAATATTTCTAAACAAGAAGCGTCCAAGTCTATGGAATCCCATGTAAAAATAGCTGGTATGTCTGTTGCCTTCCGTAGACATTAATGACATCTCGCATGTATGCTGAAGTGTATCGTTAATAGAAATCTTGAATATTCTAGTACCTACCTATATCTTGCGTCATTATGCCAATGCTTACATTGATGTCGCCAGGTATCTTAAAATGATAGGTACATAATGTGCAAGCATTTGTGTAGAAAGCTATGTTTTTTACAAAATTTTCTCTAGGCAACCAAATTGTAATAGGGTTTTCGTAGTTCCAGTATATGTCTGGCTGCTTTAGCCTAAATAAATTAAAGTGTATTTGTAAGCAAATTAATCCTTAAAATTTATTATATCGTCTGATATAGACACTGTTTCAACTACGCGTTTTGGTAAAAAATAATTGGAAAGTAAAATTACTAAAGCACTAACAATAAATGGGGCGTGGATAAACTGGTAGATCTAAGCTCCAAAAATAAACGCCTCTTATGATAAATGTTAAAAAATTGTACCGTTGCCAACGTCAAATTAAAAATCAGGATTTGGCAAACAGGACTCAACCCTCTCATTAATGCTTGATCTTCGGTATACCGAGTTTTATAAGTATTTTTACCACTCATCTGGAAATAAATGGATGCAAAAACCTCCTTTTTCCATTTTTTCAAGCCATTAAACAACAAAATTGTCATTTTTTGAAGAAACCTTGCATACATAGGTATTAGCGAGCGAATTTCGACTATTGTAGATATTTAATATTAGAAAATCAATATAGAGGTAAATCGAAAAGTGTATTTTTACGACGGCTTAAGAGGTAGTTTATGGTGATGTACATATTAGAGTTCATTTTAAAATGAACGATAATCTCCTAAACACAGACTTTTGACAATAGAACGAAATAAAAATATAGTTTGATGTGATAAGGCTATGCAGCTGCTCTTTATGGAATTTCATGTGAGCCTGGACTTTATGGATTTTTGTTATTTTTTTTTTATCAGTAAAGTCATCCTATAGATATTGTTTGTTAATCCATTAAAATAGACAAAATCTTTGAATTTGTATATGATTATCCGCTGAAATACCCTTAATCTGCAGGGTACCTAACTCTACGGAGATATTTATTGCAACGGGCGGCTTTTTCAGTTTTGAAAGTATTCAACATTTGCGAAATTCATCTAAATATATACTACGCTATACTTTAATCAAACTCACAATAGAGGGAAAGCGACAGACGAGTTTTAAACTAATGTGGTTTAAAGGATAATTTGTGTTGTAAATATTAGAGTTCATTTTAAAAGAAACTATAATCTCGTGACCGACAAAAAAAGTATCCATTTTGATACATCATTTCCCCTATTTTAACGTTAAAATAGTAAATTATGTTATAAGCTCGAAAAATGTAGTATTTCAGACGTAATGCGGTCGCTAACCTAAATAGCCCGAAAAACATTTTTCGTCCATATGTCATAAGTTATTTTTTATTCGATCTTGTTTTTAATGCGATTGAGAGTTGTAAAATAATGTAGAAATGAAGTGAACCTATACATTTCATCTTGCACGCTAATTTTTTGGTCTTAATGTTTGTTAGTTAACGATGAAATCTGTAATAGCGTCCGAAAAAAAAAATTTTTTTTTTGACTAACATAAAAAGTGTTGTCTAGCTAGCAGGGCAATAATCAATACTTTATTGAGAAGGTTAGCTCTTCGTCTAAATATCTAATCTATAAATCGTCATTTTTTCCGACACAATCGGTTAAAAAGCATACAATTGTATGTGAACGTTTGTACAAAAACCATCGTGTTAAATCAGTTCTTATACCTGACTGACAACGCCGATCTTTAGCTTTTTTTTTACTTTGTAAAATAAAAAGATTAGTTCTTACTATCAAAGAAATTAAATATGCAAGAGAAATAGGTCGAAAAGATTAATAATAATTTATTTATTCCTAAGTTATAAATCTTAACTACATCACTTTCTAAACCAAGAAAATAGATAATCTTCCTGCATTATTCCGTACTTAGATTTATTTTTCATGAAAATAGTCGAATCTATGATTTTCGTTCAAATCCATAAGGGGCGCTTGTTTTGTATAGATGATTTATGATCTTATTTTCAACTAAAATACTAGTATAAAAAAAGTATTTCTTCCGATAAACGTGGAAGGAATAGACATTTAAACAGTTAGCCATAACATACGCATACTGACTTGCATTATTTTTATGGATTGAATGGCTACATCTTTGTGTGTGAAGTGAATTTCTTTTTAAAAAATTACAATGCGCTCAATTATGAATTTTCTAACATAACTTTTATGGATAGTGGAGTCGGATATTGGAAGAAAATATTATCATAAGGACAACTCGATTATTGATATAATTATTATGGTTTCACAGAAGTTTCTACAGAGTCAGCCATGTTGTAGCAGAGACTGTTGTAGGTCGTATTTTTTAAAAAAACCTAACAATACCTTTACTTTATATTGATAGACATATTCTATTAGAACATTTTTCTAAAATTTAGAGCCTTTGGAAATGTGATAATGCTATGAGCATCAAATATATTCAAAATATCAAAAATCCTTTGGTAGTTAGTTATTGCGGAATATTTTAATAGAGGCATAATTTATACTGTACTCCTAAATTTACGGCATATCACTTTGTTTATGTTATTATATTCACAGAGACTATTAATCTAACCAACTTTTATTTACGAAAAATTAAAAACTGAAATACTCTATTTTATTGCCGATTGTTCGCAAAGACACTTGGAGTTGTTATTTTACTTTTTCTACCTCTTTTTCCCCGGTTGCGGAGAAATATGTTAGGGGAAGTTTGGGTCTCCTCAGACGGTTATATGCAATGATTCAAGCTTCTAAAAAAGTACTAAGGCAAGTAATTATCAATTTGAATTTATGTATGTCGAAGGTAATGTGTTACTCATAAATATACATGATGAAAACATTTATTGTTCGATTGCATCTAATTTTTAAGAGTCTAGAAATAAGCAAATAATGTTCTTTAACGTTTCTTTATAAACATCTCGAGTTACCTGTCCTTCCCCTGCATCATAGAAGGGTATTTGCCGACAAAGTTTGACCATTTTTTTATGATTCGAGAGTTGGGTATTCTCTACAGATGTAAACTGACAAGTTTCAACTTGTCGAAACTTGTTAGATTTTAGCTTATATTCTTATTATGAGATTTTAAAATTATGTATGCGTTTGTTTAATTCATTGTAAAGGATTTGTTATGCTAATTTCAAAAGTTAAATGTTGGTGAGAATATTGAATTTTTTTATTAAAATATCTAAAGTAAATATCTAATTGATTTTTTTTAGCGCTAATTGGGATTTTAATTAACTACCTCAGAGTCGGTATACACTATATTTTGCAGCGCAATTGCTTTCACACCCAGTAATGTATTATGATTTTTTTGGATGGTCGTTATATTGTGAGTTTCTTAAGTTAGCCAGATTAATAATAAATTAAAAAACCAACGTGATTTGCTTATTGTTGCCTACGCCTGATATTCATAATTTTATTGGGGGTTCTACCTGATGACAAATACAGCTTATGATACCTATCTAGTGGGTATTTTCAGTTTAAGGACCGAATAATATAGAGTTATTGTGCATACATCATCGCAAACAAAAGGTAGCTTTTTATATTATTTCGTATTTACAATCCATTTAACTACAATTTTACACTGTGAATTAATTTTTTTTACTTTTTTCCTGAAATTGTAGCCTATTTACTTATATTATGATATTATCCGAAATTTTTATAAAAGCATTATGAGGGCTTTTACCTGATGGCGAACACAAGTTGTATAGTACCTATACCTGCTTGGTATTTTATACGTATTTAAGTTTTATTTACTTTTTATTACTCTGTTCTCATTACAAGATAGTCCTATAATTTATCCATTTCCAGTACAAAGAAATCTCTAGTTAATGGTTCTAGATGGTAATTATTTTATTGTATTTTATATAAGTGGTGCAAAAATTGGAATCAATTATTAGATATGCTACTGAATTTTAATGAGGGTCCTTCGGAATAATAAATAAAGGTTTATGTCCCTTTCTTTTTAAATCGAGTCGGCAGAGGGTTTGAGAGGGTTATTTAGGTATAAATAATTATTGCGGGGTGACAAATGTGCCGCCTTAATATACTTATCTTGTTAGACCATATAAATTAGGGTTTTATTTCGCTTTACTACCCACCAGCGGCGTTTCACTAAGATAGAAAATATAAATAATGTTTTTTACTATACCGCTTTAACAGCGGCGTTTCAACTAAGGGAAAATAATAAAAAGTCTGGTTTAAGGATGGCTCAGGTCGGATCGTAAAAAGTTGGGTTTAAGGATGGCTTATAAAAATTGGGATTTAATTATCCCGCTTTAGCAGCGGCGTTTCACTAAGGTTAAATCATAAAAAGTCTGGTTTAAGGATGACTCAGGTCGCATCGTAAAAAGTTGGGTTTAAGGATGGCTTATAAAAATTGGGATTTAATTATCCCGCTTTAGCAGCGGCGTTTCACTAAGGTTAAATCATAAAAAGTCGGGTTTTATCTCGGGTCAGATCATAAATATTCAGGTTCAAGTTAGGGTTAGATAAGAAGCCGCCTCATGAAAGCATCCGGGTTAGGTTGTAAAAAGTCGGGTTTTATCTCGGGTCAGTTCATAAATATTCAGGTTCAAGTTAGGGTTAGATAAGAAGCCGCCTCATGAAAGCATCCGGGTTAGGTCGTAAAAAGTCGGGTTTAATTTCGGGTTATTTTGTAAACAGCACCACCGAACCACCCGGGTTAGGTTATAAAACGCACCACCGAACCACCCGGGTTAGATCGTAAAACGCACCACCGAACCACTTGGGTTAGATCGTAAAACGCACCACCTGCACCACCTGGGTTAGTTGCACCACCAGCACCACCAGCACCACCTGGCCTCGCTCTGTCCATTTCTCTCTACTGTAGTCTTCCACTATTTTAGCTGTCATTTCGTTAAAAATGAAAATTTTGAAGCGAAATTTTAGGGTCAGATAGTACTCGATAAGATCTTCAAAATGAGGTATCGCAACACCCCTCATCCCCATTCAAAATCAGGGCGTTGTGCTCACCCCCGTTAGGGGGTTAAAGTTACGGAGATGAGAAAAGCGGAAAAGTTATTCCCCCTCGAATCAGAAATCGACGGGTCCGAGCGATTTTCCACATTTTCATTTTAAAGCAGGAAAATCGAGGTGTTAAGTTTTCGTTGGACCACCCTGTATAAGAGTATACCTAGTATAGTTGTTTGAACTGAACCCATAAGATTGTCTTGCACAAACCCTCGAGGATACGTCGCAAACAACTGCGCATTCAAACTCGTTGCCGCGGTTTAGCTCCGCCAAACAATAAATTTGCATTAACTCTGCACATGGTGGTGCATGTAATAAATTGATCCGTTTGTTTTAACGTTAATAAGACAAGGAAAAAGATAAGCAACAAAATTGGTCGTCGTTATCGTTTTTTCATAAGTTCTCCATCATCTCGATCATAAACAGAAAATACGAAAACTTTATATCAGCGGCTTTGGAGACAAAGATAAGATAAAAACAATCGTATATCCACACATAATCATAGTAGGTACATTCAAAAGTTATTTTAACAACAACATATTTTAGTATAAATAAGACATAAAGATATTTTTATCCAAAAACAAATTTTTGGTTCTATATCATACTTAATTATTGCGTGAAACGACCAAAGAAAAAGCATTATTGTGTCTGTGATAAAATTATTAAGTGCAAGGGAACCGTCAGTGTGTATGACCAACAATATTTGTGATACGTAAATATGTAGTGACTCACAAATCGGAATATGAATAAAAATATAACGATATCGGATCTAAATGTAGAAATAAAAAGGCGTGGAAACAGTTTCAAAAGGCATTTGGTAGCCAAAATAGGAATTGCTATTATTGAAGTGAGTATATTATGGAAGGTCTTTGTTTACCTCACCTAAATAAAAAAAAGAGTGAGGTGATACCACCACCATCTACTAATAATTAGTAGACGGTGGTGATTTATTATTGGTTGAATCATTAGTGGCGTAACAAGACGGGGAAGAGGCTCGGCTATATGAGCCTTAACATGTTTAATTAATAATCTTCATATGGTTTTTTACTCTATCTATTCAATTGAAATTGCATATTACAGTATGTCCACGGATGGACTTTACAATAGGAATCAAAAATGTCACATTTCAAAAAAATTGTTTTTGCCAAACGTTTTTGCTTCTTAACAAACAAAATTCACGTTAAAAAGAATTTTTTTTATATGTAGGGTAGACTCGGGCAAAACGGGTATAGTGGGCAAGAAGAATCACCTAAATATTTACGGTCAGAAGTGCGATGAAATCTGGCAACAAGGGTTTCCACAAGAACCACCTATTGTTTAATAGCGACCGACTTCTGCAGCATCACCTTGTTTCCGCAAGATTTTTATTTAGTGAAAAGTGTATTTGAAGTGGTTGAATACAAGAATTGCCTATTTGTTTGAGGCGATTACTTTACCATCCCGCATTTTACCAGCGAACTAAGCATATATTTACAAATAACGGACATTAAGGTAAGACTTAACCTCAATATATTGTATCTGAGTTGATATTTGTTTTGAAAAGAGTTAGATATATCCATAGTTGTCAGATCGGGCAAGAAGAGTCGGGCAAAAGGAATCATGACCCTTTTTGCCCGGTATGCCAAATTTTCTTTTCAAAATATTAGTAAGACTCTTAAATTTTATTTTCTTCTTTCCAGATGGTCTACAAATACAAAAGAAAATCAGGTAGAGCCACCAGTTGGAGCGAAGAAGATATGGCACAAGCTCTTGAGGCTGAAAATCGGATTGTCGATACGGCAGGCATCTGCACAATTCGAAATAAAATTTTCAACACTACAAAGACATGTAAAAAGTGGAAGTACAGAAAAGACTTTGGGCAGATATAAGCCAGTTTTCTCCAAAGTTGAAGAAGTCGAATTTGTCAACCTCATGTAACGTCACAAATAAAAAATTTGAAGTTGATAATGACAAAGGGGAGAAAAAGGTTCTACTTTCGGATTTGCGTGCACTACCAAAGTGCCAAAACCGAAAAAAAGTTACAAAAAGAAAAACTCAGAAGTCTGAGGTACTCACTTCAACCCCAGTAAAGGAAGAAATTCGAAGCCAGGCACAAAACAGCGAGAAAAAAAATACAGTGAAGCGTAAAATTTCAGGATCGAGTCAACAGCCAGCTTTAATCATGCCGAAAAAGCCGAAAAAAATTTTTTCTCCTGAAGAAGATAGTGTACCTTGTTTATTATAATGGTGACACGTTCGGCAATTCGGCGTCCGGCGAAAAATGGATCCAGGGCAACATATGCCAACTGTGGGCCCACGCCTTGTGCACTGATTATAAAGCTGGAGTCTTCATTTGCGACAACTGTCGTGTGCAAGTTATTTTGTCGCGCAAACACATCTAAGTTTACTGTAACCAACTTTAGATGGATTCCATTTTTTCTTGTCTTGTTTTTCCTTATCGACAGATCTTATCCTTTAAGGAGTTTAGATTCTGCTAGAGTTTTATTTTTGTTTATTTAATAAAAATACTTGTTGTTTTGTATTGTTATAGTTTGAACAAGTCTTTATTTTTTGTTTTTGAATAAATATTTAAAAAACCCCTATTACAATAATTAATTTTTTGTGCTATTTTTCTTACCCCAGGATTGACTCTTTTTACCCTTTTGCTATATTCTTTTTGCCCGGTGGGGTAGGGTAAGAAGAGTCAAAAGCACTGATTAACATGTATCTAATTCAAATAATAAAAAATCACGCATTTATGAAAATTATTATAAAAATTGAAAATAGAAACTCTACTTTAAGTCAATCAATGTTGAAACATTATCCAACTATCATACTTTCGGATATACGCGAGTTTTATTTAAAGTGACCCTTGCTGCCCTAGTCTACCCTACAGGTAGCCCAAAAATTTGAAAAATGCGATGTTGGCTGAAGACAAAAGTACCTTTATTTTTAATGTTTGACCAAAATGCAAGTTAAAAAGTTACTTAGAATTGAAGCATCCATAATTTGACATTTCAGTTAAATTCGATCGAATTTGAAAACTGCATTTCGGAATCAAAAAAGTTTTTGAACACCCTAATACCATTCACACGTAATTGTCTCAGTTTGTCAGTTGTGTGATCGAGAACTTCAAAAGCATTTGGTTTAAATGTTAACTATTGAACAATGATTTTTTGTAGTACCTACAGTGTTTCGGAGATGGACAAGTTTCATGCCAGTATGTTAACGAAAGATTTTTCGGAGTCAGTGTAACGAAAATGGCTATTAGCGATTTAACATAGAAGTTTCATGGAACTGATTCTGCGCTGGATCTAAGAAATAACAAATAAACATGATGAAAATGACGCTGCGACAGTCCTAGTTCTCCAATCCGCTGATATCCCTCAGAAATCGTGCAAAACATTTGGAGGTTGTAAGAAAAAGCCAAATCCAGAAGATATTAAAAGAAAACAAAATTTTTCCTCATAATCCCCATTTTAATCAAACTCTGAAAGAACGCGATGAAGCGAAAAAGCTATATAGGCTTTTGTTTATGGGAGGGTAATCAAATCTTGAGTGAAAATACAGAGTTTCATAGTTTTCGGTGAATTGATGGCGACCGCCCCCCCCCCCCCGCCCCTTGGTCTGGCGCCCTTTTACTACTTAAAAAATAATTCTTAAAAAACAAGATCGGTCTTATTTTATTTTTCGTAAAGAAGAGTGATAGTAATAAACTTAATAAGACGGTTTTGAGAGCGTCTCATCACAATAAATTTATTTTTTTTTATATAGATATAGCGGATTTTAACTTCATTTGGGGCCAGACCCCTGTTCCCTAGGGAGCATAAAGGTGAATTCCTACGAAATTTGGGCGTGGTCTCAAAAATGTTTTGCCTACGGCGCTTTAGCTCTGCGATTTGCGCCCCTCCGATAGTTCGTCCCCTCCGCCCCAAAATGCTGGCTACGCCACTGCTGGTCTGCTGTACCCAACAACCCCAATACCCAACAATATTGACATTATCCTAAAGGAAAGGTTTACCCAAGCTGATTGGTCAATCTCAGGCGAGGAAATTCGAAATAGCTTCTTCAACCATCTCAGGAAACAATTGGAAAAGTGTGTTGAATATGGGGATGAAATTCTTGAATTATAAAAAGTATATTTTTTATTTTATTAATTATAATTTATTTGATTAAATAATTTTGAAAAACTGAGACAGTGACATTTGGCACATGTATATAATACTTAGTTATAGCAAACTGAATGATACCAGGGTGTTCAAAAACTCTTTTAATTCCGAAATGCAGTTTTCAAATTCGATCGAATTTAACTGAAATTTCAAATTATGGACACTAAATCAATTCCAAGTATCTTGCATTTGATCAAATATTAAAAATAAAGGTACTTTTCTCTTCAGCAAGCATCGCATTTTTCAAATTTTTGGGTTATTTGTACATATAAAAAACATGTTCAACGTAAATCTTGTTTTTTTAAGAACCAAGAGCGTCTGGCAAAAACATTTTTTTGAAATGAGAAATTTTTGGTCCATTTAACATATTGTAAAGTTCATCCATGGACATAGTGTACTTATACCTACCTAATACCGTTTACCAAATTTGAAAAATATTAAAAATGCTTCTAATACAAATTGAGTTAGCTAAACTATGAAATAGAGAATGAAATGTGTGTGCTCTAAAAAATACTCGATAAGTTTCCATTTTCTTTTAGTTTTTGCTATCGTCTGTTTTATATTGCTTTGGTATCATACTGTCTGAGTATGTTTTGACGGGATCCCACAAATATGGAGAGGGAATATGGACTTCGATTTTATATATTTGCAGCTGGAGTTTTACAGGTATATAATATAGGTATATTTACTTAAGGTACTCCTCCATCGAAAGTCTATTGAAGCAGCAAAAAAAAGGTGAATATTCCGCCTTTCTTTGGTGCTTTGCCCATGCAATTTGGTCTCAAGGGTATTAATTTCCTAATGAAACTTAGAAACGTTTTTTTTTTCTGCAATATATTATTATGTTTGTCTTAATTTCCAGACCCCGTAGCAAGATTTATCTCGGACTACTTTGAAGACAAGAAGAACATTTTCTTTAGATACGTAATAGGATGCAGCACAATAATTTTGTTTATAGGTGTTATGATTCCAAACAATATGGGGATATATATGATTTTCGGAGGTAAAGCGTATACTTATTCAATTATTGTATATCGACAAGGTGCATATAGCACCAGAAAAATAACTATTTTCTAATATTGTAGGTATTGTATCCAATCTTATCTCCAATAAGATCCGTTTCTTTGCAATGGACACATTGGACATGGACCCGAAAATCTTCGAGGCTCACCGACAGGTCGCCAGGGCCCTAAGCCTGTTTATTATGCCCCATTGCGTATTTGGGCTGGTGGCAAACTACGAAATCAACCAAGTCAAACTGATTTTTTCATCGATTTTACTGCATATTATACCTGCTGTACTGATTGTAAAGACTGACGAGAATTGGAAGGGGGAAGTACCTCCCGAAATGTCCAGATATCAGACCATAGGGTAAAATATATCTACAATTACATTTATTTATTTAACATAAGATAAGAAAAAAATCACAATTACAAATCTATCCAATATTAAATTTTAATGCCTGTTTAAAATGACATATTTTGGTGAAACAAACATTTAGCAAGTTTTGAGGAACGTTATTATATGTTTCTATACTTCTTTGATTTGGCGAATCTTGTCCTTTCTTAGCATGGGAATAGTTGTTTCTCATAAATTTTTTAGATCTGACCTTATAGGGATGAAATTTGGCAGAAAAATGTATTGATTTGATCAAGTTGCTTTTAACACTATATATTAGTTTACTTTGTTTAAACTGTTTGAGTTGTTTTACTTCCAGAAAAGAATGTGTATCATACAGGGTTTCAGTGGAAGCATAATAATTTGTCTTTGCCGAATTATTTAGTTGATGAGAGCATCTTTACATTACACCTATGATGGGCGCTACCTTGTTTATTATAATATGTTATATATGTTCATTCCACATTAATGTATTAAATATTTCTAGTCCAAGGTATTTGTACTTTGTTACTTCGCAGATTGTCTCATTATTAAGTTTAACGTTTAACTACTAGTCTAATAGGCCTTTTGCCCTTTTGTTTGATGATCATATGTACAGTTTTTTCTACATTTATGCTAAGTTTATTAAAACGCAACCAGTCGTAGCTTTAAAGCTTTAAATCTTCGTTAATAGCTTGAGTATCCGCAGAAAACACAAGGACTGTATCATCGGCAAACATAAAATATTTACATGATACATTTACAAATTGTAGACTATACGTACATAGAGAAGATATGGAAGGGGCCCCAGAATTGACTCCTGTGCCACTCCGACTCTTATTGCCTCTTCGCCACTGGTATTATAATTAACACGTGTGTTGTTTTCGTTTTGTAGAATAAGATCTGAGTAGCTCGTAGTTCCACAAAATCCCATTGTTTTAAGCCTCTCCAGCATTTGGTAGATATCGACCGGGTCAAGGGCTTTCTGTAAGTCTATAAACAGCGTGCTACATATTTGTTCTTATCTATTTCAGTTGATATATAGGTAACCAAGTACATCCGCAGTTGCCCCTAAGATGTTGCTCTTCTTCTGGAAGCCATTTTGTCCTGAATCAAACTTAAACGTTGAATTTACAAGCTTAATCATTCGTAATAACTTTTTCAAGTATTTTAGAAAATGTGCTGGGAAGGGAGATTGGTCTAGTTATTGATATCATTATGTGCTCCTTTTTTATGGATTGGAATAATTTTTATGAGCTTCTTTGGGTAAACACCAGTTTCTAATGCATTATTTTTGATAGCAGCAGCACCATTTTCTATTACATCAAATAGTATTGTGAGGTATTTTTTATGTATTCATACAATTGTTTTTTAAATTATTGGTAATTTCCTTTATTTCAGCAGAATCTGTAGGACGAAGATGTATACTTTTCCTTGCGTTCTCCTCAATAAAACTTGAATTTGTTGGGTGTTGTATGTAAGAGGCCAACGTTTTATCCACACTCGAAAAATGATTATTAAACACCGTTGGAATTTTCAAGTCATTCTCTGTATGTTGACAGTTCTTGCCCAATATATTGTTAATCTTTTTGCCCTTATTTGTGATTCTATTACACAAGCTGCTTAAGGTACATTCCCAGTTCTCTTAATATTACCCTTTGCTTCTTAAAGTTGGTTCTCTGCATAATCTCTTTGCAATCTTTTTATAGGCTATTGACTTCGTTTTTGCATTTTTAAATGTCCTTTCGTTTTCCTTAATCTCTATTTTACACTCCTTTGCACGTTTACTTCCTTCATCGTTTATTGTTTTTGCCATCGTTTCAGCACTTTTTACGGTTTCATTGTCAATTTTTTCTTAACTTCTAAATGCATAATTTTGTGGTCTGCTATAAAATGATGTCGCAGAATCAATTTACAATTGATGCTTTTATCTGTTACAGCGTGACTAATGATTGGTTCTTCGGAAAATTCTTTCCGTAAATTTAAATGATCGAGAGTTAACCCTCAATTGATTATTGTCAATATATTGTGATTTATATAGTTGTGGAATACCTACAAATTTCTACTTAGAGAAAATCGTAATACATTTTTTATGTATAATTAGCAGACGACGCCATTTTGTACCATTGTACATTATGTTGATATCACCTTCGTGGACGTCAATAAAGTTACGTCATTTATTAATGACCTATATAACCCTGTTGCAACTTCAAAATGGCGAGAACTTTGTTACTAATGCATGAAATAAACAAATAAATGTATTGAAAAAAAATGTTCCGTTAGACGATTTGCCAACCAAATGAACGAGATGAAAAACTTCAGCCACGAGGACGACCCTAAATCAGACACAGAATCATCTTCTAGTGAAGAAAGTCCGATCTTCGAGATCAATCCCCATTTTGTACCCGCACAAAGTCAAGTGATTATAAATCAGGGGAACGGTTCGGACAATCAGCAGGATATTTATGGCCACTCTGCTGATGAGATACAGAATTTCGGATTAGCTGAGGGAGCATCAGCTGATGGTGGTGCCAATAAAGGTCCAGAGATTCCTGATGCGTTTTTAAATGCCCTCATTGTGAAATCTTATTATTACAATGTGAATGGTGTAAGCATTTTACCAGGTATAAGTATAGTAATCATCTTACATTTGACGAATCAGTATATTATATTGTTTTTTCTTAAAGGTATACCAGAAGAAAACGAGGACGAAACGGAAGACATAAATTTCATAAACCCGAAGCGGCTAAGCAGGATCAGCGACAAGCTGGAAGTGCTCAAAGCGCAAGATCAAATCCGAAAAGACAGCATCAAGGAGATATTTAGCATCAACGAAGTTATAAACGAGTACAGACCGGAAGCCATCAACAACATAGAGCACATAGCCAATTTCAAGGAAGAGAGGAACAGGATTTCGGTATTAGACGAACTAAAAAACTTAAACAAAGCCAAGCATTGCTTTCACTGTTCCCCGTACAGAAAATACATATGGACTCGACGTTTGCGAATGCTCAAAGACTTTTCGAATGATAATTTTCTACGTCCCTTGTATCATTCCTTCAAAAACCTCTATTTCTACCCCTCGTTAACCACCAAAATCATCACCAACTTAGTATCCACCCTGTATATAACGCTGGCGCCCTTCATGGCCATGCAAAAGTCATGGAAACAGAATTTGATCTTCAGTACGGAAAATGCCACTTTTTTGTTGACCTATATAGCGTTTGCGTGGTGTTTTTTTTTGGTTACGTTGCCATTGGTTCTCAAACTGAACCATGCTAAAATCAGGATTGTTTTTGGATTTGGTTTGGTCGTTTCTGGGACTAGTTTGTGGCGTAAGTATCTATATATTTCAATAGTAGTATACAGGCATGGTAGTGTTAAATTTATATAAGGTGGGCTCTTGTGCTTGGGTATTATTGGATTAAACTCTGCCAGACCTGTATAAAAACAAAAATTGTTTTCCAAAATGCTCACAATTTTTTTTCAGTGCTATCTGGAAAACTGACCAATGACGTTATAACTCTAAGCAGCCTCCTGTTCGGTTTTGGTTATGGGATAATTACCTGCACAGAAAAAATCGTTTTCAGAACCTCGATAGGTATGAGGCCTTGGTTCTTAGTCAGAGGACCGCTCGAAGTCCTATCGGCGATATTCATTATTATTATTTATTACTTACTTTATTTGCATAGGCTAGAACTGAAGGTATTATTATTGATAGCAGCCCTTTCATATTATTTTAACGCCGCGTTATGGTTTTGTATGCCCTTTGTTAAGCATTGTAGTAGTATTATTATTCAGAAAGTCGTCTTCGACGAACGAAGTCAACAGGAAGGGTTTTTTCAGTAGTTTATAGGCAGAAAATGCAAATAAATGTGATATTTTGTTACCTTTGTGCATTGTTTTCGCTAGCCTAAATCCAAAAATAATTTTATTTGTGACATAAGTAACACCACACCACGCAAAACATTTCATATAGATGCAAATCACGAATTGCGAATTGCGAATAATGCTCCGATTGGTCAATTTCAAATATTTCAAGGAAATTGACCAATCAGAGCATTATTCGCAATTCGTGATTCGCATCTATATGAACTAAAAGTTTCGTCGCGTTTGGTACTCAGCTATCACCACTACTTGTTATCGTATCACTACGTAAGTTCAAGTCTGATACCGCCATCTCTGGACGGATATCGTAACACCCCGAGGGGATTTACCTAATATGAGAACGGGGGAGTAGTTCGAGACGTCGCCGCTATGCCGTCTTCACGGCGCGGGCGCTCGAATCGCCCACTAACCCAAGAATGAAGTTTTGAGGTTAACATTTCACCACAAATTACGAGATTACAGAAGTATGTTTTGTTCCTGTATTTTGTGTATAATGTGTAGTAGGTCATCGTTGTTCGTTGCTTTGTATACTTTTTCTGATAATCTCTACAGGTAAATTAAGTTTCGTTATAGATATTTAATTTTTTTGTCAAAAGGTTTAGGTATATACCGCACGAACTAATGTAGTAATGCAGCGAGTAAGGGGGGGGGGGGGCAAAATTCCTAATTTCAGTGTACAAAACTTTTACGCCAGAAATTGACTGAAATATATTGAATATATTGCTTTTCGGTTTTTAAAGAAATAAATTTACATTGGCACATAATTTCTATATGTAAATTAGGTAATAAACACACGACTTCATCTTTTATCTTTATTGCGGCCTTGAAGACAGGAATAAGAAAACAATAAAATATTCAAATTTATATGTTAAACCTACTAAAAACATAAAATGGTTTTATTTTGGAGACATATATATTTGCTCGTATCATAGTCGTGCGCAAAGGGTTTATTTCAACATTTTCTTTAGTATTTTGATGCCGTTTCGTTTAACAATTATTATAAAAGGTGATTTTTAGTCACCCGAAGATCCCATTTTATCGCTCTTCGCCGGGTGTGCCCCTGATAAACTGTTTGAGTCCTTTAAAATGAGGTGCAAAATAGGGTTACATTTAATATTTTAGACCTCAACCCATTCTAGCGTCACCCCTCAATAGGGGTTGAAAAGATAAATGAAACATGAAAAAGTATATTTATGTATATATTTTGTTGACTAATAATATAATTAAGTATACAAAGTGTCTTAAAAGGTATACCTATTGTCAATAATCATTGCGTACTCCGTCATCCCCTATTTCTGGCGCCACTTTTAGATTGTTGAAATTTTAACCACAATAGTTCGATTCGGCGTGTAAATTTGAGCTTACTAGAATACCAAACTTTCAGGTTTGTATCTTTATTAGTTAGGAAAATATTAAGAAAAAAACATATTCAGAGTCTCCGCTTTGGGACCCTGTAGTTCGGTTATGGGGGGATATAGAAAATGTTACTGGACCTGCTTCGGACCCTATTTTGAGCGGATCTGCCCAATCCCCGATTATTGAACATGCCTTTTAGGACACCCTGTATATCTATACCTAAAATTTGGTGGCTCCATTTTTACGAATAGCTGAGATCCCAAGTAACATTTTAAGTTTTATCACAATCTACAAGAGGTTTTTAAGTCTATATAATAAAACTAATTGTAAAACTGTTTATACTATAACCTCTTCAAAGCTCCAATAAACCCGGCATAAAACCAAAAAGGACCTTTTGTAAAGGTTATAAATATCTTCCTTAAAACTGCCAATAAAACCAACAGAACTTTTGAACCCAAACCTGCAAGATGTTTTTAAGTCTACCACAAAACATTTTATAAAGTCTTCTTAAAACCGTTAGTACTTGCAATCAAATTTTATGCGTGATTTGAAACCATCATAAATAATTTTATTATTATTATGTCTTTAATAATTCTTTGGCAAAGACTTGTTGCACTTAAATTGTCAATATCAAAAAATGTCACCAAGTAGTTACATATGTCTGCCTCGATTGAAATATCTGCATGTGCTAACATTTTATAATTTGATATTAATAAACAACCTAGTAATAAAAAAAAACCGGCCACGTACTTTATTGATAAAGTATATAAAAAAACTTTTAAAAAAATCACGCGCCTTTCATTTGTTAGCTTATTAATTATTATTTACAATTAATAAAAAAAATTGTAACCCTAGTTTTAGCTTAATCAAAAAATTTTTAATGGAATGCCCTATTAAGCAGAGTTTGTGGGTTTGTGAAATATTTTTATAAACCAAAAGGTTTTAACTTAGCTTACTAAAGCTACCAAAAAGCTATTAGGTTTCAAGGAGCCCTTACCAATTATCGTCCAAAGTAAATCGTATTTATGATAACATATATTAAGGGTAAGACTATACTTATTAAGAGTTGTTCGTTTTATTGCTTGGTCGTAAGGAGTACTTAAAAGCCATATTTTAAAACTCCCATATAAAACCCAAAGATTTATAGCAGATGTCTACCACAAAACTTAAAAGATTTAAAATCCTCTATAAACCTTAATGACTTTATTGTGGTTTTGATTAATGCAGCAATTAAGTGGTTATATAACCAATAGGTCTTAAAGAGCAAAAATATTTAACAACTTGCTTTAAAGATAACTTGAAGGCCTTTTTCTAAGTACATATTATCTGCAGATAAATTGGTATGCACAAAAGAAATAATAAAACCCACTTCGGTTTATTTACCTTCTTAAACCTGTGATGAAACCCTATAAATACTTCTTGGCATTTAAATTGTTACTTGGAATATTTGCCTGTATTTTATACAGAGGTACAGGGTCTTCCAACGAGGACTGAACAGGGGCTCATTTTTGAGCTTTCTTGTATTTAAAGAAAAATCCAAAATAGCCAATCGATGTACTTTTTCCTGCAGAATTCAAAAATGAAACCAAAAATTTATTTGAACCAGAAACAAAAGAGTTACGCTATGGATAAGGTGTTTTTTAAATGGAACATAGCTTTTTTTATACGATTTTTGGAACGAGTGATTTTTTTTTGTCCGTTCTGATTAAAATATTTAATATTGTGACAGCTATTTTTATTAAATTTTAATGTTTTATCCAGTATAATTTAACTTTAACCTGTTTGAAACATACACTAGGTAATAAAGGTATAATCACCTTTGAATCCTTCAAAGTCAAAAAATTTGACAAATTTACTATAATATTGCCGAAATGAAATATTCATTAGATGAGAGATTGCAGATTGTTATCTTGTTCTACAAATGCCAAGAAAATGCAAGAGAAGCAAGGAGAAGATTTATTGCAAATTTTCACAGAAATATATCCGTCAATACTATTCTAAGGATAAAGAACCTATTTGAGGAAAATAAAACATTACATGACAGAAAAAGAAATCCAGAAAGGAATAGAAATCGAGACCGTGCCATTGTGAATTATTTTCGACTGAATCCAACCAAATCAATTTCGGACTCAGTTCGGGACGTTCAATACGGCGGCGGTGTAAGACGCAGAAGAGTTACCCAAGGAACTGTTCACAGGACTTTAAGAAATAATAAATTTAAGTCTTATCATATCCTTCCACTTCAACATCTAACATCGGCACAAAAAGAACTTCGCTTCCAATTTGTTTCCCAAATAGTGATTCGGAAAGAAAACGAAGACCCTAATTTATTCAGAAATATCTTATGGACTGACGAAGCCACATTCACAACATCGGGGGTTTTCAATAGACATAATAATCATCACTGGGCCGTTGGAAATCCAAGAAAATTTCAGACAATTAAATTTCAAGGAAGGACTTCAATCCATGTTTGGTGTGGCATAAAAAATAATAGAATTTTGGGACCAATATTTTTTAACGGGACTTTAAATGGACAGAGATACTACGAGTTCTTAGAAAACGAAATTGAGAACTTTTTGGAAGATTTACCATTGGAAGAATATCAAAATTTAATTTGGCAACATGATGGGGCCCCTCCGCATGCCGTGCGTGCATGAGGTTACTCAATATTTAAACGGACGCCATGAAGAATGGATTGGTAGAAATGGAACCTATGCTTGGCCACCCAATAGTCCCGATTTGTCAATATTAGACACATTTCTTTGGGGCCATTTAAAGAACGTGGTATACAAGCAGCGAAACCACGATATTGAAGAGATCATGCAGAAAATTGTGAATGAAATAAATCGCCTTAACCAGGAAAATCACAGTATAACAGCAAGTTTGGAAAGGCTACAAAGAGGTTATCGCACATGTTTCGAGAACAACGGAGGTCACATTGAACAATTAAATTATTAATGTTTTTTTTTTAAATTAGTATAGAGTTGGATTTCTTTTTCTGTCATGTAATGTTTTATTTTCCTCAAATACGTTCTTTATCCTTAGAATAGTATTGACGGATATATTTCTGTGAAAATTTGCAATAAATCTTCTCCTTGATTCTCTTGCATTTTCTTGGCATTTGTAGAACAAGATAACAATCTGCAATCTCTCATCTAATGAATATTTCATTTCGGCAATATTATAGTAAATTTGTCAAATTTTTTGACTTTGAAGGATTCAAAGGTGATTAATACCTTTATTACCTAGTGTATGTTTCAAACAGGTTAAAGTTAAATTATACTGGATAAAACATTAAAATTTAATAAAAATAGCTGTCACAATATTAAATATTTTAATCAGAACGGACAAAAAAAAAATCACTCGTTCCAAAAATCGTATAAAAAAAGCTATGTTCCATTTAAAAAACACCTTGTCCATAGCGTAACTCTTTTGTTTCTGGTTCAAATAAATTTTTGGTTTCATTTTTGAATTCTGCAGGAAAAAGTACATCGATTGGCTATTTTGGATTTTTCTTTAAATACAAGGAAGCTCAAAAATGAGCCCCTGTTCAGTCCTCGTTGGAAGACCCTGTACCTATACTAAGACTTTTAAGATACCCTGTATAAACATGAATGGTAATGTAAGAAAATCGTGTTTTTTTAAGATATTTCTACTTATTGGTAATACGCTATATATTATCCAAAAGTTGAGACGACTATGTTTATTATATAGGTGCCAGATTATAGCGATTGTATAATTTACAACTTTAAAACACCTGTTATTTTGTACGAGCGAAGGAGTCCTAAAAGCCGCGATCTGCTATGATCATGCGATCTGCTATGATCATTCTTATAAATGCTGCATCCCTGGGTATAATCGCGCGCACTCGTGTCTTTATAAAAGAGAAAGCCCCAGCGGAATAGGAAAGTATGTTAAATACAGATATATGTCTGCAGCAGCAAAGAAACAATCTAATTTTTGCTTTTAGACGCTGCAAGAAATGATAGACACGAAAAAAGTCAAGTTATTGCATAAAACGATAGATATAGTAAGTTTCTTCCTGGTTTTGAATTGAACAAATTGAGAAATATGATAGTGGCCATCAGTTGCTTGGTAGTGATATGCGTGACTACCGTGGCTATCATCAGGTCGAAAAAGCCTTTGAAGTTGATTCTTGCCGAAGCCAAATACGAAGTATTGTACAATGCGATGGGGTCCAAGTATATGATGCACGATTTTTTAATGAGAAAGAAAAATAAAACGGGTAAGTTTGAATCAATATAAAAATACACGCTAAAAAACAATATTTTTGTATAATATGTGCAAATTTTTAGGTCAATCGCTCCACTTAATAGCATAAAAGAACATTAAGAACACAGATTAATTTTTCTATATCAGATTTGATAGTACTTTCTCTTATTTCCGGTGTATGACGTTTACAAAATAAGACTTTTTCCATGCTTTAAACTATATCAGATATGTTTTTTAGATTTACCATTAAATTCAGGGAAGACAGCTGTGATAACTGGAGGAACCAGGGGTATCGGCCTGGAAGTAATCAAGCTTTTACTTAAATGTGATATCAACGTAATTATAGGTAATCAAATAATTACAGCAAGCTTGCCCTAATTTCAATTATAATAATAAGTGCCTATTACTACATATGCCCAATTTTGAAGCTTTCTAATAACTAATAAAAGTATCCATATAAGTACCGCAACCTATACAAATTACAAAAAAAATCTTGTCTCTTTTTATGCAGGTTGTAGAAATATTCAACACGGTGAAGCTCTTCTTCAAAAATGTAGGGATGAAGGAATCAACAAAGGAAATATAGAAGTTATCCAGCTGGACATAAGTGTGATTGAATCAGTCAAAAAATTTGCCACTGAAGTGACAGGCAAACATGAAAAAATTGATTACTTAATAAATAATGGTAGGTAAGCAAAAACATATAGACACTCGGTTACTGAAAATTGGAGTAGGTATCTCCCCTAGAATTGAATATACATAGAGTAATTGTGCCTTATTGCGTCAATGACTGGTCAATTCTTGACCCTCATAAAAATTTAATTTTTGTGAAAAGGGCAGAATATATATAGTGTCGGTGATTCCCCGAAATACTTCATGTCGATCGGTCCCTGTATTTATCCGCATCACAAAACAAATAAGAGGTTATCCGCACTTCATTTCTACCAAAGAGTAACACTGGTTGTGTTACTCTTTGTTTCTACCTAGAGCAATTTGACTGACTAATATTAAACCGTGTCCTCAAATTGACCAGTCAATTCAGGTTAGTTCATTTTTCTATAGGTCTTCTATTATTGGTGAAGGTTATTTTGTTTGTTTTTCTAAAGGTTTTGGTTAGTTTCATTTACAACTCTAGATATACAATAATAAATTTGAAGAAGTAGTCCATACTTGCAGTGGAGTGTAGGTAATGTAAATTAAAACGACACTTCTGTCTTCCTTCCTCCACAAATGATATATTTTTTAAATAATATATTTAGCGATTTTCCCTACAAATTTCGACTACATATATAGTCATCCTCAGGGGAAGTAAAAGGAATGTATGAAAGTACAACAACAACAGACACTATAAGGGACTTACCTAAATCGAGTGTAGTTTAAGTTAAAGTAGTTGCGTCAAATTAATAAGTACAATTTCTAAGATAATATCAAGTGAAGTTTTTTTTAGTTGAAGACTAACTTGAGTTTACTCAACGTTGTGGATTTGTAGAAAAGCACATTTTAAAATTATTTTAATTTCGAAATTTTGATATTTATTAAAGCAGGAAAATTTAGTTGTAAGTGTTAAGAATGATGATACCCCATGCATATGAATATAGTTTTTGAAAATATAGTATTATTGATGTGGAGAAATCAAAAAAGAAAAGTTTTTGTTTTTTATTATTTTAGTTTTCAAAAACATAACATGGTTGATATGCAGAAATCGAAAAAGAAAAATTAGTTTTTTATGTTATTTTTTTTTTTAATTTTAATTATAATTTGGTTAATTTAACCAACCTTGGTTGGATGGGCGCTCAGCCCCTCTAAGGCTTAAATAGATAAACATTTTAATGATAAAACCCTTTTCTACAAATCCACAACGTTGAGTAAACTCAAGTTAGTCTTCAACTAAAAAAAATTTCACTTGATATTATCTTAAAAGTTGTACTCATTAATTTGAGGCAACTACTTTAACTTAGACTACACTCGATTTAGTTCCCCTGAGGATGACTATATATGTAGTCGAAACATGTAGGGAAAATCGCTAAATATATTATTTAAAAAATATATCATTTGTGGAGGAAGATAGAGGTGTTGTTTTAATTTACTATACAATAATAATTATATCAGTTAAAAAGAAGACATACTGTGCCTATTTAAAACAGTTTCTGAATTCCTTAATGGGCACAACACGACTTTTAAATCGGGGTAACCTCTATGCTGTTACCAAATTTAATCTGGCGAAATCCGGATGTTTTGTTGTCTTAAATATAAATACTTCTCTCCTGCTGTCTGTATAGCACCGCGACTCGATCTTTGACCAGTGTTTAGAAAAAGGGTGGCTTTCGACTTTCGACCACATCTCAAAAACAATTAGCTATAATTTAGAGGAAAATTTTTTTAAGAGTAAACTTTTAAAAGTTATGTACGATTGCCGCTAGAGGACGTAACTGCTGAGGCAGAATAAAAAATTCAATCTACTTTTATAAATTGATTTTGCGGTGATTGTCGCTAATTAGTAGGTATTTTGTTTTCCAGAGGACGCTCTGGCTAAAAGTTTGTTCCCTAATTTTCTTTAAAAAATAAACGGTACGCGTGTACTTTTTGTATACAACCTTCTGGCGAAAACCCCTGTTTTAATATCATCCGTTTTCGAGCTATTTCCAATAAAAAAGTTCTTGATCATGGAAATATCCATAAAAACCTTAACGTAACTTGTCGTAAACAGTAGCGTTATTGGCTGGCTATGATATAATATCTCACACACATCTATCTTTCTGTTTAGCTGGGATCATGTTCGGACCATACGTCGAATCACGTGACGGTTACGAATCTCAATTTTCCACGAATTATTTGGGCCACTTTTTGCTGACTCACCTGCTACTTCCCGCACTTAAAAAAGCGGGAACCGAAAACTCACATTCGAGGATCGTCAACGTGTCGTCCTGTGCCCACGTCGTCGGAAAAATTAACTTTGAAGACATCAATTTCAGGTATAGTTTAACTAAACCCAATTGAACAAGAAACAGCACGCTTGCCGGATGTTTTTTTTTGCTGTTTCAATTGATTCAGATACGACTATACAATGTCGTGCGCTTTTTTAGAAATAGATACATTCCTCCAGAGGCGTACGCTCAATCGAAGCTGGCTCAAATATTATTTTCTTGCTACCTGAACACGCTGTTGACTAAAGAAAATGAAAAAGTACAAGTCCACTCTGTCCATCCTGGTATAGTGAACACCGATCTATTTAATGGAAGTCCTCTGAAGACTATAGCTCCATGGGTACCATTGTTATTTTTTAAAGTAAGTATATACAATACAGCTATTCGAAAGAGTGACGTACTCTGACGTTTGCTGGTGCTGGTGCAGTGCCGTCTGCTTTATGGATTCTCCTTATTTTAGACGCCTGAACAAGGAGCCTATCCCGTGATTCACGCGTGCCTGTCTCCCGATTTGGAGGGAAAGGGAGGAACCTATATTCACAACTGTCAAATTTTTTCTACCAGTGACAGAGCTCAGGATGCCGATTTGCAAGAAAAATTGTTTATATTTACCAAAAAATTGCTTGGTATAGAAACATTCAGTAGTTTGTCCTAGCCAAAAAACCACAACTTTTGCTGTTATTAAGAATGTATCTGCTAAAATGCTCATGTATATTTTTTTTCGGAATTCTCTTATTTATTCTACAGTTTGCACCAAAGAATTTTTACCACAAGAAGTTATTCTCATAGGTGACTGTAAACCAACATTGGAAGAATATGCATGAACAATGAACATAGTACACCTATTTTTGGTTTGTAAATAAACTGTAATTATGTATAGGAATCACTTCTTCTAGTAGTAAACGTTCATTGGTTTGCACTATAGTAAAGTAAAGGTCTGAAATATATCTGTTAAGTTTTCAGTTCTTAATTATTTTTAATAAAAATGCTTTGAAATATCAATATTACAATTTTATTCAGTTAATAATTCTTTGGCTTAGATTGCTTAAAGATATACTTAAAGGCAAAATAAATTTAACACCTACACCACTATAAAACTAAAACAAAAAGAAGGGATTTAGTCAATATTTTAACATTTAAGTACACATAGTTTTGGAGTTAAAAATAAGTATTTTTAATACTTTAAACATCAACAAGGTAAAAATAGCAATAAAAAAAATAGGCGGTATATCAACAAAACCTCTGTGGGTAATTGTAAATATTTCATGACATTTAAAAGATATAAAATTTCTAAAATAAATACTAGTCACAAACCTTAACAATACTTGGGAAGAAATTAGAACAAACTGTTTACTAGTAGTAATTTTAATTAGTGGGTCTCCTGAGCGATCCCAGAGGGACTTCCCCCCATCAAAACCCCAAAAACACCGTTTTCGGGGTGTTTATGGATTATGTGTTAAGAATTATAAAATTTTAAACACACAAAAACTACTTATATATCGCCATAATGGAGTATCAAAACATCGTAAATTGGAATGTGTTATGCAAATATGTAAACAATTCAATTCGGTACTTGAAATAATATAACCAAGGAACATACAAGCTGATCACAATAAATTTTTTTAGGTATTAATGTAAAAGTCATTAATTTTAATTTAAAGCTGAAAACAAGTAAGTAGGTACCTGAGAAATCATAGAAACCTAAAATGTGTCTAAGTTAACCTACTACAACACCCTGAATCTTGACTTGAAGACGAGTCTATATTGTAGCTGTTGGGATCATATCTGGGTATGTTCGTCATTCTTGCTTGCTAAATAGGAAAAGAAACACAAATAAATTTCTATATAATGCAACCTCCAATAATTTTTTGTCTATAATATGATATGTGTAGTGTATGTACCTTCATAAGGTCTTCAGCAATCTGCATGAAAAGACGTTCAACATTATCAGACTCTTTGGCTGAAGTCTCCAAAAAATACATGTTGTGTCTTTCAGCAAACTCCTCACCAACTTGCATTGGTATCTCTCTATCATCTCTGTCAATTTTATTACCTACAAGCAAAAAAAAACAGCTCATATTTTAGTCTGTTAGCAGTGTATTTTTGAAGTCCACTTACCTACTAAAACTCTTAAAACTTTACTGCTAGCATACTCTTCGATTTCTCTTAGCCAGTCAGGCAAACAGTCGAAAGTGGGTTGACAAGAAATATCATAAACTAAAATAAGAGCATGAGCTGACCTGTAGTAGCTCTGCGTAATTGATCTGAAACGTTCTTGACCTGCAGTGTCCCATATTTGAAGCTTAAATGATAAAATTAAAAGGCTTAAAAGTAGTTAGAGAGCTTTAAATCAAAGAGGACTAAGAATTACCTTACCTTTACTTTCTCATTGCCGACTTCTACAGTTTTAATCATAAAATCTACTCCTATAGTCGCCCCTTGTCCGGGGGGGAATAGCCCCTGCGTAAACCTTCTAACCAGACAAGTTTTGCCTACACCAGCGTTTCCTACGAGCACGACTTTGAAGAGAAACTTGTAATCATCCATGTCAATGTTTTCCTTATAACTATTGGTCACACACACACAGTAAATTTCAGTATTAAAGTCTTACAGGATTAAATTCTTGTTGCAAGCACAAAAATATGGTTCATTCTCTTTCTCTGCTTAAAAATCTATATTTTCCTGCCTCTAAAATAAGACATTAGGTAATAAAACATTTTTCATGGTGTATGATCACACCTACCTGTTTAAATTCTTTTCGTGACGTTTATTGTACATTTTACGGGATATGTAATATTTTTCGTTTTTCTTATTATTCTTTCAATTTCTACATTAAGTATGTTAATTTCCAGTTTTCATAACTTACAATTTTTAACAAATTGTTTAAAAAACTACACAGCTGCTCTATGTTGTGAAAATTTTTGATATGGCAGATGAGATGCAGGCCTCTTGACTTAACCAAAGAGTATGAAGGACTAGTACTAGTACCTCAAGCCTCAAGTCCTCCATACCAAAGAGTAACCCCGTTAGGCTACTCTTTGGTTTTATCTACCATATATTCTATTTGTATCTGCTTTAAGGCCACCGTAGTTAAGAGAAGAAGAACACATGTTCCTTAAAATAATAAAGTAGCCACCTGCCTTAGTTTTTTGCATGTTTTTTGTATTGGTTTTTTTGTGGGTAACGTAATCCTCACAGGGGGAATATTTTTGTTCATTAAGTCTCCGTGATGAAGCAGTGAGACCCTTTCATTCTAAATTTTGTGTTTGGTACTTTGCTAGTCCTAAAATGAAGATTTGCTGTGCTCTCATCAATGTGGTAAGATATGTGTGCCTTATTTTTATAGTAGGGATTTTTTTTAGAAATGAGTGTCCTTGTACACTTTATGCCAAAAATTCTGTAACTGTTTGTAACTAGATTCATTAAATTGTATCAATATCAATTCCAGAATTTATTTTCTTCATTTCATCGTCTATCTGTGAATATTGAACTGGGAGCATAGCATGTCGGAAGGAAGCAGATGATGTAGCTTCATTTTTATACTTACTTAAATAATGTAAGTACTTTTAAACTTTGTAAATTTCAATCATTTTGTGTTTGTCTCATAGCAGAATGCAAAATATAAATAGGAAGTGGCTGCATCCAGGACACTCTCTATATATATTTATTTGAAGCTTTGCTCTGTGTTAGGTACTTATGAATGGTGTCATCAATGAGCTCGCATCACATGAGAAAAATGATGCAAAATGACATTAGGTATATCTCTCAAAATTTCTAAAGATTATTTTTCATTTGTTCTACCTATATCCACCTATCAACTTAAATTTCTACCAAAACTTCTGTTTTATTGAAGAAATAGTTCATACTTAGTTAATGTCTTATCCTCCATAAACAAGGTTTATTTGAATAAGATGAGATGCCTTGTCCATACATGTTTCAGGCGTATAAATGATCATCTTCAGGGGATACCAAATTCCAGTTGAATAAAACCATTCTCGAAGTGACCTTAAATTAATGAGCATAACTTAAAAAAAATTGAGGAATTGAAAAGTTGAAATAAGTTATGCTCATTAATTTTGGGTAACTTCGAGAATGGTTTTATTCAACTCAAGTTTGGTGTAGCCTAAAGATGGTCGTTTAGACGCCCGAAACATATGCAGAGACCGTCGAGTATTACCATGCATTTATGAACCACCCTGTCTTGTATATTAAGTATCCTTTTTGCTGTTGAAATTTTAAATTTAAAGCAAAGAAGCTTTGGCAGGTACCTCTAATTAATTTTCTTCTAGGATGAAAAGCTAACATTCTTAATGTTCGGGACATAAGCTGGATTAGAGAAGTCTGCAGGACTAGATCAGGTAAGATTTGTATTTTAAATGTTTTGGGTGGAATCGGTTATAGAAAAAATGGCAAAACTGCATAATTTTACTCTATTTTTTGCGCACACATAAATTTTTAAGAAATGTCCAGGTTCTGAACATTAGTATAGGCACCTATGCAATTTTTCTTTTGCAATTTCAAAATTACCCATTCTTAATATGTCTTTGTTATTTGTAAGTATCTCGATCTATTCAACTTAAATTTAAAATTGTTTCAGGTACATACATATGGGGGGGTCTGGACCCCTCTGTGGGTTCAATAGTAGAGATAACTCAAAATCACAATAATTCGTTTGTAATAAATAACATATGAAACCTTATTTCACGGTATACATACCTTCAAAAAGGAATGACTCAGTATTGAATTCCTATAATATTAATAACCATACATTAAAAAATGTCAATATTGTTAGAGACTTGGGAGTCTACTTTGACTGTAAACTTTCATTTAGTTATTATATTGGAGTATTGCTGTAATAAAGCATATAAAATGCTAGGTTTCCTGAAAAGACATACTAAGGACTTCAATAACATTTTTGCCCTTAAAATCTTGTATAACTCCTTAGTCAGATCACAATTGGAAAACTGTACAATGGTATATTTTGCAACATATACTGATGCGATTGAACGCGTTCAGAAAAAATTTCTATAATACATAGCTTTCAAACTACACATACCTAAGGAACATATTAACTGTGGCGATCTGTTGAAACTTTTGAATTTGGAAACACTTCAGAAACGCAGATTTGATTTTGATATAGTCTTTCTATGGAAACTTGTGAATGGTGTTATTGACTCTCCAGATCTTTACTTTTTTTAAACTTTCATACTGCTATGGTCACACTAAGAAATAATTTAACTTTTTATAACAATTTTCATCGTACTTTGTATGGCCAACAATCTCCTATGGACAGAATAATGTCTAATACTACCAAGATCAAACTCGATATCTTTAACTCAACCATTAACAAATTGAAGGCTTTCTTACGCAGAGTACCTATTGATGTGAACTGAGATGTATTTTTTTTTCTTTATTGTTTGTTTGCTGATCTGTGTATTTGTTTTTATAGTGTGACAATTGATGATTCGTATTGTGATGTATAGCGTACAAGCTTAAGCTTGGTTTTTATATTTTATATTTTGAGAGTTTTGTTCTTTTATGATAATACATGTATAAATTTTTTGTAAATTGGGTGTTAGCCCGTTGAATAAATAAATAAATAAATAAAAAATTACTAAGTACTATTTGAAATACAAATATTGGCGTTTAAAACGCTACTGGTCAAAGGTGAGTGAATTTACTTAAATTCACTCAAAAACCCAATCCGCTAAGACTTCTGCTAGTACCTACTGTGTTTCCCGCTCTCCAAAAAGGGGAAGAGTTTTTTACTTTTTTTTTGTTTCTTTTGCATTGTTTGCATGAAGTAATTCAAGCTCAAACAATATTCTTGTAAGTAAAGTCATTATTTGCTAATACAATATCACAGACGCAATATAAAGGCCCTAAACAAAAGTCAATAAATAAAAGTAAAACAAAAAGAAAAAATGTACACAATCATAGACTTTTATATTATTACCTCTATGACATAGTATACCCAGCCTGTTAATCATATGTTCATATGGAGGTAATAAAGAACAGCTTAAAGACAAAAAAACTTTTTAAACCTCTTCGAACATTGTTGCCTTCTTAAGGAGAGCTGAAGATGATTAAAAATTTTCTTACTACCATATATTAAGAATTTCTTGATTTGAATATGGGACTCTATTAGAGCATATAGTTGTCAACTTGTTGCTGGATACATCACTTGTTGCTGTGTCGCCGCGATTATCTTCCGGGTCTGTACAGCCCTAACGTTCTAAAGTTGGTTTGCAAATGTTGCTGGCGATGTTTCCTGGTCTATTCACTGCTTAATAGCAGGGCTGGAATAAGTCATGAGTTTTATAGAAAAGTCAAAACATTCGACTTTGAAAAATTAATTCATACTTTTTGGAATTATGCCATTCACTTTGTAATCAAACACACACTTTCTGCTTAGAAAATACCTATGATTTATACATATTTTCATTAAAAATGTTAATTTTCCTGCTTTTTACACACCTAATCTGTAAAACAGAATGCACTAGTCCAAAAGAGGAAACATTCTTTCGACACCCGCTATCATGTCATTAAGTTGACTTATATTACCTTGGACCGCCAAGATACTTCGTATATGAGTTCTATGACTAATTTTAAGCAAAAATGATTCTGTTCACTTTTTCCGAATTTCGAATGTGATGTGTATCCTAAATTCTAGATTTTTACGATATAATTTAGCTCTTTCTAGTAACTATAGTTGTTGTTGTACTCAAAATAAATATTTCTGTTTGATATTAAGGGACCCATGAGTCCCAAAATCATTTTCATTTGATTTTGTCAAGTTTCAATATTTCAAAAAAGCATGTAGCAACTAAACTGACTAAAAATATAATATCTTGGTATTGGCATAAATATAAATTCCAACTGCCTTTTAATTTGTATGAATATTAAAATTTGGATAAAGTTTTGTTTAAAGATTAATAATTTATCTACTTCTGTAAATAATAAATATGTGACAGTTTCGTCTCAAAATCTACACAAGCAGGATAGGAACAATTTTGAAACTAACGCGATTTTGCCCTTCAATATATAGGAAAGCACAACAGTGTCCAAGTATCGTGTGAAATCAGGTTTTTGTGTATCGTTGAAACATGCTTTTTTGAGACTTGTGTGTTTCTGGCCTAACTCGATACAAATTGATCAAAATTTAAATAGCCCGACTCAAAAATTTAGTTCTTAGTCCATGTACCACTGGCTCTAACAATTATTTAAATTATTGTTGGTGGTCGCTCTATATATGGTATGCTTTATGACATAAATACATTATATTAGGTTTGTTCCAACCATCAGTCCCTGACAGTTTCAAACTGTCCAATACAATCAACCAGTATGATTAAAAACTAGTCTTGGACTGCTGGTTGGAACAAGCCTTTTATAAGTTGCCATAAAGAATATTTTGTTTAACTGACGGTGACTAGGATTTCACTGAATTGATTAGTTCTTTAGTCCGAATCCACATGCGGACATGCGTGATACGGACCTAACAGAATTTACACAAACTTTGAAAACTATTTTAAACAATATTGATGATAGATAGTGGCACTAAACATAAAATCGAATTTGTTGCATAAACTAACCACAAATACCAAAAAAGAACTTCATCAAACATATATTTCAAAATTGTAACAGACTTTTTAAATAACCTTGACGAGCTCTTAGCTCCCTAAACAAATATTTGATTGGTAACAAGGGATCCGTGATTACGGATGCATGTTGATTCAGATTCCAGAGGAGCATTTTATCAATGTCCTGTTAACAGCCACAATTGTTCCAATAATGGTATCCTTGGAAATTATCTTGCAGTTATTGGTGTTAACAGGACATTAATAAAATTGATGAAAATCCATTTTTTAGGTAACGCCAATGTTATTACTGGTAGCGTTACTGTAAAAAGTTGGTTTTTAGTGATCTCTTCGGTAAATGTTTCTTGTGGAATTAATTTATAGATGGAGCGAAAGAAAAATTGAAGAGGACAAGTAGCCATTGTGATTTAGAGCGGCATCTACTCTATGACAACGCCGCTATCATCGGACGAGTGGCCATTGTGTCTTAGATCGGCATCTACTCTATGACCACGGCGCTATCATCGGCCGAGTGGCCATTGTGACTTGGACCAGCATCTACTCTATGACCACGGCGCTATCATCGGCCGAGTGGCCATTGTGACTTGGACCAACATCTACTCTATGACCACGGCGTTACCGTTAGACAGGTGGCCATTGTAAGTTAGGTTAATATCTACTCTGTGACAACAGCCTTGACCACTGTAATTTAAAACGACGCAATGTGGCCAAGAATTGAACCAATGCTTTGTCTTGCCATAATGGCAGAGGTTTTTTTTAATAAAAAATTATTCGATTTATTCGTCTGGTTTTAGATGTATATAAATGTGAGCATCGCTTTATTAAAAATACCTTCACCATTTTGTCAGGAAATGACATTTGCAGAAATGGAATAAAAATGATTTTGTGGCTTTAAGGACCAAAAATTACGAGGAATTAAGGCGGCAGTTCCGCAACAAGTGCAAGTAGACGAAATGGAATATTCTTAGGATAAATTTACTGTAACTTTAGCTTTATACCCGCACCATAGGCACAGAAAATATAGCTACGCAACAGAATTCTGAAGAGAATAGGAAAAAGGAAACGTGCGAAAACTCTCTTTTTTGTTTTACGAAATCCTCGAGGAGGTCGCCACCTCAAGCAGATTCTATATTATTTTTATTTAGCGCGTTCATGACGCCATATGACCAACTAAGTGTTGTCATCTATCCTCTTTGGTTGTCATATTGTCCTTACCGCTTACCTTATGGTAAAAATGACTGATATTTTAGTTAATCGCATTAACAGGTATTTGAAGGATTTAGGTGATTTATCGGTGCCTTACATTCTTATCTTTTTTTCTGTAATATGGCTACAAGCAGTGGCTCAGCAGGCAAAAAATGTGAGTATTTTAATAGTAGTGGGTATTATAATAGAGGTGGCTCAGGCGTATATTTTAAAATTATTTCACATTGCACAGGATATTGTATTTTATTATTTTAAATTATAGCTGCTGGCATTGTCCTGATCAATAAATAATTAAATATAGGAGTATGTGGTCAAATGTTAGTAGTTTTTATAGAAAGGCAACTTGTTTGTGAAAATCGTCTTTCTGGCATACTCGGAAGACCTAAAAACATGTAAGTAAAATACATGCTTATCAAAGATTGCTTGTAGTTATAAGCAGCCTAGTTTTGTTTCCAAATCTTTTAACGCTCTACCGGCGAAAGTTTAATGCGGCTCAATTATTGCCATAATAACTGATGATTTGGTAAATTTAAGTAGATACATCGACAGTAGGTAATATTGAAAAAATGAAGCTAGAAGTAGATAGTGCTAATGGAGACAACCGAGAATGGACTAAATTGGCAACTTTTTGTTTGGCAAGAATAATATTATTTAAGCTTGTGTTAAGGTGAAGCTTCAAAGATGAAAATGAGTGATTACATCTCAAAGACCAGCTTGGGAGGAACAAAACACGGTGGAAATTAGACAGTCACTTACTCCTATTCAGCAAAAGTTAACTGAAACCATGACCTCAGTCGATATCGAAGGAAAACGTGGAAGAAGGGTCCGAGTACTACTTCCCCGATTTATAAAAGACTGCATTGACATTCTTATACGACACAGGAGTAGATGCAAAATTTCATTTGATAACAAATACGTTTTTGATAAATCAAATGTCTTTAAAAGATTTTTGAGGGGCCATATTTGCCGGGAGATAGATCTGAAAATTCCTGATGCTATAACTGGAACCAAATTAAGAAAATATGTGGCTACTGCTTTCAACTATTTAATATGTCTAAGAACGAATACGATTGGTTGGCTAAACACTTGGATCATGATATAACGGTCCACATGGAATTTTATAGGATGCATGAAAGAACGAATGAACTTACCAAAATTAGTAGGCTTTTAATGGCAGTCGACCAGGGCAAAGCACATATGTATTCAGGGAAACGAATTAATGAAATTCAAATTACAGGTTGGTACATTTGACTCAAATTTATTTATGGCATGTTCCTACCTAGTAGGACGTACAATTTTGGTTAAAAAAATGTGCAACACCGGATTTTTCAAAACTCCATTTGGTTCAAATAAATCTGTTTTACCTTTCATTATTGTTAAAATAATACAATCATTTTAGTTTTAAAGGCGAAAACTATTATTAACATCTCAAATTTATAATGAAAGTTCAAGGTCACATACAAGGTCAAATCCAAATTTTAGTCAACTGACCTTGAACTTGGTTTTGAGATTCAACTTGACCTTGTCCGTGACCTTGAAGGTTCAAGGTCACATATAAGGTCAAATCCAAATTTTAGTCAAGTGACCTTGAACTTGGTTTTGACATTGAACTTGACCTTTTTCGTCACCTTGAAATTTCAAGGTCACTTGGAACCTCCAAAGTTCCCTTGCCAAAGTGCAAGTCACCTTGAAACATTTTTAAGGTCACGTGCAACCTCCAAAGTCACCTTGCCAAAGTGCAAGGGACCTTGAAATTATTTAAAGGTCACGGGCAACCTCGAGAGTCACCTTGCCAAAGTGCAAGTGACCTTGAAACTTTTTCATTAACTTTTCATTCATTCAACTTTTATATTATTACCTCTATGACATAGTATACCCAGCCTGTTAATCATATGTTCATATGGAGGTAATAAAGAACAGCTTAAAGACAAAAAAACTTTTTAAACCTCTTCGAACATTGTTGCCTTCTTAAGGAGAGCTGAAGATGATTAAAAATTTTCTTACTACCATATATTAAGAATTTCTTGATTTGAATATGGGACTCTATTAGAGCATATAGTTGTCAACTTGTTGCTGGATACATCACTTGTTGCTGTGTCGCCGCGATTATCTTCCGGGTCTGTACAGCCCTAACGTTCTAAAGTTGGTTTGCAAATGTTGCTGGCGATGTTTCCTGGTCTATTCACTGCTTAATAGCAGGGCTGGAATAAGTCATGAGTTTTATAGAAAAGTCAAAACATTCGACTTTGAAAAATTAATTCATACTTTTTGGAATTATGCCATTCACTTTGTAATCAAACACACACTTTCTGCTTAGAAAATACCTATGATTTATACATATTTTCATTAAAAATGTTAATTTTCCTGCTTTTTACACACCTAATCTGTAAAACAGAATGCACTAGTCCAAAAGAGGAAACATTCTTTCGACACCCGCTATCATGTCATTAAGTTGACTTATATTACCTTGGACCGCCAAGATACTTCGTATATGAGTTCTATGACTAATTTTAAGCAAAAATGATTCTGTTCACTTTTTCCGAATTTCGAATGTGATGTGTATCCTAAATTCTAGATTTTTACGATATAATTTAGCTCTTTCTAGTAACTATAGTTGTTGTTGTACTCAAAATAAATATTTCTGTTTGATATTAAGGGACCCATGAGTCCCAAAATCATTTTCATTTGATTTTGTCAAGTTTCAATATTTCAAAAAAGCATGTAGCAACTAAACTGACTAAAAATATAATATCTTGGTATTGGCATAAATATAAATTCCAACTGCCTTTTAATTTGTATGAATATTAAAATTTGGATAAAGTTTTGTTTAAAGATTAATAATTTATCTACTTCTGTAAATAATAAATATGTGACAGTTTCGTCTCAAAATCTACACAAGCAGGATAGGAACAATTTTGAAACTAACGCGATTTTGCCCTTCAATATATAGGAAAGCACAACAGTGTCCAAGTATCGTGTGAAATCAGGTTTTTGTGTATCGTTGAAACATGCTTTTTTGAGACTTGTGTGTTTCTGGCCTAACTCGATACAAATTGATCAAAATTTAAATAGCCCGACTCAAAAATTTAGTTCTTAGTCCATGTACCACTGGCTCTAACAATTATTTAAATTATTGTTGGTGGTCGCTCTATATATGGTATGCTTTATGACATAAATACATTATATTAGGTTTGTTCCAACCATCAGTCCCTGACAGTTTCAAACTGTCCAATACAATCAACCAGTATGATTAAAAACTAGTCTTGGACTGCTGGTTGGAACAAGCCTTTTATAAGTTGCCATAAAGAATATTTTGTTTAACTGACGGTGACTAGGATTTCACTGAATTGATTAGTTCTTTAGTCCGAATCCACATGCGGACATGCGTGATACGGACCTAACAGAATTTACACAAACTTTGAAAACTATTTTAAACAATATTGATGATAGATAGTGGCACTAAACATAAAATCGAATTTGTTGCATAAACTAACCACAAATACCAAAAAAGAACTTCATCAAACATATATTTCAAAATTGTAACAGACTTTTTAAATAACCTTGACGAGCTCTTAGCTCCCTAAACAAATATTTGATTGGTAACAAGGGATCCGTGATTACGGATGCATGTTGATTCAGATTCCAGAGGAGCATTTTATCAATGTCCTGTTAACAGCCACAATTGTTCCAATAATGGTATCCTTGGAAATTATCTTGCAGTTATTGGTGTTAACAGGACATTAATAAAATTGATGAAAATCCATTTTTTAGGTAACGCCAATGTTATTACTGGTAGCGTTACTGTAAAAAGTTGGTTTTTAGTGATCTCTTCGGTAAATGTTTCTTGTGGAATTAATTTATAGATGGAGCGAAAGAAAAATTGAAGAGGACAAGTAGCCATTGTGATTTAGAGCGGCATCTACTCTATGACAACGCCGCTATCATCGGACGAGTGGCCATTGTGTCTTAGATCGGCATCTACTCTATGACCACGGCGCTATCATCGGCCGAGTGGCCATTGTGACTTGGACCAGCATCTACTCTATGACCACGGCGCTATCATCGGCCGAGTGGCCATTGTGACTTGGACCAACATCTACTCTATGACCACGGCGTTACCGTTAGACAGGTGGCCATTGTAAGTTAGGTTAATATCTACTCTGTGACAACAGCCTTGACCACTGTAATTTAAAACGACGCAATGTGGCCAAGAATTGAACCAATGCTTTGTCTTGCCATAATGGCAGAGGTTTTTTTTAATAAAAAATTATTCGATTTATTCGTCTGGTTTTAGATGTATATAAATGTGAGCATCGCTTTATTAAAAATACCTTCACCATTTTGTCAGGAAATGACATTTGCAGAAATGGAATAAAAATGATTTTGTGGCTTTAAGGACCAAAAATTACGAGGAATTAAGGCGGCAGTTCCGCAACAAGTGCAAGTAGACGAAATGGAATATTCTTAGGATAAATTTACTGTAACTTTAGCTTTATACCCGCACCATAGGCACAGAAAATATAGCTACGCAACAGAATTCTGAAGAGAATAGGAAAAAGGAAACGTGCGAAAACTCTCTTTTTTGTTTTACGAAATCCTCGAGGAGGTCGCCACCTCAAGCAGATTCTATATTATTTTTATTTAGCGCGTTCATGACGCCATATGACCAACTAAGTGTTGTCATCTATCCTCTTTGGTTGTCATATTGTCCTTACCGCTTACCTTATGGTAAAAATGACTGATATTTTAGTTAATCGCATTAACAGGTATTTGAAGGATTTAGGTGATTTATCGGTGCCTTACATTCTTATCTTTTTTTCTGTAATATGGCTACAAGCAGTGGCTCAGCAGGCAAAAAATGTGAGTATTTTAATAGTAGTGGGTATTATAATAGAGGTGGCTCAGGCGTATATTTTAAAATTATTTCACATTGCACAGGATATTGTATTTTATTATTTTAAATTATAGCTGCTGGCATTGTCCTGATCAATAAATAATTAAATATAGGAGTATGTGGTCAAATGTTAGTAGTTTTTATAGAAAGGCAACTTGTTTGTGAAAATCGTCTTTCTGGCATACTCGGAAGACCTAAAAACATGTAAGTAAAATACATGCTTATCAAAGATTGCTTGTAGTTATAAGCAGCCTAGTTTTGTTTCCAAATCTTTTAACGCTCTACCGGCGAAAGTTTAATGCGGCTCAATTATTGCCATAATAACTGATGATTTGGTAAATTTAAGTAGATACATCGACAGTAGGTAATATTGAAAAAATGAAGCTAGAAGTAGATAGTGCTAATGGAGACAACCGAGAATGGACTAAATTGGCAACTTTTTGTTTGGCAAGAATAATATTATTTAAGCTTGTGTTAAGGTGAAGCTTCAAAGATGAAAATGAGTGATTACATCTCAAAGACCAGCTTGGGAGGAACAAAACACGGTGGAAATTAGACAGTCACTTACTCCTATTCAGCAAAAGTTAACTGAAACCATGACCTCAGTCGATATCGAAGGAAAACGTGGAAGAAGGGTCCGAGTACTACTTCCCCGATTTATAAAAGACTGCATTGACATTCTTATACGACACAGGAGTAGATGCAAAATTTCATTTGATAACAAATACGTTTTTGATAAATCAAATGTCTTTAAAAGATTTTTGAGGGGCCATATTTGCCGGGAGATAGATCTGAAAATTCCTGATGCTATAACTGGAACCAAATTAAGAAAATATGTGGCTACTGCTTTCAACTATTTAATATGTCTAAGAACGAATACGATTGGTTGGCTAAACACTTGGATCATGATATAACGGTCCACATGGAATTTTATAGGATGCATGAAAGAACGAATGAACTTACCAAAATTAGTAGGCTTTTAATGGCAGTCGACCAGGGCAAAGCACATATGTATTCAGGGAAACGAATTAATGAAATTCAAATTACAGGTTGGTACATTTGACTCAAATTTATTTATGGCATGTTCCTACCTAGTAGGACGTACAATTTTGGTTAAAAAAATGTGCAACACCGGATTTTTCAAAACTCCATTTGGTTCAAATAAATCTGTTTTACCTTTCATTATTGTTAAAATAATACAATCATTTTAGTTTTAAAGGCGAAAACTATTATTAACATCTCAAATTTATAATGAAAGTTCAAGGTCACATACAAGGTCAAATCCAAATTTTAGTCAACTGACCTTGAACTTGGTTTTGAGATTCAACTTGACCTTGTCCGTGACCTTGAAGGTTCAAGGTCACATATAAGGTCAAATCCAAATTTTAGTCAAGTGACCTTGAACTTGGTTTTGACATTGAACTTGACCTTTTTCGTCACCTTGAAATTTCAAGGTCACTTGGAACCTCCAAAGTTCCCTTGCCAAAGTGCAAGTCACCTTGAAACATTTTTAAGGTCACGTGCAACCTCCAAAGTCACCTTGCCAAAGTGCAAGGGACCTTGAAATTATTTAAAGGTCACGGGCAACCTCGAGAGTCACCTTGCCAAAGTGCAAGTGACCTTGAAACTTTTTCAAGGTCACGAGCAACTTTGAAAGTCGCCTTGCCAAAGTGCAAGTGACCTTGAAACTTTTTCGAGGTCATGAGCAATTTTGAAAGTCACCTTGTCAAAGTGCAAGTGATCTTGAAACTTTTCAAGGTCACGAGCAACCTCAAAAGTCACCTTGCCAAAGTGCAAGTGACCTTGAAACTTTTTTAAGGTCACGAGCAACCTCGAAAGTCATTTTGCCAAAGTGCAAGTGACCTTGAAACTTTTTCAAGGTCACGAGCAACCTCAAAAGTCACCTTGCCAAAGTGCAAGTGACCTTGAAACTTTTTTAAGGTCACGAGCAACCTCGAAAGTCATTTTGCCAAAGTGCAAGTGACCTTGAAACTTCTTCAAGGTCACGACCTTGAAACTTTTTCAAGGTCACGAGCAACCTCGAAAGTCACCTTGCCAAAGTGCAAGTGACCTTGAAACTTTTTCAAGGTCACGAGCAACCTTGAAAGTCATTTTGCCAAAGTGCAAGTGACCTTGAAACTTTTTCAAGGTCACGAGCAACCTCGAAAGTCACCTTGCCAAAGTGCAAGTGACCTTGAAACTTTTTCAAGGTCACGAGCAACCTCGAAAGTCATTTTGCCAAAGTGCAAGTGACCTTGAAACTTCTTCAAGGTCACGACCTTGAAACTTTTTCAAGGTCACGAGCAACCTCGAAAGTCACCTTGCCAAAGTGCAAGTGACCTTGAAACTTTTTCAAGGTCACGAGCAACCTTGAAAGTCATTTTGCCAAAGTGCAAGTGACCTTGAAACTTTTTCAAGGTCACGAGCAACCTCGAAAGTCACCTTGCCAAAGTGCAAGTGACCTTGAAACTTTTTCAAGGTCACGAGCAACCTCGAAAGTCACCTTGCCAAAGTGCAAGTGACCTTGAAACTTCTTCAAGGTCACGAGCAACCTCGAAAGTCATTTTGCCAAAGTGCAAGTGACCTTGAAACTTCTTCAAGGTCACGAGCAACCTCGAAAGTCATTTTGCCAAAGTGCAAGTAACCTTGAAACTTCTTCAAGGTCACGACCTTGAAACTTTTTCAAGGTCACGAGCAACCTCGAAAGTCACCTTGCCAAAGTGCAAGTGACCTTGAAACTTCTTTAAGGTCACGAGCAACCTCGAAAGTCACCTTGCCAAAGTGCAAGTGACCTTGAAACTTTTTCAAGGTCACGAGCAACCTCGAAAGTCACCTTGCCAAAGTGCAAGTGACCTTGAAACTTCTTCAAGGTCACGAGCAATCTCGAAAGTCATTTTGCCAAAGTGCAAGTGACCTTGAAACTTCTTCAAGGTCACGAGCAACCTCAAAAGTCACCTTGCCAAAGTGCAAGTGACCTTGAAACTTCTTTAAGGTCACGACCTTGAAACTTTTTCAAGGTCACGAGCAACCTCGAAAGTCACCTTGCCAAAGTGCAAGTGACCTTGAAACTTTTTCAAGGTCACAAGCAACCTCGAAAGTCACCTTGTCAAAGTGCAAGTGACCTTGACTTTTTCAAGGTCACGAGCAACCTCGAAAGTCACCTTGCCAAAGTGCAAGTGACCTTGAAACTTCTTCAAGGTCACGAGCAACCTCGAAAGTCACCTTGCCAAAGTGCAAGTGACCTTGAAACTTCTTCAAGGTCACGAGCAACATCGAAAGTCATTTTGCCAAAGTGCAAGTGACCTTGAAACTTCTTCAAGGTCACGACCTTGAAACTTTTTCAAGGTCACGAGCAACCTCGAAAGTCACCTTGCCAACGTGCAAGTGACCTTAAAACTTCTTTAAGGTCACGACCTTGAAACTTTTTCAAGGTCACGAGCAACCTCGAAAGTCACCTTGCCAACGTGCAAGTGACCTTAAAACTTCTTTAAGGTCACGACCTTGAAACTTTTTCAAGGTCACGAGCAACCTCGAAAGTCACCTTGCCAAAGTGCAAGTGACCTTGAAACTTCTTCAAGGTCACGAGCAACCTCGAAAGTCACCTTGCCAAAGTGCAAGTGACCTTGAAACTTTTTCAAGGTCACGAGCAACCTCGAAAGTCATTTTGCCAAAGTGCAAGTGACCTTGAAACTTCTTCAAGGTCACGACCTTGAAACTTTTTCAAGGTCACGAGCAACCTCGAAAGTCACCTTGCCAAAGTGCAAGTGACCTTGAAACTTTTTCAAGGTCACGAGCAACCTTGAAAGTCATTTTGCCAAAGTGCAAGTGACCTTGAAACTTTTCAAGGTCACGAGCAACCTCGAAAGTCACCTTCTCAAAGTGCAAGTGACCTTGAAACTTTTTCAAGGTCACAAGCAACCTCAAAAGTCACCTTGTCAAAGTGCAAGTGACCTTGACTTTTTCAAGGTCACGAGCAACCTCGAAAGTCACCTTGCCAAAGTGCAAGTGACCTTGAAACTTCTCCAAGGTCACGACCTTGAAACTTTTTCAAGGTCACGAGCAACCTCGAAAGTAACCTTGCCAAGGTGCAAGTGACCTTGAAACTTCTTCAAGGTCACGAGCAACCTCGAAAGTCACCTTGCCAAAGTGCAAGTGACCTTGAAACTTTTTCAAGGTCACGAGCAACCTCGAAAGTCACCTTGCCAACGTGCAAGTGACCTTAAAACTTCTTTAAGGTCACGACCTTGAAACTTTTTCAAGGTCACGAGCAACCTCGAAAGTCACCTTGCCAAAGTGCAAGTGACCTTGAAACTTCTTTAAGGTCACGACCTTGAAACTTTTTCAAGGTCACGAGCAACCTCGAAAGTCATCTTGCCAAAGTGCAAGTGACCTTGAAACTTTTTCAAGGTCACGAGCAACCTCGACAGTCATTTTGCCAAAGTGCAAGTGACCTTGAAACTCCTTCAAGGTCACGACCTTGAAACTTTTTCAAGGTCACGAGCAACCTCGAAAGTCACCTTGCCAAAGTGCAAGTGACCTTGAAACTTTTTCAAGGTCACGAGCAACCTCGAAAGTCATTTGGCCAAAGTGCAAGTGACCTTGAAACTTCTTCAAGGTCACGACCTTGAAACTTTTTCAAGGTCACGAGCAACCTCGAAAGTCACCTTGCCAAAGTGCAAGTGACCTTGAAACTTTTTCAAGGTCACGAGCAACCTCGAAAGTCACCTTGCCAAAGTGCAAGCGACCTTGAAACTTCTTCAAGGTCACGAGCAACCTCGAAAGTCACCTTGCCAAAGTGCAAGTGACCTTGAAACTTCTTCAAGGTCACGAGCAACCTCGAAAGTCATTTTGCCAAAGTGCAAGTGACCTTGAAACCTCTTCAAGGTCACGACCTTGAAACTTTTTCAAGGTCACGAGCAACCTCGAAAGTCACCTTGCCAAAGTGCAAGTGACCTTGAAACTTTTTCAAGGTCACGAGCAACCTCGAAAGTCACCTTGCCAAAGTGCAAGTGACCTTGAAACTTCTTCAAGGTCACGAGCAACCTCGAAAGTCATTTTGCCAAAGTGCAAGTGACCTTGAAACTTCTTCAAGGTCACGAGCAACCTCGAAAGTCATTTTGCCAAAGTGCAAGTAACCTTGAAACTTCTTCAAGGTCACGACCTTGAAACTTTTTCAAGGTCACGAGCAACCTCGAAAGTCACCTTGCCAAAGTGCAAGTGACCTTGAAACTTCTTTAAGGTCACGAGCAACCTCGAAAGTCACCTTGCCAAAGTGCAAGTGACCTTGAAACTTTTTCAAGGTCACGAGCAACCTCGAAAGTCATTTTGCCAAAGTGCAAGTGACCTTGAAACTTTTTCAAGGTCACGAGGAACCTCGAAAGTCACCTTGCCAAAGTGCAAGTGACCTTGAAACTTCTTCAAGGTCACGAGCAATCTCGAAAGTCATTTTGCCAAAGTGCAAGTGACCTTGAAACTTCTTCAAGGTCACGAGCAACCTCAAAAGTCACCTTGCCAAAGTGCAAGTGACCTTGAAACTTCTTTAAGGTCACGACCTTGAAACTTTTTCAAGGTCACAAGCAACCTCGAAAGTCACCTTGTCAAAGTGCAAGTGACCTTGACTTTTTCAAGGTCACGAGCAACCTCGAAAGTCACCTTGCCAAAGTGCAAGTGACCTTGAAACTTCTCCAAGGTCACGACCTTGAAACTTTTTCAAGGTCACGAGCAACCTCGAAAGTAACCTTGCCAAGGTGCAAGTGACCTTGAAACTTCTTCAAGGTCACGAGCAACCTCGAAAGTCACCTTGCCAAAGTGCAAGTGACCTTGAAACTTTTTCAAGGTCACGAGCAACCTCGAAAGTCACCTTGCCAACGTGCAAGTGACCTTAAAACTTCTTTAAGGTCACGACCTTGAAACTTTTTCAAGGTCACGAGCAACCTCGAAAGTCACCTTGCCAAAGTGCAAGTGACCTTGAAACTTCTTTAAGGTCACGACCTTGAAACTTTTTCAAGGTCACGAGCAACCTCGAAAGTCATCTTGCCAAAGTGCAAGTGACCTTGAAACTTTTTCAAGGTCACGAGCAACCTCGACAGTCATTTTGCCAAAGTGCAAGTGACCTTGAAACTCCTTCAAGGTCACGACCTTGAAACTTTTTCAAGGTCACGAGCAACCTCGAAAGTCACCTTGCCAAAGTGCAAGTGACCTTGAAACTTTTTCAAGGTCACGAGCAACCTCGAAAGTCATTTGGCCAAAGTGCAAGTGACCTTGAAACTTCTTCAAGGTCACGACCTTGAAACTTTTTCAAGGTCACGAGCAACCTCGAAAGTCACCTTGCCAAAGTGCAAGTGACCTTGAAACTTTTTCAAGGTCACGAGCAACCTCGAAAGTCACCTTGCCAAAGTGCAAGCGACCTTGAAACTTCTTCAAGGTCACGAGCAACCTCGAAAGTCACCTTGCCAAAGTGCAAGTGACCTTGAAACTTCTTCAAGGTCACGAGCAACCTCGAAAGTCATTTTGCCAAAGTGCAAGTGACCTTGAAACCTCTTCAAGGTCACGACCTTGAAACTTTTTCAAGGTCACGAGCAACCTCGAAAGTCACCTTGCCAAAGTGCAAGTGACCTTGAAACTTTTTCAAGGTCACGAGCAACCTCGAAAGTCACCTTGCCAAAGTGCAAGTGACCTTGAAACTTCTTCAAGGTCACGAGCAACCTCGAAAGTCATTTTGCCAAAGTGCAAGTGACCTTGAAACTTCTTCAAGGTCACGAGCAACCTCGAAAGTCATTTTGCCAAAGTGCAAGTAACCTTGAAACTTCTTCAAGGTCACGACCTTGAAACTTTTTCAAGGTCACGAGCAACCTCGAAAGTCACCTTGCCAAAGTGCAAGTGACCTTGAAACTTCTTTAAGGTCACGAGCAACCTCGAAAGTCACCTTGCCAAAGTGCAAGTGACCTTGAAACTTTTTCAAGGTCACGAGCAACCTCGAAAGTCATTTTGCCAAAGTGCAAGTGACCTTGAAACTTTTTCAAGGTCACGAGGAACCTCGAAAGTCACCTTGCCAAAGTGCAAGTGACCTTGAAACTTCTTCAAGGTCACGAGCAATCTCGAAAGTCATTTTGCCAAAGTGCAAGTGACCTTGAAACTTCTTCAAGGTCACGAGCAACCTCAAAAGTCACCTTGCCAAAGTGCAAGTGACCTTGAAACTTCTTTAAGGTCACGACCTTGAAACTTTTTCAAGGTCACAAGCAACCTCGAAAGTCACCTTGTCAAAGTGCAAGTGACCTTGACTTTTTCAAGGTCACGAGCAACCTCGAAAGTCACCTTGCCAAAGTGCAAGTGACCTTGAAACTTCTTCAAGGTCACGAGCAACCTCGAAAGTCACCTTGCCAAAGTGCAAGTGACCTTGAAACTTCTTCAAGGTCACGAGCAACCTCGAAAGTCATTTTGCCAAAGTGCAAGTGGCCTTGAAACTTCTTCAAGGTCACGACCTTGAAACTTTTTCAAGGTCACGAGCAACCTCGAAAGTCACCTTGCCAACGTGCAAGTGACCTTAAAACTTCTTTAAGGTCACGACCTTGAAACTTTTTCAAGGTCACGAGCAACCTCGAAAGTCACCTTGCCAACGTGCAAGTGACCTTAAAACTTCTTTAAGGTCACGACCTTGAAACTTTTTCAAGGTCACGAGCAACCTCGAAAGTCACCTTGCCAAAGTGCAAGTGACCTTGAAACTTCTTCAAGGTCACGAGCAACCTCGAAAGTCACCTTGCCAAAGTGCAAGTGACCTTGAAACTTTTTCAAGGTCACGAGCAACCTCGAAAGTCATTTTGCCAAAGTGCAAGTGACCTTGAAACTTCTTCAAGGTCACGACCTTGAAACTTTTTCAAGGTCACGAGCAACCTCGAAAGTCACCTTGCCAAAGTGCAAGTGACCTTGAAACTTTTTCAAGGTCACGAGCAACCTTGAAAGTCATTTTGCCAAAGTGCAAGTGACCTTGAAACTTTTCAAGGTCACGAGCAACCTCGAAAGTCACCTTCTCAAAGTGCAAGTGACCTTGAAACTTTTTCAAGGTCACAAGCAACCTCAAAAGCCACCTTGTCAAAGTGCAAGTGACCTTGACTTTTTCAAGGTCACGAGCAACCTCGAAAGTCACCTTGCCAAAGTGCAAGTGACCTTGAAACTTCTCCAAGGTCACGACCTTGAAACTTTTTCAAGGTCACGAGCAACCTCGAAAGTAACCTTGCCAAGGTGCAAGTGACCTTGAAACTTCTTCAAGGTCACGAGCAACCTCGAAAGTCACCTTGCCAAAGTGCAAGTGACCTTGAAACTTTTTCAAGGTCACGAGCAACCTCGAAAGTCATCTTGCCAAAGTGCAAGTGACCTTGAAACTTTTTCAAGGTCACGAGCAACCTCGACAGTCATTTTGCCAAAGTGCAAGTGACCTTGAAACTTCTTCAAGGTAACGACCTTGAAACTTTTTCAAGGTCACGAGCAACCTCGAAAGTCACCTTGCCAAAGTGCAAGTGACCTTGAAACTTTTTCAAGGTCACGAGCAACCTCGAAAGTCATTTTGCCAAAGTGCAAGTGACCTTGAAACTTCTTCAAGGTCACGACCTTGAAACTTTTTCAAGGTCACGAGCAACCTCGAAAGTCACCTTGCCAAAGTGCAAGTGACCTTGAAACTTTTTCAAGGTCACGAGCAACCTCGAAAGTCACCTTGCCAAAGTGCAAGTGACCTTGAAACTTCTTCAAGGTCACGAGCAACCTCGAAAGTCACCTTGCCAAAGTGCAAGTGACCTTGAAACTTCTTCAAGGTCACGACCTTGAAACTTTTTCAAGGTCACGAGCAACCTCGAAAGTCACCTTGCCAAAGTGCAAGTGACCATGAAACTTTTTCAAGGTCACGAGCAACCTCGAAAGTCACCTTGCCAAAGTGCAAGTGACCTTGAAACTTCTCCAAGGTCACGACCTTGAAACTTTTTCAAGGTCACGAGCAACCTCGAAAGTAACCTTGCCAAGGTGCAAGTGACCTTGAAACTTCTTCAAGGTCACGAGCAACCTCGAAAGTCACCTTGCCAAAGTGCAAGTGACCTTGAAACTTCTTCAAGGTCACGAGCAACCTCAAAAGTCACCTTGCCAAAGTGCAAGTGACCTTGAAACTTCTTCAAGGTCACGAGCAACCTCGAAAGTCACCTTGCCAAAGTGCAAGTGACCTTGAAACTTTTTCAAGGTCACGAGCAACCTCGAAAGTCACCTTGCCAAAGTGCAAGTGACCTTGAAACTTCTTCAAGGTCACGAGCAACCTCGAAGTCACCTTGCCAAAGTGCAAGTGACCTTGAAACTTTTTCAAGGTCACGAGCAACCTCGAAAGTCACCTTGCCAAAGTGCAAGTGACCTTGAAACTTCTTCAAGGTCACGAGCAACCTCGAAAGTCATTTTGCCAAAGTGCAAGTGACCTTGAAACCTCTTCAAGGTCACGATCTTGAAACTTTTTCAAGGTCACGAGCAACCTCGAAAGTCACCTTGCCAAAGTGCAAGTGACCTTGAAACTTCTTCAAGGTCACGAGCAACCTCGAAAGTCACCTTGCCAAAGTGCAAGTGACGAAACTTCTTTAAGGTCACGACCTTGAAACTTTTTCAAGGCCACGAGCAACCTCGAAAGTCATTTTGCCAAAGTGCAAGTGACCTTGAAGCTTCTTCAAGGTCACGACCTTGAAACCTTTTCAAGGTCACGAGCAACCTCGAAAGTCGCCTTGCCAAAGTGCAAGTGACCTTGAAACTTCTTCAAGGTCACGACCTGGAAACTTTTTCAAGGTCACGAGCAACCTCGAAAGTCATTTTGCCAAAGTGCAAGTGACCTTAAAACTTCTTCAAGGTCACGAGCAACCTCGAAAGTCACCTTGCCAAAGTGCAAGTGACCTTGAAACTTCTTCAAGGTCATGACCTTGAAACTTTTTGAAGGTCACGACCTTGAAACTTTTTCAAGGTCACGACCTTGAAACTTTTTCAAGGTCACGAGCAACCTCGAAAGTCACCTTGCCAAAGTGCAAGTGACCTTGAAACTTCTTTAAGGTCACGACCTTGAAACTTTTTCAAGGTCACGAGCAACCTCGAAAGTCATCTTGCCAAAGTGCAAGTGACCTTGAAACTTCTTCAAGGTCACGACCTTGAAACTTTTTCAAGGTCACGAGCAATCTCGAAAGTCACCTTGCCAAAGTGCAAGTGACCTTGAAACTTCTTCAAGGTCACGAGCAACCTTGAAAGTCATTTTGCCAAAAGGCAAGTGACCTTGAGACTTCTTCAAGGTCACGACCTTGAAACTTTTTCAAGGTCACGAGCAACCTCGAAAGTCATTTTGCCAAACTGCAAGTGACCTTGAAACTTCTTCAAGGTCACGACCTTGAAACTTTTTCAAGGTCACGACCTTGAAACTTTTTCAAGGTCACGAGCAACCTCGAAAGTCACCTTGCCAAAGTGCAAGTGACCTTGAAACTTTTTCAAGGTCACGAGCAACCTCGAAAGTCATTTTGCCAAAGTGCAAGTGACCTTGAAACTTCTTCAAGGTCACGACCTTGAAACTTTTTCAAGGTCACGAGCAACCTCGAAAGTCACCTTGCCAAAGTGCAAGTGACCTTGAAACTTCTCCAAGGTCACGACCTTGAAACTTTTTCAAGGTCACGAGCAACCTCCAAAGTCATTTTGCCAAAGTGCAAGTGACCTTGAAACTTTTTCAAGGTCACGACCAACCTCGAAAGTCACCTTGCCAAAATGCAAGTGACCTTGAAACTTCTTCAAGGTCACGAGCAACCTCGAAAGTCACCTTGCCAAAGTGCAAGTGACCTTGAAACTTTTTCAAGGTCACGAGCAACCTCGAAAGTCATTTTGCCAAAGTGCAAGTGACCTTGAAACTTCTTCAAGGTCACGACCTTGAAACATTTTCAAGGTCACGAGCAACCTCGAAAGTCACCTTGCCAAAGTGCAAGTGACCTTGAAACTTTTTCAAGGTCACGAGCAACCTCGAAAGTCATTTTGCCAAAGTGCAAGTGACCTTGAAACTTCTTCAAGGTCACGACCTTGAAACTTTTTCAAGGTCACGAGCAACCTCGAAAGTCACCTTGCCAAAGTGCAAGTGACCTTGAAACTTTTTCAAGGTCACGAGCAACCTCGAAAGTCACCTTGCCAAAGTGCAAGTGACCTTGAAACTTCTCCAAGGTCACGACCTTGAAACTTTTTCAAGGTCACGAGCAACCTTGAAAGTCATTTTGCCAAAGTGCAAGTGACCTTGAAACTTCTCCAAGGTCACGACCTTGAAACTTTTTCAAGGTCACGAGCAACCTCCAAAGTCATTTTGCCAAAGTGCAAGTGACCTTGAAACTTCTTCAAGGTCACGACCTTAAAACTTTTTCAAGGTCACGAGCAACCTCGAAAGTCACCTTGCCAAAGTGCAAGTGACCTTGAAACTTCTCCAAGGTCATGACCTTGAAACTTTTTCAAGGTCACGAGCAACCTCGAAAGTCATTTTGCCAAAGTGCAAGTGACCTTGAAACTTCTTCAAGGTCACGACCTTGAAACTTTTTCAAGGGCACGAGCAACCTCGAAAGTCACCTTGCCAAAGTGCAAGTGACCTTGAAACTTCTTCAAGGTCACGACCTTGAAACTTTTTGAAGGTCACGACCTTGAAACTTTTTCAAGGTCACGAGCAACCTCGAAAGTCATTTTGCCAAAGTGCAAGTGACCTTGAAACTTCTTCAAGGTCACGACCTTGAAACTTTTTCAAGGTCACGAGCAACCTCGAAAGTCATTTTGCCAAAGTGCAAGTGACCTTGAAACTTCTTCAAGGTCACGACCTTGAAACTTTTTCAAGGTCACGAGCAACCTCGAAAGTCACCTTGCCAAAGTGCAAGTGACCTTGAAACTTCTTCAAGGTCACGACCTTGAAACTTTTTCAAGTTCACGAGCAACCTCGAAAGTCATTTTGCCTAAGTGCAAGTGACCTTGAAACTTCTTCAAGGTCACAACCTTGAAACTTTTTCAAGGTCACGAGCAACCTCGAAAGTCATTTTGCCAAAGTGCAAGTGACCTTGAAACTTTTTCAAGGTCACGAGCAACCTCGAAAGTCACCTTGCCAAAGTGCAAGTGACCATGAAACTTTTTCAAGGTCACGAGCAACCTCGAAAGTCACCTTGCCAAAGTGCAAGTGACCTTGAAACTTCTCCAAGGTCACGACCTTGAAACTTTTTCAAGGTCACGAGCAACCTCGAAAGTAACCTTGCCAAGGTGCAAGTGACCTTGAAACTTCTTCAAGGTCACGAGCAACCTCGAAAGTCACCTTGCCAAAGTGCAAGTGACCTTGAAACTTCTTCAAGGTCACGAGCAACCTCAAAAGTCACCTTGCCAAAGTGCAAGTGACCTTGAAACTTCTTCAAGGTCACGAGCAACCTCGAAAGTCACCTTGCCAAAGTGCAAGTGACCTTGAAACTTTTTCAAGGTCACGAGCAACCTCGAAAGTCACCTTGCCAAAGTGCAAGTGACCTTGAAACTTCTTCAAGGTCACGAGCAACCTCGAAGTCACCTTGCCAAAGTGCAAGTGACCTTGAAACTTTTTCAAGGTCACGAGCAACCTCGAAAGTCACCTTGCCAAAGTGCAAGTGACCTTGAAACTTCTTCAAGGTCACGAGCAACCTCGAAAGTCATTTTGCCAAAGTGCAAGTGACCTTGAAACCTCTTCAAGGTCACGATCTTGAAACTTTTTCAAGGTCACGAGCAACCTCGAAAGTCACCTTGCCAAAGTGCAAGTGACCTTGAAACTTCTTCAAGGTCACGAGCAACCTCGAAAGTCACCTTGCCAAAGTGCAAGTGACGAAACTTCTTTAAGGTCACGACCTTGAAACTTTTTCAAGGCCACGAGCAACCTCGAAAGTCATTTTGCCAAAGTGCAAGTGACCTTGAAGCTTCTTCAAGGTCACGACCTTGAAACCTTTTCAAGGTCACGAGCAACCTCGAAAGTCGCCTTGCCAAAGTGCAAGTGACCTTGAAACTTCTTCAAGGTCACGACCTGGAAACTTTTTCAAGGTCACGAGCAACCTCGAAAGTCATTTTGCCAAAGTGCAAGTGACCTTGAAACTTCTTCAAGGTCACGAGCAACCTCGAAAGTCACCTTGCCAAAGTGCAAGTGACCTTGAAACTTCTTCAAGGTCATGACCTTGAAACTTTTTGAAGGTCACGACCTTGAAACTTTTTCAAGGTCACGACCTTGAAACTTTTTCAAGGTCACGAGCAACCTCGAAAGTCACCTTGCCAAAGTGCAAGTGACCTTGAAACTTCTTTAAGGTCACGACCTTGAAACTTTTTCAAGGTCACGAGCAACCTCGAAAGTCATCTTGCCAAAGTGCAAGTGACCTTGAAACTTCTTCAAGGTCACGACCTTGAAACTTTTTCAAGGTCACGAGCAATCTCGAAAGTCACCTTGCCAAAGTGCAAGTGACCTTGAAACTTCTTCAAGGTCACGAGCAACCTTGAAAGTCATTTTGCCAAAAGGCAAGTGACCTTGAGACTTCTTCAAGGTCACGACCTTGAAACTTTTTCAAGGTCACGAGCAACCTCGAAAGTCATTTTGCCAAACTGCAAGTGACCTTGAAACTTCTTCAAGGTCACGACCTTGAAACTTTTTCAAGGTCACGAGCAACCTCGAAAGTCACCTTGCCAAAGTGCAAGTGACCTTGAAACTTTTTCAAGGTCACGAGCAACCTCGAAAGTCATTTTGCCAAAGTGCAAGTGACCTTGAAACTTCTTCAAGGTCACGACCTTGAAACTTTTTCAAGGTCACGAGCAACCTCGAAAGTCACCTTGCCAAAGTGCAAGTGACCTTGAAACTTCTCCAAGGTCACGACCTTGAAACTTTTTCAAGGTCACGAGCAACCTCCAAAGTCATTTTGCCAAAGTGCAAGTGACCTTGAAACTTTTTCAAGGTCACGACCAACCTCGAAAGTCACCTTGCCAAAATGCAAGTGACCTTGAAACTTCTTCAAGGTCACGAGCAACCTCGAAAGTCACCTTGCCAAAGTGCAAGTGACCTTGAAACTTTTTCAAGGTCACGAGCAACCTCGAAAGTCATTTTGCCAAAGTGCAAGTGACCTTGAAACTTCTTCAAGGTCACGACCTTGAAACATTTTCAAGGTCACGAGCAACCTCGAAAGTCACCTTGCCAAAGTGCAAGTGACCTTGAAACTTTTTCAAGGTCACGAGCAACCTCGAAAGTCATTTTGCCAAAGTGCAAGTGACCTTGAAACTTCTTCAAGGTCACGACCTTGAAACTTTTTCAAGGTCACGAGCAACCTCGAAAGTCACCTTGCCAAAGTGCAAGTGACCTTGAAACTTTTTCAAGGTCACGAGCAACCTCGAAAGTCACCTTGCCAAAGTGCAAGTGACCTTGAAACTTCTCCAAGGTCACGACCTTGAAACTTTTTCAAGGTCACGAGCAACCTTGAAAGTCATTTTGCCAAAGTGCAAGTGACCTTGAAACTTCTCCAAGGTCACGACCTTGAAACTTTTTCAAGGTCACGAGCAACCTCCAAAGTCATTTTGCCAAAGTGCAAGTGACCTTGAAACTTCTTCAAGGTCACGACCTTAAAACTTTTTCAAGGTCACGAGCAACCTCGAAAGTCACCTTGCCAAAGTGCAAGTGACCTTGAAACTTCTCCAAGGTCATGACCTTGAAACTTTTTCAAGGTCACGAGCAACCTCGAAAGTCATTTTGCCAAAGTGCAAGTGACCTTGAAACTTCTTCAAGGTCACGACCTTGAAACTTTTTCAAGGGCACGAGCAACCTCGAAAGTCACCTTGCCAAAGTGCAAGTGACCTTGAAACTTCTTCAAGGTCACGACCTTGAAACTTTTTGAAGGTCACGACCTTGAAACTTTTTCAAGGTCACGAGCAACCTCGAAAGTCATTTTGCCAAAGTGCAAGTGACCTTGAAACTTCTTCAAGGTCACGACCTTGAAACTTTTTCAAGGTCACGAGCAACCTCGAAAGTCATTTTGCCAAAGTGCAAGTGACCTTGAAACTTCTTCAAGGTCACGACCTTGAAACTTTTTCAAGGTCACGAGCAACCTCGAAAGTCACCTTGCCAAAGTGCAAGTGACCTTGAAACTTCTTCAAGGTCACGACCTTGAAACTTTTTCAAGTTCACGAGCAACCTCGAAAGTCATTTTGCCTAAGTGCAAGTGACCTTGAAACTTCTTCAAGGTCACAACCTTGAAACTTTTTCAAGGTCACGAGCAACCTCGAAAGTCATTTTGCCAAAGTGCAAGTGACCTTGAAACTTTTTCAAGGTCACGAGCAACCTCGAAAGTCACCTTGCCAAAGTGCAAGTGACCTTGAAACTTCTTCAAGGTCACAAGCAACCTCGAAAGTCATTTTGCCAAAGTGCAAGTGACCTTGAAACTTTTTCAAGGTCACGAGCAACCTCGAAAGTCACCTTGCCAAAGTGCAAGTGACATTGAAACTTCTTCAAGGTCACGAGCAACCTCGAAAGTCATTTTGCCTAAGTGCAAGTGACCTTGAAACTTCTTCAAGGTCACGACCTTGAAACTTTTTCAAGGTCACGAGCAACCTCGAAAGTCATTTTGCCAAAGTGCAAGTGACCTTGAAACTTTTTCAAGGTCACGAGCAACCTCGAAAGTCACCTTGCCAAAGTGCAAGTGACCTTGAAAAAGTTTCAAGGTCGTGACCTTGAAGAAGTTTCAAGGTCACTTGCACTTTGGCAAGGTAACCTTCGAGGTTACTCGTGACCTTGAAGAAGTTTCAAGGTCACTTGCACTTTGGCAAGGTGACTTTCGAGGTTGCTCGTGACCTTGAAAAAGTTTCAAGGTCACTTGCACTTTGACAAGGTGGCTTTCGAGGTTGCTTGTGACCTTGGTAAAAATTCAAGGTCGTGACCTTGAAGAAGTTTCAAGGTCACTTGCACTTTGGCAAGGCGACTTTCGAGGTTGCTCGTGACCTTGATAAAAATTCAAGGTCGTGACCTTGAAGAAGTTTCAAGGTCACTTGCACTTTGGCAAAATTACTTTCGAGGTTGCTCGTGACCTTGAAAAAGTTGCAAGGTCGTGACCTTGAAGAAGTTTTAAGGTCACTTGCACTTTGGCAAAATGACTTTCGAGGTTGCTCGTGACCTTGAAAAAGTTTCAAGGTCGTGACCTTGAAGAAGTTTCAAGGTCACTTGCACTTTGGCAAAATGACTTTCGAGGTTGCTTGTGACCTTGAAAAAGTTTCAAGGTCGTGACCTTGAAGAAGTTTCAAGGTCACTTGCACTTTGGCAAAATTACTTTCGAGGTTGCTCGTGACCTTGAAAAAGTTGCAAGGGCGTGACCTTGAAGAAGTTTTAAGGTCACTTGCACTTTGGCAAGGTGACTTTCGAGGTTGCTCGTGACCTTGAAGAAGTTTCAAGGTCACTTGCACTTTGGCAAGGTGACTTGCGAGGTTGCTCGTGACCTTGAAAAAGTTTCAAGGTCGTGACCTTGAAGAAGTTTCAAGGTCACTTGCACTTTGGCAAAATGACTTTCGAGGTTGCTCGTGACCTTGAAAAAGTTTCAAGGTCGTGACCTTGAAGAAGTTTCAAGGTCACTTGCACTTTGGCAAAATGACTTTCGAGGTTGCTCGTGACCTTGAAAAAGTTTCAAGGTCGTGACCTTGAAGAAGTTTCAAGGTCACTTGCACTTTGGCAAGGTGACTTGCGAGGTTGCTCGTGACCTTGAAAAAGTTTCAAGGTCGTGACCTTGAAGAAGTTTCAAGGTCACTTGCACTTTGGCAAAATGACTTTCGAGGTTGCTCGTGACCTTGAAAAAGTTTCAAGGTCGTGACCTTGAAGAAGTTTCAAGGTCACTTGCACTTTGGCAAGGTGACTTTCGAGGTTGCTCGTGACCTTGAAAAAGTTTCAAGTTCGTGACCTTGAAGAAGTTTTAAGGTCACTTGCACTTTGGCAAAATGACTTTCGAGGTTGCTCGTGACCTTGAAAAAGTTTCAAGGTCGTGACCTTGAAGAAGTTTCAAGGTCACTTGCACTTTGGCAAAATGACTTTCGGGGTTGCTCGTGACCTTGAAAAAGTTTCAAGGTCACTTGCAGTTTGGCAAGGTGACTTTCGAGGTTGCTCGTGACCTTGAAAAAGTTTCAAGGTCACTTGCACTTTGGCAAAATGACTTTCGGGGTTGCTCGTGACCTTGAAAAAGTTTCAAGGTCACTTGCAGTTTGGCAAGGTGACTTTCGAGGTTGCTCGTGACCTTGAAAAGTTTCAAGGTCACTTGCACTTTGACAAGGCGACTTTCAAAATTGCTCATGACCTTGAAAAAGTTTCAAGGTCACTTGCACTTTGACAAGGTGACTTTCAAAATTGCTCATGACCTTGAAAAAGTTTCAAGGTCACTTGCACTTTGGCAAGGTGACTTTCGAGGTTGCTCGTGACCTTGAAAAAGTTTCAAGGTCACTTGCACTTTGGCAAAATGACTTTCGAGGTTGCTCGTGACCTTGAAAAAGTTTCAAGGTCGTGACCTTGAAACTTTTTCAAGGTCACTTGCACTTTGGCAAGGTGACTTTCGAGGTTGCTCGTGACCTTGAAAAAGTTTCAAGGTCACTTGCACTTTGGCAAAATGACTTTCGGGGTTGCTCGTGACCTTGAAAAAGTTTCAAGGTCACTTGCAGTTTGGCAAGGTGACTTTCGAGGTTGCTCGTGACCTTGAAAAGTTTCAAGGTCACTTGCACTTTGACAAGGCGACTTTCAAAATTGCTCATGACCTTGAAAAAGTTTCAAGGTCACTTGCACTTTGGCAAGGTGACTTTCGAGGTTGTTCGTGACCTTGAAAAAGTTTCAAGGTCGTGACCTAGAAAAAGTTTCAAGGTCACTTGCACTTTGGCAAAATGACTTTCAAGATTGCTCGTGACCTTGAAAAAGTTTCAAGGTCACTTGCACTTTGGCAAGGTGACTTTCGAGGTTGCTCGTGACCTTGAAAAAGTTTCAAGGTCGTGACCTTGAAGAAGTTTCAAGGTCACTTGCACTTTGGCAAAATGACTTTGGAGGTTGCTCGTGACCTTGAAAAAGTTTCAAGGTCACTTGCACTTTGGCAAGGTGACTTTCGAGGTTGCTTGTGACCTTGAAGAAGTTTCAAGGTCACTTGCACTTTGGCAAAATGCCTTTCGAGGTTGCTCGTGACCTTGAAAAAGTTTCAAGGTCGTGACCTTGAAGAAGTTTTAAGGTCACTTGCACTTTGGCAAAATGACTTTCGAGGTTGCTCGTGACCTTGAAAAAGTTTCAAGGTCACTTGCACTTTGGCAAGGTGACTTTCGAGGTTGCTTGTGACCTTGAAGAAGTTTCAAGGTCACTTGCACTTTGGCAAAATGCCTTTCGAGGTTGCTCGTGACCTTGAAAAAGTTTCAACGTCGTGACCTTGAAGAAGTTTCAAGGTCACTTGCACTTTGGCAAAATGACTTTCGAGGTTGCTCGTGACCTTGAAAAAGTTTTAAGGTCACTTGCACTTTGGCAAGTTGACCTTCTAGGTTGCTCGTGACCTTGAAAAAGTTTCAAGGTCGTGACCTTAAAAAAGTTTCAAGGTTGTGACCTTGAGAAAGTTTCAAGGTCACTTGCACTTTGGCAAGGTGACTTTCGAGGTTGCTCGTGACCTTGAAAAAGTTTCCAGGTCGTGACCTTCAGAAAGTTTCAAGGTCACTTGCACTTTGGTAAGGTGACATTCGAGGCTGCTCGTGACCTTGAAAAAGTGTCAAGGTCGTGACCTTGAAAAAGTTTCAAGGTCACTTTCACTTTGGCAAAATGGCCTTTAAAGTTGCTCGTGACCTTGAAAAAGTTTCAAGGTCACCTGCACTTTGGCAAGGTGACTTTCGAGGTTGCTCGTGACCTTGAAAAAGTTTCAAGGTCACTTGCACTTTGGCAAAATGACTTTCAAGGTTGCTCGTGACCTTGAAAAAGTTTCAAGGTCACTTGCACTTTGGCAAGGTGACTTTCGAGGTTGCTCGTGACCTTGAAAAAGTTTCAAGGTCGTGACCTTGAAGAAGTTTCAAGGTCACTTGCACTTTGGCAAAATGACTTTCGAGGTTGCTCGTGACCTTGAAAAAGTTTCAAGGTCACTTGCACTTTGGCAAGGTGAGTTTCGAGGTTGCTCGTGACCTTGAAAAGTTTCAAGGTCACTTGCACTTTGACAAGGTGACTTTCAAAATTGCTCATGACCTTGAAAAAGTTTCAAGGTCACTTGCACTTTGGCAAAATGACTTTCGAGGTTACTCGTGACCTTGAAAAATTTTCAAGGTCACTTGCACTTTGGCAAGGTAACTTTCGAGGTTGCTCGTGACCTTGAAAAAGTTTCAAGGTCGTGACCTTGAAGAAGTTTCAAGGTCACTTGCACTTTGGCAAAATGACTTTCGAGGTTGCTCGTGACCTTGAAAAGTTTCAAGGTCACTTGCACTTTGACAAGGTGACTTTGAAAATTGCTCATGACCTTGAAAAAGTTTCAAGGTCACTTGCACTTCAGCAAGGTGACTCGAGGTTGCACGTGACCTTGAAAAAGTTTCAAGGTCACTTGCACTCTGACAAGGTGACTCTCGAGGTTGCCCGTGACCTTGAAAAAGGTTCAAGGTTTCAAGTGACCTTGAAAAGATTCTCAAGGTCACTTGCAATATGTCAAGGTCACTTTCGAGGTTTCAAGTGACCTTCAAAAAAGTTTCAAGGTCGCTCGCAAGATGTCAAGGCCGAATTCGAGGTTCCAAGTGACCTTGAAAAAAGTTGTATTTTTTTTTTCATTTACGAACACAACGGTTTGTTTGGCAACATGGCACTGACCATGGACTCGTGGATAACCGTGCCGCCGAAGTCGCGGAAATCGTATTCAGAACTCCGCTGCTGCTAGCCGAACTCTTTTTCTGGAAGCAATTTGCGGCCACATCTCCAAAATTCTGTTGCGTAGCTATATTTTCTGTGCCGTAGGCTTAGAAATGGAGGATATGATTAGTTTACGAGCAAGTTTCATTTGTTTTAGAAATTAAATAAAGATATTAATTCAGATTCGTTAGTCTTTTCGTTCCTTAAAACCCGCCAAAGTCTGGTTAATTCAGTTTTTGAGAACAGAAACGTGAAGAGGTATTTTCTACTCCTGACCCAAATATCCTTGAAAAATAGGACATTTTGAACAATCTGGCAACAATTTTATTTATTTATTTATTTCTTGGATACCAGGAGTAGAATATGCCTTCTCGCATTTCCGCTTTCCTAATATTTTTCCGTAAAATCGCAATTTCTGCATTTTTCGATTTTGTATGTAGGAGCACAGAAACACAAGGAGGTATTTTCTTGAAAATTGAGATATTTTGCACAATCTAACAACTTTTGTATCAGGCGCATAAAATTATAAAATACCTCCTCGCGTTTCTGCGCTCCTGATACAAAATCGAAAAATGCAGAAATTTGGGATTTTAAGGAAAAATATTAGGACAGCAGAAATGCGAGGAGGTATATTCTACTCCTGGTATGCAATGTTGCCAACTTGTGCAAAATTTCCAAAGATTTTTGTATCAGGCGTAGAAAATACCTCCTCGTGTTTCTGTGCTCCTAATACAAAATCGAAATATGCAGAAATAGTGATTTTAAGGAAAAATATTAGGAAAGCAGAAATGCGAGGAGGTGTATTCTACTATTGGTATGCAATGTTGCCAGATTATGTAAAATGTCCTGTTTTTCAAGAATATTTGTATCAGGAGCAGAGAATACCTCCTCGCGATTCTGCGATCCAAATACAAAATCGTAAAATGCAGAAATTGCGATTTTAAGGAAAAATATTAGGAAAGCAGAAATGCGAGGAGATATATTCTACTTCTGGTATGCAATGTTGCCAAATTGTTTAAAATGTCCTATTTTTCAAAGGATATATGTATCAGGAGCAAAAAATACCTTCTCGCGATCCAACTACAAAATCGTAAAATGCAGAAAATGAGATTTAAGGATAAATATTTATTAGGAGAGCAGAAGTCCCGAGAGGTATATTCTACTCCTGGTATTCAACGTTGTCAGATTGTTCAAGACTTCGTTCTTTTCAAGAATTTTTGTATCTGGAGTAGAAAATACGTCCTCGGGTTCCTGTGATCCTGATACAAAATTCGTAAGAAATAAAACAACAAGCCAATCCGCATAAAATTTGGTACTAAAATGGCAGAAACGATTCCGGTACCTGATAATCCCATAAATGTGGATTTTTCACTGCGAAACATTATGTTTTTGTACCCCATTAGAGAAAATGAATTAATAAAGCATATTTCCTCTTTAAAAAGTTCAAGTTCACCTGGTCTGGATGGGATCACATCTAAATTAATAAAACAGACGCATAGTGTACTCATGGAACCGTTGCTATACATACTTAACAGAATTTTTGAAACAGGGACTGTGCCTTCTCATTTTAAAATATCAGTTATTACACCAATTTATAAGAGTGGTTCAAAAGTACAGATAAGCGATTATCGGCCCATCAGTTTAATTAGTAATTTTGCTAAAATTTTTGAGAAATGCATAAAAGACAGACTGTTACAATTATTTAAAAATAATAACATCTTATCTGAAAATCAGTACGGTTTCTTGCCAGACTCCAGTACGGAGGATGCATTGTATGGATTAACATCTCAAATAACAAATAGCCTAAATACAGGAAAAAAATGTGCTGCAGTTTTTTTGGGCCTAGCTAAGGCGTTTGACACGGTTCCCCACAATAAGCTCCTCGAGGTGCTGCAACATTACGGGGTCATAGGAACAGTGTGGAAACTGCTGCAAAGTTACCTTCATGAGAGAGGCGCGCATGACACGGCACTACAAGTTAAACATTATTCAAAAATATATATTAAAAATAATGTATAGAAGAAACATATTACATATCCTACCGAATTATTATTTACAAAGGATACTAGCAATATGCGAGCCTTGTACACTGTTACAGTGGCTGGTTTTATACATAGAAACAAACCTTATATAAATGTTGTAAATAACAGTTACCACACTCGTGCTAGAATGAATAATGACGTAGTCATTCCAGTAAATCACAATAGTAAATAACACGGCAATAAAAAATATATATAATCTGCCTCTAAGATATAGCACCAATGATTTCTATGTAAATTTTAATATAATGCCTATTGCAAATATTTATAAATATCAAATATCAACATTTATACATCAAGTTATGACGAAAACACGCCACTCAAATATGACTCACTTATCGCAATAATATACATACCTATGGGACCCGTCATCAGGGTGATGTGGATCTGGTTAGAGTTTCATCAACAACAGGAAAAAATTGCATTTAATTCAGAGGCGTTCAAGTGTATAATAAACTTCCTCCACTAACAAGGGCCTTAAACACTAAGAAGTTCTTGCTGGAGGCAAAGAAATTTTTTAAGCCTAATGCAAACTAGGGTGTCTCACTATCATTATATTCTATATTAACCTACCTAATTTTACTACAAACTTTTTGTAAATGGGGGTAACATTCTTGTAAATTTTGTGATTATCATACCGTTAAGGTTTGTCTTATTTCAGTATAAGTTCTTCTTGTTTGAATTTTTTCATTTGTTGATTGTTGGTAAGGGTTTAATAATAGTCTTCTTTCATGTAGGTCATTCTCTTTTCATTGTATAATAACTGTAAGTGACGAAACTGAATAGCTTAATCAAAATATACCTATATGACTGTATTGACTTCAAATATTGTTTAAATCTATTGACACATGTTATTGTATATGTTAATATACATATTATATGTTGTACTAAAAGGATAAATCCATATAAAATTTTGTAAATTTTCTGGATTTTTTTCTTGAAGAAATAAACGTCTTTTTTTTCTATAACATCAACCTAAGGAGGGCCCAAAATATATAACTTAATTCCGATAAAATTAGAAACCATAAAAAATATACACAAATTGAAACATGAATGTAGGAACTTCATACAACTTGAATACAAAAAATTTGAAAATATATTTAAACAGAATTATTCATTCTCACCACAATAACAAAAAAAAACTACTCTCCTTTCTGCAGTGCACTAGCTTTAATAATAATAGTATAAGTAAAAAATAAAACTACATTTATTGGTACATGCAAGTAAACCTGTTACTTAGACACCTTTTTTTACATTAGATGTGATTGTCATTACTTATTTAAGGTATAGAATAATATAGTGCAATTCAACTTGTAAATTATAATAAGTATTGAATGAATAAATAAAAAATAAAAAAAAATTGATTTTATTTGAAACCTTCCATAACACAATGTATAATTTATTAGTGATGTTTAATGATACATAAATAATATTATATTGACCACAAACCCAGTAAAACTGTCGGCCATGTGCGTGAAATCCTTGAACAAATTTTGATCCTGAGCCGTCATGGGTGTGGGTTCATTGGGTGGGGTGAGATGCGCCTTCTTCTAAATGAATTCCAAGTCGAAATTGCTCACGTCCTCCATCGAGTGCTGCGAAAGATATAAGTCGACAATGTAAACGAACTCGCGTTAGTCACGAAACCAAAAACTCACCACTGTGGGCACAAAGGGCGGCAGCACCCTCCGATGCAGCAGTTTCTCCCACTGGATATGCCTGAAGAACGCCTGTTTCTTCACGTCTTCAGCGTCCCGCTCGCTGGACCCGTCTTCGGGTGGGAGATAGAGGAGATAGCTGAAGAAAAATTATTGTTATTAGGTTTGTTCCAAGTCGACCGAAAACTGTCCCCGAAAGGTCCCTCAGCTAATTTACCACCGCAACAATCGATTGCCAAGTTAAAAATTTGATCTGACAGGATGGAAATGATCGTTTGGGGACGGTAACTAGGGATATACGGTTTTTGGGCGACTGGTCGGCAAGACTGGGGTCCAAATAATTGGTAGTGAAGGGAGATACGGCATACGATGATTATTTAACTTAAACGCATTAGGGCGTTCTTTCTTCTCCCCGTTAGGCGGCCGATTGGTCGGCAACAATTGGTCGGTATGACTTTCTGTCTTCAGGTGGTTTGCAGCTTGCCAACCACGTATACGCGTTTTGATCAAAAGATCCTCAAGATGAGTAATAAATAATACAATTCCGTAGGTTAGGACGAAAAGATATCAACATCAGATAATGTGACCCAGTAACTATACTTTCACAAAGAATTGTATAGCTCATATACCACTCGCCCTGAAGAGGATCTTTTCGTCGAAACATTAGGAATTCTATTGAAATAAAGAAGGTTGATAGGATTTTTAGCGTTCTTACTCATCCCTTATTTAAGGATAAATTGGACTAAACACCCTCATTGAACTACCCATGAATTGGAAAAACCACCCCGTTTTTCGATTTTTTGTGTTTAAGAGGGCTTACCGGATTGGCTTTTTTTGTGTGAATTTAAGTAATTTTGACCGGTAGAGGCCCAACCACCTCAGAGATTGAAATAATCCTCCCAAAATTGCAAAACATCGCAAAAGTGTTCTGTGTCTGCAGTGTTTTAAATTTGTGAGATCATACAAGAAGGTTTCGTTGGAAACCCGTAAAGTAATGAGTTAATTATTACACTAGTGTTAGCAGAAAAATCATTAAGAAAACATATTCTTAACAGTAACCAATTACAACTAGATAGATAGAGGCAGATTAGCTATCAATTTGAAAAGTTTACCTTTCATTCCGGTCCCGTAGCGCCGAAAATACTCTTCTCGCGAATAAAAGTAATTAATTCTTAGGGCAAATCAAAAGCTTCTACCCTATACCCATATTCTAAGATTTTTTCAAACTTGAATTATTACTATTGATTTGGATCTACAACATACACTTCCCTAAAAAATATAAAAAAGTTACAGCAAAAGGACACTTCTACTATGTAACTAACACTTAAATTTGATTTTTTTTTTAACCTTTTAAAAGGGAATAGTATATTTTTAATTGGTATTGCAAATAATTCATTACGAATTTAATTTTTTTTATATTAATTTATAAATTTATAATACCAGAATATTAGTTCTTTTTAAGCAGTTTTCAAAATATTTAGCAATTTTATAAATTTTGTTGTTTTTTTCTAAAAGTATGGAAAAAGCTGAACTAACCTAGACTAATAAGTAAATTGCAATGAATATTTAATGTCTTCCAGCTTAGTCTATGTAAAATTAAACTATATAGGTATTTGCTTATTTATTATCTTGAGTAAAATTGATAAAAATAATATCTCAGAACTTGTCAAAATATATATCAAAGCATTGTATGTGTGCTTTGATAACTACTAGGGGTGCCCATCCCAGGGTCCAGAGGAAAAATCAATCTTGAAAATCCGGGGATAATGTATATAAATATCTTTACAACGCAAATACTGAATCAAAAGAATGACTTAGTGTTCGAAATATCTGCGAAATTAGATCTGAATTGGAAAAACTTCTAGCTAGGTGACATAATGGAAGCAATTCCACACAGGAAAATCTAAAAATAGCGATGACAAAGATATTCGCTATTATCATAATTGTTTTCTTTTTAATTTTGTTAACAATAGATATTTAATGTATGCATTTAGTAAACACGAATGAACTGTTCTTTAACTTGTCATGTTGTCAAAAGAAGTATTATTATAAATAAATAAATAAATAAATGTTCATTTTTTTTTCAAGGTTAGTCCGAGGATCCCGGGATCATATTATACTTTTTTTTCCCAAAAATCCTGGGATTGGAACAAAGCTTCGAGACTGACACCCTAATACCTACCCCCAAAAACAAATATTTGTGCTAATATTTTGTATTTTACAAAATTTATGAAATTGGACTTTTGAACAGTGTCTCGCCAAGTTATAGTCAAGTCAAGTCAAGTCAAAAAAGCTTTATTGTACAAAGAATCTTTACATTCTCATTTACAAAGCTGTAAAAATAAAAAAAAATAAAAAAATTTTATCAGGTTTACAATATGTATGCGTTTGGTGCGCCCCAATCCTAACGAATCCTAAAGTAAAGCGTCAACATAACAAAATATAACAAACGAATAAACACTAAAACACTACATATTAAATTAACTGGCTATATAAAATTGCTAAAAATCCAAAGCACAATAAATAATATTCAAATAATTAAAATAGTTCAGTCAATATTCCAAAATTTTCTAAAACATTGGGCAAACTATTACCACACTCAAGAAACAGTACAATATCACCCAACCCAAAGGTTACTACACACAACATTATTAAAATTTCATCTTAGAGTCCAATCGATGATTAAAAAATGGCATAAAGATTGTTAAATCAAAAGTAAAGTTGCACATTTACCAGAAAAATAAAATAATACAAAAATCACACCAATACAAGGAACACTGAGACAAGTGAAGCAGACTTCAGTACACTAGGAGCTATCACAGAAAAATTCTTCCACGGTATAATAAGCTTTAGAAACTAAGAGAGCCTTTACTTCTTTTCGAAATGTTTTAAGATTTTGGATTTTTCTAATTTTTAGCGGAAGACGATTAAATATTTTCTTACCGTTATAGAATATAGAATTTTTGATCTGACTGGAATGGGGTATAGGTAAATGAATTTTAAATATTTGACGAGTGTTGCGTACTGGGGTTGAATTAATTTCACTCTTAAATTTCTTATAAATTAAACAAGACGTCTCCAACAGAAACAAACAAGCCAAAGTTAAAATCTTGTGTGATAGAAATAGTGGTCGGCTAGAGTCTCTAATTTTGGCTTCACACATATATTTAATGGCTCTTTTTTGCAAAACAAATATCACGTTAAATAAATGCTGGGAGCAGCAGCCCCAAAAACTTATGCCATATCTTAAATGGGATTCGATAAGGGAGAAATATGCGGTCCTTGTAGCAGCGAAATTTAAGTTATTAGAAATAACCCTAATCGCATAGCAGTTGGAGCCCAGTTTTTTGCTAAGGTTAATTATATGTGATTCAAATTTTAATTTATCATCCATGTACAACCCTAAAAATCTATTTACTTTCTCATTATTTATTATGTGGTCTCCAACTATAACTTCATTGAAATTGCATTTAAAAGTAAGAATGTTTGTTTTTGTTATGTTAAGAGATAAAAAGTTGGCGTCTGTCCACTTTTTAACCACGACAAGATCATTCCTGACATCTGACTCAAGCTCACTCAGGTCCTTACCAGCCCAAAGTATTGTAGAATCATCAGCAAACAGAGTAAATTTACCTTTTATTTCAATATTTGTTAAATCATTAATATATATTAAAAACAATAGGGGACCGAGGACAGATATCCCTGTGGCACTCCTGAGCTAATTTCTAATTGATTGGAATATTTACTGTTGAAACTTACAGTTTGGAACCGTCCAACTAAATATGATTTAAACCACTCCAATGCTTCTCCCCTTACTCCATACTTTTCGAGCTTGAATAACAGAATTTTGTGATTAACACAGTCGAATGCCTTCGACAAATCGCAGAATACTGCCGCGGCTACCTCACTATCATTAAGATTTAAGTATAAGTTTTCAAGAAATGAAAAAATGGCGTCATTTGTGCTTTTTGATTCCTGAAAACCAAATTGCTCTGCGCAAATTAAATTATATTTATGTAGAAAAGAAAGTAACCGATTCTTTACCAATTTTTCTATTATTTTCGAAAGAGTAGGCAGTAAAGATATTGGTCTAAAATTGGAAGGACAATTAGAGTCGCCTCCCTTATAAAGGGGTAACACAGTTGCTATTTTTAAACAGGGTGGGAAAATTCCTGATACGAATGAGTGATTTATACAATCTACAGGTACTGCTAGAGCATTATCTGGCAGATGCAAGAATACCTGTATCGATAGCTCATTCCATCCTGTGGCTTTTTTATTATTTATGATAGAAAATATATTTTTAATTTCGCCAACATTTGTGGGTGCTAGAAAAAACGACTGGGGAACATGAATATTTTTCAAAAACTGTCTAAAATCGTGGTTTGAATGTATCTTAGAACTTAGATTTTTAGCCACCGAACAATAAAATTCATTAATTTTTTGGCAATCTAAATCCGAGTTCACAGATGTAGTTTTGTTTCTACCTCTCAAATTGTTAACAATTTTCCAAACTTCCTTTTGTTTATTTCTAGAATTTTTTATTCGATTATTAAAGTATTGTTGCTTAGCAGTTTCAATCGTTTTCCTAAATATTTTACGATATTTATTAAAATAGAGCATAAACCAAGCTTTATCCAAAGCAAATTTTCTGATATAATGTAAGGCGCGCATATTTCTCGATGATATTTTTAGACCTCTAGAAAACCATGGTTTTTTATTTTTACCCTTACATATACGGTAGGGAAATGAATTATTAAAAATTTTGTACAAAAGGGAATGAAATTCTGTCAATGGTACCTCAGCATGTACAACCCTTGACCAGTCTACGTCCTTACATGTCTTTGAAAAGCTATTATAATTTTTCTTCATAAAGTAGACATTATACTACCAGGCAGGCTGGAATGGTACCGCTTCCCATGCCCCACTCCACCTTGGTCAAAAACTCCGTATTTTATAATGCTAAGAAACTATATAATCATCTACCAAACTATATTAGGGCAATTCAGTCAATGGAACATTTTAGACGATTAGTGAAACCAATATTTCTTAGGAAGGCTTATTAGGCTTATTACTCTTTGACAGAATATTTTTTTTTTCAAAGTCAAAGTCAAAGTCATGCGAGTCTGATGTTCCATTTACAATAAGGCATATTTATTGATAATAATAATTAATGATAATAATAATACTCAATAGCCTTTTGTAATTATACCCTTGTCAGTTAATTTCATTGGTTGTACAATTGTTATTCTGAGGTAGAGTGGACAAAGTCTTCCTCCACCAATATGTGCAGGAGGACTGTGTCTACTTTGCTTCATATTATTGACTCAACTGAAAGTATGGACTACTTCTTTAAATTATTGTTCTGTCTATTTTAATTAAGGAAATTAAAGACGTCTTTCTTGCATCTTTAAAATTTGTTGTTGTTGGTTGCTAAAGTAGATTTATTGTTTGTTTTATATAATACTGACCTATTGACTATATTTTCTATTAGCATCTAATTGATTGTATTATTTTATATATTGTATTAGTTTATTTTAAGAAAGCTTTGTGAACAAGATCAATATCTTTTAACAATAAAGCGCATTTTGAATTTGAATTTGAATTGGGCTGGAATTATCGAATATACTGGTATAACAAAAAATATTCTTCTATTAGTTCTACATAAACCAATGATCTTATAAACATAAACCAGTTATATTTAAAAAAGTTGAGAAAAATAACTTTGAAGTTTTCCAAATTTCTAAATTTTTTTATTATATAATATGGTAAAGAAAAAAAACACAAAAGGAAAAAATAACTTTTTGTGTGTGTCAAGAAAATGGTGATTATTCTGATGGCAACTAACCTGTTTTCTCAACATTGAGCCAGTGTGTGTATCTATGTGTCTTCATGTCTCATTGGCAGAGGGTTTAATTGAATGCTGCCTGAGAACACTCATCCCCTCCTGTAAGGTCTTTATTTACAATTGGGAAAATAGGATGTCAAAGGTGGGCAGTACTAGCAGAGGGTGCACCAAGAAGTTTCAAGGATATATCTAAAAAATATCAGAACTTGTTAGGTAAATCATTCCAAGCGGGTACTGGTTCTGTGCGCAAAGAGATGTATTGTGTATGTATTTCGAAATAAACAGGGTGTTGCTGGGGTAGCTTAAAACGTATTGCCTCTCTAACTAACTGATTATCACTAGTGAATTGTAATAAAGTGTGTTGCATTGTCTTTGACTAATGTTGCAGCTGAATAGGATGTGTGTCAGGTCTCCCTTATCCCCACAAACCCATACTTTGCCCTTTAATATCGGTACAGTAAATGCTTAACAATACACTCTGTGGAGCTTTAGAAGCAATTAGAAGTTACGCTTACACTTTTATAGTAATCGTATTAATCTTTATACACTTAAAAACTACTACTTCGGTTAAAAAACTTACTATTGAATGATATGAAAGACCAAAAACTGTTTTGTAGTTCCTACCACATATTATCTATGGACACGTACAGGAGGTTCGTGATCTGCTCGCACTTTTTTACTTTTAAAGCATATTATTATATAATATGATATTGAAAAAACACGAAATGAAAAAAATTAACTTCTTTATTTTGTCAACACAATGATAATTTAAATTTGACACATGTCAATATTAAATGTGGCATTTGCTACTTATCAGACTATGCTGGCTTATCGCCAAAAGAACTAGAAAAGAGATGGGTGCAAAATAAAAAAAAAAAGAGTGACTTTTGTTCGTAGTTAAAAAACTAACCTGAACTATTTCGCCACAGCAACGAACTGATGACCTGGCGTACTGTCGAACGCAGCTCGACGGAATGACGAACCATCCTCCGGAGTACTACTCAAACAATTTATTAAATTTATCAATATAAACAAATAAAATAAACTAAATTTCCCCTAAGTATATTCTATTTCTTCTTTTCTCGCTTGCTCCCGCACTGCCGCCTCAATTCCTCGTAGTGTTTTTGATCCTAAAAGCCACAATTCATCGTCGATTTTCTACTTTTTGTAATTTTATTATATTAGACTAAAATATTGCGTGGGGCTTTTCGGCGGCGATTCATAACTAACTGTGTGTAATATTCTTTCCTAAATGCCTTCTCTTCACATTTAATTAGGAGACACATTGTTTTAACGTGTTGTCTTGTGATGAGTCCTAAGCATATTGTTCTGATGCATTATGACGATAGTACGCGGGTTTCAAAATCAGTGTATTTTTCGCGTCCGTTATACTACATCATGACCTCAAGCCCGTCGTCAGACGAATTTTTTGAAGAATATGCTGCTACTGTTATTTGTTCTACATTACCCAACAAAAAAATATTACATTTAAAATTCTCTCTCAGCGAAATGCTCGTATTTGCTGTTAAAACCGTTCTGATGCTGTATCGGCGTCTGACGAAAATCTGGCCCGCCCAGATTTCATTGCGACACAACACATCACGTCAAAACAATGTGTCTCCGGCTTTAATGTCGTTGACGATGCTCATATAAGTTCAAAACCAGTTTTTTATAAAATTAGCATTTTATAATATAACCCTCCGCCAGTATGTCAAGAAAGTTTGCAAATTTAAGAAATTAATCAAATACAAATTTGAAGTAAATGACGAATCACAAGGAACAATAATTGTGTTCGGACTTAATTTTCACCACTTTTGTGAGCAGATTTTTGGAAAAGCACATGTTATTGCCACTATTTCAAAGTTGGTTTTCAAATTACAATGTCCACTTATCAAAAGTCACAGAGTAGATGGTAAATTAATTTCAAGTTACAATGGCCACTTGTCCGCTACCTCTTCTTTTTTTTTTACAAGGCACTTGCTTTCTGGACGTTTGACCAGCTCCATTTTGAAATTATCACCATCACACAACAGAGTTACAGAGTAAAGAACCAATTTTCTTCTATATTAGCACTATTAACACAATATAGAAAACTAATGTTCATAAACTTACCATTCCAGGACATATAGTTAAAATTTAATTACTATACTAAAGCCAAAATAAGCTTGACAACTAGGGTAAACGAAAACACAGGCGAGGACTGCCCGTGACGTAATGCATCAGGAGGTTACAGGGAAATATTCGGCCTAGGTGTATTTTAGGTTTGTTTTGATATGTTCAAAAGCAATTGTCTCAAAAATGTTGACAAAGTGGCGAAAGTTTATTAAAAAAAAAAAAAAAAAAAAATGGGTGCGACCAATCAAATGGACAACAAATAGCTGTAAAACTATTCTTATTACATGTGTTTCTTATCGTTTGTTATGCCAGCACCAATCATTGGATTATTCCAGTTTCAGACGGTAAAAGAATATTAAAAAGGTCGTAAAATATGTGGTAAATGCAATTCAGGACTTTACATCACCTGTTTTAAGCCTTTTTTACACAAATTAAAGATTAAGTAAGTGGTTTTCTTCAAAAATCTGGTTTTTATTTTAAACTCCCGGTGTTAATGGGTTAAGTGACGATGAGAGTTTTTAATTTAATTTATTATGATAAAGTAAATTCTACTTAAAATCATTATTTTATTCGATTTTGGCATTATCTGCACTTACCACAAAATAATATGAACCCATGTACACACTCAAATTTGTAGCACCATGTATATTTGTGTTACTATGTCGATGATATGTATATACATGGTGTCCGGAAAATACGTATACACGTATTTTCCGGACACCCTGTATGTTTACACTATGCGACTATCTTTACATTGGAGCATACGGGAATTTTTACAGACTACGGCCATGGCGAATAATTTAACCCAAGCGCATTTGTTTACGACGGGCGTCAGGCTTATTTGACTTTACTATAGTAAATACTGTACATAATACAGGGTGTCCCATAACTAATGGGCCATGGAGTTACATTCGACATCGAACTATACCGATTTAAGTTATATAAGTTTTTCCGAAATGATACTGATCGTTATAGATAGAGATACTTGAACAGGAAATAACATAACATACTTTATAAACTTTTACTATTATACAGGGCTTTTCATTTAAAACTCCAAAGTCCTATATCTCGAAAACGAATGGATATATTTTGATTTCGTAAGTAACAGCCGTCATTAATTCGAAAGTAGGTAGATTTAAAAGTACTTTAAATTTTAAGACTTTTTGGCATTTACCCTACTTAATTTGCTTACTTTACTCGCTTTTAAGTAATACATACAAGGCTTTAGAAAACTGTAAAACCTAATTTCTATTAATTTTAATAGACACCTACCTATGTATCGCAAAAGTAAATAGTTTTCCTTCCCGAAGGTAAGCGAAACACCTCGACATATTATTATTATTATTATTAAGAGTCAGTATAGGCGGCGGAGCAGTTTCAACTTAGGTTGTCACATTGATTTAGTTAGTTTTTTGCTCACCAATGGTGTTTTAAATTGTCATATTTGTTTTTAAAAAATTTAAAGAGAGTTCCATTGGCGGTTGACTCGGTTGGGTGGAAATGCTGTCTACAGCGTTTTTTGAAAAGTTTTCGTGTAAGCTTATAAGTTATGACCTCGTAGTCTTAAATCTTAGTTTAGGGTAAAAAAGGTCAAATTGACATTGCAGTGGCCGTGCAAAATCTTGTAGCTTTCTATTAGGCCCCCTTTCAGGTGGAGTATTTTTTAGCCATAGCTCAGACTACGGTAAAGGCTTTTAACTAAGGGGCAGGGGGGATCTAGATACCTACTGGGTCCTGCCAGACAACTGGCTACGGAAATCAAAATAAACAGTTCATACGTATTGAGGGTGCAAGCTTTGTGATTCTTCTTTGTATCTGTTCAATGGCATGGATATCTTTTACAAAATAGCGGTTCCAGCCTGGGGCTGCATATTCTAGGATTGGTCTTATGTATGTTTGCAATTTTTTTCAAAAATAAATCTAGACAGGCTGTAATGTAATTAACGAACAATGAAACATTTCACCCAAGCTCTGCTGTCACAGATGTACAGATTAAAGTAGATTATGTCATATTGGATTTATTATATTTTTGACGTTGTCATTTATTTTATATGAATTGATAATATTCTAATACACCAGTTAAGAAAAGACGCACAAAGAGTATCCTCATAGAAGAATTTCTTATGACAAATCAAAGTGAAAGAGATAGGAGAAAAATTGGTACAAATGATGAACATACCCAAGTTATACAGCAAGTTGATGATACTCCTAAAACTTCACTAGCAAAAATTAAAGAAAATACTGGTGTTTCCATAAGCTCGTCATGGAGGACTCTACATAACAAGTTTCTTCCATACAAAACCAATTTAATCCATAGATTGGAGCCAGGGGATCCCGCACGAAGACTGGAATTCTAAGCAAGATTCTCCGAATTATATTGCCAAAATGTAAATATCTTGTGCAACATTTCGTGGAGCGACGAGAGTAGCTTTCATAATAATGGAATCTTGAACCGACGTAATTGTCGCTATTGGTCCCAGAAAAATTCTCCTTGGATTAGAGAAAGAGGAAATCAACGCGATTTTGGAATTAATGTTTGCTGCGGTTTATTAAATGGATATCTTATTGGACTTCATTTTTATTAAGGCAATTGGAAAACGTTATTTACATTTTCTTCCAAGTAACACTTGCAGAACTGTTCGAAGAGGTACCATTTAAGTACAGAACGAATATGTGGCTATAGCAGGATGGTATCCTGCTCATAATAATCAAAGGGTTAAGGACTATTTGGATAAATAGTGTACCAATCGATGGCTTGGAATCAACGGATTAATAAGATAGCTAGCGAGGTCACCAGATATAACACCCTTAGATTTTTGGCTTTGGACTTAAAGGATATTGTCTACGAAACACAAGATAAAGATATTGCCGACCTAATAAACAAAATTACAGAGGCGTGCACGGCTATTACAAGAACAGAACGTTTTTAAAGTTACCCACAACAAACTTTTATAAATTTTGACAGTTGTGATCGCGCAGAAGGAATAAATGTTGAACAAAATTTACTAATGTATCATTAGGTAAGTAGAGAATTATTTTAGTGACCGTGTTTCAAAACAAATGGGAAAAACTTAAGAGGGCGATTTCTTGTTTGATATAAAGGGTAGTTTGGTATATAAACGTTGGGTCAAAAATCAACCATTATTATAAAGTGTTTTTATAATAGTAATACTTCCACAGAATTTCAACAAAATTTCAAATCACAAAACTTGGAAAAACTGAAAATTACTTGGGCATTCAATTGAGTTAAACGGAAAAAGCATTTTTCTCAATAAATTAAATGGAATATACAGGGTCGTTGGTAGTGATCGGCCGATACGGACTTTTTTTGCCGATACCGATATAACATCGGTATCGGCACCACATTTTTAAAAGATCTGTTACAATTCAACATATGTGGATTAAGTAAAAATTGTCAATAGTGGCAACATCGAAGAGCATTTTTAAGTCAAATACTGGCATTAACGCGGACGTAACGTGGACAAATTTCGGTAATTCCCCGACCGCACGTTCGAAATACCAGTGGTGATTACCCGTTTCACGGAAAGTGTAATGCTCCCGCGATGCTGCAATCGTTGTTAAGTACTTGGATCAAAATAGTACATTGTGTGTGTATTGCTACTTCGGATATCGATCGTGTCGTGCAATATTTTCACTTTTTGCAATACCTAGTAATTTTAATGTCATTTAAAGTTAACTACAACTTGTACTTGTTTAATTCGGTTAAAAAAGTGTTGTTTTTATTGACCAACATATGCCTTATTTAATTTTGTCATATGCCTAATATTATGTAAATAACCTAATATTAATAAGATTAATGTTGAAATAATTTAGTTTTATTAAAAAAAAAAATGTTAAAAATGGGTTTGCACTTACAATTAATAAAATAGTTAATCTTAAATATGCCGATATTTATCGGCAAAATATTGCCGATACCGATTATCGGCAAAATTTGCCGATATGCCGATACGATACCGATGCACCGATATTTATATCGGTAACGGCCGATCACTATAGTCGTTGGTATGTATGGAAACGGTCGATTATTTCTTAAACTAAAACAGCTAGCAAAAAATATTGAAGACAAAAGTTTAAGGGTTTTTGAAAGTCTATTAAAAGTAAAAAAAATAAGTATACAGGATGAGTCTAAAAGCCGTAAAGAAACAAATTTACTTTTTTTTTAATAGAGCACCCTATATCTTAGAATATTTTTGGATTCTACATAAAATTACAATTATTTTTTGATAAGTGTATTATAAGTCTAAACCTAATAGTTTCCGAAATATCGACTCTTGAAAAATTACATTTTTGAACTTTGACAGATTCTAGCTTTCTAATGTTATGTCATAGAGCAAAATGGCTTCTATGTCCCTATCTTACTTTTTTATTATCTTCCCAAAAATATAAACTTCCGGTTAAACCGGAAGTACTATATTCCCGGCTTTGGAGTTACATCCGGTTTACCCGGAAGTTGACACCAGTAGGAAGATAATAAAAAACTAAGACAGGGATATGTAAGCCGTTTTACTCTAAGACGTACCGTTAGAAAGCTAGAGGCTGTCAAAGTTCAAAAATGTAATTTTTCAATAGTCGATATCTCGGAAACTATTAGGTTTAGACTTATAATGTATTTATCAAAAAATAATTGTAATTTAATGTTAAATCCAAAAATATTCTAAGACAGAGGGTGTTTCGTTAAAAAAAAAGGTAACTTTGTTTTCCTACGGCTTTCTGATTCATCCTGTACACTTATTCTTTTAAAATTTGTATAGACTTTAAAAGACCCTAAAACTTTTGTCTTAATTATTTTTTGCTAGCTGTTTTACTTTAAGAAATAATCGACCGTTTCCATACATACCAACGACCCTGTATAAGAAAAATAGTTAAGACGTTTTATATGGAATCTGTAAAAACGTCAGGTTAGATATTACAAAATTAAACGAAATGGCATAAGACGCATTTTGTAATCCAGACATGTATCGAAGTGCCATTGGACCATTGTTATATTTATCAGTGACATCTCATCCGGATATTGCAGTGGCAACTTCAATTTTGGGAAGAAGTATTATAGTAATACACAAAATTGTGACTGGACAGAAATTAAGAGAGTACCTAATTAAATATTTAAAAGCAACTGAAGGTATGAAAATGCAGATCCTGATTAGGCAGGGGATAACTCGGATTGTAAATCAAACAGCAGAGCTATTTTTGAATATATGGGAGGATTGATTAATTGAATTAATTAAGAAATTAACATGTGTTGCTATGTCATCAGCAGAAGCGAGACGGCTAAGGTTGTGCTGTATGAAGACAACAAAACATGCCTTAAGATGTTAGTTAGATGCCGAGGTGATTAGTGGTAAAACAAAACCCATAAGAAACAAGTCCTAAATCATTTACTTATGGGTGTTTTTATTTTTACCTCCCCCTCATCCGAAAATTCGTTTATCCGAAATGTGTCCGTTTCCGCACGTTTCGGATAATCGGGAGTCTACTGTATTTCCAACCTTCGATTCATTACATTTAACCGTTTTCAAATTATGGCTGATTTTCCGAAATTTCACTTTCGACTCGATGTATCTCTATAACGAGCATCATTTCGAAAAAACCTTTATGACTATGGCCCATTTTATCAATGTCCTGTTAACACCAACTACGAGATAATTTCACAAATTATATATATATAGGCAATATAGTGCTAATACCGTGTTACAGAAATGTCCCCAGTATGCGGCGTTTTGTGGAAGCTTTGCATCTGCGCAGTTTGTGTACGTCAGGTCCGGCTTTAAACAAATAGGTATTGATTGAAATCTTGGTATAATATGAATTATAAGAAAATATAAGGCACTATAAAAATTGTAAAACAGTAAAACAACCAGTAATGTTATTAATATAGGTATTAATTTATATTATAAAAACTGTAAAACAATAAAACAGCCAGCAACGTTATTAATATATTTATTTATATTATAAAAACTGTAAAACAGTAAAACAACCAGTTATGTCACTAATATGTTTATTTATATTATAAAACTACAGTTAAGGTGTACAAGTCGAAAAAAATGTTAATGTTCAGCACACTGAAAAAAAAACAAAACAGGGGTAATAAAAGTAGGACTAGGATGTAGCATGTGATCTATAAATGAAACGAAAATTTTTTACGTTGAATTACAGAGGCAACAGTAAAATGGCAGCTGTATTGACGTAACAAATAATATTGGTGAATTTTTTATTAGAGTGGCAAGAAGAGAGATGCATTTTTCAAATATTTCACTAATTTGTTAAAAATCAGTAAACAAGTTGGACACAAATAACATATTATTATCCATACTTTAAATTTTCTGTTGAGTTTTAAATTGGGCAAATTATTGTAAAGTACACCATCAACAGCTTAAAGAGTAAAAAACAAAACTTACCCAAATAAATCAGTATACATATATGATTGTGTTGAAAGCTCGGTTGAAAGGGATAACGGAAAAACCACTTAAATTAGAACACCAAGGTAAATAAATGCTATGTGGGGATAAAATTTTGAAATTATTGTAAGTAGCTAGGTACTTAACTAAAGAACTGAATTTTGGTCGTAGCCCAACAATTGTTGTATATCAAGACCATGCACTTGCTTTTCATTACAGAAGCTCCACAACTCCACACCAATGTTCCTTTTCAGGTTCCTCTTCCTCCTGGAAGCGGTCATACCGGCCCGTTCCTTTGTTTAGGGGATCTTCTAGAAACCATTACGTGTCGGGTGACTTGATGAATGGTTATTACACTGATAAATTGTCTTGTTCACCCGATATCTCGCATAACACTAATATATTTAAATTTTTTCTTATCTTAACAAAATACAATACAGCACTGAAAATAACGCGCACAAATCTCACAATACACACACAAACACAAACACTGTATAAATAAATAATAAAGAGACGACCGCAATATGAAAAATTCGTCGAACTCCGACGTATTGCGCATGAGTAAACCTTCCGCGAAAGGGATTTTTAATGTGCATACTGGGGACATTTTTAGGCTGCTCGGCCATTACCTTTGATTTTTAAATTGGTGGGAGTTCAGTGGATAGTTTCCAAGGATTCCACGGTTGTCATGGAAGGTATGTGACTGCCACTAACAGGATATTGATTAAAATGGCCCAAGACCCATTTTATCAATGTCCTGTTAACACCAACTACAAGATGATTTTCAAGGATACCATTGTTGGAACAATGCTTGTCATGGAAAGTGTGTGGCTGATATAATCGTTAAAAATGACAATTTGACATTTGAAATTTTTTATAGTTTGGGTTCAATATCGGTTTTTGTGCTTTGTTACTAAAAATTAAGGATCTGCCGATTACAACTATCAGAAAGTAAGATTACATGCAGTGCAGAATTTTTGACATTTAACGTTTGGCAAAAAGCTTCGTTCACCAGAACCTTGTTACAACGACCAATGGCTACTTAAGCGCTTGATTTGATTCTGAGAAACGAGAACATTAATTTTATTGACTTAAGGCGACATTCATCTGTATGTTACCCAGGATCCTAATTCTCGAAACTGGGAAACACTGTTCTCGTGAAAATTGTGAGCGGAGTTCTTACTGTCCAGTAATACCGGCCACATAACTTCCATGACAACAATAAATGTTAATAAAATTTTCCAAATCAAAATAATGTCCATTACCAAATTCTGAATATTTTCTGACATGCGACCTTTAAATTATCATACTTTATGGGAGGTAAGGTATGTTAATTAACTCACTAATATATGGTTTAAGTCACAAGACAAGTCACAAAAAAATTTACTAGGGGTAAAGTAAATCAAGTCATTAAATTTAATTGTTACGGGAATTGTTTCGAAATCGAATAATTATCCCTAGTACGTCACTTGCTTATAATCCTATATACGCGAAATTCCAGGTCCTTAAATTATGGCGTATATGAGATATACTTAATTTACGCGATTAACAATTGCTTTTTTTTTCTCTCTCTTAAACAATTACGATTTAGTGACTTAGACTTAGAATCAAGTAAGAAAAGGCCACCGCGTCATCTGCTTACGACACAGATTTATCGATCTCGAGCGACACGATACAGTTTAAAGTCAAAGTGAAATAGAACACGTTTTACGTCTTCAAGCGGGTGACGCAATGGCCTCTTCTTAGTTGACTTTAACTCTATCACAGTTTACCTCTGACGCACATAAATAAAATAGAAATCTTACCTGATCTAGTCCTGCAGACTTTTCTAATCCAGCTGTTGTGTCCCGAACATTCAGAATACTGTTTAGCTTTTGATCCTAGAAGTAAATTCAATTTGTAGTTATACCTAAGCTTTTTTTGTTATAACTTTAAAATTAAAATTTAAGAAGACAGTAGAGTTTTTTAACCGAAATATATGAACTTGCCATCCCTTTATTGCCAGTGGCAAAGGTTGTGTGTTCGATCAATTACTGAAAACCTCAACAATGAAAAAATCTTCTAAGTATTACTTAGAAAAAACAACTTTCTTCTGTACCCCATCACCTTATAACTACACATATCAAATTTGGAGAAAATAATCATTATTTGGCAACGCCGCAGACAATAATAAAAATATTTAGAGTTATAAGGGGACTTGGTAGTAGTCATAGGTAGTAGTTTTAATTTTCGACAAAGTATACACAATGTTCCATTTAAACATTTGCAAAACGGTTCGAAGAGGTACCATTTGAGTACAGAATGAAGATGTGGATGCAGCAGGATGGGGCTGCTGCTCATAATGCTCAAATTGTTAAGGACCATTTGTTTATTTATTTATTTCAACGGTTATAACCATTTTTACAAAGATTTTAACTAAACTAATATTTAACAAAAGAAAAATAAAGTAATTTAAAAATTTAACTGTAGGTAATTATCACAAAGCATTAAGTCTCATTATTTGCGTTTTGAACTCATTTAGACTAAATCTAAATGGGTCCAAGTTATGCCCGTTAAACAAGCGAAACATTCTAACAAGTAGGCTGTAGTAGCCATAATTAGCATGATGGAAAGGAATATTAAACAACACACTAGAGGGAGTCCTATGTACAGTATTGAGACTAATGCTCTGTAAGAGCAGCGGACAGTATATAATACCGTTCACAAGTTTATACAGAAAAAGGACATCGGCAACACTCCTGCGCCATTCCAATGTCCTCATATCAAAAATACGTAACATTAGATTATAGTCTAAGTGGTAATCCTGATCATTATGAATATTGATATTTAACCTAAAAGCAAGCGTACGCAAGAATTTCCGCTGCACTCTCTCGACTTCGAGAACATGATTATTATAATGGGGAGCCCAGATGACAGACGCGTATTCCAACCCCGAGCGTACCAAGGAACAGTACAGCAACTTAAACGTACATGGTGAAAAGCGTTTACTATATCTCGTAATAAATCCTAGATTTCTCAGACCAAGTTGCACAATATTTGTAATATGACCTCGGAAGGTAAGCTGATTGTCCAATAATACACCTAGATCCCGAATTTCCATAACCGAATCGAGCAATTTGTCATTTAATAAATATCTATTTCGCTGTAAATTGTGCACTCGACCAAAAGACACACAGAAGCATTTTTTTACATTCAGCTGTAGACCATTAGTGCAAGACCACTGGAGAATATTATTTAGGTCTTCCTGTAGAAGTTGTTTATCGACCATACTTTCAATAACTCTAAAAACCTTCAGGTCATCAGCAAACAAAAGATAATCTGAATGATTTATCACATCTCCTATATCATTTATAAACAAATTAAATAATAGGGGCCACAATGAGATCCCTGCGGGACACCCGAAAATACTTGAATCTGCTTGGAAATGTAATTGTTTATCCTTACGCACTAACTACGACCAGACAAAAAACTATCAATACAGGTAACCATCCGAGAACCAAATCCCAGGGTCTTAAGTTTGTGCACTAACAGCTTGTGACTCACTCCGTCGATTGCCTTCGAGAAGTCTGTGTAAACAGCATCTACCTGCACACCCCTCTCGAAAGCACCCAACAGAGCCTGCTGATAACACAGCAGGTTGGTGACTGTAGACTTTCCCCGAGAGAACCCATGCTGTTCATTCACCACAATGCCAGAACAGAATCGCGTAAGTTCATCAGAAATCAACTTGTCAAACAATTTAGGAATGACTGACTGAATACAAATGCCTCTATAATTTGAAACATCTTCACGATTTCCAGACTTGAATATTGGCGTTATAAAACTAGTTTTCCAGTATTGTGGAAAAATACCTGTTTTAAGAGATAGGTTAAATATATAATGCAAGGGCTTACTCAAGGAGCATACACAGCCTTTCAAGAGTGCAGCAGGAATTTCATCTGGGCCATGAGAAAATTTAAGCTTCAGGTTAGTTATACTATCAAAGATATCAGTTAAAGAAATATTAATTGAATTTATGTCTACCTTGTTATTTATTAAATAATTTGGTAACTCATGACGCTCGTTCGCATATATATCCGAGAAATTGTTAGCAAATAGATCAACAATGTCATTGCCATTCTCTGCAGTGGAATCCCCCAGAAACATGCTATTAGGATAATTATTTGATTTTTTAGAATTGTTCACATGTTTCCAAAAACAACTGGGGTCATCAGTTAAACTGTTCTGGACATGATTTAAATAATTCTCATAGCACCTGTCTGCCAATCCAACAACAGCATTCCCATGTGCCTCATATATATCCTTGGAGGATCGAGGAGGAATGTATACTGACCCCAAAACCATACTTCGATGACCACGAGAAATGTGTATGAATACTTGTTCAATATTAGAGTCGCCAATGTTTATCGCCACAGATTTTATATATTGGCGAACAGCAATTAGTACCCCGCCACCTCTCAAGCTTTTGCTTGTATCAACACTCCTATCACGTCTATAAACAACAAAATTGTCCAGCCCCAACTCAGCATCGGAATACTCGGACGACAGCCATGTTTCGACCAAAATAATCACATCATAGGAGCAAACATCGATTGCCTGCTTGAACTCGGTAAGCTTAGTACGCATTCCACCCACATTTTGGAAGTAGATACTTAGTTCTCGTTTTTTGGTACCACATTCTTATTAGAAACCCTGGCCGTTGTTACTTTGGGTATACCATTTAAGTATTTTATTACGAGATTCTTTTCGCCATCCAGGGTACGCCGCTGGAGTTCAGCGTGAGCATTACGTATCTGCTCTCTCTGAAGCGGAGTCAGGTCGGCTCTCATGCGAATATCACCATCCGTAAGTAGGTTCCTATTTTTTAGACAACTTGAGACAAAATTCTGGTCATCAAATACCACTTTAAGAGGTCTTGAACCCTTATCCTGGCGTCCAAGGCGAAAAGCCTTAAAATTATCACATTTAACATTGATTTTTGTTAATATGCTGTTAATGTGTGTTTTGTCGTGATTTATTCTTTGGGTGGAGTCCTGAGCCTGAATCTCATTTGGACAGACAGTATATATCCCAATCGATGGTTTGGAACCAAAACGGATCAATAAGATGGCCAGTGGGGTCACGTCACCAGATATAAATTTAACACCCTCAGATCTTTTTCTTTGGGGTCACTTAACGAGGATATTGTCTACAAAACAGAAGTTGAAGATATGGACGATCTAATGAACAAAATTACAGCGGCATGTACTGCTATTACTAGAAGAACGCTTTTAAAAGTTACCCACAGCAACTTCTTTCCGAAAAAAAACTAGTGCACAGTGTAGTATAGCAAGAGCCCAAAAATGCGTTTTTTCTGTTTTTGGCAATAAAGAAGATATATTTTTTATTTGTAAAAGAAAGCTAAAAAAAATGAAAACTCGAAAAATATTTAGATGAGTACCTATAACATACATATACAGGGTGTTAATCCAAACCGTACTAAATTTTAAGATAAAAATTTATATATAAACATAACACTGTTTTTTTAGATAAGGGTGTTGCAATTTTTCAAAAAAACTAAAGACGTGTACGCCACTGCCTTTTCAGTTAATGTCTAACGCAAAGCACCTTGTGATTTTTTTAAAATGTCGATTTCCTTAGGGGGTAAATGCAATTTTATCAAATTCTGATGGGCGCATCGCCATTTATGTAAATAAATTATTTTTATTTTTTTAATCGAGAACCGTTCATCACACGAAAAAGTTTAGAAACAATTGTTACTCAGTGATAAGACGTATTTATGAAAATAATTTTTAGTCTGAAAAAACAGTGGCAAGTCATTTTCTTCGTTAAACCTATCAAAAGAAGTTAGCAAGTACGCCACTGGTGGAAGTAGATTAAATATTTTTTATAAAAAAAACTTATTAAGGAAAAACCTATTGTTTATAAGGAATAAACACCTATGAGTTTGGCCACATACTTAATTAACACCTTGTACAGGTAAGTACTTCCCATTATATGGATATTTCTTAAAAAATTATCAATTATGGGAAAAAATAAAGCAAAATAAATCAATGACAAACATAAATATAGTTTTATCATTGTTTCTATAACCGACCCAAAACATTTAAAATAGAAATCTTACCTGACCTAGTCCTGCAGACTTTCCTAATCTAGCTTCTGTGTGTGAATGTTGTTTAGCTTTTGCTTTTGGTCCTACAAGAAAATTCATTTTGTAGTTATACCAAAGCATTTTGTTCTAACTTTAAAAAAACAGTGGTGTCAACTGAAAAATAGGAACTTGCCATCGCTTTATTGCCAGTAACGGAGGTCGAGTGTTCGAGATATTAGTGAAAACCTCAACATTGAAAAAATCTTCGGTGAAAGTATCACTAAGAGAAGAAAGAAGCTTCATCTCTACTCTACATATCAAGTTAAAAAATAGATATCAAAAAATTGGAGAAAATAATCATGATTTGGCAACGCCGCAGACCATCATAAAAATATTTTACAGTTATAAGGGGAAGTTTCAATTTTTGACAAAATATATGGGGTATTCATTCCATTTACAAAAATTTAGTAAAATGAATCCAAACTTCTCGAAATTTGGAAGTAAAGTAGCCTGTATGAAAAACATCTGGCAAAATCATATAAATAGTACTCCTATAACCCTGATGCAAAAAATACTTGTCAAATTGAAATCAATAGATAATTCGTGGCTATTGTATTGCGAACATGCAAAAGAAAAACTATTACGATACTAACTAACAACTTGGCAACCCCGCAACAAATAAAAAAAAATTGGGATTACAGAAACAATAACGAGAATCACAAATTTCGTGTAAAAATATAGGGTGTCCCATTTAAAAATATTTAATTTTAAGTTGTAAGTACCCCTTTAGTGAAACACCCAGTATATTCGAAAATAATTTCCAAATGTAGTACCCTATCATAGGTATTATGCTCGGTATTATGTATATTGGTCCTGGATGCTGCTACTTGCTATTTATATTTTGTACTCTCTGCTACGAAAGGAATGGGCACAGTAGAATAAGCATAAAATGGTTAAAGATTGCATAGTTTAAATATACTTACATTATTTAAGTAGAAAAATAAAGTCCTGTCATCTTCTGTCTTCCCATATGCTGTATGCTCCCAGTTCAATCAGTCCAGATATATTAGTAGACGGACGAAACGAAAAAAAAAAATCTGGAACTGATACTGATATAATTTAATGCTGCCCGCCGCTTTGCACGCCGTGGACGCCGGAGTCTTCCCCAACATGCCGGTCCTGACGGCACCATATTATGTGTAGAACCGAAGGACTCAGCCCGCACTTTACATTCCTGCTTATACAGACCCTTTTTACTTGCCGTGCGCCCACTGACTAGAAACAAATACAATGCAATTTCCCCGTGGACGATAACTCTTTCCTACCGCGGCCTGCTCAACCCGGAAACTCCTTCTTCTCTGACTCCGGAATTACAGAAAGAAGTTAGCTATGTTCCGTTTCCGACAAAGCCTTGCAGGTGCTAGCTTAAAAGGTCCATTGTACTCTACTAGGTATCCTCGCCACATACATATAGTCAATCTTTATCTAAATGGGTTTGAAGCCAGCGGTCCAAACCCACAAACTGTACACTGTGATGGCCCTCAATGCCCGCCCTCGACACCTCCGACTGCCCACAAGCCCATAGCCCCAAATCTGCTTTATCGCAGTATAATATAAAAAAAGAAATAATGGACGGGCCAACGTTAACCATATGGTCAACGCAATGTCCATTATTATTTAAATTATTATTTTTAATTTTTTAATTGGTCGCGCCCTAACTACAACCTAATCACCTAAGATTATGGTTCCAAGCTCTGTCGTGGTCCTTTAGAGCAAAGGAATGTAACAGGGACACTCATTGGCCCCTGTGTGACAGAGCTACTGCATGTGGGGTTGACCTGCATCCAATATCAGGGGTAAATTTTGATTTCGGATTTCCGCCTGAAAAATAGAAAAACAACTATTAAATACCATTAAGTAAAATTGATTTAAACACGGGATTGTGTGAACTAAACCACAAATATCCAAATATCGGATTACCTATATCCGATATACCGGGTGTAAACGAAACCATTGTACAGAGTACAGAGCATCACAGCGTCATGTTAAAAGATATTTTAGTCAAATTTGGGTTACTGCTGTGTTTCGGTGGGATCTTAATTTTTACCTATTTTCTCCATACAATAAAGCTACTTTTGACTTTGACTTTGACTTCATAGACAAGGGAGATGCGTTTAGGGTAGTTTGACTTGACCTAAAAACGAAATTAATGTCACTTCCAAAGACGTGAAAAAGTGACGCCAATTTTTTTTTTAAATGACATCCTGTATTTTTTTATTGCACAATCGAATTATGCTCAAAATTACCATTTCAACTATATACAACAACTAGACATTTAATAATAATATTCTTTATTTGCCATCAAAATCATATACAATATGACAAAGCAAAGTCAACAATAAAAGGTGCCACCAGGGGTAGCTAGATTAAATTATAACTTTGGGCTAAAGTGGAGATGCTTTGAATTTTCACAATATCAAAATATCTAAAGCCAAATTAAAAATAAATATAAATAAAACATGTAGTGTAAATGACCAGACAATACTAATAGACTACTAAACGTGTAAAAACTATATAATTATTAACAATTAAATTTAAAACAGTAATAACATTTTTCTTTTTTACTTTCAAAATGGCGGTGTAAGAGCCATTTCACAAAAAAAAAAAAAAAAAATGTCTGTAAAACAACGCATGCAAGTGACATGGGAAAAGTAGTGATAAAATCTGTTAGATTGGAACCTTTTATAATTTATTTAAGTACTGACATTTAAATAATTTTTTCAGTTTTTAAAGAAATTCATCAACTCTATAAGTTTTCAGATTCTTTTTAAAAATCATATACTTTTCATTATTTAGTATGAAAATCTAAATAATCCTTCATCATACAAAGGCATCTTGGAAATCATAATGCGTTTTGTGCTTTTTAATAAAAATTTAATTATTTAATAATTAACAACTGATTCCTATTAAATTTCTTGTTTCAGACTAAAGCAAAACGCATTCTGATTTCCAGAATGCCTTTAGATGATAAAGGACACCTTAAACCTTGATAGTAAATATTGAAAAGTAGATTATTTAACCAATTAAAAAATTATGTAAGCAGTGGAAGTTAAAAAAAAATCAATTTCTTCAGAAATTGAAGAAACAAATTGGAATGTCAGCTTAAAGAATTAAAAAAGAGCCCAATTTAACAAATTTTATCACTACTAGGTGTCTCTAAACTTATCTAAAACAAGTTGACAAATGCAGACAGAATACCATTATTGCAATTAATAATGAGGGAGACAACACTCATATACGAGTATATATACAAACAAACCATTACGGGATTTTACCTATACCTACCGACTGACTCTTATTCTTATGAGAGAATCTGTATGCACACAACTAATTACAATAATTTATAAATCTAAATGACGTGTGTGCCTTCCAAAGAAGCAATAATTCTTTTATGTCCATCATGGTAGGTGGGAAATTGTGTAGGATGGCTTTTTCAAGGTGTAGTTACCTTAAATTGTAATCTGGTGGAGTGGTGGATACTCTTTTAGGTTTCCCACCAAAGTTTAAACCAAAAAATAACTTCCTGATTTGGACCGTTGGTTTAAACCTTCCTGGATCATGTGCATTTTTTTTAAGTCAGACCCTACTTAAGCCCTTAATCAATACCTTGTCAACAATAACAGCCACATACCTTCCATGATAAAAATTGTTCCACCAAAAGTATCCTTGGAAGTAATCTTGTAGTGTAGTTAGTTTTACCATGACATTGATAATTTGGACGTAACTCCTATTAATACTTGATTGTGGCGCTGCTAAGGAATCATCCTTTTAAATCTTGGTTTAGGTTAGTTGTTTGGAAGGGGGCTTCTTTGGTAGCAAGGTTTAAACCGTCGATTATGATATCGATATAGTAATCTATCTACAGCAACTGATATATTTGTTTGTTGTGGTATCTCTATAAATCTAAGTTCTACTAGGTACTGGGTACTACCATCATGCCCCCAAGTCGCGAACGACGGGGACAATGGCAATGACTTAAACGATTTTTCCTGGAACTAATTTCTTTTTTTATGCGATAATATAAGATACTAAGATACCCTTAGAAGAAAAGCCAGGAATAGCGTGAGAAGCCCCAAATGCTTAAAAATCTCTACGGAATCTTACCAAAGAAACTTTCTATACTATTATAACCCTTGTAGAATATAACTCTCTACCACGCCATTACTTACCTCGGCTGGGAGCACAGCAAACAGATTTTGGAACAAACCAAACATAAAAACTAGAAACGCGAACACCGATACACTATCACTATACTTCTGGGGCTAGCTTATTATTTATAGGGACAAATGGACGTATTCTTGCGGAAGAATATTCCATTGATTTAAGAAACTAGAAAAAGCTATCGAAACGATCAACCACCAAGAACACTAAAATGATGCTTAAAAATCGCCATTTCGTTTTTTCATTTGTTTCAGCCTGTTGAAAAAAACCGTTTGAAAAACACGTGACTTCTTCTTCTTTTAAATTGCAATGGCCACTTGTCCGACTAAACACTGATCCCTACAGCCGGTTCTGGTTAAAATAGCGGGAAAAAAGTGAAATATGACGTGGATTCTTACAATATCTTAATTTTATTTGTTTAATGTAGCAATAAAAGAGGTTTCAGTTTTAAGGAACTTAATTCAGCTCTTAACTCACTGGTGCTTGGAGTGGATTATCGGACGTACTCCTACAAGATTTCCCATTATTCCGAAGGTAAGCGAACGCCGCGGTGCGTCAAACGAAAACAAACGAATTTTGTCTTTTGTCAGTCGCCATTTTGTGAAATTTGAGTGCAAGACAATTCCGTGTTGAACTGTAATTTTTCAAGCAATTTAGTGAATTTTATGGAAGAAAATGGAGATACTACGTGGGATAGCTTAGAAAAGTTATTTATTAGTGTTTTAAGGTATGTACGATTTGTTTTTCTAGCGTTTTAGCATGAAAGAATAGATAATATCGTTAACACCATACGACGTTCGTCACATAACAGCTTATAAGCCTACAGCAGCCTGATTTTCGCCCAAAAGTAGGTTAACACTATTAAACTTTCAATCAGATATTGTTATAGTTTGGTCTAAAAAGGATTTCGAGTTCCACTGCTTTAAATTGCAAAGGGTTTTTACTAATTACTCTCTAAACATCAATAATTGACGCCATCGCCTCGCCACGATTCATCGAAACCATGTGGCAACCTCGACCATTTAAACGTGTTATTAACCTCAAATGTTGTTTACATACGAACAAACGCGCAAGGTTGTCAGATTGTTTTGTGTACGCAACCTCGTTGAAAGTCACGAACTGTTGACAGCCAACATTTTATCATTGTTCCAAATACTGATAGAAAGTTTTTATTTTTAGTTTTCCGGGGGTTTTCCTATCTGTGATACCGAAATCTAGTGCAAAATGACGACGGAGGACGAAATAAAGGCCGAATACACGTCTAGTCTGGCGGATTTGACTTTCAACAGCAAACCGCTCATCAATGTGTTGACGATGCTTGCTGAAGAAAACTTACCTAATGCTAAGGTTATAGTGGAAGCTATCGAAGAGCATCTGTCTAAGGTTAATTTTTATTTGTTACTTTAATTAAAGTATCACTTTGGCTTATCATCACTACAAGCCATACAGGGCCAGTCGATTTTTGTTGTTTAAACGGGGTTTTTTTGGTGAATTCCAAGACACCATACTGTGATAATAAGACAAGTTTCTTAATATTGTGTCAGAGACTTGGACTTGTGGTCCCAGAAAGTTTTTCTTTGACTTAGCATTGTTTATAATAGTTTTTCTAACAAAATAATTGATTGACCCTGTACAGTTCTTTAAATAACATGAAGTTCCTAATTTTTTGTGATATATTTCAATAAAAGATTTGAAAGTAACGTGAGCTAATTTTTCCATTGCGATTTTTATTTTTTTTTTGGTTTTACAAAACAAGGTTGATTTCTTTTAAAAACATATTTTTTCCAACAGAAATAGAATAGATAGGAAACAATTGCGTATGGCAAAGAATATTTAATAATTTACACTACATAGAATTTTTTTAATACCATGTTAATTTGTAACAAGGTCATAGTTACTGAATATATCTCTTAACAACCACAATTCATAGAAATGTTTTGCAGGAAATACTCATAAATGGGAAACAATAACTGCAATTACTAGAATGGCATGTTGTTGGGGTTTATTCTGTATTTTACTGATTTATGATGAGATAGTGTTATAAAATATATTATATTATAATATTCCTTCAGATTTAGGTCCAAATTATCAATATTCTGTTAACTCTAACTACAAGATAATTTCTAAGGATACCATTGTTGGAATACTTGTTATGGAAGTTATGTGGCTGTAATCACTAACAGGAAATTAATAATTTAGGCCTAAAGAGACATTTCGAGGTTTGTCTCAGAAGAGGATACATTAATATTATTGGGACTGGTTCTAAAATTATCAATTTGTATTGGGTGTCCCTGACTTGCTTATTGAGATACTAGCATTACATTTAAGGAGCGTCTAAAATTGAATTGCAACCACATCTGGCCCTTAATGATATAGGGAGTGCAGCCCATGAGTTCTCAGCCTAGCAAAGGAAATATCCAAATAAGAAAAAGTGTTAATATATTTAACAAATTATATTATGAATTTTGTTTTAACAATGATTTAGGTACATCATAAACTTAATATGAATCAACACACTTTTCTATTGCATCTAGATGAGTGCTATTTCTCCTTTTATTCGAACACATTTTTTAGAACCCTCTATGCCGTTATTAAAATGATTACAGCCTGTACCTGTTTGATTTCATCATCCCTGTCAAATTTTCTTCTAGCCCTTCAGTTTTGAGAATAAAAAAAAAAACGCTGAAGGAGGTAAATCAGGGCTGTAAGAGGGTTGGTTTTATTTCTGTAGAGCCGCATATTGCTCACAACAGTCAATGCTTGGCTGAGGGTTATAATTTTGGGCATCTTCAATATCAGCAGCATATTTCTTTAGTTTTTAGTTGTCGGTTGCATAAATATTTGATGTGATTTGATGCTGGCAAAAAAGGATATTATTTTAACGGTGTTTCACTTAATCAGGTAATCATTATAAAAAATAATATTTGGCTTGGGTAATTAAAATTACTCAATTTTTTAAGGCTCCGTTAGACAGTTCTTGCATTTTGACACGATATTACAGTAGACTGCTACATCAGTCCTTCATTTACTGGTATACCGCCATGAAGGACAATAGCAGACCACAGTCCACCTTCTGTTTGACGAAGCCTTAAATCAAGACACTAGACATTTTGAAAAATTACGCGACAGCTCGCTCAACAGTGACGTCGCTAAAGTAGGTTTACAATTATACCCAGTATTGCAGGGAGTTCTCCATTTTAATTCAACCATCAAATTCCAAAATTAAATGAAATACTACCTTGTTGAAGGTTGCCTCTGACATACCCTAAGATTTTTATGAGGCTAAGAACTTATGGGACCCCTTAAAGGAAATATTTATTTTGGATGGGAAAAAATGTGCACAGCGATTACCCGTATATTTTGCCACCTACCTACAAGGGGTTATTATAAAAGATACAAAAAACTTGTAAGTGAAAATCTATTATTTTTTCTGATTTTGTTATTAGACAAATTGGGAGAAAATATTAAATGTTTGTATTCACCATTTTTTTTTTAATCTTTTATACAGGGCAAATCTGGCACATATTCCTGATGCCAAAATAAGGCGATTTAAAGCAACTTACCTTAGTCCGAAATTGCTCCGTTTCCGAGATACAGGGTTGTAAAGTTAAAAAATAAAAATCGAATTTTTTTTAAATGAATGAACATTTTTTAACGTATTACTAAACTTGGTACCCGGGGGTTTTTTGGGATGCGAAACCCTATTACGGACACTTTTTCACTGTGGCCATTAGAGGGCGCTTCACAATGCACTTCTTATGGTTAAGAATGGCCATGACTTTTTTATCAGTGCAGTTTTTTCCTTTTTTTATTAAGGAACTAGTTTTTTGATCATTTTGAAACAAAAAAGGTACTCTTGTGAAAATCCGCGTGTTCGATGCCGCATCGGAATATTTAAATTATTCTACTAACTAAATGGTGTGGATTATTTAGAACATTTACAAAATACGCTGCCAGATTTATTAGAAGATTTGCCATTACAACTTTGACGAGATATGTGGTTTATGCATGAAGGTGCTCCACCACATTTTAGTTTAAATGTCCGCAATTACTTACATCGACAGTATCCAAACAGATGGATCGGTAGAGGAAATGACGCTCCTGTAAAGTGGCCGCCACGCTCACTGGACATGACTCCGTTGGATTATTTTTTATGGGGGTTATTGGATACACCATATATATTTTTTTTTTTATTTAACTTTGTAAGTAAAAAGGAGAAACTATGATCTCACTTTTATTTCGGCTAATAACGCCTTTCATTTTAAAAACTGCTGATAAACGCATAAATGAATACTCTCAAATAAACATTGATTTTGTTTTCAGTCTTCAGATGCTCACTGTAGCGATATAATAAAAACTGAGCTTTCCGCTTGTATTAAAATAATTTTGGTTTTATTTATGAATGCCCCTTTCCTAATAAATATTTAATAGATTATGGGCCCAGCACGCTTCCATGGTATACTCCAGACCGATTAATAATGAAGAGGAGTTGTGGGGAAGAATTCAAAATGCAGTCAACATATTGAATTGATGCAAAGAGTAAATTTAAACTTTTTACGTCGTATTAATCTTTGTACTTATGTTAACGGAGGTAATTTTAAACAATTACTAAAAGTTTATGCTAATAATTAAATTTACTTTTAAAATAAAATTGTTCCTCATTTAATTTTAAAAAAATCCATACTCAAATTCTTCCTGCAAAACTTGCTGTAACTAACCTAAGTGAGTCATTTTTTCCTGCCGAAAATTTACTGATAGCGGAACTTTTATTCAAAATAATTTAAATATTCCGGTGCGGCATCAAACACTAAAAACCGAAATGTCTCAAAAACGGCTTACTTTAGCGGATTTTCACAAGAGTACCTTGTTTCAAAATGTTCAAAAAATTAGTTCCTTAACAAAAAAAGGAAAAAACTACACTGATAAAAAAGTTATGGCCATTCTAAACCATAAGAAGTGCATTGTGAATCGCCCTCTAATGGCCACAGTGAAAAGGTGTCCGTATTCGGATTTCGCATCCAAAAACCCCCCGGGTACCAAGTTTTAAAGTAATACGTTAAAAAAATTTTCATTAATTTTAAAAAATTCGATTTTTATTTTTTAACTTTACCACCCTGTATCTCGGAAACGGAGCAATTTCGGACTAAGGTAAGTTGCTTTAAATCGCGTTATTTTGGCCTCAGGAATATGTGCTCAGATTTTGTACAGACCTTTTAGAGACACCCTGTTATATCCCCTGGCATGCTAGAGATTGGTATGGACGGAACAGTAATGAATATTTACGTTACAAGGCCGGAAGGTACTGTTTTACAGGACGAAGCAGCCGTTAAGCGAGTAGGTACTTTCCAGACGTGTAGTTTTGGAAAGTAATACATTTTTTTGGGAAAAGGCTACAAACGTTGCACTAACAATACAATAATCACTCTGTTGCTACAGAAGCACAAAATTCATGGATTACTTGTTTATTTTAGGTTAAAGATGGGCCGGGGAAATTAAATGAGTCTTTTAAAAGCTATTGCAGGACTCTTTTTCTTACTTTCCGGCTTAGTCCGGTAATTTTCTGTCCGGGTTAAAAAAAAAAAAGCTTTTACCGTTTTTCTTATTTTTAAAAACTTTACCAAATAGCAGTTTTTTGAGCAAATGCACAAAAGAGCTAGTTGAAGGCAGGATTAATATTAAATAAACAAATCCAAATGACCTTTTCCTTTCTGTACTATGTTTGTAGGTATATTTTCGTTTAATATTTCTGAGACATTGAATCGGAATTCTTTTTAGTGCAATTTTTGGTAGGTATTAAATTTTTAAAAGGAAACTTGTAAAGACAAATTAGTGCGGTAAGGTTGTTCTCATGGATATTAAGGCTTATTTGCACGTATTACCCCTGAAACGTTTAGTTATACTTTGTAGCTACAACCAATCAGGTTATCAGACTAACAACTTCACCTTAGTATTCAAAATTTTATTGTTCCTAGCATCCTGTTATAATTAAAACATTATATGCAGCAGCCAGTGCTAGTTACTATTAAAATAATGCCTTAAAGGAACGCATTTAGGTGTTTCCATTCATTGTTATGTTACTGATAAGTACGAAAGCAGATTGATGTGTCAAAAGGATTAAAGAAAAAACGCATGCAGCGGGTTCCACTCACCTTGCAATAAAATGTATTACCTTGTTTCACACTATCTGACAGTTAGTTACCAATGACTTGATACTGGATGGATATACCTGCCTTTAAGGCAAGTAAATACATTCTTTGGTAACTTCTTTTTAACTAACAGTCAGATAATATGTTAGTTTCAGTTTTTTTGGTCGGTAAACATTTCCATTATTTATTTTGCACTTGGATACCTTTGGCTTAAATCATTTAATTTAATTTAACATTGTATCCTACTGTTTATTGCCAAGAATTTGCCAAAAATGTATCTAATCCACCTCTCAGCTCACGTCTTTCAATCTGCAAAGAAATTCTCGAGAACCAAAGGTAAACAATGTTGCTACTACAGCGCAGGTTTTTCTCTTTCCAAATACAGGTTGCTACCGACGTGAAACTGCCAATTTTATACCTCATCGACTGTATAGTGAAGAACGTTGGACAAACTTATACTGGACTGTTTAGTCAAAACATCGTTGCGACGTTTTGCAGCGTTTTTAAAATGGTAAGTATTTTAATTCTTGCAATTAATGTTTCTCGAGCTTTTTTCGACGTATAAATATCTGCTCGTAATCGTACCGTGTTCCTGCTTCTTATCGGGGCGTTTCTTTCTAAGGTGGACGAAAAAACAAGATCAGAGATGTTCAAGCTTCGCCAGACGTGGAACGACGTGTTCCCTCAAATGAAGCTGTACGCCATAGATGTACAAATCAGCACTATTGATCCTGCTTGGCCGGTAACAGCTCAACCCACTTCGAACAGTATCCATTTGAACCCAAAATTTCTGAAAAATTCATCAGTAAGTTCTAATTTGAATCTCCAGAGCTCTGATGCACTCTGAGCAATATACTTAACTTAATTGAAACACTCCTCTTAAGCAATCACAAAAGCACTCTTTGATATTGTTCAAAGCTTCGTTTTTGCTGTTGCAATTGACTTGGGATTAAGGCAACTGTTGTTGTATTTGTAGACTCCACCAGCCAAAGGCAAACTTGGAACAGTTCCAGCCGATACGTCACCCGTAACGAAACCGATGCCAGCAGACATAGATAAGGAAACGTTGCTCATGCAGGAACAACTGATTCAGAAACAGAAGGAACTGCTGGAACTGCAAAGAAAAACGCTAGAACTAGAGGTGTTGCAGACACAGGTCAAACTACAAGAGCAGATTAAATCGGGAGGGCCTCCGATAGGCACAGTAAGTTTTTTTTGGGGGGTGGTGGAAGTTGTTATTAAATTTATTTTCACTAAAATAATGTTCTTTTAATTGTAGAACATTCTGTTGAAGCCGGAAGTGGCCAAGCAGCTGATTCCTGAAGCTATAACGAAAACTAGGCCTTCTGGCATAGTAAGTAGACGGTTTTTGTCTTTAACAAGTTACTTTTAATTCTTTTTTTAAACTGTTATTATATGGATGTGTTCATAGTCAATATAGAAAAGAGTTATATAATCGAGTGTGTTTATTTTTTTAGGCGACTTCGTCGATTATTCAAAGGTTTCAAAATACGATGACGAATCAACCAAGAATAAATCCGGTGAACCCGGCCTTGGCCACGGCCAAGCCGATCAGAGATCCGCGACTGTTGCGCCAGCAACAACAACAACAGCAAAAAATAGCCGCCGCAAGTCAGTCTCAATCGGTTTCTACTAGTGTACCAGCTCAAAAAACTGCAGTACTTGAAAATAATAAAAATGTAACCAATAAACTAGGTGTAAGAGATATTCCTAAAGATCCCCGATTGTCTAATAAAGCTGAGAAAAAATCCAAAACGTTCCCCAAATCCCGCGAACCCCCCGTTGTCGAACCAAAAACTTCACCGCGACTTAGCAACAGCAAAGATTTAGATAGCAACAGCAAAAATTCTGATAGTTCGCCGAAACTTGGCTCGAGCTCTAGCGCTAGTAGCTTGGCTAGCACTAGCTCTAGCGCTTTAGGGTCTCCGAGTAAAACTAAAACTAGGTCTCCGACTAAACACAAAAAAAGGGACCGAGCTGAGGGCGGTAAGCGCCCTCAGGAGTCTCTGGACGTTTCTTCTAGCAAACGCGAAAAGATTTCTCCTAAAATTGATGGTAACGACAGTGTTGGTAAAAGTGGTGAAGTGACGCCTGCGGCATTTAAAAGTGTAAAGAACTCTACGAGAAATCGTAACTATATGAGAAGAAATTTGAGGGAGAGTCCGGTACTATTGCAGGACGAGGATTTGAGGGCTTTGCCTGTGCAGGATAAGGATCCGAGAGTGCAGCCTGCTGAGAGTACTAAAATTGAGCCTCCAGGTAAGATTGAAAATATACCTTAATTTTTCCTATATATCTTGTATTATTGGTATTATCTGTGTGTTTTTATCAACATAAGAAAGACTCTTACGGTTCACTTCCTGAGCAGCTTGGATCTAGTTGTGTTTTGGCCTCCAATTAATAATCTTCTTGCTCCATCGTTCATCGTTGATTCTCGCAATTTCAATTGACGGTAGCTCCTGTTTCACTGCATCTGTTAGCATTGCTGTTCGGGGTATTTCGATGTTTGGTACTTTATCCTTCAAAGATTACTGTAACATTGAGCTTTCCATTGTACGTTATGCAAGTCTTATCTTACTTCCGTTTTTTTCTGTAGGTGATTGAACACTTTTATTATATACCTATTAAAACAAAAAAACAAAACTAGGGGTTTGTTATATTTACTAGTTTTCTCTTATCAGGTTTTGTATAGTTTGTGTCGTATAATACAGGGTTGTCTGTACAAAATCTGAGCACATATTCCTGATGCCAAAATAAGGCGATTTAAAGCAACTTACCTTAGTCCGAAATTGCTCCGTTTCCGAGATACAAGGTGGTAAAGTAAAAAATAAAAATCGAATTTTTTAAAATTAATGAACATTAACTTAACGCATTACTTTAATAAAACTTGGTACCCGGGGTTTTTTTGGGATGCGAAACCCGAATACGGACACCTTTTCACTGTAGCCATTAGAGGGCGCTTCACAATGCACTTATGGTTTAGAATGGCCATAACTTTTTTATCAGTGTAGTTTTTCCTTTTTTTGTTAAGGAACTAATTTTTTAAACATTTTGAAACAAAAAAGGTACTCTTGTGAAAATTAAAGAAAGCCGTTTTTGAGATATTTCGGTTTTTAGTGTTCGATGCCGCACCGGAATATTTAAATTATTTTGAATAAAAAATTCCGCTATTAGTAAATTTTCGGCACGAAAAAATGCTTCACTTGGGTTAGTTACATCAAGTTTTGCAGGAAGAATTTGAGTATGGTTTTTTTTTTAATTAGATGAACAATTTTATTTTAAAAGTGAATTTAATTAGCATAAACTTTTAGTAATTGTTCAAAATGACCTCCGTTAACATAAGTGCAAAGATTAATACAACGTAAAAAGTTTAAATTTACTCTTTGCATCAATTCCGCAAATTTGTTCCTCAACCTCAGGGGTCCTTATTGCACGTTGCCGTCCATAATTGGCAGTTAAAGGAGTGAAGCTACCGGTTTCGCGAAGGCGTCTCTCAATAGCAGCAAATGTTTGATGGTTTGGTATGTGCCAATTTGGATATCTTTTCCTGTATACCCTAACACTTTCGCGGCCATTTCCTTCACAATACCCAAAAACCAATAGCATATCCGTCATTTCTGCAGAACTGTATCTTTCAGCCATCTTTACAGTCGATTTAAAATTTAACTAACACGTTTCAAACACCAAACAGGTAAAAAAATCCGAGGATTTTTGGATGTGACACTCCAAAAAAGTATCTAAAAAAAAATACATTTTCCACTGCTAATTCACTGACCACATTTCATCCTCAAAGATAACAGCAAACATTTTTTATTCAGAATAATTTAAACATTCCGGTGGGGCATCGAACACTAAAAGCCGAAATATCTCAAAAATGGCTTACTTTAGCGGATTTTCACAAGAGTACCTTTTTGTTTCAAAATGTTCAAAAATTAGTTCCTTAACAAAAAAAAAGAAAAAACTACACTGATAAAAAAGTTATGACCATTCTAAACCATAAGAAGTGCATTGTGAAGCGCCCTCTAATGGCCACAGTGAAAAGGTGTCCGTATTCGGGTTTCGCATCTCAAAAAATCCCCAGGTACCAAGTTTTAAAGTAATACGTTAAAAAATGTTCATTAATTTTAAAAAATTCGATTTTTATTTTTTAACTTCTCGGAAACGGAGCAATTTCCGACTAAGGTAAGTTGCTTTAAATCGCCTTATTTTGGCCTCAGGAATATGTGCTCAGATTTTGTACAGACCTTTTAGAGACACCCTGTATATGTCGTCTGCCTGTAGTATTCACAAATATTTCAGAGGGTGGTTTTTTAGGTCTCAGTTCCTATTGACGTATTTCCAAAGACGTCTCCTTTGCGAAATATTGTGGAGATATTTTTGTAATCCTCATTTCATTCCTAACAAAATTAAACTTTTCCAACCTAACGATGTTGTCTTCTATTAGCAATTATTATAGATATTTTTATCTTTAATGCTCTGAATAACTCTGTAGCTGAACATTCAAACCAGTCGAGGGAAGCTCTTTAATAAGCTATGTCTCGTCTCATCACATCTTCAAAATACCCGAGTTGGGTTCCTCGAGTGACAGAAGCAACTCGCGTTCCTTACTCATTATAAACGTGCTCCGTGCGTTAAAATTAATAAATATTTTTTTCTATAGCACCTGAACCTCCAGCCGAACCGCCGGCCAAGAAGCCTATGGACGTAGATTTAAGGCAACTGCCTCAATTAGCCCAACCTAGTGTCAGTAAGAAGCGCACTTCGACTGAAGCATCAGATCAGACTTCGAAAAAGAGTAGAAGTTTTGATGTGTAAGTATCAGATGGTTTAAATTAAAATGTGTTCTACTTTTTAATTGTTTTTTTTAGGCTTTTCGGTAGTGAAGACACTGACCTAAGACAGTTACCGGTAACTGAGCCCTTGGTACCAGAAAGACCTCCTACACCACCAGCCCCTATTATATCGTCGCCGGAGAAAGTTACCGAATCCCCCAGGTCTCCTAAGAGGGTCGATCTGGATGCCATACGGGCGAAACTGGCCAATGCCACCAACCGAGACAAGGTCATGTCAAAGTCATGTGAGTTAGATAGTTTTTTAATCATCGCTTGATATTTATTGATTTTATTTCGTTTCAGTTCACAAAAACAAGATCCAACAAGACTCGAACTCGATGGGTGACCAGGACTTGCGTTTGCCCATAAGCAAAGCGCCAGCGTCGATGGGCCTAAAAAGCAAAATAATGATTTCGCCCGAAGAAGAAAAGTTTATTAAATCGGGCCAGATGACCAAGGAGCAGGAAAAGCAGATTTTAAATAGGATTTTCATGCAGATCGAGAAGGATAAACTCAGGGAGGCCAAGATCAAAGACCACGAGGAATCCTTGGGAGATATATCGCTGCAGCCGATCAGCGACGAAGAAGAATTCGGGTCTGATCCAGAGGAAACGGCTAACAAGCCCTGGGAAAAGCCGGATTTCTCTCCTTCAGACCTGGATGTCAGAGGTCCATCTCAAATCCCTCCACCTCCCATGCCCTTCAACGACAAAGACGAAAGACTGAACCTGCATCACATGCCTTCTATGCAACCGCTACCTCAGAACGTAGAGAACATTCCCCCCGTCCAGCCACCGTTTTACCCCAGGGGGGACGTTAGAAGGCCTCCGTTTAGAGGAGGCAATCCCACTTGGCGAGGTAGAGGACGCAATATGCCGCCTCAAGGCCCAAGGCAACCGATTAGACCTTGGCTGCACCAACAGACCAATCCGCAAAGGTGGAGGAATCCCGGGCCTGCTTTTGCGCCGCCCATTCAACCTCCGGAGCTGGATGATGCTTCTCGAAGTCCTGGACAAGATTTTGGACCTCAGGAGTTGACTGTATTGCAGGAGGAGAACAAGACGTTGAACATCGACGGCGTGCCCAGGGACATTAGGGTGTACAACCAAACGGCGGTGATATTTTTGAGCTGGGAGGACCCTCGGGAGATTTCATTCCAGAGTGGCGTGCGTCGCATAGTGTTCAATAACAACGAATCATACATTCTTACCTTGGGGGATGATTACAAAGAGTGTTTGGTGGACGGTATAACGTTTAACGTGAAGCTAGGCGTACCCAGTCGCGAACTTATAATCAACGACCTTGAGTTTGAGTGCTTTTTCGGCTGTGCCCCCATTCAAATCACCGTGGACGGCGTTAACATGACGGTGGGGCTCGAAGGACCGCCCCCTCAAGTTAAAATTGGTGACGTGCGCAGAACCGATCTGGTGGTTGGCAAAATCAACTTGATCATCAACGCCAAGGTCATAGTTCCGGTGTTCCTCGATGGCAAACTGCAAAGGTTCGTCGTCGACGGACAGCCGTGTACCCTAAAATTTGTAGATGCTTTGAAAAGAGTTTTAATAAATGATGTACCTTTTAATGTTGAATTTGGTGGTCTTCCTAAACCTTTAACCATCCACGACAAAAAGCACTTTATCAGATTTTCAGTTTTACCTAAGGGCGTGAAGCCCGGTTTCGTCAGGATCGCTGGTATGGAAGGAGAGGACGCTGCCAGTCCTTTGCGGGACGAGGAGGATAACCTGGAAGGGCCTTTGGAGGCCGGGGAGCCTTTGAGACCGGATTTGAGCCGAGTGAGGCACTCCAGCGGGAAGGAGTCTCCGGATAATCGAAGCAGCTCTCCTAGTATCTTCAACAATATCTTGCAACCTGGACTGAGTAAGTACTTTGGACCGAAGGTCCGCTTTTTATTGTACTTTTTCACCTTTCTGGATTAGGTGTGCTAACTTCAAAAATTAAGTGCCGAAATTAGTTTATAGACGGACTACGAAAGTGTGTAGAAGTTGGCGGCTTTCACGTTAAATTAACATTTTGTAAATAAATAATCTTCTTTATTTTAAATCTTCCCTAACAAGAAAAAAGTGATATGACGTCAATGTACAAAATTTTACAACATTTGCAAATCTATCACAATTAAAGTAATCAGCTAAAGAATATGATTCTAATTCGATTAACACTTTTTTGATGTTTTTCTTAAATTTGCATAAGCTACTTGGCAATTGTAATAGGGTCCTTTTTCTGCTAAAGTTAGTCGGTGTATTGGATGAACTAAATTGTGTGTCCTTGTGTAATAGTTGTGAACAACTTCAGAATCAAACTTATCCTCATGTCTAAATAAGAATGACAAACATTCAAATATAGACAATCATGTACATACTATTTAAGACACCTGCACACGATTTTCTCAATTTAATTTTTTTAATAGATATTATGGTTCTTTTTTGCACGACAAAAATTTAAATTTACTCAAAGAATTTTTAAAGTTTTAATATTTATTTATTTATTTACCTTAATTCCTATCCAATACTTGCTAGTTTTATTTATGTGAGTTTCCCTATCTAAGAATTCATCTATGTGCATTCCCAAAAACTGATGTAATAACGTTATCTGTAAGGGTGACCTTATCTATTGGATTAATTTGGCATTGCTTGGTTCAAAATAAAATAAAATTTTTGTTTTTGAGTTATTTATAATTAATTTGTTCATAGTGAAGCAATGATTCGTTTCGGAAAAACCAATTTTTGTGTTTTTAATTATTTCTGGTAGATCTCTCCATGAAATTAAGAGATTGGTGTCATCCGCGTAGCTTGTTATTGAGTAGGTCATTTATATAAATGATAAATAAAATTGAACCAACAATGCTTCCCTGGGCTATCTCTGTGATAGTAACTGAAATATTTGATTTTATATCTATTTTTTCACTATTCACAATAACTTGTTGCCGTCTATTGGAGAGGTACGATTTCATCCATTCATTTGCTCGGTATCTTATACCGTATTTTTCTAGTTTTAATAAAATATGTTCATGATTGACACAGTCATATTATGCCTTACTTAAATCTAGGAAACATTTCAATATTAAAATCCCCAGTAACAAAAGTAATTTTACTGGGATCAACTTTAACAATATATTGACAAAACAATAATTATTTTTTTATACATTAATATACAGTGTGGTCGATTAAGCGTGCAATTATGTTATTATTATTGGTTTCTCAGAAAATTGTATTCTTGATAAAATTTGGTGCTTTTCAAATAACCGTTTCAGATTCACTTAGAATGGCTTCAAGTCAAATAGGATACAGGGTAAAGTACCCTTATGTCGAAAAATGGTAAAACACTTTATTAAGAAAATTTGTTTAGAATTAAAAAAGATGTCTAAATACAAAGGCATAGCCTTCAACAAAAAAAAAAACATTTTTTTGAAAACTTTAAATTAAAATTTGTATTTTTTTTTTTTATTTCACACGGGATCTACTTCTATTTTTTTAGGTTTGTTAGTTAGTTATTTTCCCCTTTTCTATACTAACCTAAATTAACTTGTTTTATAGTGACTATCGCTAAAACGCCCATACCCAATACTGCAATAAAAAAAAACCGAAGGTACTTCTTTTATTGTTTTAATAGTAATTTGGTCGCAATTAATAATATATCTTGTTTTCGGGACTAGCACCGGAATTTAGTCCCGAAGTCCCGGGACTTGTAAACCCTGTGCGGAATGCTTTCTGTAACTTTCACGAATTTTTCAATTTTAATTTGATTGTAGTGGATTTTGAAATGTATGGTTTTTACAGAGATTTTTTGTAAATTTTATTGGCTTGTATCAACTGACGCTAAATAAACTATTTAAAAGTCCTTAATTTTTGCCGTTAGCACCCAAAAGACACCAATTTAATTAAGTTAGAATTTTGAGCAACAGAGCAATATTTTTTCTATTTAATACCACTTTTAATTTAATTTACTGACTTTACACTTTTGAATAACAATGAATGGTTTTAAGTTTGTTGTACAATAAACTCTTTTTACAGATATTTTGGCGTTTTATTTTTATACCTAAGGCAATAATAATTTTTAAATGTGGCAAATTACATTACACACGGTGAAGGACAACACATAGTTTTAAGTGACAGGAAAAATATAGCAGTTGCCTCCGTACACTGTAAATGATAGACGTGTTGATGTATTTTATCATAACATTTCCACTCCTCCAGTCCTCTTCTGGAGATGGTTACCAGTTACGTTGTTATGAAATACCTTTAATTCATAATACTTAATTGCCCCTTGACTTTCAAAGAAATACTCCTGAAAAAGCCTCTGATTTTTTTTTAATGGACGACTTAGAGAAAAATATCTTTGATAAAGGCTACAGGGCTTTTAGCAATCTATAATGTTAAAATTGGTTATACAAGGTTGCCTAAAAAGCTATATTTTCTTAAAGGAAATACCCCATTTTTTAAAAAAGTTAAGAAAAAATGCTGTATTTAATTTTAGAAAAGATCATTTTGATTTCTTTCACCTTTTCCAGTAACCATGTATATTTTTTTAAATTAGAGATTTTTTACCGTCCTAAAATATTTATCTAAAACATTTTTTGCTGACTTATCTAGTTAATAAAAAAAAATACACACAATGTATACAGGGTGTTACAATATCATACCGATTACTTTGAACAGGTGATTCCCCAACCCAAAAATCGTCGAAAAAGTTTCCATTACGATAGGGTGTTAAAAAAATTTATAAACGAAATTACATTGATTAAAGAAATGATACACCACTGTTTCTTTTTTTAATATAATTTTGTTGTAAAGCTGTCTTACTCTAACAATACCATCTAAAGAAGGATATTACATTAACCAGTTGAAACCGATGAATGAAAAGTAAGCTGGAGTGTAGAATTTTGCTGAATGGACAGAGGCGAAGAAAATTAACGAGATTGTTCACAGTCTAAACGCAAATCCAGCATATTTCTTAGGACGTTGTCGTTTAGACTGAAGTACCTGTATGACTTTTTGTCTGCGTCTGTACTTTAATCAATTTAATTTTTAACCACTTGTCGAATTTGTAAACATTTTTCCAGAATCTGGGCAAAGCCACTATCATAAGGTCAATTTACACATAGTGTATCCAGTATGGGCAAATGGACTTTACTAAATAACGCCCGATCTAGGTAATTAAAAATTACACAATTTGGGTGGTGTAGGTAAGGTAGATCGTGGCGACGTTGTCAGACTTACAGTTTTGTCAGACTTACAGTTTTGTCAGAAGTCTTACAAACTTATTTTGTTCAAATGGGACAGCCTGTAAGTATATATTTTTAGAGCCGTCGCAAAAACCTTTCCAAAGATGCCACATTTGATGGATTTATTGTAAGAGAATTGCTTAAACCAACTTGCATAAATTTTAAAAATTAATCAGTAATAGGGGCTTTTAATTAAATGTCAAAACTGTCTTACCATTTACAAAATGACTTGACAATATCCACCTACACCATCCAAACTGTGTAATTTTTAGTTTACAAGTAATTTACAACTCGCCAGACTTTTGTCAATCTCAGTACTGTGTGTAAAAGGGCTTTAAGAATTACAAATAAACCGGCTTTGCTAACAATAATGTTCAAATCGTTCTACTTTGCCCATTCTAGACAACTTTGACGTAATATCTAATGTCTTCTCGCAATCGCTCGCCCCGGCACCATCCACCGGAAGCTACGAAGTCGAACTACCGGGCGCGACGCCCAACGTGGAACCCAAGGACGCTCCGCACCCACCTTTACTCAACCCCGTGGTGAACATCAACGAGCTATTTCAAAAACTGGTCGCTTCTGGATTCGTTAAAACCAAGGACGCTAACAAAAGCGAGGGGCATGAGGAGAGTAGTGTTCATACTAGTGTCAAGGCGCCGGTAAGGACTGTTGAAGAACCGGTTATCAATGGAAAAGGTTAGTAGTAAAGTTCCCTACAAATAACACATTTTTTGTAATAGGGTGTTCTAAATGAATTTGTGTTACATCAGGTCCTCAGCAGGCGATGAGGAAGCCGCAGGAGGCCGCTTCAGTTCCCCCCAAGCCCCAGAGACGTGCTTTATCGGAGATCCTTCGCCCGGTCACTTTCGCTCGTCCAGAGACGCTCAAAATACGGCAGGCTCCCCTTTATTCCACCCTTTACGTTGGTATGCAATGTTCTAGTTGCGGGATGAGGTTCCCCCCCGAATCCAGCATGTTGTATAGCCAGCATCTCGACTGGCACTTTAGGCAAAACAGGAAGGGCAAAAAGAACGCCAGGGTGGCGAGTAGCAGAAGATGGTACTACTCTTTGGCCGATTGGAAGAATTATGAGGAGATAGAAGACTTGGAGGAGAGAGGTCAGTATTGGAGGGGTTCTCTGTCATCTAAAGGTTCCTAACATTTAGTTTGCCACAGATAAGAAACCATCCTATTTGTTTGTTTATTTTTGCAGAGAAAAACTATTTTGACCAGCAGCAACAACAAGCAGAAGTCGCCGAGGAAGGTGAAGAAGAAGTTGAGATACCCAGTGTGCCTGCAGATCCAGGTAGTACTGATGAAAAATGTTACGTTTGCAGGTAAATACATTTTTTTGTTTGTTTTGCTTTTGTCGTCTTGTTTATTTTTGGCAGTATTGTAGTAATTTTAATTATTGTATATTTTTCAGGGATGCATTTGAACAGTTCTTCAACGAAGAAAAAGAAGAATGGCATTTGCGAAATGCTATTAAAGTAGAAGATAAAACGTATCACCCGGTGTGTTACGAAGATTACCAGGTAAGTAACATGGTTTCCGCTTCTTATAAGTTACGGTTCTAAAAACGTGTATTTTTACATTTCAGCAATCTATCCTAGATGTCACCCTGGACGAAAGTAAAACGGACGATATCCTTCGACCACAAAACAAGCTGATTCCCGGACTGGAGATTATTTTAGACGACGATGACGATGACGATATGGCACCAGCGACTCCGAACGACATCGTATCGTTGGCGGGCAGCGAGGACGATTCAAAGGTGCTAGATGAAGCCACCAGTCCAGATAGTAAAGAAGAATTGCCAGAGGACGATGGAGACGATGACGACGTCATTCTGAACGAAGTGGCACCGATCAAAATCGTCGTGGACGATGACGATGATGAGCAACTAATCGGCGAACAGCGCCAGAGCAAAGCCAACCAATCGTTCACCGTCAAGAGTGAGAAACGGATCGACGATGACGGCTTTGTCGACGTAGATGGATTCGTGGACGTTGGTTTGGTCGGCTTGAACGACGTGGGGCAGATTAAGGTCAAGAGTGAACCTCTTGACGATGGTAAGTGTGTAAAAGGGTGAAATACGAACTATTCTAAACTATTTATTTTTAATTTAGATGAGAACCAAAGAACCCCGTTGGATACCAGAAAAGTGTCAGATACCTCGGAACCTCCCGGAGAAACCCAAACTGTCGATATCGAATCACACCCGGAACCGGCGTCATCACAACCGGAACCAGTGACATCACATCACCAATTGATCACATCGATGGACGGTAACATGGAGTTAACGTCTATAAGTGCGCCCGCTATTTCGTCTGCGACCATGTCGGGCGGTTCTAAAATTAAAATAAACATTTCAAAGCCTTTGCCTGTGATAACCCCCAAAGAAGGTAGTGAAATTAGTGATAATAGTGAAACTAGTGACGTGACGATGGAAGAACCCGAAATTCTCAGGTACAAGCCCGCTTTGCAAAATGTGCCGTTGAAGAAGTTGGCACCGGTTAAAAAGGGCACCGAGCTTACGGGTCTGTGCTCTATTATGTGAGGCTGTGTGATGATGCGCGCGAATAAGAGAGATTGTTTTGTATATTTTGATGAATCCAGAGTCTGTACTGAAAGTTTTATATTCGTCGAAGTAAGGTTCCTATACAGGGTGATTCAAATTTATAAAACACAATTTGATTGTCTCTTAAAGATTTTCGAGTATATAAAACTTTATTACTGTGGCCCTGTTTAACAATTAATTGATGTAAATAGTAAATACCATGGATGAAAATGCTTTGTATATAAAACTTATTTATTTTATAAAGAAACCTTCACCGTTTTAATGATTTTTTACCGTTTCTTTGTTTTTCAAAGAGTTGTTGTGACTTTTGTCTATGTTGTTGAAATAAAACGTTTTTTACAACCTTGTTTTTATTTGATCACGCGTAGCGGGACGGTCGGGGATTCCCGTTTCGTCCGTTCTATGTTAGAGGACACAGTTTAGTTTAATTTTTGGTATAATAGAGATACGGAAATAAATCTTGTAGAATATTATGGGTATGGCAAATAAATTAATTACACCCTTAGCCACTGTTGTTTTCTTTTGCAAATCCTAGCCTTCACGCATGTAACCCTTTGATTTTTGCGGTGTTGCCAACTTAATTGTCCCTGAAAAGCTCGAAATATGTTCACGGAAACTTTGGCAACATCGCAAACCAAAGTGCTACTCAATTTTAACAGGGAATTACATTTTAAATTGGTATAATGCTTGTTCATAGTCTTAAGTCACGCACAATTCTTAAAAGTCCATGAACGCTTTATGCAAGAAGATGGGATTACCATGTTAACTGAGGTTAATAATGGCTTAGAACGTTGATTTTTACGATATTGGCTTTTTTTCCTAAAGATCCAGGGAAAACTCAATTTTAGTATGTTCTCGAAAATTTTGCTTCTCTGGTGGTATTATCACAGTTCACAGTCTAATCTTATTATGAACTGGTCACTTAGACTTCTGACAATAAATGGCAAAGATTAAAGATAAAATTTGCGTCTCACGTTGATTTTTGCAATGTTGCCAAATTGTTTTTTTCTCCTAAGGAAATTTGGAAACAAAAGTTTTAACTCCAGTAGTAATATTCTGGGAAATTTTGCCGCACTGACAACATCGCAAATCAAAGTGCTACGTAACTTTAACCAGGGATTAAATTTTGAATTAGTCTAATGCGTTCACAAAGTAAAGACGAAAATTGTTTGCGTTCCCAGTCTAAGCGATAAACAGAGTTTAATGTCACTAAACGCATTTTATATACAACCTGGAAAAAGAAGCAAATAAAAGTAAATGTTAATCGAGGTTAATTATAGTAATCACGTAGCACGTTGATTTTTGCAAGGTCCTTTTTTTTTTTAGGGAAAAACTGAAGTTCAGTATGTTCTGTGAAATTTTTGCTCACAGCCTAATGGAATTATTTTGTGAACGCATTAACAAATATTGAGGGAGACGAAATAAACCTGTTAAAAACCGCGTAGCACGTTGATTTTTACTATGTTCGGGAGAATCCTTGTAATTCAGTATGTTTCGGGAGATTTCACCCACTGACAACATCGCATATTTTAAACGAGGATTAACTGCCGAATAAAAAACGAATGTATAACATCGAGCGTCGTTTAATTATTACCTAATATACACAATATGTAAATTACATAAAATCCTAAATAATTTCAGTCTCTTTACAAAAATCTAGTAAACCGAGAAATGACAGCTACTACCACTTCGCCCTTTTTCCCCAGTCTTTCGGCGTCCAATGCAATGCCTTTGAATCAATTCTAATTTTCCTACTTTCCATTGCATTGTAGTGCTGTTGGATAATTTCCTTGCTCAGCGTGATGATGTACTGGCCTTTGTAGTAATTTATCAGGTTTAGGTTTTGTAGTGTTGAGATCACATCTTCTTTTTTAATACTGGTCAGTTCACATATTTCACTACAAATAAAAATCAAAACTAAGTAGGAAAATAAATTCATTGTACCGATTTTCTAAAATGTTGACTTTGTATCAACCAGAACTGAAAACTAATATTTCATTTAAACGCGAAAAAGTTGGAAAAAAAATACTAGTGTAACTTACTTGATAGTTATTTGTGGTTTTTCGTTTTCTCCCACAGGTTTAATCGACAGCAAAATTTCCAAAATTGTTTGGGCCCAATAGCTTCGATATGACAGTAGACCCAAGTCTGACAGGGGCTTCTCCGGCGACCCCGTCTTACCCTCGAATTTTGAAAGTTCATAACCTACAAAAATTTCTCATAAACTTGCATCATTTTGGATTAAATGTAGGAAAATAAATGAAACTTACTGAATTCAATAAGTAACTTTCCATATCCTTTTCTCTGGAATGGCGGCAGTGTCAATATACAGGCAACATTATAATCCTCAGTTGACTCCTTTTCTTTGGAAAAATACCCAACAATGTGGAACCCTCGATGATCAAAGACAGTCATTACATAAAACAAAAACGGGTCCGTGTCGTAATATAGCGTTTTATGGTCTAAAAACAGTTTGGCTAACAGGCATAAATTTTGCGCATAAACTTTGTTTTTTCTCCCATCTATTTCAAAGAATGATATGTTGTCTTTTCTGTATATTTCATTTCCCGGAGGGTGCCTAAGATTACATTTTATCACGTGTCTTTCCAAGCACTTTCTGCTTTTGCGGTATTTTAGACAAAATTCACAAATGTAAATGCATTGGAGATTAACCATTTCCTAAAAGAATCAAAACCTAATTAGGTACATTCCCCAGTCCCCTAGGCAGTAATCATAATAATAAAAACTTAGTTTAAATGATTCACTTACTTGTGGGTAGGGTGCAAAATACCAGGGTTTAATTCTATGAAGTCCAAGTTCAATCATTTCAACATTCTTCATTCTAGTTACAATGTCATCATGATGCGACACCATGCTTCCTGATTGGCGCGGCCCCGGCGGCGGTTGTTGACTAGGAGGCCCATCCTGAGAGTCTTCACTTTCCAAAGAAGGTCCTTTACGTTTCCTTGTGAAAAAAAATATGTTATTTCTAATCTTAGACCCTCATTTATCTGAAATAATTCTTACCTATTAATTTTCTTTTGTAAAGCAGCTGCAAGTACAGCGTTGCCGTTTAAAAGTTCTACATTATTTAAAATTGGACTTGCTGGCCTCGAGGTTTGTGCACTGGTACTGATACTTATTCCACTGCCTATGTGAGTTTTCTTGGGAGTTGACACTTCTGTACCGGGGCCCGTGTCTTTTCTAGGAAAATGAACTTTTCTTGTATCTAGGGACTCTTCTGTTACCCATTCATCTAATCGTTTGTTAACTACAAGCAGAAAAGTGAAAATTCAAGTGTTTATGCTTCAAAAGTAGTTTAACTCACAATCTACATAGTGAACATAGTAGCCTTTAGTTCCACCAACGTCCTTAATGCTTATAATTTCTGCTAGAGCTAAAAAAATAGATGAAATTGTAATAAATGGCTCCAGAAACCCTATTTTTCATTTACTGTAAAAAATAACTTACGCCAATCAGCAGTTCCCTTCATATGTACTGGCAGCCGGCACCCTTCCACTAAGGAAGACTAAAACCAACGAAATTATAGTGAAAGTGCGTTATAAAAGCACAAAAATACAAAAAATAAACAGCATTTTGAAAGTAAACATTGAGGTTATGTTTGCAAAAAGAAATACTTTTTTGTGCTTAAAGACTTACGACTGAATCACATATTGTGCTGGCGTCCATATCTTCCATGTCGACTTTCATTTGGCTGCTTTTTGATTTAGTTCTTTAAAATTAACAAAAGTTTTGGATTATTTGAGGAGTACCCAACCAACTTCCCTTTCGAAGAATTAACAGCTGATCTTGACAATGACAGACATGGTACCAGCTACCAATATCCTAATCATAAAAGTGTCGAGAAGGTGATATCCGGATCCTAGAAACTAAAAATATTACATTAAAATACATTGTTGGAATTTTGGAGTGCACCAAAATGATTAAATCAACATTTGTTTTCTCTCTCGCACACGTAAGAGGACCATCGGATATTTGACAAAGAGCACGGCAACCTCGACTATCTCATTTTAACAACACGCTCCACGTCATTGGATTTCTGCCATCGTGGCTTCCGAATCTGACAACTCTCATTGAAAAAACGTAGTCTTTGTGGCATTCACGTTCATTTCATTCATTAACTTTTGTTAACGTTGCTGTGGTAAACACTCTTTAAAGGTAAAATACTTTAATTTTTAGAAAATTGTGTATAATATTAAGGGTATTTCCCACAGGGACTGTAAGTTTTCAACAAATAATATTTTGGCTCAGTTTTGTTGGAGATTTGCCCAGTGTTTGTGATGTTTTTTACTTTAAAATATGTTAGTGGTGCAGCATGTGATATATTTCTTTAGTTTTTGTCAAGTATCGTTTCTCCTGCTAATGCTAACTAACTATTTACATTAAACCTCTCTTGAGAAAATCATACAACATCCTAGACCTCTGCTTTCAGAGCAACATCATTAAAGTCCTTTAATTAATAGGTATATATAGTTGAAACATTCAGCACCAGTTAATTGCTGTTGTACTAAAAGTATCCCTCTTTACAGAAAAAATGGATCAAGTAGTAAAATTCCTCGAACCTGGCCGACAATTTGCCAAAGATTCAATCAGATTGGTTAAGAGATGCACGAAGCCCGACAGAAAAGGTAAGCATTTGATTGTATACTATAATCTAAAGTATCTAAAAGCAAAAAAAGTTTTAAAACAGAAATTTGCTTCCCCACCTACTATTAAACAAGCAGAGACTTCTGTTAATATATGTCTTATCTTATTTATTATTATATGCCATATCTTCATGATATTACTAGCACCCCTCAGCCCAACTCTGATGCATTACATATTAATTTCCTTACCCTGTTGTATATCAAGAGACCCAAAAGTTAATTATTTGTTTCCTCCTTTCCCCGATACATTACATATTTATTCCCTTACCTACCACAAGTCAAAAGCATACACAAAATACATAACATAGTCTTTACACTATTTTATTGAAAAAATTATAATCAATCTTTTTGTTTCAGAATTTCAGAAAATCGCCATAGCAACGGCCATAGGTTTTGCCATTATGGGCTTCATTGGATTCTTCGTCAAGCTCATTCACATTCCAATCAATAACATTATTGTAGGGTCGTAAATAAGTGTAGTGTGTTAATAACATTAATTTTTTACTTATAGTTTATTTATTTTTACCTAGTTATAAATATGTATTAATTGGATGTATCATCTGCATGATTGCTAGAGTTTGTCAAAGGCATGCAATAAATCATTTTTTCACAAATTTGTTTTTATTTGGGCCGGTGTAAAACAACCTTTATAAATATGTTGCTTATAACATCAAAAATAGTTGAGAAATGCATGGCGAATAAAATTTTAAATCTTTTTGAAAGTAATAATCTGTTCAGTGCCAGTCAATTTGGATTCAGAATGGGTAAAAATACTGTGCAGGGTGTTCTGACCTTAATTATAAATATCTTGGGAGCATTTAATAAATTTCAATACAGCACATGCAGTAGTATTTTGCGATTTAAGAAAGACCTTTGACTGTCCAATCACGAGATTCTTTTAAGAAAATTAAAAGCATATCAATTTTAATCAAATAGTTTTAAGCTTATGAGTCCTTACCCGAGGGGTAGATGACAATCTGTTCGTCACGCTGAGGCGACATCAGTGCGCGGTAAAGATTACTGTTGGGGTGCCACAAGGTTCTATCCTGGACCCAATATTATTTCTAAAATATATTAATGATCTGTGACTGTTTTGAGTTGGTGATCTCTGAATTTGGCTCTTACGAAATGTTAATGGTGATCTTGATATTCAGTGCAGTGCAATTGCTATAAAGCTGACAAAATATTGTTAACTGGGCCTTGCACGGTCCCAGTTTATGCAAATTTATTTATTATAGGTACCTAATGAAAATCTATGGACCTACTAAAATACTTACACTACACAAAAACACATACAGATATTACATATCTAGGTGTTTTTGTCTGTAATAAACATAATGGAATTATATTCTATACAATTTGTGATTTGTAAATTGTAAATTTATAATAATAATAAATAAATAAAATAAAAAAATCTTCCAACAGCTGATTCAGTGTGTAAATTCACGCTTTTCGACGATGACACAACAGTGTGTGTCATTGCGAATACTTATTTGGAGGAATCAATAGATCGAGGGATCTATGCAAGATCTTTAGGGATCTATGGTTGCGCAGGAAGCGGTCTTTAGATGGTTTTACAACAATAAACTATTGCTAAATAGGGATAAAACAAATAGGATGGTATTTTCGATGAGAAACCTGGACGGAATGGCAGTGGCGCAGCCACGGGGGAGGGAGGGTTTGGGGTTGACCCCCCAGAGGCCAAATAGATGTTCCTAAACACTGCCAAACAGTTTGCAGAGGAGCGAGCCATTCCAATTTTGGCGGGTTAGGGATGCATGGATTGTAGGCACACCTTATTCGTGGATCTGGGTATACCAATGACCTATAATATTGGGGTATACTCACCTTTTCAGCCATCTTCTTTATCATGCAAAATCTGTTATACATAAAATCCAACCGGCATCTCTACAGAACTCACGAAAATAGAGGCGACATTTTGCCAGATTTCTGGCGTCTAAGGAGGTGTCAGGGCGGGCCTGGAAAGTGTTTTAACAATGTGCCAGAGGAGATGACGAATCTTCCATTTCACAATTTTAAAGGAGAAACTCGTGGCTTCGTCGCTGAAAATGCTCTACACTCTACAGCATCAAGGAATTTTTAAATTTTGATTTAAATGTGTATAGTAACTGCAGTAGTTTTCAGCTCCGTAAAATGACACCTGTCAAAATTTCCGCCCTACAAGTGTGGTGCCAAGTCCATCGACGTGTTAAGTCGTTGGGCAAGTCCGCTTCTGACCATAGACAAGGGAGATGCGCTTATGGTGTTTCTGACTTCCCCGACAATGTAAAACATCTACTGTAGTATGGTTATATATAATTTTTTATGGCGTACATAAATTTCCATTAAATTATACATGTCGGTTCAAAAGTGGAAGCCGAAACGATAAGTATCGCTTGGTACCCCTTATTTTTTTTTTTTGAAATTCTTTATTTATTTGTTCAGTATTACATGTTATCATTAAACAATAACAATCTCTAAACAGTGCATTAAGCACTGGTAACGAGAACAATAATTTCACAATATAACGCTTAAGTTCTATACAAGCTATTACTTATTTCCTATGTGTGACTTTAGCAAGCTTACAAATTTTGGAAAGGTGTTACAGTTTTTCAGAACCTCCGGTAATTTATTATATGTTCCACATGCCTGTGATAGGGGATTGTTAATTTGGGCTCTGTATCTCCGTTAAGGGGCACTTTAGGATTTTTTTATAATAAATTTGGGATATTTTCACCTCCTCTACCCAGACGACACACACATATCTATTAGATGTTTAAAATATATCTGTCATGGATATCCAGTATATCTACTGTATATATTATGTAGATGTCCTTCATGGATATCCAAATGTCCGCCTATAACCAGGATATTGGGAATACTAATATCCATTGGATATATAATACAGATATCTAATGGATGCCCTAAAAAAATCTAATGGACATCTTGCCTACATCCGTTAGATCTACTAGATATATCCTGTATCTTCCAAAGGATATCTAATAGGTATTCATTAAAATAATAACGTTCGCTATATAAATGGTATTTTTTTTAATTTGTCAGAAAATTTTATTCTTAATAAAAGTTATTGCTTGTTAAAAAAATAGGTATAAAGTTAATAAACGTGAGCTTAAATATAGAGGGTGTTTAGAATTTAGGAAAATGTTATTATGTCACAAAATAAAGAAAAGGAATATTAAATTTCTGAGACAATTTGTAGAGTAAGTACCAAAACACAAGGAAAACATCTTTACGAACTGTTTTGTGAGTCGAATAGGTTTTACGAAATTAACAGAAGCCAGAAAAGAAAATAATCGTAAAATACGATACCCAAAACTAAGTATCTATTTCTCAAAATCTCTTCAACCTACAGGAATACTTTCTATAAGGATATTTTGCCTATAGCAAGCTAATATTCTTTAATTTGGCTGTCTCACAAATTTAATACTTCATTTTTTTGTTTTGCGACATCACATTTTCTTAAATTATAGACAGTCTATAATATTTGACCCCGAATTTAGTAACTGTGAAACAATTGTTATATCAAGCAAAAACTTTTATAGACTAAAATTACAGTTTTTTTCATTTTATTCATTATACAATAAAAATTTTAATTTAAAAAATTGGGGAAAATGTATAATTTTTTTATTTTCAAACTATTTATGAAAAGTAATAGGTAGTAATAATATTCGAACAGATTTTGATATACGTATTTTCGTGGTTTCTATACTTTTCTTTAAAGGACTTTTTAAACTTTTAACATCCCCCAAACACATAGATATATAGGTACAATGGATTTCTAGTGGATGTTCTCCTATATGTCACCGATATTCCGTTTATATAGGATATCCATACATATCTATGAGATATCCATTAGACATTAAGGTTTTAAATTTCATTTTAGTGCTTATCTTCAGTACGAAGTTGCAGGATATTTTATAAGTTTTGTTTTTTTTTTAGTCTTTGTATAAAATTTCGAACCATATTTTGTTTATTTAATATCCGTTAAAGATATTCAATGTACATCTAATGAATATATGCCATGGATGTGGACATTCAGTGGATATAAGGCTATCCACTGGATATCTAAGGGATGTTGTGTGTCGTCTGGGTATAGGGATGCTATATACATATATATGTATATATGCTCCTGTATTTCCTTCTATTGTAGAAATAAAACAAAGCAAAATATAATTAAAATCAGTTATAATAATAAATATCTCTTCAAAATAAAATTGTAGTTTAAAAATACAATATTTCTGTTTTATTCATAATATTATGTTCAAAGGCACTCTTACCAGTAAAATATTTTTTAACACAACCCGTATTTCTTTAACAGGTAACTTACGTGTTCGAAAGGAAAGGTTTTATTTTTGGAAAAAGCGTGATAATGTGTACAGTGAAGTCGAAAAGCATAAATAGAACTAATTAATTTTTTAAAAATATAATGAGAAAATTTTAAACATCTGTAATAGGCAATCAAGAACTGATTGGTTTAAATGTGTGCTATTACTATTACTATTATATAAGTTACGATACATGTTTAAAATTTCAAGTCTAGGAATCAAAAAATATACAGGGAGTGTACCTACAACTTTAGAATACATACAAATTTATTCAACTTTCGACTTTACTGTGTCACTAAAACTACAGGGTGCCTTTAAAAAGTCTGTACAAAATGCTAGCAACAACTCCTAAGGCTAAAATATCTAGTCCAACCTAATTTCGTCCAAAAGTTTATAGTTTCCGAAAATGTCCTAAGCCTCTTAAATTATTAAACAACAGGGTGTTATTTTAAGAAAAAACTTTTTTTTATAGTACTTAACTTGTATACGGCCCAGATATTTTTGTAAAATGTCGTACACACTTTCCATGAACCAAGAGGCATTTTCAGTGGCGTTCGTGCGGGACTTTAGCTAAATACTTTTGAACACAAAATTTCTTGAAATAAAAATCATTTTCTTAATCTTTATTCATTTCTGATCAAATCTGGTATTAATAACAGTTTGTTTTCGCGTAAAATAATAAAAAAAAACATTTTTTTGCATGACCATATCGCTAATACTTGATAGGGTACTTAATACTTCTATATATACTACCTAAGCACTTTAGAAAATGCCTCTTGATACATAAAAGGTTTGTGCCAAATTTCACAATAATATCTGCGGCCATATCAAAATTATTATAAAAAAAAACACTTTTTCCTTAAAACTTCGACACCCTGTAGTTTAAAAGTTAAGAGGCTTAGAAGATTCGCATGAAATTTTTTCTTAAAATGCTCCCAAGAACCACACCCTGAAATATTAACATACCATAAATAAGGAACACCCCCGTATACAGGGTGTTATAATTAGGTACGCGGCCAAAACATCAAAAGGTGCTTTGCAATAAACATTGAACTGTCTACAAAACTGTGCTATCAAAAGCAGTGGTGTACATATTCTTTATTCCGCTTAAAATTTATTACAACTTTTTGACTTGAAATTTAGTATATCATGTTTGAGTTTGGCCACATACTTAATTAACTATAGTTTGTTAATTTTTCTATAGGTTCAGGACTGCTCTAAGCTCCCTAGTATTGGTTTATGAATTCGAAGGAAAACCCTTCGGAATGTTAGTGTGGGTTTGTACAGGGTGTACCGAAAAATGAAGTAAAACTTTGAGGTTCTGTATTTCGAAAACTATCAACTTTTGGACCAAGGTAAGTTGAGCTAGATCGTCATATTGAACAGACCTTTTAGAGGCATCCTGTATAAGCGCATACAATATTTTTACAATTTTCATTTTTGCGTGTGCAAACGCCATAAAAATGTAAAAAAAAGCGGAAGGGGATACATTTTTATTTTGAACGAAACAAAAAAACCAAGCAATCAATTGAAACGGAACAGAAAATTTAAATAAGGTTGCAACTTTTCAGCTGTTAATTGGATTTTAAAACCTTAAGCAGATTTGTAAAGGCTAATTTATGATCTATCTAAGGATTTTTGTTTTTAAGCTTTTCCATATACAATATGAATGATATAAAGAACACCAAAGTACCTGCATGCGAACTTAGAGGAAATATATTATTCAACGCAGTGGAAGTTCCAGTTTTGCGATCAAGTAAAACATATTTGAATTCTATAGGCAAGCAAAAATTAACCCAGAATGATTCCAGTTAACTATTATATAAAAAAACATTTTTTAAAATACATACTTAAAACTTAACGTTTAAAGTCAGCTGCACAGAAAATTGCAATTTCATACAACTCCATCAGTTGTACAACAAATTACCAGAAACATGTCAATAGTACACCTCACCGACCCAACAAATTTTGGCGATAGATCACGGCGCCCTCTACGAGCGCAAATTTTAACTACCATTCATAACCTTTTTGCGGCATCTTTTCCCAGTGAATAAAATTGAAAAAGACAACAGAAAACGAAATACTTGTTAGGGGAAGGTCCGTATAATTCCATCTTTCTTTAACATATATTTAGATAGACAATGACATCGACCATTAATTGCAATATGATATTTTACTATCATTACCCCCCTCCCCTAACTACGAAACTCCGTGTAAAAAAAAATTGAAGCAGTTATAGGAATTTCACAATAAAATATGTAACTTACATATCATTAACAAGGTACCTAAGTATTAAAACTTATAACACCCTCTGTATATGAATCAACAATAAAATCTGTAGATAGTCCTAAATATCGGTTCAATCGTTGCTTAGTTTGTATACAATTGAAACTTTTCTTATAAAAATAGAAATCCTTTTAACCTTAACGTTAGGAAAGTGTGATGGCACAGTGAAAGAAACTTATTAAAAAGGTGTAAAAAGCCCTAAATTACATAATATGTTACTAGAAATACACTTTTAGATGTTTAACATCATTTATCACAAACACATTTTAAGTAGTTGTCTTTTAAATTTAGAGAAGTTGGCAAAACCTGTGCCATTTTCCTTGGCGCGAAAAACGGTACAGTTTTGAAATAGTCAAAAAAATTTGTAGACAATATTTTTTTTCATATTTAATTTTTTCCAAGCGGACTAATAAGCTGTCTTAAAGCGCGAATTATATGGAAATAATTGGCCCAAGCGAACGAGAAACAAAAGACCAACGTTAGGAAACACCTACACATGGTTTCTAAAAATTTAAACAACCCAAAAAAACTATACAGTTAGAAAATATTTCTTACTATATTAAAATTTCAAGCGCGATAGGCAGCAGTCGTATTTTTAAGAAATTCAGACTTTTTGTGATTTATAAAGGTTGTGTTTTGCATTTTTGTAAAATACACACATATTAATCAACATTGTGAGCGATATACAGGGTGTCCCAGTAAGGTTGGCGAGGTACGAAAACGTATTAACTAAATCGATCAATAAGAGAAAAGCTTTTTCTTACTTTATAATATTAAACAGATGAAAATTATGTCAAAACAACCTTTTGATTATTGACCTTTAACGGTAAAAAACATTAATTTTTTAATATTCAAATAGTTATTTGTAAATAACTTGAAAACAAAGTTTCCTCGAATTCTATTTAAATTAATAAAGAAAATTTGAAAAAATGAGCGTGGGTAAACAGCGGCCTCTAGAAGACGCGGTGTGACCTAGCGACCACGACCAAACTGTTTTTTAATAAGTCTGAAATTCTCTTTTGAATGAGCCCAAGTTGCATATATTTGGATAAGGGGTATGGAAGATATAGCAATTTAAAATTTTAGTTTTTTTTTTTATTTTTCATACATATTTATTATCTATGAAAAGTTGTGTTGCAAACGTAAGAAATAAAGGGTTGCAGACAACGCCCTCTATAATCTGCATCAAAGTTTGACGAAATTAAAGTTTTTGTATCCTAAAAAAAATCCCAAATAGGTATCAACTTTTGTTCAAAAAGTCAAAGATATATAAATAAATATAAAAAAAAACCTTTAAACTTTGACACCTTGTATATATCGGATATTGGACTACGACAAAGTTTGGTTAAATACTAGTATTTTTGCATATTATAAGGCTCTGGTTTCGTCATGTATAATTATAAAAATAAAGTTGTGAAAAAAATATGAAACTTATTTCGTAAAAAATGTTTCTTAAAAAAAAATACGGCTGCGGGGTAACGCTTCTTATAAAAGATATTTTATAAAAATATAATAACTAAAATCTTAGCTTTAAGGGTATACATACCTACACGTCAAATAGAAAAAGGTACAAATTGCTAAAAAACTAAGTAAAAGTATAGTAAGTAGAAAAATATTTCAATATACAAACAAACAATAAATAGTATTTTAACAAAGAAATATGTATATTATGAAAAGTATAGTAAAATTTGGCAGTATGTAAAAATTAAGAAAATTCATGTCTTGTAAAAATAGAAACGACCCCGGTAGAACTATAGTCGTATTCCTTTCACCACTTTGGATCGATTCCGGATCGATTCAGCTAAGCTAAAAGTGAACTGATTTTTGTTCTTTGTAAAAAAATCACTTTCCCTCAATTTCCCTAAAACTGATATTTAACTGAACCAGCGACAAAGCAGGATCACCTGGATCGATTCAGGGTCAATTAAATGTTTTGCTGTGGAGGCTATTAGAATTTTAATTTAGAATTTTTTTCTAAAACCAAAGTTATATTAGTGTTTGGCCTTCCTTTTTAAAATCGAATCGATCCAATTCAATAGAATACGGTTTATATACAGTGTGTATCAGCCAAATTCGATAATAAATACATGGGAGCGTGTCCGAAAAAACGCTCGGACACGTCGATTGGTATTTCTAGTTGCGCATTTTTTTCAATAACAACTTTTTATACAGGGTGTGTCATGTAACAGTGGCCAATACTAACTTTCTTATTTTAAATACAACACCCTGTATATTATTCAATTTTTGGATTCTTCAGAAAATTCTAGACATATTTCATGTACAATATCCTATACCTATCTTCAACTGTTGCGGAAATATTAAGTGTTTTCAGATTTATTGCAAAAATCAACAACACACTAAAAAACTAATTAAGTAATACTGTTTATTTCTTGATAATGTAAAAAACAAAAAAAAAACATTAATGTAGGAGATGTTGAAAATTGATGTTAAATGTTTTTACTGATATGAAATAAAAAAGAGGTATAAATAGTTGTGTTTACTTTTGTTTAAAACGCCTGACCTTAGCAAATTGTTGTCTGTCTGCATGACAGTAGTTGTCAGTGTTATAGTCGTTTGAATTTCGTTAACTGCATATCAAAAAAATGGGTTTTAACAGAAATGCACAAAATAACAATTGTACAGATGATTGGTTATGAAGATAAAACAAGGACACAAATGGAAGTTGCTTGCTTATTTCATGAAAAATTTCCAAATTTGCCACCCATAACTCAAGGGACAATTAGTAAAATAGAAAAACAGTTTCGCCAGCTTGGACATGTAAAGCAGATAAAAAAAAAGTAGCTGCCAACGCAATAAGTGATGATACCAAATTAGATATTATGCTTGAGTTTCAGGAAAACCCACATACTTCTAGTCGAAAAACAGCCCCAATGTTCGAAGTTTGCCATTCATCGATTATTCGAACATTACAAGAAAATAAAATGTATCCCTATAAAATGATACCTACTAATGAGCTCATGGAAGACGATTTTGATAGAAGAACGTATTTTTGTGAACAAATGATGGCAATATTAGATAACAATGTGATCCAATTAGAACATGTTTTGTTTTCTGATGAGCGCACTTCCACATTTCACAGTCATGCTAATCGTCAGAATTGCCGCTATTGATCTAGGGAAAATCCTCACTGGATGAGAGAAGAACAAACGCAATATCCTGAAAAAGTTAATGTTTGGGCAGGAATTGATAGAGATCATATCATAGGTCCCTTTTTCATTAATGGCAATTGAAATGGCGATAATTATTTAGCACTGCTCCAAAATAATGTCTTGCCAACTTTGACAAACTTATATCCTGATCTAGCAAACCCACAACTTCCAGCGAATATGATATGGTTTCAGCAAGATGGAGCACCGTCCCATTACCAAATCAATGTCCGGCAGTACCTCAATCGAGTATTTCCAAATCGGTGGATAGCGAGGCGTGGATCGATGGAATGGCCAGCACGATCCCCTGATCTGACGCTATTAGACATCTTCTTATGGGGTTATGTCAAAAATATTGTATACAAAACTAAATTCTCGACTTAGCTGACTTAAGAAGACGAATAACGCTTGCGATTAGATCGGTCACGCCTGAGATGTTCAGTAACGTTAGAAGAAATTTCTATTTAAGATTAGCATGTTGCCTATACGTTCGCGGCGAGCATTTTCAACATCTCCTACATTAATGTAACAGTATTACTTATTACTTTTTTAGTGTGTTGTTGATTTTTGCAATAAATCTGAAAACACTTAATATTTCCGAAACAGTTGAAGATAGGTATAGGATATTGTACATGAAATATGTCTAGAATTTTCTGAAGAATCCAAAAATTGAATAATATACAGGGTGTTGCATTTAAAATAAGAAAGTTAGTATTGGCCACTGTTACATGACACACCCTGTATAAAAAGTTTTTATTGAAAAAAATGCGCAACTAGAAATAGCAATCGACGTGTCCGAGCGTTTTTTCGGACACGCTCCCATATATTTATTATCGAATTTATTCCATTTGGCTGATCCACACTGTATACCGGTAGATGCTGTATCGACGATCAACCATTTCTGAATAAAAGTTTCTATTTTTATCAACACCTAAATCAAAATAATAATTAAGTATAATGAAAAATACACGGAGTAGAAAAATATAGACACTATATCTACTAAGCTCTACATAAACATAACTTTTTTGGAATGCTTATTTTGTGCACCAACAATTTTTAACAACACAAAATATATATTATCTCGGATCACAGTTTGTGATTTCGAACGACGAAGAACCACAAACCGTAAACATGTATTATAGTAACATCTATAAAGTCAGATCTTTGTGATACAATAACAAGTAAAGGTAGCAAGTGATGAAATATTGTAAATCGGTGGCAAAGAAATTGTTTTTAGTAAAATTAGAACTGTTTAATTTTGAAACTCTTGTTGAAAATATCGACTGCTCTACAAGTATCGTAAAACACTACTCTACACTAATAAATACCTAAAATAACTTTACCTTATGAACACTTAAAAATACTAACTTACCCTTATACACTAAAACTATAAAATTACCAAGGAAGAATTTAATTCAGTTGGCGAAACGGAAGGAAAAATATTCATTCACTACAATAAAGATTTTCGTAAAAATATTTTTGAATTGTATCAAAGACCCAGGCTGCACGTTATACAGATTTTTAATTGATAAGGCCATATTGATCAGCAAATTACAGGACTTGCTCTATGTAACTGATTTTAAAATCTTTATTGTTTGAAATAAATTTAAAAAAATATACGTGGAAGTATTTTTAGGCCATACATCCATTATCCATTCCCTGATTGTTCCCGTAATTCTGATTGGAAGAATAATTGTGACAAGGCGAGTTGCCGTAGACGTAGGGGTTTATACTGTCCAGATTTATGTACTCGTGATCTTCGTAGTCCCCGATTTCTTCCACCACTATACTGGGCGGTTTGCTATAGTTCATGGTGGCTCGCGTATAGGAAATGTTAGCAGGTCTCGAGTAAATCTGAAATAAAAAATGTTATAAGTGATTTGGTAGACAAAAGTAGGATTATTACACAAAATATCTAAATAATTGTTAATATAGACCAAGTTCTTGTATCGTACCTCCATATTCTGATTCCTATAGCCAGTGTTGACCGAAGGAGACCTACTATACGAGTGTTGCTCCATAACAGACGCCACAGGGGGTAGTTTATACAGGCTCTCTTTAGTTGCTGGCCCGATACTATGCTGACACTGAGGCCTAAAAAACGGAAAATAAATATATTAAAAATGTTGCTTCCTTTGACAATCTTTGTATGTTGAAACTAACCTGTGAACAGACAGTACGTCCATCAACATCCTCTCTTGATTCTTCAGCTCTTGCAGCTGATTTTTCAGCTCGATGTTTTGCGATTCCATCGTTTCCGACTCCTGCATCAGGTTGGCGGTTCGCTCGCGCTTCTTCAACCGGCATTTCGTCGCTGCGATTTTGTTTCGTTCGCGCCGGCGTCTTCGTCGTTCTTCGTCTTCGGGGGTGAGCTAAAAGAAAAAGAGAACACATTTTATGGGGTTTTCGATGAAAATAACGTATTTAAATACATATATTATAATTAAGATTTTACGTGCTATTTATAAAGAAATGAAAACGAAGGAGGGATCGGGAAGAATTGAATCTAACCTAAACATGCAGCACAGATAATAAGATGGTTGGGATTTGGGACATGTCGAAAGATTGACGACATATATTAAGACGCCGTCTCACATTGCTAAGGTTAGCAAGATGAAGTTTTTTTTTTAGGGATCTTCCTTGTCTTCTAAGTCAGGCTTAATGCCTTTAACTTCTATTCAATGATCTGTAGCGTTATGGGCCGAACTTCACATAAAAATTTGGTTTGGGCAATGCCCTAAGTATTGTTGTTTGAGAGTGCGTTAATTTTGCTTAATGTTATCACACTATTTCTTCTCGAAATTGGTTTCCTTGTTTAAAATATTATTATATTTCGTCGAGCCCTCCAGCTCAGTGCCTCTCAACTATAACTGGAGGTAGCCAATTCTTAGGGTACTTATAAGTGGAGCCTGGCGGAGAATGTATGTGTGTTTGTCTAATAAGTGGGTTAGTGGTAATGTCCGTTCGTCTGTAGTAGTTTGTAATAATTTTATTGTAAAATTCTATTAAAGTGGGAATCTCAAAATCTCTATGTAACACCCTATTCACAGCATACCTCGGAGCGTCCGCAATGATTTTTAAAGCTTTGTTCTGAAATATCTGGAATCTGTTATGCTCAGTCCTGCTTATCATGCACCATGTTGGCACACCATAAGTCAGGACCGGCCTGACCAAAGTCTTGTATAAGTTTACTTTAGTTCTATATCCTATTTTACTCTTTTTATTTAAAAGACAGTAAATAGAACCTAGCTGCTTTCCAGCCTTTTTAAGTCGTGTATCGGAATTTTTCTTCCAGTTCAATCTTTGATCAAAAATTAGACCCAGATACTTGACTTCTTGAACCCAATTTACTTGTATGCCGTTCACTTTTAGAAGGGTCTCGGGCCTTCTCACCGTGCTTTTCGAAAAGAAAATGGCTTTCGTCTTGGCGGGATTCAGACGAATCTTCCAGTCCGAAAGCCATTTTTCTAATGATTTAATGTGTCTTTGCAATCTAGACACCACTATCCGCGGTGACTTTGAAACAGAAGTAATTGCAGTATCATCAGCAAACAAAAACAACTCATTAAATCTGTCCCTCGGAATATCATGAACATAAATGTTATACAGCATCGGAGCGAGAGGGGATCCTTGCGGAACTCCCGCCCTGATGTGTTTCGGGTCTGAAATCGCGCCTTCTGACGAAACTACAAAACTTCTGTTCTCCAAGAAGGAGATAATGACTTTAATGAGATAATTGGGGGCACCCAACCTTATTAGTTTTAATATCAGACCACAGTGCCAGACCTTGTCAAATGCTTTCGAAACGTCAAAGAAAACCGCTCCCGTGTGTGCTCTCCTGTTAAATCCTTGTAGTATTCTGGTTGCCAGCCTTGTTGTTTGTCTTACAGTGCTGGTCCCATACAGTCAACGCTAAAGCAGTCATTTGAGATTTTTAAAAACGGAAACCATGACCAGTCAAAATTTAACGAAGATCTATGTAAAACGTTCTTGGCTGCTAATATTCCTTTAAACAAGTTAACCAACCCGCAACTTAAGGCCCTTCCGCAAAAATATACAAATTGTAATGCTCCAGATGAATCAACATTAAGAAAAAATGTCGTTGGAAAAGTATTTGGTACCGTGCTAGATGAAATAAAGAAAGAAATTGGAGGTAACTATATGTATATTGTCGTCGACGAAACAACTGATTCGTGTGGTCGTTATATAAATAATTTAATGATCGGAAAACTCACAGAAAAAGAACCTGGAAAAGCTTACCTTATAGCCATAAAAGAAGTGGAAAAAACAAACAACCTCACAGTTACACGTTTTATTCAAGAAACCTTAACACATTTCTTTTTGCCGAATTCAGTTCCTACAGATAAAATTTTTGTCCTGTTGTCCGATGCTGATGATAAATGATAAAAGCAGGACAGAATTTAAAAATATTTTACGAAAATTTGATTCATGTAACTTGCCTAGCTCACGGATTAAATAGGGTTGCGGAAACTATTAGAGTTTCCTTTCCGTTGGTCAATGACCTAATAGCAAATGTCAAAAAGATATTCATAAAGGCCCCATTAAGAGTATAATGTTACAAGGAGAATCTTCCCGGAGTACCATTACCACCTGAGCCTGTCGTGGCCAGATGGGACACCTGGATTCGTGCGGCAATATTTTATGCAGATAATTTGCAAAAATTGAAAGACTTAATTTCACAAATGGCTGGTGATGATTCACAGTGCATCCTAAAGTCTAAAGAAATATTTCAAAGTGCTCAAGTGGAACAACAATTAATGTATATTAAGTGTAACTATGCATTTATAGCAGACAGTATTTTGCAACTAGAGGAATCGTGTACAAGTCTACCAGAGTCGATGGATATAATAGAAACATGTGTACAAAATTGCAACCAAATACGAGGTGAGGTAGGAAAAACAATAGTGGCAAAATTAGAAAATTTAATAGAAAAAAACACAGGTTTCAAGATTTTAAGGCAGGTCGTAAACATAATGTCAGGGAAAACCGTAAATAATTTAGCTATTGAACCTGCCTTAGTTCCGAAATTAAAATTTTGCCCCATAACTTCAGTAGATGTAGAAAGATCGTTTTCTTTTTACAAACATGTACTTAGTGATAGACGCCACAATTTTTTAGTTCAAAACCTTAAAGCACACATAATAACTGGTGCGTTTTATAATTTTTCAAATTAATATCAGTATAAGTTTGATATAAAAAACTGTATTAGGTGTTAATTGATTTAATAAAGTATATTATAACTTGAATTTATCTTTATTCAATACTCAATCCCCTAATTAGATGAAAATTTAATTTAGATTATCAAAATTTAGTTGTTTTATTACCGCATATTCATTGCATATTTACGTCTTTTTTGCATATATCCTGCATAAATTTTAAAAAATATGTGCATATATATGCGCATATTCTTAAGATTTTTGGTTGCATATAATCCGGTCTTTAGTTTATAAATGAATTTTATAATAAAATTATCAAGATATTAAGCACCGGTGGCAACACTGTAACCTTGTTACCGCCAGTGACAGCTGACATATTATTATGCCTACTTTGTGACTGAGGTGGAGGAGCGCCATCTGTATGAGTTAAGTGCGGGCTGTCTATGGACTGAGATGGAGACGCATATTTAATGGTTTAAAATAAATATTGCATTAATTTTTTTTATTTTCTGAAATTACCTTTCAAATTGATTAGTAAAGAGTTAACGGGGACACGGTATGTTGAAAATAATACAAACCCAAAGAATTTAATGGATGGAAAACCATAAAACAATGGAAAATGGAGACTTTATGGGCGCCGCAAGACAATAAAACTCCACTTTCGCATACAAGAATATAAAATTCCATCGATCCGAAAATAAACGAGAGATTTTAATCACACGAATGTTGTCGGTCATAAAAAAAATTAACACAAAGTTATATTGTATTCAAACAAAAATAAGCCAAAAACATTTTTATAAGCAAATAATTGCTATTTATGTAATCATAATTAGTTGCATTCAAAATGGTATCTCAAAATTGGGGGAAAAGTGGTAAAAGCGTTCGAAAAGAATATTATATATTCTACGATCCCTCCTAACATCACTGCAGATGGTAAATAACACGAGCAAAATAAAATAAATCTCCGCCCAGCTAAAAACCATAATGACTCGCCCACACTAACACCGATCTGCATTTAACAGTTATTCTCAATAAGAGGATCCATTTTAGTTTTACAAGAGCAAAACGACGATAAGCCATGCTAATTTATTATATTTGAAGTAAACACATACAGGTTTTGATCATTGAAATAACGACGGATTTTTTTTTCGCCGATCTCTTTGCAATGGCAAAATAGGATCCTGGGTATAATGGGACCGCCTATTATTGAATGACAATGATAAATTCAGTTAAAACTGTGGGCGTAGGTATAGCAAGAAAATAAGCACGAATAAATATACTTTCTAAAAGAAAGCATGTAACATATCTACTTTTTTTTATTACTAAGTGTATAGCGCGACCCACCCAATCCCTAAAACCGAATGGTATGTTACTGAAACAAACAGAAAGGTCAGTTTTCAATTCTTCTATGCCCCGTACTGGTCGGCTTTAGTAGGTATCACTGAATTTTTTAAAACTTTTCATAACACAAGGATAACAAATTTTAAAAAGCCTACTCTTATTTCCATACACCATCAAACAGTACTAAGTACCCGTAAAGCGGTAAGAACGGCGCAAACCTTCCAAATAAACCCAATCTTGTCAGTGTTTTATTTTATAGTAACCTATTATTTGATAACATTGTGATAAATTTTCCCGGCAATTTCCTAAAATTTTGGCAAGCTCTCGACCAAATAATATATCGTATTTCACGCATATGTTCGCTAATGCCGTTTCCGCTGGACAACCGCCAACCCGCGCGATCACAATAAAACGCGTATACATAAATTAAAATTCGGAAACCTGTTTTACATAAAATAAATTGTAGTATTTTTCGTGCGCGATTGGTCGGTTTGTCAGCGACCTACATTATGTTAATTCAAATAAAATTGAAATTAGCGAACAAGTTTTTAGTGGGACGCGGCGCGCAGAGTGCCACTGTGATACTTTTATGGGTCTTCTTTTGTTTCATTTTTTAAAAATACACATACAATGTGATCCGTTTTCATTCATCTTTGATATTAATTTAAGAGAGATTTGTGACATTTCCACAATTATTTACACAATCTGTGACATAAGCCTACCTTGAAAAAAAATCGAATCAGCGATGTCTTAACGTAGTTTTTTTTTTACAATTTTACAACTTTTTCCATTTTCAAAAACATAGTAGAGACAACTTTTGTTCAGCTTGTATCAATAATGCATAAAAATGCATCAGAGTTTAAAAAAATTAGTAGCGTATCAAATATTTTCACAAAAAAAATATTGATGGTAAAGTCTGTTCAGAGATATAAGAAAGTGACCAACTGATCCCTATTAGGAAAGACTTGGGCCAGCTGTAAAATTGAAATATGGCTGAACAGGTCCGCATTTTGCTTAGAATTTAATCATGGTTTGTACTAAAAATAAGTAAGACATTAAATACTATTTTATTTATGTTTAAATGTGAAATTACAACTTATTTTATTATTAAAAATTATATTTATGATTACAAAAATATACAAATTATTCGAAACTTCACATCACTATCGCTATCATCATCTGTTCTAATTATTATTTGTGCTATATTGTTTATATGGATATAGGATTTTTCCACTTTTTCAACATGTGTAACAGAATTTTCCCAACTTTGTGAAGGGATGTTAAAAACTTCAGTTTCTATAAGCTCAAGTACACTGGAGTTAATAGTAGGGAAAATATTGTTAGGACGAATGGCAGATTTCAGTTGATGCCAAACATGTTCGATGGGATTAAATATACAATGATATGGTGGAAGCCTTAAAACTATATGACATAGATTTTTTGCATAGTTATCACAGAAGTATTCCTTTTGTAGTTTTAAACTTTATAAAACTTCAAATAATTGCCTTTTGATGTAATCTTCCTGAAAATAAATGTCATTATCATACATGTAGTTTTTGGATTGTTGCTTTTGTGTCGTTTGAGGAGAGAGTCTTGGTCAACAGCCTACTATGGTAGCTTGCATTGTCCATTACAATTACGCTATTCGGAGGTATATTTGGAATTAGCTTGTTTGTAAACCAATCTTGAAATAAATCAGCATGGTAATCCAGAGAAGAATATTTAATGTTTCTTGCAGCTTGAGTCAACCTAACCCTTTTCCGGGGTAATATGTGTCGAACCAGGTTCGATCCAAGTAAATAATCGGCCTTTGCTGATCTCTGTAAATCTTAATTTTTTGTAGATATTCGGATCGCCATATTCGAATTCTACTGGATTCCATTAAATCTTGTCTTTTGTTAATTTTTTTAAATATAAAACCCAGGTGTTGGATACACTTCCATAACGTTGTTCTGCCACATTTAACGCCGGTTTCATCGTTTTCAAGCCTCTAAATTGAATTATCTAATGTAGGCACGCTTTGTTCCTCGTATAACTTGTAAATTTTACGCCATATTATATCTTGATCACTTCCATCTACCTTCGAGAAAATGACAGTATCGGTTCTTTTTTTCCTCGCTAAAATGGGATTATTTACAATGTTCCATACAGTTGATGTTGGAATTTTTGTTAATGTGGCCGTTTCTTCTAACGCTGCTTGCTTCCGGATTTACAGTTCACTTTAAGACATTTTTAAGTACGGACCATAATTTACCTACATTTATTTATTCATTCATTTATGTTGTTTATGGCCACCCTTGGATAATCCCATTCAAAGGCAAAGTGTAACTTTCTTATATCTCTGGACAGGCTTTATCTTCACGCACGCCCCTGGTGGCAGTAAGCAAAACCTTTTTTTTAACAAAGAAGTGCAGTTTAATACAATATCAGTTGACACCAATTTTCAATACCGTATCTTCAAAGACTTTCGAAATTAAAAAAAAAAAACAATTCAATTTTTTAACTATCTTAACACCCTGTATCTAGGGTAAGCATTTTAGGGCATATGTCCATATGAACTTTTCGTCTTAAAATGATGTCAGGAATCATATCTTGGATTTTCTTCATGTACTTAAGGATCACCCTGTATATGTATGATTTTGACAATTATTTTAATGCTATAGGAACTGGGGGGGGGGGGGGGTCATCCAATGTAGATCATCAAAATCGAAGCTTTAGTTTACAGCTAGCGCTAGACCACACTCAGAATCTCTATTCCCGTTGAAAACAGTTAAGGGCATCCTGTATGAAATTCGACCATGACGCCAATTTTATGTTCGCCATTTTGAACTTCTAGTTATGGTACGGACTTGAGCCAGGAACTGTTTTTTCATATTTTAGTGTCGTGTCGCCCAAGTTAGTTCATAAAAACTGTCTTGAGTCACGAAATTTTTTTTTGAAAATTTATTTATTAACACAGTATAACAATAATTACAATATACATATCCCTATTCCTCTAGACAGTGTTTTTAAACACTGGTATTGAGGAGAATTATTTTTATAATAACAGTACGATTTCTTATAAACTAAACATTTTTTATGTAAACGTTCTAAGACACATTGAGAAGCTCCTTTAGGTGTTTGACAAACCTACCGTAATTTCTAATACTTTTTATATTCTCTGGTAGACTATCATATTCTCGCGATGCCTGATATATAGGATTATTTAATCCTTTATTACTTCTGACATTATTGTGGAATACATTTTCTCGTGATCTAGTATTGTGGGTATGGATATTTCTTGAAAATATTATGTTAATATTTGATTTTTGTGTTTTATTTATTATCCTGTGTATAAGTTTGCCCTGTTCAAATTTTAATACCTTATGTAATTGCCATACTCTTAAATTCTCATACAGATCCACATTTATTCGGTGAGATTTATATGTGTATGCGAAATAAATTATTTTATGGCCCGAAAGTCCCCTGGGTTTGTTTAGTATCAGGGTTGAAAGGATTTAAATCAATCTATTTAAATCATAATTTAAATCGCGATTTAAAACACTTAATTTTTTTCAATTTAAATCATGATTAAAATCAAAATTTTTATAACTTATAATTAAGAAAGAATAAAAACTTTTAGTTTTAATAAATGGTTTATTATATCAAAAACATAAAACCACTGTGCCTGAATAATGTTTATTTTAGTTAATTGTAGTGCTTGTACAAAAAAACTAATTTTGCGGCTTTTTCCGTTCCTACTCGATTTCTGAGTTTGGAATGGACTAAACCAAATGTTGAGAAAATTCTCTCGACTGATGCGAAAGAAGCAGCAGCACAAAGTAATTGTCTAATTATGAAGAACTCTTTTTGAATAATGAGTATATTTTGTTGCGACTTCCACCAATCTCTAGGTTTTACATTCTGAAGAATAAACAAGACAAAGCTGGCCAGTTGGTTTAAACCAGTGCCAAAAAACTCAGATACACACACACATACATTCTGAAGAATATCGTCATGAAACATAATATCAGTGAAAGGTTCTGATCTAATTGGAATGGATATTTGGATCTAATTCTTTAACAGCTTTTAAAGCGACATTTTTTTTACTCTCTGTTAGTGTTTGCTGAGTTTTTGTTGAGTCAAGAAGATATGCCAACAAATGATATGGGGTTATATACTGTTCATAACGCCTCTTAAATTTTTGCAGTTGATTTAAAGTTATGTCCGTTTTGTCAAAATGAGTTAGGGCGGATGCATCTTTATACAGGGTTCCCCATAATAGACTACCCATTTTAATATTTGAATTAAAATTTTTTTAGTTAACAAAACAAACTTTTTATTTTACTAAATTACAGCTAACTCTTTGGGATTTATGATAGCTTATAAATATTTGGCTAATTTAATTCTAACTTTTAAAAATCACGTCTTCTAAATGACCTCCACCAACTTCAACACATTTTCAATATTAGATAAAAAGTGGTTCATTACACGGCGTAGCAAACCTTCGTCTATTCCTTCAACTTCTTCACGAATTTTGACTTTCAGTTCCTCGATTGTACCTGGACGACTCGCAAACACTTTGGCTTTTAAATATCCCCACAGGAAAAAATCGGGTGCCGTTAAGTCGGGGGACCTCGAAGGCCAAGGCAAATCTCCGAATCGAGAAATGAGTCGGCCATTAAACATTTCTCGCAGGACCCTCATTGAGTTTCTGGCGGTATGAGCTGTTGCCCCATCTTGTTGGAATAGTAAGGCATTGTTTATAGTAATCCTCGTCTATTTAATTCTGGAATAAGAAATGTCTCTAGCATATTAACGTAGTGCTCGGATGTTACTGTTACAGCGCGGTTATTTTTATCCTCAAAAAAATAAGGGCCAATAATACCAAAAGATCCTACTCCACACCACACAACAACTTTTGGATTATGGAGGTTCTGTGTAAAGATTTCACGAGGATTTTCATTTGACCAGTACCTAAAATTCTGTTTATTGACCATGCCGTTCAAATAAAAATTTGCTTCGTCGGTCATTAGGAGACTGTGAATTGCTCCTTGATGTAAATCGAAAAATTCTTGACAAAATGCTAACCTTGCTTCTTTATCTTGATTGCCAAGGTGCTGTGCCATTTGGTATTTATAGGGATAAAATTTTAAATCCCTTTAAAGAATTCGATCTAAGCTTCCCTTCGATATTCCTAGGATAAGGGTTTGTCGATTAGCAGACCTTTTAGAACTTCTCGTAAACGCAATTCTAACTCGTTTAATATTTTCTGGTGTACGAACTGTTCTTCGACGTCCAGGGAAATTTTGTACAGACCCGTATTGTTGTTATTAAACTGACGCCGGAATGCACGCCTAACTTCTTCTATCGAATTGCTTCTTATGTAAGTTTCTACACAAAACACACGTTGTTGGACTGAGTAATCCATGAAAGTTTAAACGGATGTTGAAATAATGTCTCAAAGCAAAAACATTAAATAATTATTGATGAAAACCAACAAACTTCTCGTAGAAAAATGACGTTCCACGAAATTATTAATTTAAAATTTATTTGTGACAGGCGCTTACTTGATTCATAATTTACTTAAATCCCAAAGACTACAGAAGATAATCCCACAGAGAACAACCTATTTAGTTATCTCGTAGGGAATTTATTAATAATATAAAATGGGTAGTCTATTATGGGGAACCCTGTATAAACAGTGGAGAGTTTTCTTGTTCTGACAGAAATTTGTAGCTCTGATTGTTTTTTGACAGGAACTATCTTCATTAAAATTTGAAGAACGGTGAAAATAAAATAAAAAACGTGTTAAAAATTGCAACTCATTTATAGGAAAAAAAAGAAAAAAGAAATAAAAAAAATCTTGATTTTTCTCAAAAAAATTGCGATATTTCATGTTTTTAAAAAATCATAATTTTTTCAACCCTGTTTAGTATCTTGCTTGCCCTCTCCGAATAAACACAAATACACAAAAGTCGCTACGCAACTCTGTAATACCTTACTTACACCATGGGGTTCCTGCTTGATCTTGTCGTCCTCGCTCTCGCTGCACTCACTCCTCCTAACCCTCTTCACGGTGTCCAGGTCCAAGAGGTCTTCCCCGTCGCCTTGCTGCTTTCGTTTTTGTTCGATGGTCAGTTTGAGTCCCGCCTTGATCAATTGAGAACACGTGTGTTGGACGGAGGGGGGGTTGTTACCAACCGGGGATTCCACCTAGAAAAGGAGAAGATATGCTTTGAAGGATATTAACTTTTAGACCAGTATCGCAGGCATGAAAATCTGTCTTCATTTTGAAATTATGTATAGTTTATCTCTAAATGATGCCAAGTAATAAATCAATCAAAACCGTGTTCTCCATGGGTGTGCAAGATTTTTCGGCATGTAATGTAATTCGCTGGACAAAATTTTGTCCTCAATTCGAGAAGACCAGGACTTCCCATTTATGTTTAAAAATACGCTTTGAAAATTATTAAAAAAAAATGGGTTTTCGGTAGAAAAAACATAATAGGCAATCGATTTTAATAGATAGAAGCGATATCGTCTGTTGGAGAAGAAATTACTTAAGAAGCATCCGAAAAGCAAGAGAAGAGGACAAAAAAATGTTTTACCTAGACGAAACATGGCTAAATGAAGGCCACACTGTGACTAAATTTCAGCAAGATGAAAATAGTAAAAGTTCAAGGCAAGCTTTTTTGGAAGGATTATCCACAGGATTAAGACCGCCATCTGGAAAAGGACATCGACTTATCATAACCCATATTGGAAGTTCTGAACGTGGTCTACTGACGTTCCAATCTAAAAATACAGGAGACTATCACGAAGATATGAATGCCGATGTCTTTGAAGAATAGTTCGAGCAAATGTTGGATCTTATACCAAAAGATGCAATAATTGTATTGGATAATGCAAGTTGTCACTCTAGGTTGACGGAAAAATTACCGACAAGTGCGTGGCGTAAAAGTGAAAATAACAGAATGGCTAAGTTTAAGACAAATAGAATTTCCATTAGATTCCCTAAAAAGAGAACTATTGGTACTAGCCAATTTACGTAAAAATGCATTCAGAAAATATGTAGGTGATAAAACGGCAAAGTTACAAGGAATATCTGTGTTCAGGCTCTCTCTTTACCATTGCGAATTAAACCCGATCGAACTTATATGGGCTTAAATAAAGACAGGTGTCGCCAGAAAAAAACACGACTGGTGGATTTAAACAGACTCTTTAATGAAGCTATGGGTAAAATCAGTGCGGAAAAGTGGAAAAAGTGAATCGATCATATGATAGAAGAAGAAGCCAAAATGTTGCCGGTAGATATAATAACACTGGGGAATAGCAAAAATGTTTCCGAGACCAAAATAGCAAAATCTTACTTATTTTATTGTACTAACTAACAATCTGTCTTTCAAAAGTCTTAGTTGGCTCCGGTTTTAAAGATCCATGAATCCATGCTAATTATGATAATTACCTACCTGCCCGCAATGTATGGAAGAATTCGACAATTAAATGAGAAATACCTGGATTCATTATACCAGGTGTATTCTATAAGGGGTTTAAATACATATAACATAAATCCTAAATTGTTAGTTTTAGTTAGTTGTATTTCAACCACCAGTTGATTGAGAGCTCTTGGTATTCGAGAAATTAGAGAGTTTTGAGCAACATGTCGCGAGTTTGTTTAAATAAGCCGGATCGTTTTTGTTATATATGTGGTGAAGTGACTTTTGTGAAACAAAAACGTACACTTAGCCCTTTAATACAAAAGGCTTACCACTCGTATTTTGGCTGTAGAATTGGAGACCAGGATAAAAATTGGGCTCCCCATTGCTACAAATGTGCGTCCAACATTCGCGGCTGAGTGGAAAAAAGCGTAAGATGCCCTTTGCTGTTCCTATGATCTGGCGAGAACCGAAAGACTACGTTACTGACTGTTACTTTTGTTTGACACCTCCCATCAAAAAAGACTTTTCGGAGAAAAAAAGGTCTGCGATACAGTATCCAAATTTACAATCCGCTATACGCCCGATGCCTCATAGTGACGAGTTGCCTGTACCTAATCCACCTCAGGAATAAAGCCTTGATTCTGATGATGATCCAATGGATTCAAACAGTAGTGTACTGGAAAATGTCGCCGGCCCATCAACCTCGCAAGACTCCGATTATGTCTGTGAACTTTCCAGTAAAAACCCTCACAAAATAAGTCAAAGTGAATTAAGTGACCTTATAAGGGATTTGAAATTGTCTAAGAAAAAATCCGAACTATTGGCCTCTCGATTGCGACAATGGAACTTACTTCAAGATGAAGTAGAAGTTTCTGTGTGCCGAAGCAGTCAGAAAAACCTAACACCATTTTTTAACATGGAAAACAATTTGGTAGCCTGTAGGGACATCGGCAGCTTTAAATCTCGACTATGATCCAAAAGACTGGAGACTTTTATTGATTCCTCAAAAGTAAGTCTTAAAGCTGTGTTACTCCATAATGGAAATAAGTTGCCTTCAGTGCGAAGGCCATGGACAAGGAAGGCCGTGCTTTTAGTTTTTTAAAAGAAAGGTTCCCTAGAATCAGTGACACTAAAATTAAAGAGGGAATATTTGTGGGTCCCCAGATTAGGAAACTTTTCGAAGGTGCGCAATTCGATTCCATACTTGAAGGCAAGGAAATGGTTGCAACAAATTTTTTGGGAAACATAAAAGCAGAAAACTATAAAGACCTGGTTACTCAACTTCTTTTATGTTACCACAACCTAGGGTGTAAAATGTCGTTGAAAATTCTTTCCTGGATTCTCATCTGGATTACTTTCCGGAAAATTGTGGTTCTGTAAGTAACGAGCACGGTGAGAGGTTCCACCAGGATATTTCAAAAATGAAAAGAAGGTATCACGGAAAATGGAACTGTGAGATGTTAGCCGAATACTGTTGGATTATTACGAGAGATGCCCCCGAGTGTCTAAACTTTAGACTCACTGATAAAAATGTGCTATTTAATTGCTATTGTTGAACCAAAAATATATTGTTTGTATGTTCATTGTAAATGCCTATAAATTAAAAATGTTCATTGTATATTCCTATAAAATAAAATTTTGTAACGAATAACTCAAACTTTTTTTACGAGCTAACTAAAACCTTCACGCCATTTAAAGATAGACTATAATAGCTTTCTTACCTGACTACTGCTGGAGCTATTCGAGTCGCTACTCGGTGGTACCGCACTGACAATCTTGGGCACGTCATCCCCAAAATGATACCCGTCCATGGGGTTCGTCATCGCTATCAACGAGTTCAAAATTTCGGGGGTTCTCGGAGTGGTACCCCCGCTCTCCACCAGCAAATTGTTAGCTGCTGTCGCAGCCGTAGCCGCCAGGTTCACGTTAAGATTGTACATTTTTCGGGCTATGTTAGCTTTTACGGGTTACGGTAATTAATATCACTGGAAGTAGACCGATATGAGGCATACAAGTCTTCGAATAGAAAAATAATAAAGCTCTCCTAATAACTAAAAATCACAGAACGATGTACACTTTAAGTGCAAAATTTCAGGCTCGCACGCACTCTTTCTTAAAATATATATTATATAGGTATATCTATATCACTCAGGTATAGCTAATTCTCACTATCAAGTCAATTGAAAAAAATAGTTTTTTGGTCTGTTTTACAAGCAAATTTGAAAAGTCACAAGGGCTAGCTGGAGGCCGTGATTTCTCTGGAAGTGATGTGGCTTACGCAGGGGCCGGTGTTACAGCAGTCGATGGAAGACGGCGATTGGCTGGAGCTGAAACAAAATTTTAAAAAATTAAAGGCGAATCTAAGATATTAACTTCAATTACTAATACGTGACAATTATTACGGATATTGTTTAGGTAAAGCGTTGTGCGATTCGGAGAACTTCCACTTTTCAATTGTCAATAATGTAAGTGGCATAATATATATATTATCTTTTCAATCAAGTTCATAGGTTAAGATGTTTCTTTTTTTTGTATTAAGATGCGATTAAAATATTTTAATTTCACCGATCATGGAAACATATTAGATTACATATTATATATTATTACAGATTTATAATTTCCTGAAAAATGACTTTCAATTTGGGAATATTGAAACTTTTAAATTGCGTTGATCTTATGTGTAGGTATGAATATCGATAGGGATTTCAGTAAATTAAATTTATAGGTGCACCTATATTTAATATTAAATAAGTATAGGATTAGTATCAAAAAAGTGAAGGATACTTCTTTTCATCTAAAGACAATAAAACAGCGAATAATAGACACATCTTATAAGCGTCAGAATGACTTCTTTACAAAATCATAAACATAATCATCAATCCAAGGTAACTCTGTTATTACTCAGATATTTGTTTGAAATTACCAATACACAAATGTATATAATGTATAATGTGTAATTATTAGTAAGTATTACGATAATTAGCAGTACCTACCTACGTACATCTGCAGGGTAATAAATTTTTGAAATTAAAAACGCCTATAAATGTGGAATACTTTTGTCTATGCATAACATAATTTAGCACCCCAAATTTCAACTCTATATATTGACATCTTCAGGTTCCTATAGATGGCAAAATGTTTTTAGTGTTAATTAAAACATGTTTGTGATAAAGCAAAAATATATTATATTAAATTGAGCTAACATATTTGTAGCGTATAGTATATTATACCATTATACCATAATGTTTTGTGCTTTTAGACCATTATTGACAACAAATTACGCATACAATTAGAAACTGCAAAGATAAATACAAGTCTTTAGAAATATATGAATGCCGTTTATAATAAAAAATGTTTAGGAAACCTGGACTCGTTTAAAAAGGGCAGCAAGAAACTTTTCGATAATGGCAAGATTAAGATTCCCAAAAGCGAACGAAAATTTTTAATCGATCAAAGAACCCATCAAAAAATCTTTTTCTGAAATCTGAATACAAGAGCAACAAAGTGTATTCAACGACGATTAGAACGAGAAAACATGGAAACAAAAATATGAAGATTGTAGAAGAAAATAGTTACCACTCTTTAAAAGAAATTATTAGTTTTACGGATAATGACATTCCTACAGACGAACATTCGGGCAGTCCTAGTTGTATCCAAAATTTTTCTGAGGAAATTTAAACCAAGTATGCCCAAATTTCTGGAATAGTTTCTTCAAACTTGCGCGGAATAAAGCTGACGCTTGTGATGGAATAGGCGTATCTGACGGGTCCGCGTCCTTTATAGCAAATGCTGTTTTACAATATTCAGATGCTGCAAGTAAAGAGGACACCTCAAAAGGAGTAGACCGTAGTAAAATTAGAAGAGAGAGAAAAAAACGTCGATTGGAACTTAAGGATGATTTAAAAGATGGCAGTGACAGGAGTTTACTTTGGTGGTAGCAGAGATAAAACTTTAGCTATTGAGAAAATAGATATGAGACATCACAGGAAACTTATTACTGAGGAAGAAATTGTCTTGGTTTCAGAACCTGGCTTAAAGTATCTGGGGCATGTAACTCCTACTGCAAGAAGCGCAACCAGTATTAACATTGGTATACTAAACTTTTTAAAATACACCAATTTGCAAGAAATATTGATATAATAGAGTTTTTGAATTTATGCGGATGTATGTTCTTCCATAGAAACGCACTGTTATAATAGATATCCAAAGCAATTTTACTATACTAACGGCTTTCTGGAGGCTATTAAGCCCCTTTGTTGTAGTAGGAACACTGTAATCAATCTCAGAGCTCCCCACAAACATCCTTGAAGCATCTACTGCCGCAAAAAAAAGTTATAAAATCATATTTTTATTTTTATCCAATAAAAAAAAACTAATAAGTTTAATTTTGTAAACAAAACTGACTGAAAATAAGCAAGGTCAATCGTTAACAATTAGTGAAATGTTTGGTTTATTACAAAAATATTTATATGGAAATCATAATCGTTTTTGAATAAATTAATATTGATTTTTTCTTGTGGAATGTTCATCATCGCTGCGGTATTATGTATGCTTCATCCTTCTAGATGAAGGTGAGTAATTAATTTTGATTTTTTTCGACGTCGCACGAGAAGTGTTAAGATTTTTACGCACTTTTATATTATTTAATAATGAATATAAATACATAATAATTAATAATATTCCTTGATTTCCTATTTTATGAAGCAAGCCAAGCGATTAAAAATATATTTAAGCATTACGGAAATGATTGTATTACTTACCTATACAGGAATTTTAAGCTAAAATTTCGTTAAAAGGTAGGTAGGTACTATAGTTTAGGATCTTATGCACGAGCAACGACATTATTATTTAGACTGATAAAAGTAGATATTTTTTATAAAAGTTAGTTTAATTTATCATATTATAAGGTAATATTTCGTACATGTCTATATACACCAGTAATGATATGCCACAGTACAATAAAAAAATTGCAGATGATACTGATTTCTTCGTTGTTGGCAATGACTATACTAACAACAAACTAAACGAGACTAGTCATGTTCAGGTAAACATGGCATTACACTGGTAAAAATAAAAGCTTCTCTATGACTATACATTTACAAATATGTATGTATGTACCTACTATAGCTTTACATAAATATGGACTATCAAATTGGAAAACTGGTGAGATAATCCGCTCACTTATCGCTATTGGCGTATCTTATACAGATATCGATAATAAATTGTTTGTTTTTTGTAAATGACGACTGGTCTGATGAAGATAAAGGTAAATTGATTTAATCGTGATAATAATATACAATATTTACGTACTTATTTTTTTTTATCTATGATGTATATGTAGACGTGACGAGGTAGCTATATAAAATTATGTATTTATTGATCTCACAATTTTCAGATAATGTCAATTTTTGACGATAGGAATAGGTTTCGTATTTATTTTTGGTAATGATCATTTTGACATGTATTGAGAAGCAAAAAAATCTGTTCTTCCACAAACACTAATAAAAGTAGACATTTTAACGTTTGCTCTGAGTGTCTATAACCATGAAAAGACTAATTAAGAAAAATTAAATTAAATTAACAATTAACACACCTCACCATTCGTAAACTGGAATTTAGGCAAATCACCTAAAAATTAAATAAAATTAGGGAAAATTAAGGTCTGCAAAAATCTACCTTTACTCGATTGGGTTTAGTACTTTGAAGGGTTTTTAACGTTTAACAATTTAATTAGCACATTTACTTAACTTTCTTCCAGATTATTCGGATTATTCATCAGAAATCATACGAATTCACAAGAGAACTTACGGTGACTGTATGCAGACCAATTAAGACTTTAATTCTCCTTAGGTTTGTTTCATTGTTAGGTGATTTGCATAAAGGTCACCATAGCATTACGAACGTTTATAGTACCTAGGCATGTTAATTGTTAATTTAATTTAATTTTTCATAATAATTGCTCTGCATAAATCTACATTGACTTTGACAAATTATCGACAGCGATTTTTTTAGTATATTTTGTGGTTAGTTATATCAATAAACAGTTGGTTTTCAGGTCCGGCCTTATTCCAGAGCTGGGACAACTTGTATAAAACAAGGGACATTGGTTGCCGAGCAACTAACAACAAAGAAATAATATAAACCACTTGGTTTTTGCAACTTTGACTCTTATTTCGCGTATTTTCGAGCCAAATTTCATAGTGTTTGTAGAAAAACTAGGTTAAAAAAAATGTTTTTTTTAACACTGCAACGTCTCAAATTACTATTTTCTGTGTTTCTAACAAACCTACCATCAGTTGGTAAGTGCTGTCCTGTACTTTTTTAAAACGATTTAACCAGGAGGCCCATTTTGGGAACACAATGCATAAAATGCAAGTTTTACGTTGCGGTCGCCATTTTATTGTTATTTCAGGCATGATTCAGATGGCAACACAAATGACATTGTTTATCTAAATTCCAAGCTAACTTATTCGTTAATTTTTGTGTTTTATTGTTTACTTTTCAATGATTGTTAAGTTAAAATATGTGTTACAACGATTTCAGTCGAGTGCTTGTATCCATTTTTAAAAGGGACTGAACGGATATATAGGCGCAGAATACAAACAAATCTAGGTACAATGTTTAGTACTTAATATTTAACATTAAGGTATACACCATTGTTGGGGGAGGATATTTTGATATTTAAATACCTATCTTTAACATTACTTACAAAACTGCATGTATATAATTTCCATGAATCCTGAATATATACAGAGGCGGATCCATGGGGGGGTAGGTGTCAGACTTTGTCTAGCTTGATGTATATAATGTCTGTATATATAGCTCACTAATAGACACATGCTTTATTTCATTGTTAGCACACCTTTTTTTTACAACAAACTAAATTATTCGACAATTTGTTGTGGAAGAGATTAAAAAAACTTTTATAAGACAGCTAGTATGCTAACATAAACCGCTGTGAAACAGATCTTAACCAGTGCCGGAGTAGAGGGTTAAAGAAAATACCCTGCTATTTTAATCTCAAAAATTCGTACACCTATAACTGTTGTATGTGTCTGTCTGAACTATAATGTATCTTGAAGCCTTGAAATTTTTTGTATAATTGTTAAGTATAAAGAAAAGGCATTTTGGTTTTAAGTAGACCTCTTGCGGAGACGGAAGAAAAGGATGGATATAAGTGATACGCCTATGGCTTCTAATGACTCTAGACAAATATTTGAATGGAACCAACCCAATTTAGTATACATATCACAGGATCCAGACGAACGGACGAAGCAGCGAACTTTGGCGTAACCTTGAATTTTAATGTTGCTGTTTTAGCTATAAAAAAATGTAATAGAAGTTATAAAACCGCGTCCTTCTATGGGAGGGGAATATTATGTTTTATGTGTGGATTGGGTACATAAGCACGCAGTCTGTGGTCCGTTTTAATGAGATAATATATTGGCGAAATGAGGAAGTCGGCAAACCCAAGATAAAGATTTAAAAAACTTGGAATTCTCAGTTTTTAGTGTCTTCGTTCATTTTTCTTCTGCATTAAGCAAAAGTATATATGGTACCTCCTTTTTTCTGTAATAATTTATTTTAATTATTTTTTTTATATAAAATTATTTTTTTATAACATACCTAATCTAAAAATTAAAGATTTGTTCTTTATTTTTTTTCAAACACCCTATAGGATTGACTTGGCGGAAAATACATTTTGTACATCAATGAGTGTGAGTTCTTTTTTTTTTTTAGGAAATACATCACTTTTCAATGAATGTGTACTATATGTACACGGTAATACAAATTTCTTTATGTCAAAGCAACAAAATTGTCTTAATTATATTTTTGTGTTACATTATATAGCAAAATAATAAATCAGGAACAGAAAACACAATTGAATTAAAACATCACAAAATGAAATTAAAAAATGGATCTCAATTAAAAGACAAAGTAAAAAGAAAATGAATAAAACTTATAGCGCAGCACTAAAACACGAATATAATAGGTATGTTCCAACCATCATCAGTCCCTGACTATCAAATACAATCGTCCAGTTGTAGGACTCACACGGCATCATGGGGTCTGCAATGTCTGCATGCAATATTCATCTGGTAGACTCTATTTATGATTAAAAACTAGTCCCGGACTGCTGGTTGGAACAAGCCTAGAGAATACAGGAAAACGAATTAAGAGATCTAATCACAAAAAATATAAACAATATTAAAAAATTTATGAAATTATAAAAGATGCCACGTACAAAACGCCTGGCCAATTATTTAGAAAAAATAACGTTTTATCTGAGAATCAGTTAGGGTTTCTGGAGGAATCTAGTACTGTGGATATATTGTATGGATTTACATCATAGCTAACAAAAAAACTTCTTAAACCCAGGTACGAAAAACATATAGGGATATTTTATTAATTGAGTGAGAGACAGGTGGATCAAGATCGATGTATGTACTTCAGGAAGAAGTATTGGGTCCCATCCTCTTTATCACTCACCTAAATGCTATTTTGGCAAAAAATAATAGGATGTTTAATTATATACTATGCTGATGACAGATCCTCAATATTTACTGGCAAAGATTGAGAGGAAGCTAAAAATAAAGCAGGTTTAAGAGTAGAAAACTTACAAACTATAGATCAATTAATTTAAGTAAAACGAATTATATCGTCTTTTTATTATCAAGGGCTGGTAAACCCAATTTTACAAATAAATGTCACCATTGATAATCACAATATTGCCCCATGCAAGGTATCTTGGTGTGTTGGTTGACCAGTTTTTGAAGTAGGGCCAACATAATATTTACTATCAGACAAAATACGTAGGTTCATACACAAATTATATCTTAAACAAAAAGACATTAATGATGGTTTTTGAAGTCGCTAATATATGAGATAGTTTTGTGGCTATTAGATACCTAAATATATAGCAAAGGATTTGGATAAATAAAAAAAAAAAGATTTCCGACAGATTTGTTGTGTTCGGAAGAAATTTTAAATATTCATTTACGTTTATACAAAATAGTCGATATAAATAAGTTTACCTTTGCATTTTGACACATGTTTCGCACTTGTGTATCTATTTGTAATTCTTCAACACAGATATTATTTCAAATTGAATGTTTTGTAGGTTTGTGTTTGTGGTTGTTGATGTTGATGTTGTTGTTGTTATTGTTGTTGAAATAAATCACCCTGTTCCTGTATTGTGATATTGTTGAAACCTTCGTTTTTCTTTTGAGTTGTTATTCAAGCACTATATATTTATATTTATGTTATTATAGTAAAAAGAAGACAATTTTCTGCTGAATACCTAAGTATTAAGAAAGAATTTTTTTAATTTTGTACTTAGTGCAAGTTTATTGAATAAAATCCGTAGAGCGCTTTCGGCAGTTACGCCATCATCAGTACTACTTTGTCAAAATATAACCAACCACAAAACACAACATACAAGTATATGTATAAAACTTAAAACATTAAAAATTTGGGGCCTAAAGGCCGATGTAAATTACATGATGATTTTAAAAACTTTAAAAGCGTCCATTTTACTAGAGGGAACTAACCTAAGTCTAGAATTAATTTTCGTCAGTTTCCTGAACCACTAAAAATTTTGCAGTTTCAAAGAAATCTTTGTGCGGTTTTTAATGGTACTTTTATTGTCCATTTCACCTGGGTCGTAAAATTTGAAATGTACGAAATACGGGGCTCACTTTATGGGCCTCCTTTTATTATATTTCTCAAAAATTAAATAAAAACAAAATTGCACACAATAAATTTATTTTATCACTGCTATAAACAGTTTCAATAAACATGTGTAAAATACTGTAAAATAATGAGACCTGTATAACTTGGTATTTGGTATGGCTGTTAGTCTTAGCAGAGAACTAAGCTGGATGCCAACGTTACTACGAAAAACTGAATTTTAACAATGTTATGCAACTGAAACCAAATCGCGTTTCCATATTCATCGTAAAAAAATTCCTCTTTGACTAAATGTCATACACATAATAAATTATATCACAACAATAAAATAAAATATTTACGACCTGACGCACTGTAAAAAAGTTACATTTGAAAATGTTAATTGAAAACAAATATGGCGCCGCATAAATCGTTGTTCAATAAGAGTTGCACTAAATTTCATCCTTATTAAGAGCGTGAAAATAAAATATTAATGGTCATAGCATAATGTACAGGGTGATTCGAGATACACTGCACGAGTAAGCCAGTGGGTTTTATTGCGACCATACAAAGCCTAAAAAAAAATAATATTAAACATTATGTGCAACGCGATTCTTTGGCAACTAAGTAAACTTCACAAAACCACTGGATTATGTTAATATTATTTCGTACGCCTTAATAAATAAAATAAATTTGTTTACCTGTGCTTGTAGTTTTGTAATTTGCATAAATAATTTCGAACTGTGTAGGAATACGTAGTACTTATATGTACAATAACGAAAAGAGCAAACACCATTTGTGTATTTAGCTAAACAATGTTTTATAATATAGTTTCGAGTTTCAGTACCTTTTTACAATAATAAATAATCAAGATTAATACTTTTGACCTCGATAGAACAAGTAGTCCCAATTTGCAGGATGTTTTTTTCAAGTGCGGAGAGTATTTTTGTTTGGATAAATGAAGCCATTAAAAATATAAGAGTATAAGAACGCCGGTATAAGGTTTGGCGCACAAATTAATCTATATCTATTTTAAATACCCATCAGCCATATTATATATTATATTAAATTCTTCTCGTGATTTAGATGATATTTTGTAACGTCGATTTCAAAAAACACATTTCTCTTGGCATCTAACTCTGAACAGAACGACCCAATAATCCAAGAACAAAAATTGCGTCGAAAACAACATACAAATCGACGATATTTTTATAATGTCAAACAGACTTCGAACGTTGTTTGATCTGTTTTTAAATCCCAAACAACATAATATACATAAAATTTTATATACACGAGATATGTAGTATGCGGGAGAAAAGCCTATAATACCACCGAGATTATTTTCTGGATTTATTTTAACGCAGTGAAATAAAATATGGCGAATATTAAGTCTATTTTTATTTTTATCGGTACTATACTGCCTGGTAATTTATTCGAGCATCTACTTCGATTACAGTTTGGTTGGAATCCTATCATTATGTGGACCAGATGTTTTTACAAATATGTCGATCGATATTTTCGTATATTTGTTGGTTTTTCAGAAAATTCTTCTGCAGGTTTTGAGAAGCATGCCAGATATTTTCCGCTTGATTCCACCCAGATCGGTTTAGAGTTGCGTTTTCCAATCATACCATCCAAAGATCCGAAATACACTTGAATGGGAATTCGAGGATCACATTCTAGGACCTATAAGTCCTTCCTTGCCATTAGCCGAAATTCTGCTTGACTCAATGAACTTTTTGGAACTTCAACGAGTGAATAGGGTACATAATCATAACAACAGGATCCTGGACTTCATATTTACAGAGGCATCTCCTCAAACTTCAGTGTCATCCAGCTCTCTTCCTTTGATTGGTATTGACATGGACCACCCTGCAACTTTCGATCTTCCTCTTCCTCTTAAGAACAAAATTGAGGAAAAAATGGATCAGTTTCTTTAGGCAGATTTCAACAACTTAAATCAGTACCTAAACCAAATGGATTTGTCTTTTCTAACTTTAGAAACAAATGTTAACCTCTAACTATGTACCTCGGAAGACGATTAAAGATCACAAGTTGGTACTCGAAATGGGTTGACGGTCCTCTACGAAAATTAATTGCGCAGAAAAACAAATTGTATCAGAAATTTAAGAGATCTGGTATGAAATCAGATTATAACGTATACTCAATGTTCGTCGTGAAGTACCTATATCCTTGGTGGCACCCTTATGTGCATTGTTCCAGAAATCTTTCGACAGCGGAGTTTTCCAGATTTTTGGAAATACTGAAGTCTGTTTTTAAAGCCGGAGACAAAAGAAACATTGATATAATAATGTTAACAAGTGTAAAATTGGCGATTTTTTAAAGGTACCAATCTCATAAACAACCGTACTCGATCAATAATGTGAATTTAGAAGCGGTATCTCATTTTAATGATCTCGGTGTAATTTTTGATTGTGGTTTATTCTCTTCCCTACACATAGACAGCTTTGTTCTGAAGAGTTTAAGATTGTTGGGTTTTATAAACAGAGATACTAGGCACATCCATGACATGAAGGCACTAAAAGCTCTCTACAACTGTCTGGTTCGTAGTATGTTGGAATATTGCTCCGTAATCTGGACTCCGTATTATCACTGCCATATAAATAGGCTTCAACGGGTACGAAACAAATTCGCAAAATATTTATTATATAAAAATTCAATTTTCCTTATCAAAATGTCTCCTGCGAAACTAGACTAAGTTTGATTAACTGCAATAGTCTATTAAGTGCAATATTATTTCGTATTCCTGTATGGCGAACTTTTTTTTGAAAAAACTAATTATGAACGCACTGCCTTTATTGAAAGACTGTTGAATAACTATAATAGGCATTTCCCCGATTGTGAGATATTTATAATTGAAGAGTGGCGGGGCAATGTGATCTAAGTGCCAAAAGTCAAATTTTCCAGGAGACGTAAAAAACTTTTTTTTACATTTTTTTTGTGGTAAACTTATTTAGGAATAACAAAGACTAATGAACTAAATAATTTTAATTCAAAAACATGTTAAATACTGTTCTTTAGCACATTTGTACCAAAAAAAAAACAAAATGATCCAAGTCCACAAGGTTATCCTTATAGTAGATCTAACTTAATGTTATATTTTCATAACAAAAATCTAACTCTAACGAAATGGAAAAGTAACATTACTTGCAAGATAAGATATGGTAAATATGTACTCTTACACAAAACTGATGAGAAGGCCTACACCTAAAACCTACATACTGGTAATTATACCAATAAGTATTCAAACCTCAGTTTGCTAAAATGTTTGAATAATATTCACCATGGTGATCGTGAAGAAAATCTAGCATTGTAGTGATGTCCTTCTTTTTTGCCGCACTTAATGGTATGACACTTGGTAGAGAAGTTAGGGTAGCATTCTTGATGTTAGCGATAGTAATACCTGGTTTCAGTACTTGACATTTTTCCCAAGGTGCAATATCACTGTAATTCCTTTTATACAAAACTAACCCGGGATCATCTTGGGAAACTCGAAGCCAAGAGGCTTTCGATATTCCAAGCTTGGATGTGTCTAGTAACGAAGAAGACGTAGGTAGCAACGAAATCAAAAAACTTTTTTTCGTCTTATTGAGCACCTTAAAAGAACGGGATGGTCTTGCAGTGACTATAACATTCATCACATCTTGCATGTTGTACAGTTTACATCATTTCGCTCTCTTTTCAATAAGTGCGAAATCACGGTCAGATGCTGAGAATGAGTGTCCGGATATAAGAAACTTGTGGTCAATTACATCGAAAACTCCATGGGAGACAAGAAAGATGTAAAGAACAAAAGCATTTTGTTTTTCAACTGTCCCGCACAATTGTCACTCCAAACGCAAAAATTATTTTTGTATGTGTTGGGCAGCACGCAGTTGAGTATTTGCAAAAGGGAAGACGCCATTTGGTTGTCTCCCCTTCCCGCTTGCCCCTCATGCCAAACACACATTAATCCATCATTTACATCAGCTACATGGATCCCAAAGTTGTAACCAGATAGCTAGCGGCAGTAATACATGTTACTATGAGTTAAATCCACAAACTTAACAGCTTAACAGTACTTGAACGAGTATTATTGTGGGGAAAATGACTGATATGACACACAGAATTTTGGCACTTAGATTACTTTGATTGAAAAGGTGTGGGTGCACATACAGGTGGCGCAACCTTCTGTACTATTTAAATCGCATGAAGCCCACGTAGGCACTTAAATCATATAGCACGTTAAGGGCGATGGCACATAGATCACATTGAGGGAAAAAAAAAGTTTTTGAATTTTTGGCACTTAGATCACATTGCCCCGCCACTCGTCAATTAGTCTTACCGCCTTACAGAGACAAAATTTTATTCTGTTTTTCATCTTTGTAGCTTGTAATTTTACAATATTCCTTATTATGTACCATTTAATTAACTTTTTATGATTCTTTGGGTCTTGATTTTTTTCTCTCGGGTTTCCGAAAAACCATCGTTATTACCCAAAAATCGTTTTGCCCCATCTAAAGCCTAGTTCCATACACGAGCTCGCACATCGAATAACAAAAACCTCTAAAATTTTAATGATTACGACACTGAACCGTCAAATTAATATTTCAACTGCATTTTCACACACAGCAACAGCGAAAAATGGGTCTTTGTAAACACCGAATCTAGGTCGCACTATATCTATGGTCATTAATCGTGATAAATACAGGGTGGGCCACAACTACGACAGGAAATTGTTAATAGTTTCGGTGCTTGACGTTTAAATGCGCGTCGCTGGCTCGTGATTTATTAGAATGAAAAAAATCTCAACGTAAATGTAAATTTGGAAGACGGAAATTTCGCTAAAGCGTCAGATTCGATGGCCGCGGTGTAATTGCTTGACTCATAAATGTACAACTTTAATTATATTCTGATGACAATAAATTAAAAAATATTTAAATTGTATCAATCTTATCAATATTATAAGCAAGGTTCTTTCAAAATTTGTGGGTTTAGAAATTCAGATAAAAGTTGTTGTTTTTCCGTCGCCGCTTTTGAAGTAGACGGGATAAATATTTATTGATTGGCGATAAATTTTTTTTATCTGGAACATTTAAATTTACAATGTTTTTTGGTGTTACTCGAGTAATTGGACCATTAGGGGCAATAAAAATAAACTTTATATAGTTTTAACCCAAAAATATTACATCCATGCCCATGCAACGGAAAACTCATCCGGTGTTTTTGTTGGAAATCATATACAACTTCTAAAATTACAAGATATCATACACTATTATTCCTCTAGAGACTCTAGACAGTGTTTGAAATACTGGAACTAAGGAAGATTCTTCATATAATAAATTAACAGCCTGTTTATCTTTATATATATATTTTCGGCTGCTTAACAAACCTATTATATTTTCTAATATTTTTAATATTGTCCGGTAACCTATTATACTCTCTATATGCCTGGATAAATAGGATTATATTACCCTTTATTACTTTTTATGTTATTTTGAAATATATTACCACATACGGTGATGTAATGTTGTGTGCATGGATATCTCTTACTGCTCAAACCTCACTACCTTACCTGACAGAGGCCCAACTCCCAACACTATGTGTTAATCCATCGTATAGTCGAATATAACCTTCAATTATAATACTTGCATTGAATAAAAATTCACAACCCCACATGTCCCCCACATAAGAAGTTTCTAAAATGAGACAGAAAGAAGCATTGTCCACACTAATTTTGCTCCTCTATGATAGATAATGTCTCTTTTTATATAAGAATAAGACATCATCGACAATAACTTATCGGATAAATGATTTATAATATATTCGCCCAACTAAGTCCATTGTCTTTAATTATTCCTAAATACTTAATTTTTAAAACATTTTCGATTTGTCTATTATTTATTTTTATATTTTTGGTGTTTCAACAATCCCATTTTTTTGTTTAAATAGCATACATTTAGTTTTGCCTATATTAATTTTCAGTTTATTATTCAGGAGCCAATCTGTATACCTTTTAAGATCTGGATTTATACCATCCTCTATCTCATTCGTATTTTCAGAACTATATACCAACATCGTATCATCTGCAAAAGTATAATACTGTGCCACTTGACCTGCATTTTTTAGACACAGTACATAAAGAGAGTAAAATAAGGGACCAAAGACAGAACTCTATGATACACGGTTTCAATTGACTTAGGTCCGAATTTAATTTTACATAGGTACTGTTTCCTGTCAGATATATATGATTTAATAATGTTGTACAAATTGCCCCTAAAACCCATTTTATTTAATTTATATAACAATATATCTACACTAACTACATCGAAGGCCTTTTGTAAATCTATAAATATTGTAACAACTATTTTCCCTGTATCTACTTTTACTGATATGTTGTCTATGAGATCAGTAACTGCACTGATAGTGGGAGTATTACTTTGTTTGACGAAGCCATATTGGAATTGATCCAGTGGTATATAGATACCTATTTATTAATAAAAAAAACATCATTCTAACCTTTACCACAGTTTCCAAAATTTTCGCAAATGTACTTACTATAGAAACGGTAATAATTGGTTAATTGCAGTTTCCAATCAGTGAACTAACTAAATACGGCTTATTAAGAAAGTTGGCATCCATAGAAAGCTTTTAAAAGTCGGGATGTTTTTTCTGTATATATTGACTATAATATAAGCATAGTTACTCAAGTGTTTTTTTTTAATTAAAAATTTTAAATTAATTTTAGTAAATATCCCAGCGTGAGTTTGGTAAAAAGCACTCTATAAGTATTATTCACTTTGCCAAAACAACAGGATAACAATTAATGCAATAAATTAAAAATAACATTCAAGTTATGGATCATAAAAATTTGGCATTTTGATACATGCATAAACATTCACGCTTGTCAAACATTTCAATTTTAACGGTATTTCACGTTTAAGAGATATTTGCAATGAGGAATTTTTTCTGCTCGGTTTTTAAGAATGCAACTTTCACAACTAACAAGTCATCTGAAGAATTATCATTAATTAAATGACTTATGTGGCTGAGTGACCCCAATAATTATTCTAAATCTAATTTAATCTAAAAACTTGCACAAAATATCCATGCAAACCAATTTTTTTTGGATCACAACCAAATTGCAACTAACCCAACCCTTATAGCTGAAGAACCACTAATCCACTTATTTTTTAAATAGGTGACCTTGTTAAACTGCCATTTATAGATTTTGTCACGATTTTTACCCGCAATTTCAATATTTAAATCGAGCATAGAGCGACCACGCCTTTTCACAACTAATTGTTTTTCATATGTTAGTTTGTGGAACTTATTTAAATTCACCCTCCACTCACCAACTAGTAGAACAAATGACAAGAAAAAACATAAACATTTGGTCATTTGCCCGACGGGAACTAATCGGAACTGAAATAATGTGCAGCACTGGACCCGATATAATCGGTCTTTTGCAACAAACCCGGCCGTATATGTTCGGCTCACCTCGCCGTTGGCTATTTCAAGGAGAAAGTGTGCTGTCAACCTCTTTTTAAGTTTCGTGGCGCTATCAGTACTCAGCGGATGCATAGAATACGAATGGGCGGATGGCTTGATCGTGCGTACGGTTTATTGTGCATTACTCGGTTGTATACTTAGGGTATTTGGTGTACAATTAGTATAGTTCAGGTATCGATATAGATAACGAAATTATAATTATTATAATACAATTTAAAATGTATTAACTGATGGTTTTCGTTTAAAAGTTTGGTGGGTCTGCAGATCTGCAGCCCTTATACAGGAGCCGCCACTGATGCAAACCCACAGTGTAATTAGAAACAGATAGACGAAAACTTATATATATTTTTTTTCGGTTTCTACGACTCAAAATTGGCAAGAAAGCCGAACACTAACGTAAAAAGACATTTTTCGCCAAACACTTGTTTTGAAGCAAAAAATGTTTTGATAACCTTGATAGATCTGATTTTTGATTTTTAATGTACAAGTTGAGGGCGGGACCACCGGTCGAACCCAGTTGGACCGATTCCAGCGAGAGTAATGATTAAGAAGCCCGTCAAAAACGATTTATTTGTTGTGTCAATTTTAACGACGGAGGAATTAATAGTTTTTCGTGCATTAGAATTCGAAAATATGTATCAATATTTTTTCCAAAGCTTTTTCGTAAACATTCACGTAGGTATCTGTATAGTACATTGATTTTTTGTATAACATTATTAATTTATAACAATAAAACAGGAAACCATAGCTCATAAGCTGTATAAATATATAAACTTGCTACTGTTAAACTTAAGCTTTGATTTTGATGACAGAGTTTATTGAAAATCTTTCAATCAGCATCATACATCCCGGGATGCTGGTGTGGTGAACTCTCAAGCCGTGTTTAGACACATTTATAATCCTACATAATAGGATGCTGCGCTTTTTTTTTATTGCCTTCAAAACTAATATTTTAACAATTTTCTACTAAAACAGAAACTTTCTTGATTTGGTTATTTTAAAGATACTTATATACAGTGTGTCTACGTAAGTTGGCGGCATATGGAAAACTTCTTTTTTTATTAATTTTACGAAAAAAGTTATTCTTCATAAAAAGTTCTAATATTTTGACAGTTGTCAAATCCTACTTTAACTATCACTTTTAAAAAAGTGCATGCTAGATTAATTATGCATTAATGTGCAACTTAAGTTTTCAACGTTATCTCAGATAAAATATTTAAGAAATAGATTTTTAATAAATATTTGAAAGTTATTTTTAATTCTAAACATCTTTTCTTTATAACAATTTTCGATATTGTCAAAAATAAAGGTACTCTGAAGCAAAATTCATATTTTTTGATAAACCTCGTACACGACTGATAAATTTTGATATCTGATGGTTGCATATTAGGTTTTAGACCATGCAGAACTTTTTATGAAAAATAACTTTTTTTCGTAAAATTAATAATAAAAAAGTTTCCCATATGCCGCCAAATTACGTCGTAGACACACTGTATGTAAATGCAATGAGAAGATTTCAGGGCTAACCAGAATCAACACACACTTATTTCAAGATTAGGTAGATATGGATATTAAGACATCGCATACCTGTACATGTATAATATACCGACAATAACATTATGACATGGGTAGAACTATATAATCTCATATTATTATTTTTTTCTTCAGAGTTATTACAAAATAATCAATATCATTATCATGTACAGGGTCTTCCAACGAGGACTGAACAGGGGCTCATTTTTGAGCTTCCTTGTATTTAAAGAAAAATCCAAAATAGCCAATCGATGTACTTTTTCCTGCAGAATTCAAAAATGAAACCAAAAATTTATTTCAACCAGAAACAAAAGAGTTACGCTATGGATAAGGTGTTTTTTAAATGGAACATAGCTTTTTTTATACGATTTTTGGAACGAGTGATTTTTTTTTGTCCGTTCTGATTAAAATAGTTAATATTGTGACAGCTATTTTTATTAAATTTTAATGTTTTATCCAGTATAATTTAACTTTAACCTGTTTGAAACATACACTAGGTAATAAAGGTATAATCACCTTTGAATCCTTCAAACTTCAAAGTCAAAAAATTTGACAAATTTACTATAATATTGCCGAAATGAAATATTCATTAGATGAGAGATTGCAGATTGTTATCTTGTTCTACAAATGCCAAGAAAATGCAAGAGAAGCAATGAATATTTCATTTCGGCAATATTATAGTAAATTTGTCAAATTTTTTGACTTTGAAGAATTCAAAGGTGATTATACCTTTATAACCTAGTGTATGTTTCAAACAGGTTAAAGTTAAATTATACTGGATAAAACATTAAAATTTAATAAAAATAGCTGTCACAATATTAAATATTTTAATCAGAACGGACAAAAAAAAATCACTCGTTCCAAAAATCGTATAAAAAAAGCTATGTTCCATTTAAAAAACACCTTTTCCATAGCGTAACTCTTTTGTTTCTGATTCAAATAAATTTTTGGTTTCATTTTTGAATTCTGCAGGAAAAAGTACATCGATTGGCTATTTTGGATTTTTCTTTAAATACAAGGAAGCTCAAAAATGAGCCCCTGTTCAGTTCTCGTTGGAAGACCCTGTACCTAAGTAGTTATATGATTTATAGGTTATCTATACAAATACTTAAGAAAAGGGGCATGAAGAACTCAAAAAATCCCATGGAATTTCACAAATTTCAATTTGAATCTAGATCTTCAATTATTAAGGAGTTAATTTGTCTCGAAAATATGCCACTAACCACAATCAATGTGACAGTTTGGTGACAATGAACATGCGAAATAAATAAAATACGCCCGAATACGATTCTGTTCATAACAACAGTTTCTTTGGATTTTTGGGTTGCACGTGTCATAAAATTCTAACCTCAACTAACTCCTTTACAAACTGAAGAATACTAGGTATATCTATACGAGCGAAACGGTGGTACTTTTTTAGACGATTCTTAAAATTTTGCACCCAATCCCAATATTGAGAAAAGACCGCCATTGGTTGTTGCAGCAGTGGGACTAAAGGAAGATTCCAATAAATCCAACGAACAGCCCCCGTTGTCGGAGTCTGCTCATGGGGACGCAATATGGATGATGGATAAGCAGTACTCTAAAGATGGCCAGATCAAGGTTAGATAGGCTTTAAAGTTCTAGAGGCTCGACTTGCCTTTTTTAAGTTGCGCGTTACAAAATTGAGTACCCTGTAACCGGTAACCATTAGCTACCGTTTTGTTCACATGTTCAGACCAATTCAAGGAAGGAGTATGATATTCTATAATATACAGACTGTCCACGGATAGGGTTTACAATAGCACAAATGGATGAAAAATTTCATTTTTCGGGAAAAAGTCATTCTTGATAAAAAGTTTTGCTTGTAAAAAAATGCAATTCACGAAGAGAAAATTTTGATTTTTTATACAGGGTTCGAAAAAACTTCAAAAACATGATTTTTCTCCAAGAGTAAACTACCTTTATTTTTCATTTTTGACCAAAATGCCAATTAGAAAACTTATTTAGAATAACGTTTGTAATTTAGATCCGAGATTTAAAATAAATCTTTGATTTTTTTCAATTTTTAGAGGTAAATGAAAATTTTTTTTGGGTAGCATTAGCGGTCGAAATACATACATTATCAATGACTTTATATCTTACAGAGGGGCATCAAAAAATTTCAAAAACTGATTTGTGGTGTTACCAGAAATATGTATTTTGAATTTCACAAATGAAATGACCCCGGAAATATCACAACAAAGTCTTAAAATAACAACGAATAATAATTTTATAATTTGCTATTCAAACACCCCCCCTCCATATTCAATACATTTTTCCAGCTGTAAACGAATGTGGTCAAAACTTCTTCGAATTTCTTCAATGGAAATTGTTTGAACAGCTTCAACAATTCGCTGTTTTAGAAGCTGTACGTCGTTCTCAATAAAATTGGACGGGGGTACACTAATTGTTTGAGGCGCCCCCAAAGATAGGCATCTGAAATAGTTAAATCGGGACTCCTTGGGGGCCACAGAACCGGACCATTCGTATTATGTATTATCAAGCCATTCCCTCACTTCAATTGCGAAATGCGCAGGGCATTCTTCTAGGTTGTCAGAAAAGAATGTTTACAACATTTCAAGGTAACTCCTGCGGTTACACGAAATCGCACACCAGACATTTTTTTGTAATATTGTCTTCTAGCAGGAATTCTAAATGGGGATTATTTTTGCTCCAGTATCTAATATGCGCAGAAGACACTTTCCCGTTTGTTGAAAATGTCGATTCATCGGAGAACATGATAAATTTATGAAAATTACTGTTCCCACTTACAATTTTGTCTCCGACCCAAAGACAAAAATCCAAACGTTTGGCTTCGTCTCCTTCTTCCAACGTTTGATTAAAAGTTGGCTTAAATGGCAATATTTTGTTTGCCTTTAAAATATTCCGAATGTGAAATTTTTTTACTACATCAAGTTCTTGAGCTCGGTTTCTCAATGAAATAGTAGGATTGTCAGCAACAGACTGCAATACGATTAGGGAAGCTGCGTCATTCTGATCATAGTTTTTTTTTTTTTTTTTAAATTGGAAACAACCAGTTCGCTGAAATTTTCTTAATAATTTATGAAGTCCCATTTTTGAGACGGAAACGTTAGGATATCTTTGATTAAATTTCTCTATCACAAAGTTGTAAGAACATTCGCCCGCACCAACATTGAACTAAATAAACCCTTTGTTCTAAGGTCAACATTTTCAAAACACATCAAATTCTATTCGACAACTTCAAATCTGCCCCATACGTAAAGCAAAGTAATAAAAAGGTAAAAAAATTCCTTGTTTTTACAAAAGAGGGTAGGAATGCATTTAAAATTTTAAAATAAGATACACACCACCCATTATGAAAATAGAGTTTAATTAAATTTTATATTAATATTTTTATTGAGCAGCAAAATTTTCATTTACCTCTAAAAATTGAAAAAACTAAAAAAATCGAAGATTTATTTTAAATCTCGGATTTAAATTACAAACGTTATTCTAAATAAGTTTTCTAATTGGCATTTTGGTCAAAAATGAAAAATAAAGGTAGTTTACTCTTGGAGAAAAATCATGTTTTTGAAGTTTTTTCGAACCCTGTATAAAAAATCAAAATTTTCTCTTCGTGAATTGCATTTTTTTTACAAGCAAAACTTTTTATCAAGAATGACTTTTTCCCGAAAAATGAAATTTTTCATCCATTTGTGCTATTGTAAACCCTATCCGTGGACAGTCTGTATATATAAGGTGTATTCATTGTTGAAAGTACTTATAGTTTTACTTAGTGCTGTCTGTAAATTATCAGTCTTCAGCACTCCTAATTTGGCTATAGATGATACAATCATCAACAAAAAGACGTATAGTTGAATGGATGTTAGTATAGATATCATTAATAAAAAGTTCAAATGCCAGAGGGCCAATGACAGTGCCTTGAGGCACTCCAGATGTCATACTAGAATCATGAAAGTCTTAAGGAGGGACTACTAACCTGAACTCTGAACTATCCACATCTACACTGATAAAATTAATTATTTGAATCAAAAAAATTTACCATTGACTCAAATAAATATTTGTTTCCTATTAGCCAAACAAATATGTATTTGAAAAATACCAAGGAATTATTTGCCTAAATTAGTATTATCTGATTTGATACAAATTACTTTTTATTTGGAGTTAATCACTGAATACAAAATTCAAGCAAATATTTATTTCCTTAACAGTAATCTGACTTAAATAAGCCGCTTCAATGACTTAAGGTAAATAGGTTAAAAGTTAAGTTAACAAAATGTTTATTTGATTGATATTTATATATATTTTATCAAGTACATATTTATTTTACTTTTGTTTTACATGTATTTGCCGTAACAACAACGTTATTTAATTAAACAATTTAAGTGATTTGATTTAAATAAACCGGTAATTTCCATCAAAGTGATTGTTTTTTTATTCAAGTACATAATTGTTTAACTTGTCTTTTATATTTATTTAGATCAAATATAAATTTATTTGGTTTAAATACCTTTCAAGTACGTGTTTGTACAGACGTCACATAAAAATAAGAAATATTGAAATGTTGCTATTGAATATGGTTTAATCAGTACCTACACCATAATAATCACAAACCTTATCAAATTGTTTATAGTGTTCAAATAATAGGGCAAACCAACAGAAAAAACACATTTTTGCCGAAAATAAAGGTTATGACAAATTACGCGCACGCGCACAACGATTTTTACATGAAAATAACAAAAAATTCAAAAGATAACCATCTCTTATTTTATTTCTTATTTTTTGTTATGTTATGTGTTTCTAAACGTCTTATGGCAGATCTGTAGATTCAACTCTTATTTTATTTGTATGTTATGTTATCTTGCTGTATAAACCGACCATTAGTTGTTGTTCCCCTTAAAATATACGTCAATAAAACATTATAGAGAAGTTAATAACTTTGATAAAAAATAAATAAAGGCAAATTTGCAAATATTAGGTACAATAATTATTAATATTATATTAATTATATTATATTTTTAACGTTAGGAGGTTTGACAGGTATTGAATTATGGTGAAAATTGAGAAAAACTGTCTTATTTGTAACCTAGGTAGCCATGATTTATAAATACCTGGCTACTAAAAAGATTTTTTGTTCGAAATTTCAAATTAGGTATTACAAGTATCTTTTCTTTGCCTCTTATCTTACTTTTTTAACTCGTTTCATGCGTATCTAACTAAAATATTCAAATACAGTTTCCTTGAAAGTATCTAACATATGGGATATACCCCTCGATATACCCCAATCTTCTAAATAATTATTCATATTACGTTTATTCCCCATATCTTCGTTTTAATTTTTGATGGAACCACTAACTTCTGTGCCACTAACAAAGAAGATTTCACTCTTACTCATAAATTTCTACAAGACAAAATCGAACACAACTGACCTAAAAGGCGATGATCAGGCCACTTTTGTATAACCAATCAAATTACTCAAAGCCCAAAGTAGGCGACAGGAGTTCATTTAAATACTTAATTATTTGTTTGGATGACCAAATTATTTGAAAAGTTCGGCAATGAATGATTTAAATTAAAGTTAAAGGTATTTAGTTCTTAACTTGAAATGTACTTCGATTAAATAATTAGTTATTTGTAAATATTTGGTTGTTTTATATTAAGGATTTAATGTAAATACATAATTATTTAGTTTAAATGACCTAGACATTTAAATAGTACTCTATTGGGTGATTTAACTAGCGATTAACGGGATTTAGTTCCTAAATAAAAATTAGTTCGATTAAATAATTAGTTATTTAGATTTTGTTATTTTAGTGGTTTTTTTGGTAAGATATTTGTTTGAAGGGTTCTATTATTTGACACAAATCAACCAACAGTCAAATAATTTTGCAAATAAAACGAAATACTCTCATTTATTTCAGTTAAATAAAATTTAGTTAATTAAAATCACATTTATTTCTTACCAATAATTATTCACCAAATAAATCGGATTATTTGATTAAGGAAGCACAGTTTTATCAGTGTACATTTGCAAATTAATTATTAAAAATACTAGTCATAGTAAAACCGATTTATCCAAAATGATACCATGGAAAATTTGATGCATACGCAAAAATTTGTATAATATAGAATTTCCTACATCCTAGGAAACGCTTGACTATTTGTTTGTGTTCGTTGGGGAGATAAAAATGTTGTTTACCCACTCCATAAATTTTTATTAGTTTATTTAGCCTGTGTAATTCTATTTTCCAAAGTGGAACAATGCTGCCGTAAAAGTGTACTGGGTATAGTAGAAATTTCCCCTGATTGCTGGAATAATTTTATCGAAACACTGCATCCACTTTATTGAAAAGATAATATTTTTTTTATGTCGCACAACCTAGCGATAGGATATTTTCGTAGAATCCAAGAAATTCCTTATTTTTCCGCGATAAAATGCTCATTGATAAAAAAATTGATTTTTTTAATCAGATTTCGATGATAATTGTGTAAAAATTTCAGCCTGGCGTCAGTCTGAACCCTTTACATTATATTGCTCCACATACTAATTACTCATTAAAATTAGTCTAAATATAATTTAAAAAGTCATAAATAACAAGAATAATCGATAATCCTGACCCGTATCCCAAACATATTCGGTTGTTTGAGAAACACGAAATTTTGTGACCCGTATAATGAAGTAAATAGGTCTTGGTGATAAAAACGTCAACTAAATTAAGATAGAGAGGGTTTATGTTCGTGCTTGCTGTTGTTTTTATTTTAACTCGGACATAAAATAAATTGTAAACCCCTTTTTTTCCAGAATGTTAAGAAGTTTGTTTTCGTTAAGACCAGCTAATATAAGCCATAGTCTATACCAGTTTAGTGATCAACAGCGACTGACGATACTATTATAGTTTGCGCTACCTCAGTATCGAAATACCTGTCTATCCGCCTGTTATAGTCTTTTTATGGGGATGCATGGAAAATTTTGATTCAGTCATTGAATTTAAAATATCTATTATTATACAGGGTGTCTTGTAAACACCTCCTAATTTCTGGGGAGCATACAGAGGGGATCAAAAGAGTCAATAAACTATACTACAGTAGATGTTTTACATCGTCAGGAAAGTCAGGAACGGACTTGCCAACACACACGTTTGATCCAAATACTTAAATACTCTGGTCATTCCTCTTCAAAAAAGGTACTCTTAATTTATTTCGATAAAACTGGCGGTTTTCGAGATAAATTGGTTTATATGCGAAACACTCAAAAGTTACTAATGCTAAACACAAAGAGGTAAAAATAAAATACGCAGGGTATGGTGATGTGCATTTAATTTTTTGGAAGAACTCTTCGAAGGCAAGAAGACTTTGTGCTGAAAGATTTCCAGCTCATGCAGACATTGCCTAAAAACCTTACAAAGGGTTGATTGGAGCTTAATTAATTTACAATGCTATTAAAATACAAAAAAAAATGAAAACGTTTCAATATTATTTTGGTAAATGTTCAATATGGCCTTCACGTACTTCAATACATTTTCCTGGTATTCGAATATTTTCCCGCTGCATTGCAAATAATATTCCGGCATTATTACGGATTACCGACACAATTGGGCGCGCGACAATTGGACGCGGAGAATTGGTCGCCACGACAATCGGACGCGGTGACAGTTGGGCGCGGTGACAGTTGGACGCGGCGACAGTTGGACGCTGGGACAACTGGTCGCAAAGTATAGAATAATAAAACAGGGATAAAAGTGTCACATTTCATTAATAAAAATAACACATGAAAATGTAAAATAAAAGGCACAGAAGTTTGTAAAAAAAAAAAAATTGCATATTTACACGATGTAGACTATTTACAGAAGAAAGTGTATATATACAAATATTTAGAATTTAAAATTCCCTACACTTGCAATTGAAAATTGTGTGCAATGCCTCGCAGGTACTCTAAAACTGGCCTGTTGTTGTAATCAGCGAGTTCAGCGACCACTGTTTTTATTCTTTGAGCAATTTCTCGATAAATCTTCTTTTGGGGTTGCATTTGTCCAGCTATTAGTTGCTCTATTTTCAACCGATTTAGGCTGTTTTCTTTTTTTAAGGCATTGATAAATTTCCATATGGATGGATGGACAGCGTTGACGATGGAATGGAAACTATTATGCCAACCTTCAATGGCATTATTAGTTCGGGGAATGTCTCTTTCTACTAGTGCATAGACGTTCCATAGTTCAACACTGTACAGTGGCGGTCTTCGGCGTTGGCGTCTATCAGTACCACCTATCCAAGTGTCCTCAAAGTAATTTATGATAGGTACCAGCAAATCTTCATTCTGCACATAAAAGTCGCTATCGAGAATTTCTTGAAAATCAGTTATTACATCGTTTGGTGGAACAAATGCTAGAGCTGGCAGTAAGTGCAGGTGTAAAGCAAACTCTGGATCTTTGCTGTATTTTTCTTGCAAGCCTGCCTGCTGTATATGCCTCCATATGCACTGGCTTAAATGGAAAAAGCATCCACGTATTGAGGCGTCAGGAAATTCATCTTGTAGAAAATTTATTGCAGCTCTTTCAAAATCCACCATAATTGAAGCCGGTCGAAGGCCCGATTTAAGCGCTTTTAGAGCTTGAAAAAGTCGGACGTACGTGACTTGTTTTTTTATTTGGAAGAAGGGCATAAATCGTTGGTATAACGTTGCTATATTGAACACCATGTATGGTATACAATTAGCTAAATAAAATAGGCGATGAAGAAAACGTACCGTCAGCATACCAATGGTCACAAGTCACAATGTTGCCTAAACTCCAAATTTCGTTTTGTTGTGAACAAAAGAATTCGGTCATCTCCAGGGCCACTGTCAAAATGTAAAAAATATCCCTTTGTTATACCTACAGGTATTTGTAATTATACTTATACAAACTATTTTTATTTTTGCATGCGTCCAATTGTCGCATGCGTCCAATTGTCCCACATCCAATTGTCGCACGCGTCCAATTGTTGCGCGTACAATTGACTGCGACCAATAGTCGTGCGTCCAATTTTCCACGTCCAATTGACGCGAGACCATTATTACGGACTTCGTTAGAATGCTGAGCTATTCTCGCTAGTAGTTCTTCTCTAGTATTTACTAGTGTTGAATAAACTAGTTCTTTTAGATGTCCACAAAAGTAAAAGTCTAAGAGATTTAGGTCTGGAGACCTTGGTGGCCATAAAACAGGCCCACGTAGATCTATCCATCAAGGGCCAAAAACGCTTGACGTACTATACCGTTACAATGAGGCGGAGCACCATCACCATCATGCATGTATATACCACATTTGCATTCTTCTATCAAGAGGCACGTCTTCCAATAAAATATTCAAATTTTGCTGCAGAAATTGTAAATAAATCTCACTCACCATTGAGTTGAGTTTGTGTTTAGCATTAGTAACTTCTGAGTGTTTCGCATAAAATCCGATTTATCTTGAAAACCGCCAGTTTTATCGAAATAAATTAAGAGTACCTTCTTTTGACGGTAAAATCAGTTTTCAGCTCTGTCAATTGACACCTGTCAAAATTTTAGCACGAGTGTGGTGGCCGTTCCTGACCTCCCTGACGATTTACTGGAGTATGATTTTATGACTCTTATGGTCTCCATCAAATATCAATAAATTATACAAGTCGGTTCAAAAGTTAGAGCCAAAAAAGTAAAGCGCTCCTCTATGTATGCTCCCGAGAAATTAGAAGGTACTTACCGGACACCCTGTATATTTGACAATGACAACTACGTTTAACTCCAATTGCGATCTATCTCAGACACGGAAGATAGTCGCGTAATAAAAGGAAACGTTCATAAAAGTATCTACGTCGACATTGGAATTAAACGCTTTTGAAATGCGCGCTAACTAGAAACTGTAATTTAAAGACTCAGCTAAGCCCTAATCCCTGACCTACTCCTGCAAAACTGCAAGCACACCTGCAGAAATCAAAGAACTATAAACATACACCTTTATTACAAGTTCCAGCTGTCTTACACATGTGTGCGACTTCAGCTATTAAAATGCGGTGTATTCAAAGTACCTCAGTACATAAAGAATGGCTATTTGCTATTTGCATTTCCTACACACGCTTATCTTTCAAGCTGCTTTGATGTCAAACCGCTAGAAATTTACTCACATGCGCATGACGGTTTAAAATAATGTAGTTAGTTATTTAAAAAATAATCACATTAAACAAACTTAAACTAACCTAAACTGACTCACGAAAATTTCCATTTCTGTGCCAAAATATTGGCGCTCATTTATCTAATTTTTTTTTCTCCCAGGCTTTTTTTACGACTTCATCTTAACCTAGTGACGCATTTCCATTCAATGTTGTAATTAATCAAATTTTTATTGTGGTTTTATTGCGAAAAGCGACTCACGCACTCAGGAACTTACAATAGATAAAAGTGTCGAATTTTATCAATCAAATTCAGGAAATAACTGAAACCTTAAGATAAGTTGCGGTATTTTTTTAAACCCATGTCCTATTTTTCTATTATTTTTGCGAAAAAAGAAGACTCAATAGACTAGTAATAATGCTACAAGATTAAATTATTTTTTAAACACGATTACACCGAAAAACTGCTCCTCCATCTATAATAAATATATAATCTAAATATAGTAAGTAAGAAAATTCAGACCCCTTAATTATTAGACATCAAATAACATATGACAATTTTCAAAATCATCACATGAATTAAATACCCTTAAAATCAAGAATTCTTTAACCGTTCTCTTAAACTGCACTAGTGCAAAATCCCTAACCCTTCAAGGAAGACTAATAAAATACTTTACTGCCAGAAAAGTAGGTCCGTTAAGTAGAATAATTAGGTCGTCTTTATTACGTGTGTTGTGTGTTGTAGGTATGGAAGGCGCTTGTATTGGTAATGTTTAATTGGGCATAGATTAAATTTTCATAGATAATCAATCAATCTAACAAATGCAAGCCGACAATCTTTCCTGTACAGTTTATTTATCCAACGACACTTTTTTTACAATTTATAGATTTCGTCACTAACGATTTATGAATTAATAAAATCGAAAAACCACCCCTTTATAACTAGAATTTAGGTGTCATAAAATTAAGTGATTTTTAAAAATAGACAACTTAAGGATACTCTTTACATGCAATGGAAGTTTATTAAATAATTTAAGTCCCAATACGTTTGGCAAGTTTCTACAGTGCGGTATATAAAAAAGTGACTTCTGTCTAGTATCAAAGCTGTGATATTTACAATTTTGTTGAAACTTAGTTTTATTCAAAATTACATACACACACAATTAAAAAATAAGCAAGGGCAAGGACGTAACAGTTAAAATATTGTACGTTTTAAAAAATTCTCTACACGAATATATGGCAGGTAAAGCATGTCCAGAAATATAAGAAAGTTACACCTTGCCTTTGAATGGCAATATCCAAGGGTGGCCATAAACAAACAATGAATGAATGAATAAATGCAGGTAAATTATGGTCAGTACTTAAAGTTAACTGCAAATCCGGAAGACGTAATTTCATTATTAAAGTAATAGTTTGGTGATTTTAAACCAATTTTTACCTGATTCAAAATGAGAGGGTCAATCCCATAAAGACTGTATATATAGCCGCTCTAGTTAGTTTTAAGCTTAGTAATTATTCTTACTTTGTGTGTAATACAGCGTTTGTTTAATCGTCTGTGAGTTATGGAAAATATGTGCGAGGCGAGCAGCGAGCCCAATGTTTCTCAGGGGATAACCCCGTAGGAAAGCAGAAAACACTTTTGATTTAATTAAGAGGCTTGAAAAAGATGAAACCGGCGTTAAATGTGGCAGAACAACGTTCTGGAAGTATATCCAGCACATGGGTTTTAGATTTAAAAAAATTAACAAAAGACAAGTTTTAATATTTTAATTTTTAATATTTGGCCTAATATTAACTTCAGTGTACTTGAGCTTATAATAATAATAATAATAATAATAATATTTTATTTTCCTTTTTGACAAAAGTACATTTGTATAGGAATCGTCAATAGAACTTAAAACTAGAGTCTAGATTAAAAAATCATCTACACTATATAGACATTTATCCACCAACATACTCTTCAATTGGATCTTAAAATCTTTTAAAGTCGGAGATTCCGTTATATTTTTTGGTAATTTATTAAAAAGTTGTGGTCCCAAAGAGTTGGGAGACTTACATACTATTTTATATTTATTAAAGGGAACATACAATTTATTTTGCTGACGCGTATTAACCTGATGTTTGTCTCTTATATGGTGAAAATCACTTTTATTTATATAAACATACAAACACATTTCAAAAACAAACAAACTTGGAAGAGTTAATATACCAAATTTCTTGAAGAGACCCTTACAAGAATATGTACTAGATACACGTGCCATACACCTAATCAGTCTTTTTTGTGACAAAAATACCTTATTAGCCATAGATGACCAACCCCAGAGTGTGACCCCATACCGCAATCTCGACTCAGCCTTAGCATAATAAAGTGAAATAAGTTGTTTTTCATTTAAAACAGTACGCAAATTTTTTATCATATATACAACTGTGCCAATTTTTCCAGCAACATGTTCGCAGTGACCTTTAAAATTAAGGCACTCATCCAAATGGATTCCTAAAAATTTCACAGTTCCACTTTGTGTAAGAGAATTGTCCCCAACAGATATACTAATCTTAGAGCATCTCTTTTGGTAATTATGAAATCTCACAAAAGACGTCTTGCTGCTATTGAGAAATAAAGAATTATGACCAAACCACTCACTTGCGACATTCATTACTTCATTACATTTAAGTTCTAAATCCCGATCTAGTCTATTGGATATTAAAAATGATGTGTCATCTGCATAAACTGTCATGGCATGGCAATAGAAACTGAAGTTTTTAACATCCCTTCACAAAGTTGGGCAAATTCTGTTACACAGATGATGATAGCGATAGTGATACCTATTGATATATTAAGTGAATAATTATTATAAGTACCGAATAATTTGTATATTTTTGTGATCGTAAACATAATTTTTAATAATAAAAAGCAAAATACGGACCTGTTCGGTCATATTTCAATTTTACAGCAGGCCCGGGTCTTTATTAATAGGGATCAGTTACTCACTTTCTTATATCTCTAAACAGACTTTACCTATTGGTGAGATAGGAGTTATACGAGTTATACGACCCGAGCCTGGCAACAACAAGAGCGTGCGATCAAATGCCTTACTCAAGTCGCAGAAGATGCTGCTGGTATACTCCATGCTCTCAAAAATCCCAAGTATTGATGTTACAAACTTATTATGCTAGAGATAGTGCTATGATTCTTTCTGAAGCCGCTGTGCTTCAGTGAAAAAGTCATTATTTTCGAATTATTGAAGTATTTGCTCCCTTTGTTTTTGTATATTGGTACGACTAAGGCTTATTTCAATGAGCCAGAGAAATATCCGCTCAGGAGTGACAAGTTTATAAACTTTGTCAGTGGATATTGGTACTATTACTTCTTAGATTGTCTTTAAGAGGTTATATAATGGCGAGATGTTGTTGATGTACTACTTTTGATAGTTTATTGAAGAACTCTTGATGTTTTATTCCGGAATCTGTCGCATGGGATATAAAGCAACACTACCCCTCTCAATACGCTCAAGAAAATAAACTAATGTCTTGGTACGCCACGTTTCATCTGCATCCTTTGGTGCTCTTAAGGAATCAAAATTGCTAATATGTATGTCGTGTGTGTTTACAGGTCTTAAAGCTACCGACTATTCTGTTTCGTTTTGTCTGGCACCTACTGAAAACCCGTGGGAGTCCGTTAAAAGATAATTAAGTCAAAAAAATAACAACAACTTTTCGTTTTCAATTATATCAACAGCCAGAGCGTTGAAAAGAAATGGATTATATATTATTTTCCGTTTAGTTCGTATCACTGATTCGACTTACACTGAACTTCCCTACAAATATAAAAATGGCAAGCGTAGGGTTTTGATCGAGCCCCGTATGTATCACGTGCGCAAAAAGACTAATGAGAATATAATTGAACGTGAAAAATCTCAATTTATTAATCAAGAAAGATTTTATTGCCATTGCGCGGTTTTAAAATGTCTGAAAACGACGCGTAGGTGGTAAAAACAATAAAAAAGCTTTATTATTTACGATTGGCTTTGCTTTTTAAATAACAAACGTTCTACCGCGCGAATCAAAAAATTGGACCTAAAGAGCTATTAAGTTTTTATACGCTTAAGTAGGAGAATCAGACACGTCACTCTGCTTAATGTTCTCAATGAGTCCTAGAGAAAAATGGGGTTTAAAGAGAACAGTTCAAAAATCACATATTTCTCTCTGATGAAGTATTTGTCTTGCATCATTCGATACATTTCTAATCCGTATAATGTCTAATTTATTTTCCAGCACAGGCTGCAATTAGTTCAAAACGCTTACGTTTAACGAAATGCATTCATTTTATGTCAATGTCACTCGATTATTATAGAAAATGGGCATGTGTGTGGTATTATTCTTGCATATTCCGAGATAAACATTAAAATACAATGATTGCTGCCATAGTTAATGAAAATGAAGAATGACACTTTGCTCAGTGCACATTGAACAAATAAGATATACACTGCGGCATTGCAGAAATAGCTTTATAAGAAAGTTGCGTAACTAATTAAGTTCATAAGTGCGACAATAAAATAAATTGTTTTTCCTACAAAACAAATCTTAATTTCGATTGTTCTAAATGAAAAAATAAATAAACAAACACATTGTCTATAACCTTACGAATCGTTAAAACAATTCAAAAAGCTTTTAGTGAAGTTACTTCCTGGTTCGTGCTTTTTTAAATTTGAACGCCATCACTCTATATGACCTGATTAGCATTTTTTATGGTGTAGAACCGTGTAATTGGGTTCTCTAACTTCGCTTCCTATGCGGACTCATTTTCATATGGAAACCTTGACTTTTTTTCGTTAATTTATGGCTTTTTGTCAGTATCTCTTTGCAGATGTTTTAATTATGATTTTAAGAGGATAGTGTGAGGCGTAAAAAGCTCGTTTCTATTAACAACGGAAATAAAACAGAAGCCATTGTAAAAAAGCACATAGAGCTTTTACTTATCTATGCATCTTCAATTAACATTTTTTGAAAAATGGTCGTTTGGTGGCATATCCCATTAAAACGTCCAAACAAAAAAAAAATCGTGTGAAACTATAATAAAAACAAGGACGCGTATACACATTTGCTGTGCCATGTTTTATCTGAGTTCGGCGCGAAACCATTTTTTAGGGAGATTCTAATCTGAAAACGTGTTTCACGCCGGACAGCTGTAATAAATTAACTTGTGAATTTCCTTTATATAAAAATAAACGATCTTATTTGACTATAAAATAAATACAACCGGACCATGACAAACCAACCACTGCTACGATGTTCCGGTTACCATGGAGGGGTATAGTAACTATGCATGTCACAGGAACTCGAGTGCTATTATAAGTGCTATCAGCTAATAATCGGTCCATTACCATACTAGTGTAATAACGGTTATGATTACGTATATAAAAATTCAAGATAAATAGTTGTCTAAATAATATATTACCTATATTTCCCAATCTGGCCCCCATTTTCTGAAGGCCAACACATATTAACACTCTCGGTTTTTTCTAAACCCCTTTTCATCGAATCCCCGGTATAATTTGCTCTAGGCCGGATAATTGGCCGCAAGACATAAAACATATCTTAATAGCTAATTTGCAAAGAATGAAGATGGCTTTCAACCTTGAAAATAGACGGGTTTATTCGCGAAACATAAATTTCAATTCTGCCACGGTGCTTTGCTTGCCTTTGAATAGGTATCTTGTTTAACAATTTATGAAAAAATCGTGGTTTGAATTAAAAACGCGAAGGTTTTTCTTAATTGTTTGAGAATTTTTATGGAATTACGACCAGTTTTCTCGGAATAAGAGGGATATTAGCTCGAAATCATGGACCTCTAACAATTTTTACTTTTGTAACACTAAGAACCTCAGCTGGCCGGAGTTGCCCCGTTCTTGATATACAGGGTGTTAAAGTTTTTTTTTTAATAGTTTTTTTATAATTTTTTTAAATATTAACAATTAATTTTGATAAAACAAAATATATTCCTTTTACATCAAAAATAAATGATTTTAAAGATATAAATATAAATAATGATATTCAAATAATGAAAACTAATAATATCAAATATTTGGGAATAATTATTGATAATAAATTAAACTGGAATTTTCATATAGAAAATTTAATTAAAAAATTAAGAAGTACATTGCCAATATTTAAAAATATAAAAAAAATTTTAAATATAAAAAATCTAGAAATATTATATTATGCATTAGTCAAAACTCATATAAATTATGGTATTTTAGGTTGGGGGGGAATAAATAGAAATTTAGTAAAAAGTTTAGAAATATTACAAAAAAGGTTTTTAAAAATTATTTATGATAAAGATTATTTATACTCTTCAAAAAAATTATATGCAGAAACAAAAAAAATTAATGTGAGACAAATTTACTTTTATAATATTTTAATATATATTTTTAAAAATAAAAATAACATTGAATTTAAAGAGCATAATTATAATACAAGATTTAAAAATGAAATTTCTATTAAACCAAAAATAAATAAATCTATTGGACAAAAAAGTTTCAAAATTTTAAGTTTGTACATATTCGATTGTCTAATAAATAATATTAAAAAAATAAAATCATTTAAATTATACGTATAAATAAGAAATTAAATGGTGGTTATTAAATAAAAATAGTTTAGATAATATTTTAAAAATGCTATAATTATTAAATAGGTATTAATATACATATTAATATATTAATACCAAATCTAAATAATATTAAATAAAATTATAAAAATTTTATCCTCAATTATTTACATAATAATATATTAACCAAATATTTTAATAAAATTAACCCCTATACAAGTTAACCTTCAGGGGTTTTATTCCTAAGTTTATTTTTAATGTAAAATATATTAAAATGTATTGTATTTATGTAAATATTTTAAATAAACTTTATTATTATTATTATTATTATCCTTTCCCCGATTTTATTAAAATATGGTACCGTTATTCACAATGATAAGGGGCTTAATTAGCCCTAACTAGATTAAATGTATTAAGTCCAGTGGCGTCCCGGGAGCACCCTAACGAATACTATTGACAAAAAAATGTGCGCCACTGACATTTTCTAATTTTTAATTTTTTTTCGGATTTACCAACTAATAATACAACTTATTTGTTCCTTGAATTGTTTTCGTATATTGCTTCGTTTTCGAGAGAAAAAATAAAAACCACTTTATTGCAGGTACAAAAAAAATACCAACGAGTTACTTAAAACATTTAAATTTAAAATAAAATTATTTTTTTAAATAATGATACAAAAAAAATGCAACAGTTAATCAAAGCAAATGCTGAAAATGGCTACCTTCGGATAAAACGCACGACTGCAAAAGATTATTTTTTTAAAACTTTAACTTGAACTTTTCCTCTTAGAATATTATAAGGAATCACCTCCTTAAGTTACGTACCGTACTTCTGAAACACCCTGCATGTATTCACATTGTCGCATTGGATACCAACAATTGTTCGCCCTTTCCCAGGCCTCAAGCGGGCCCTTGTTCCGTGGAACCCTTGCAGTTACGCCACTGTCGGGACAGCATATACATATATTTAGCGAAATATTTTAAAAAGGAGAATGCATGCATTAATTGGGTGTTTACAATATATGAAAACTGTTATTGCAGTTATTAGGTCAAACAAAATATGTTCGGATGGACTTTACCAAACGATTGTTCTCATGGATGGAAGTTATCACTAACTAAATGGGACAACAGCAGTAGCGGGCGCCCTCGATCGACAGCAACCCGCCATTCGCCAGCGTTTCATTACCCCTCGATTACGATTGAAGTTTTAGTCCTCAGCGCATTTCTTCTCAATGAAATTAATAGTTATACTCGACCGCGTTTTGGCAGACGGCTTGACTCCAGCGATATGCCGATCCTTTAAAAAAAATGGCGCCTAGCAAACAACAATCGTTCAACATAGAACGTTTAAATAAAATGACGTAATTATGAATTAATCCTTTATGCAAAATAATGTGGTTTACTCGGAATTGTGGGCCCCACAGCCACATTACTCACTCAGATATAAATATATTTGCATCTGTACGGCTTACTACGATGATGATTAAATGAGTACTATGATGAATGCATCTATTACGATTTGAGTCAATTACGTCATAGTATGCTGATGACTTCAGAAGTGCAAAGGAATCAGGTCCGTTACTAAAGGGAGGCAAAAGGGTTCAAACCCTTTCAAAATAACTATAACTAAACCATATAATCACAAGAATTCTTGCCATAACCTCAGAATTTACGCGTCGTATATAAGTTCCGGTGAAACGTAGTTTCCTTCTTTTTCAAAACGTGTCGAGAGTCAAGATGCTGTCAGACATTAATTAGTGAATTGTTTGCTTATTTTAGAAAAATAGTGAAAAATAACTACTAATCAAATACTTGTTAGATTTATCAATTAAATTATCAAATATGCCCGGATTAAAATGTTGAAATAACACTTGAACAAAAAGACTTAACCGCGTTAGTCGAAAATTAAGCTTCTGTTGTGGATAATTCGGAAAAATTGCGAAATATTTATTGTTCGACATTTTTTTTTGGAGTGCTCTCACCTTGCTCTTAAAATTAAAGTACACTTGTAAAAACTTTAGTAAACAAATGCGTACCGTTCATTTATCACGTAATTTTAATTTGAATTGGGTCTATCCATCCACCCATACCGTGTTGATTACCGTGGATACCGTGTCCGTGGCAATCGGCAACATAGCAGGCTGATTTTCATCGAAACCCAATTTGCGAAGCTGGGAATAATTAAAAACTTTATCTTAGTAATGAAAGTGCGATTTTTCACATTGTACAAATTGGACGACACTTTTTTTTATACAAAACGCGATAATTTGTTAGATATAGTTAACAAACATCGTAACCAAGAAAAGCGTGAGTTTAAAAAAATAACGCCAACCTTGTAACATCCATTAGCCAGTTCTGCATTATTTTAATTTTAGTGCAGAGATCTCTATTGTTTGTTTTCAAGGTTAGAACGATTTTTATATTTTTTTATTGCCTTTTTTTATGTGCTTTCCGCTAATGACTTTAGGAACTAAAGGTTTATTAAATTGTTGGGATTATTTTTATTTTACCTGCTCTTTAATGGGTTGGTTTAGTTCCATTGTTCGAACCCATAACAAGGCGAGATTTGTTTTGTAAAAAGCGATTGCAGGTAAAACTGAACCTACAGCAGGAAGACCAAGAAAATTGTGTTCCTTACTCGTAAAAAGTATTACCCCAGCACTGTTATACAGTGTGTAATCAGGATATTTGGAGTGGTGATTCTACATGTTAAAATAAGGTAGTAAGTCATATAACTAAAAGTCGAAAACTCAATGCTTCTCGAGGTACAACCTGTCACAATTCAAATGTTTTCTTCTTATTTTTAACATCAACAACAGGTTGACATTTGGCACAGGGACTACGCTTACCGACTTTTATCTTTCTGTTATAAAAGTGTTTCTCTACTGTGCCCACCTAGGAGACATTTCCTTTGATTAAAAATAGTTAATAAGTAAAATCTTCTTTGGATTTTAGTAAAGACTTCTAATTTCATTATTTACTAAAAAGCACATGAATATTTAAATATTGAATATCGCGACATGCCTTTTTGTTATAAGACAGCAGATGGATATGTAGAAGAAGCATATCCTGAAAGAAATATCCCATGTGCCCAAACTTTCACCAAGGTCCATCGAATGCTTGGCGAAATCATGACATTCAAAAATACTTTTGGTGATAAAGGAAGACCAAGATCGGTTAGAAGTGTTGCAATGGAAGAAAGGATTCTTAAAAGGATAGGAGCTGATTCAGGTACAAGTACTAGGAAGATGGATTTAGAAGAGGGAATTGCTAATTTTACAGCTTGGGAAGTCATTCATTGGGAACTCTTTTACCCTCTTCATATACAACAATTGCGACTTAACATGTGCAATCAAATTTTAGAAAAGTATGAACAAAATCATCAGTTCATTAAAGTCATATAATTCACCGATGAGCAACATTTACACGTGATGGTTTTATCAATTTTCATACCCCTCATTCTATTATGGAACGGAGCCATCAGCACAGATTCTCTTTTAAATGTATGGGGCGGAATTGTAGGAGACCAACTTGTAGGGCCTCACTTTTTTGATGGGCCGTTAAATAGGGCTACTTATTTAAATTTTCTGCGGAATGATCTTCCACAATTGTTGGAACATGTTCTCATTGAATCAAGACCAATTATGTGGCTACCTCACCTCATTATTACCTGAAAGTGCGGAGATACCTCAACGAAGTATTCCATGACAGATGTATAGGACGAAGCGGACCAATACCTCGCCCGATATCAATCCAATGGATTTTCTTTTCTGGGGATATTTAAAGGCTCTCGTTTCTAAAACCCATAAACAATATCGACGATCTTCGCAAAAAAATAATAAATGGGTTTCAAGTTATACAAAATACGGCCGAAACTTTTTTAGAGTTAGACAACATTTTTTGAAAAGTGTCAGGAAATGTATAGAAATGAATGAAGGTTATGAAATAGTTATTTACATTACTAGATATGCGAAAGTTAATTTTGCGGTGTGAGGAGGTTTTTGAATAGTCGATGCGAAGCCGAGGTGATTCAATACCTCCGAACATCAAAAAAGGCTTTCGCATCGTGTGATGTATTAAATTTTTTCTACTACTCTTCTCTGATCGATGTATTAATAAGTATTGAACTTTGATTTTATTCAAATTATAATAATAAAATAAGGTTTTTCCATCTGTAAAATAATCCATGACAACTAGTTATTTGAGTACTGTCAGTTCGAATTTTTTAATTTCGCTAGTCTAAAATGTTCTCCCAAGACCAAAACGTTGCTATTCAGAAGGCGGCTGAGTTGGCATGTGCATCACTGTTACCTGAGAAGTCGAAAGATAGATACTACCAAACGTACAATCTGTTTCAGTAATGGTTTGCGGATAAAAACGTTTCTCAAATTGAAGAAAATGTGATGTTAGCGTACTTCTTAGAGAAATCTGAAGCCTCTGTCCCTATGGTCACTATATATAATAATACAATATTTAACTTAAGCTACTCTATATTTAGCTCTGTTTTACTATCACTTTCGTCACTATATTAGTTTATAAGCATAGATGATATTATAATATTGTAGATTAGTATTTTTGTATAAATATTAATACCTATTTAATTACATGATTAAAATAAAGATACTTACCTATTATTTTATATTTGTTGTTTTGTTAAAATAGCTAACCTAAACTATTGAAATTAGTAGGTAATCAGGACCTGTACCCTTTCAAAAGGCACTTATTTATGGCTGGGTTTAAATTTTATTGCGGTCGGGAAATCAACGAATTATTGTGGAATGGAGCATACCTTTTTTATGGGATATTCCTTTTGTCTTTAAGATGACATGTCATTTTTTCCAACAACTGTCGAAACAAAAAAAATGGCAAAAATAAGTTTGAATTTCAGGTATAGTGGCCTCTGGTGGCACAGTAGAGAAAAACTTTTATAACAGAAAGATAGAAGTCGTTAAGCGTAGTTCCTGCGCCAAATATCAACTTGATGATTTAAAAACTAACCACATGATGTTAAAAATAAGAAGAAAAAAATTGAAGTTTGACAGGCTACATACAACTCGAGAAGTATTAAGTTTACGACTTTATGTTCTATAATTTACTACCTTTATTTTAACATATAAAATCAACACTTCAAGTATCCTGTCGCATTATCCGAACACCCTGTATAACGGGTTCGATTTTTTTTTTAAATAATTGACATATTACTCATATACGAAAAAAATACCATTTAATTATTGACTTTAAAAGCGATACAATAAACAAATTAACACACAAACAAACACAGCGCAGTTAAACCTCAAATACTTGTAACTATAAAAAAACTTTCAATCACGATTTAATCTTTCATAGTGAACGTTCGATATGAATTTTGAATCGCAACTTTTATTTTAGAAATTGATCTCATACATCAGTGGCGGCGTCAAAATAAATTTAAGTGAGATCAAACAAAAACAGAGCAAGTCAAAAATCCAAAAGAATACACCTGAATCATCTGCGTCTATATGCCCATTTAGTGTTTATTAACCCTTTTTGCTCAAAAGTGTTGCCCTGGACCGACGCCACTGTTCCAAATCCTGATTGTCTATCAAGTAATCAGAAACAACAAAATAATTATTCACACATCAAGACAGCGGTGTGTATAGGTAAAGGAAAATTATACGAAAAGAAAGGTGGAGCTTTCAATTGTTATTAATAATACTCGCTGTGGCGTTGAAAAAAATTGCACTTGGTTATACTTACATACATTTTGTTCTATTAATAAAGCTTATTCAAGATAGATTGTAAAAAAAGAGCGAGCCCCTATTATTGAGGAGTTTTAGCGGAGCAAGCACGGTAAAGTGTGAAGTTGGCACAAATAAAGTGTGATATAATATTGCATTAATCAAACGTGACTATCCTGTTAGTAATAGATGTTTCACATGAAATATCAAGGTTGATAAAGATATCCACGATTTTATAGTGAATTTCAAAATGTCTTTTATTATCTTCCATTGTTTCAATCAGGAAAAAATCATTAGTAGCAAAAAATCACGACACGTTATTGTATATAACAGTTTCTCTCGTTAACGTTAACGTTTGATGCTACATTACGAAATCTCTCCCGAGCCAATCTCAACTTTATTGTTGATAGATTTTATAAATTGTTTATAATTATAATTACAAGAGATAAAATGGGTCTTAAATCAGGAACGGACCAACCCAGGAACAAATCCTCGCATTATTGGCATAAAATCCAAAATATCTGTTAACTCTAACTACAATGTGATTACATAGCTACTGGGTGGCCCATTTGTGTGACAGGTTGGCGCAAAAAAGTAGGACAATAGGAAGATATACAGTGTGTATCAGCCAAATGGAATAAATTCGATAATAAATACATGGGGGCGTGTCCAAAAAAACGCTCAGACACGTCGATGGGTATTTCTAGTTGCGCATTTTTTTCAATAAAAACTTTTTATACAGAGTGTGTCATGTAACAGTGGCCAGTACTAATTGTCTTATTTTAAATGCAATACCCTGTATATTATCCAATTTTTGGATTCTTCAAAAAATTTTAGACATATTTCATGTACAATATCCTATACCTATCTTCAACTGTTTCGGACATATTAAGTGTTTTCAGATTTATTGCAAAAATTAACAACACAATAAAAAACTAATAAGTAACAATAAAAATTAAAATGACCTCTTAGTGGTTCATCCCCAAAGTTTCGTCCCATATACAAGTATTTTAATGTGTTTTATGTAGTGTTCTTTGTAATGGTTTTAAAGAAAATGTCCACTAAAGTTTGTTCGGCAGTATTTCCTTCCTGGTTCCTGACAAAGAGGCACTGATGATGGCTTAAGGCCGAAAGCGCTCTGCATTGAAGTTAAGATTATACACTTAATACAAAACTTTTCGTTTCTAAATTTTCCAAAGTGTACACAGCCACACTCCCCCTTTTTACTCCCCCTTTTTAATAAGTAATAATGTTTATTTCTTGATAATGTAAAAAACAAAAAAAACATTAATGTAGGAGATGTTGAAAATGCTCGCCGCGAAAGTCTTCTTCGAACGTTACTGAACATCTCAGGCGTGACCGATATAATTGCAAGCGTTATTCGTCTTCTTAAGTCAGCTAAGTCGAGGGGTTTAGTTTTGTATACAATAGTCTTGACATAACCCCATAAGAAGAAGTCTAATGGCGTCAGATCAGAGGATCGTGCTGGCCATTCCATCGATCCACGCCTCCCTATCCACCGATTTGGAAATACTCGGTCGAGGTACTGCCGGACATTGATTTGGTAATGGGGCGGTGCTCCATCTTGCTGAAACCATATCATATTCGCTGGAAGTTGTGGGTTTGCTAGATCAGGATATAAGTTTGTCAAAGTTGGCAAGACATTATTTTGGAGCAGTACTAAATAATTATCGCCATTTAAATTGCCATTAATGAGAAAGGGACCTATGATATGATCTCCAACAATTCCTGCCCAAACATTAACCTTTTCAGGATATTGCGTATGTTCTTTCATCCAGTGAGGATTTTCCCTAAGCCAATAGCGGCAATTCTGACGATTAGCATGATCGTGAAGTGTAAAGGTGCACTCATCAGAAAACAAAACATGTTCTAATTGGATCACATTGTTATTTAATATCGCCATCATTTGTTCACAAAAATACGTTGTCCTATCAAAATCGTCTTCCATGAGCTCATGAGTAGGTATCATTTTGGTGACGAAACTGTTTTTCTATTTTACTAATCTCCTACATTAAAGTTTTTTTTGTGTTTTACCTTATCAAGAAATAAACAGTATTACTTATTAGTTTTTTAGTGTGTTGTTAATTTTTGCAATAAATCTGAAAACACTTAATATTTCCGAAACAGTTGAAGGTAGGTATAGGATATTGTATATGAAATATGTCTAAAATTTTCTGAAGAATCCAAAAATTGAATAATATACAGAGTGTTGCATTAGAAAGTTCGTATTGGCCACTTTTACATGACACACCCAGTATAAAAAGTTTTTTATTGAAAAAATGCGCAACTAGAAATACCAATCGACGTGTCCGAAGTTTTTTTCGGGCATGCCTTCATGCATTTATTATCGAACTTATTCCATTTTGCTGATACACACTGTATATTTTTTTAAATAGAACACCCTGAATCTTACAATATTTTTGGATTCTACATAAAATTACAATTATTTTTTAGAAATGCATTATAAATCTAATCTTAATAGTTCACAGAAAAAATGTGCATTGTAAAATTAGATTGTTTGGTTGAACAAAAGACGACCAAATACAACTTTCGCGGCTTTTAGAATCCTCAGTTTCTGTTTTTTAGAAGCGCCGGACTTTGAGGTTTAACCCTACACAAACACCACGGATCAGGGATTTTCAATGAAAAAAACAGGATTTTACCGTTGTTAAGGAGAAAATTATTAAAACAAGTAAGTGTTAAGCACAAATTAGGGATTTTGACGCTACCTGAGACTTTTTTTAGACTCTAAACATTATTAATTTTCAAGATTTTCCACAAAAAAGCTTTCAAACAGCTTAAATCCTAATTAGAAGGTGCAACTCACGAAAAACGGATTTGGAAGAAAAAGTTAAGTGTGCACATGTGAAAAGAACCTCCAGTTGTTACCATCAAAGAAATATGCCCCCAATTTTGATATGGTAAGAGAATTAAGACACAAATGTAATGAGCTTAAAAATGTCGAAAATGGTTTAAGAATTGAAAATGATATTTAAAAGCTTAAAAACAAGGAACTAAAACTTGAAAAGGTAAAAAACTTAAGGTTATTGAAGATTTTAGGATTAGAAATGGAAATTTGCAGAGAGACCTTACTGCAATTAAAATTAAATTAAGTATTTAAATATTTTTTTTATTTATTTTAGCAATACCTCCTTAAATAATAAAAATATCGAAAATTCTTATAGGTATTAAATTATAAAGAATTTTATTCCCAGCCATATTACTATCTTCACTTCTCGTCGCAAAATCGACAGGGACCGAGATTCTCGCGAACAGCATTTTCAACCTCTTTGAGAAAGGTCGTATCGAGCAATAACTCAATTAACAGTAAAAATATCGAAGATTCTTGAAAGTACAAAATTATAAAAAATTTTATTTCCAACCATATCACTCTCTCTTAACTTCTCGTCGCGAAGTCAACAGGAACCGAGATCCACGCGAAAAGCATTTTCAACCTCTTCGAGAGAGGTTAAATCGAGCAATAACTCAACAAATAGTAGAAATATCGGAAATTCTTAAAAGTACAAAATTATAGCAAATTTTATTTAAAACCTTGTTACTCTCCTCACTTTTTGTCGCGAAATCGACGGGAACCGAGATCCATGCGAAAAGATAAAATGCTAAAAGAAACATTGATTGGAATAATTTGGGTTAATGGGCTATTTCGCCCCTGTGACAAGCAGATGGTTTGTTTTGTATTGTATACCAGGCAGACAGTTTATTAATTTGATGAAGTGGTTTGGTTAATTTACTAAATTCACCATATGAAAACGATGGGAAGGCTAATTTTGAGACAAAACAATTACTGATATTAACACCCTGCCTTCATTTTGTTAGGCTGCGCGAATAAAACTATAGGCCTAGGTATATAAATACCTTGAAATTTGCATAAATGCGGATTCCTCGCCTAGCATACATTATTTTTTTAAATCCGATGTTTGGTAACACGAATACTGCTAAAACTACCTAATGTACAATATAAACATTTGAAAGCAAGCAATCCATGTCTATTAAATGCGCGAAAAATGTAAAAAGCATTTTTATTTTTCTTGTAAATATTTCAAGGTGTGATGTGTAGGCTGTTAACAAATTGTTTTGTTTATTTAAGATTTTGAAATAAATAAATGGTGCTAAAACGATATTTTGACGGCGTTGAATCGGTCGACCTTTGTTTTTTCCATTAAAGATATTATATAGATGGACCACAGTCTACACTTCCGCATTATCGTGGGATTTCTATTCTATTGTATGTTAAAAAATTATATAAACGACAAAAATTATTGTAAAGTCGCTATCGACTTTACTGATACGACTTGTCATCGCGAAATTCCACAAACGCCACCCCTGCAACGTTGCCAAACATTCAACTCTTTGGGATCTTTATCAGAATCTTTATTTTTATTGCTCAAGAAGATATGGTGGTTTTCATTTGTATATCTTTAAATATATCAATAAACTTTATAAGCCAATTTACTCGAACATCATACCGATTGTTTAGGTACTTCAAAAACCAAAATTGCTGTAGGTACAAGAAAATCCCGTTCAACCCAACCATTATTTGCCTATGGCTAAATAAAAATTATAACTTAATAACCGCACAAGTGATAATTTATTGGGAAAATATTTTTTCGTCAGCGGATATTCGACACAAAAGTATTTAATTTATTTAACACCCACCAACAATTAAATTACATAGATAGAATGAACCACTGCCAGTGTTAAATAACACTAATTCATGGCCAAACGTTTTCAATTCATTAGGAATTGTCGAGATATTGCTGAATGTAAAAAGTAAACAATAACTCTCGACTTTTTTTTAATACTTATATAATTTTAGCATTTAAACGTTTAACATCTTGCCTGAGGATAAAAAGGGCTAAAATATGTTGTCGCGAATTGTATGGGGGTTTCAATTTTCAAATTTAGATTTTCTTGATATTCAACCCTTATGAGGGTAAAAATGTATTTTAGCAGAATTTTTAAATATAGTAGGTATATAGTTTCTTTGAATTCAAGATGATATCAGGGTGTTTAGGATCCTTGTCCTCAAAACAAGCCAAGAGGTGAGAGAATTTATCTTACTTTAGGTATCATTATTTTTTAAATTTAACAGTTCTAAGTTCTATACCATAAAAAGAGTTAAAAATAAGTTTAAAATTCCATTATTTTATCATTAAATATTAACATAACGTGTAATTACTACCTATTAACCTTTCCATTTTAAATTTATGACTTTTACCTTTATATTAGTCGCTGGTTCTATTTTATTGCTTTTTTTTTATTGTACATAAGTGGCAGCCACTAGTTTTTATTTTTAATAACATTCCAGAAAGCGATAACTTTCTGGTTCTGGAATGTCCACTGTCGCCTGTTTGTCCTGTATTTAAAAATCTATGTTTCAGTCTGAATTTGCAAGAGTGTCGGATAGTCTAAACACACATGAAATAGGGCTTTTATAGATTGCCCATTCCAAGTAACATTTTAAGTTTTATCACAATCTACAAGAGGCTATTAAGTATATATAATAAAACTGATCGTAAAACTGTTTATACTAGATAACCTCTTTAAAGCTCCAATAAACCCGCCATAAAAGCAAAAAGGACCTTTTGTAAAGGTTATAAATCTCTTCCTTAAAACTGTCAATAAAACCAACAGTACTTTTAAACCCAAATCTGCAAGATGTTTTTAAGTCTCCCACAAAACATTTTATAAAGCCTTCTTAAAACCGTTAGTACTTGCAATCAAATTTTATGCCTGATTTGAAACCATCATAAATAATTTTATTATTATTGTGTCTTTAATAATTCTTTGTCAAAGACTTGTTGCACTTAAATTGTTAATATCAAAAAATGTCACCAAGTATAGTTAAATATGTCTGCCTCGATTGAAATATCTACATGTGCTAACATTTTATAATTTGATATTAATAAACAACCTAGTAATAAAATATTGTCAACCCCGGCCACTTTATTGATAAAGTATATAAAAAAACTTTTAAAAAAATCACGCGCCTTTCATTTGTTAGCTTATTAATTATAATTTACAATTAATAAAAAAAATTGTAACCCTAGTTTTAGCTTAATCAGTATGATTTTGGGCTATTTAGGGGTTTATATAACATATTAACATATTTTTGATAATTGCAGGCTAAATGTAAACAGTTAGAATAAATAAAAATATAACCAAACACTGTTGCCATAACTTTGTTTAAACATGTCTGCCGTAGTTAACGGAAAAAAACATGGCTGGAAAGTTAATAAAACCGTTTATTTTAATAGAATGCGCTATTAAGATTTTGTGGGTTTGTGAAATATTTTTATAAAGAAAAAGGTTTTGTTAAATTCCTGTTAAAAACCTGTAAGACTTTACCCAGCCTTACTACTCTTCTTTAAAACACTTAAGATTTGTCTCTGACAACCTCTAATACAAATGTACTTAGATAACATAACCTAAAAAACATTTATTTAGTGTGTGTAAGAGTGTAATCACTGTAAGCAAGCAAAAGTGAAAAAAATACAAGTAAATAGATTTTAAACAGTTTTGTTATGATATTAAATACCTATAATAAGTGTATTATTGGTTTATTTTACCTATAGTAAGTGTAATATTAGTTTATTTGCAGAATAGCGCGAATGGGCATGTTCCATGACATATTTCTACACATGGGCGGCGCAGGCGTTAAAAAAGGTGTATTCATACTTTTATTCGTATGATATACAATCAATGTTTAAAAGATAAAAAGACAAAGTCTCAGCTTTTATACTTTTAATAATTTTTCAAGCCTCTTTGGGATAATGGATGATTTCTTCCAATCACAATCACAAAATGGCGTTTACTATGCGTTATATGCCCCCTCTCTCAAAGTTTAAAGGCGTAAGTGGGGGAACCAAAGGATTGTGCTTTGTAAAAACCAAAAGGTTTTAACTTAGCTTACTAAAGCTACCAAAAAACTATTAGGTTTCAAGGAGCCTTTACCAATTATCGTCCAAAGTAAATAGTATTTATGATAATATATATTAAGGGTAAGACTACTGAAGAGTTATTCGTTTTATTGCTTGATCGTAAGGAGTACTTAAAAACCATATTTATAGATGTCTACCACAAAACTTAAAAGATTTAAAATCCTCTATAAACCTTAATGAGTTTATTGTGGTTTTGATTAATGCAGCAATTAAGTGCATGGTTATATAACCAATAGGTCTTAAAGAGCAAAAATATTTAACAACTTGCTTTAAAGATAACTTGAAGGCCTTTTTTTAAGTACATATTATCTGCAGATAAATTAGTATGCACAAAAGAAATAATAAAACCCATTTCGGTTTATTTACCTTCTTAAACCTATGATAAAACCCTATAAATACTTGTTGGCATTTAAACTGTTACTTGGAATATGTCTTGGACAGTGAATATAGTAATTGAGAAGACGAAGAAAATAGTTCGGATATACAACGCTGCATCATGGAGCATCAAAGAATATTTCTACCGATAAGACTTGTCAACAATTTTGCTCAAGCAGCTACGTCACCCCACTCGTGGTGTTGACAACAACCCTCACGAATAGAAATATTTTTCGTGCTTGATGATACCGCGAAACTAGTAGCTAGACTATTATAATAAATAATTTTAGGATCTTTCTTCATTTTCTCAATTAATATTATAAATCATAAATGTTGAACTATATAACCTAAACTATATCTAATAATTGTAGCTTATTTAACGCAAAACGGACTATGAGATGTCTCCAGACAGGTGCGTGCCAGTGGCAGTCATTTTTACCAACAAGAGGAAATGAAAAATTGCGAAAATTTTGGGAAATATTAAGTAAATCCCTCGGGATCCATTACCAAGCAATCTTTGTACCAAAATATCTAACTGATGGGTCCTGATATATTGGAACGCTTTTTTAGTTCATTTTCCATTACTTAGTGTTTCTTCGTCCTATGGGGGTAACTAGTAACTACCCCCCATATCGACGCCTTTGAAATAATGTTTCTATATACCTAGGTACTTTATAAATATACGAAAGTTACATGGGACAAAATATTTAACAGGCTTACGAAGGGAGGTTTAACCACCAAATCCTACCCAGTGTACAGGGTGTTATTATTATCGCGAAAAAATTCAGGATGAGCTTGCCTGCTTAAAAATATGAAAAAAAAAGTTCCATGCCCGGAATTCCTTCGTTTCGGAGTTACAGGGTGTTACAATTTTAAAGCGGAACAAAAAAATATGTACGCCACTGCCGTTATCTCTTTTCATAACATGGTTATGTGGGCAGTTTAATGGTTAATGCGAAGTACCTTTTCATAATTTTTTGATTTCGGCTTTGTTTAGGACATAAATGCAATTTTATCAAACTGATATGGGCACAATAAATGTGATTTATTTTTTATTATTCTTTTTCTCGAGAACGATTGTTCGTAGCGACTTCTACCAAGTATGTCTTTTTTACGTAAAAATTATAGAGAAATCTATTTTTTCGCTTAAAAACGCAATACAAACACGTGTAAAAAAGTTAGGACTCCTCAAAAGAGTAAAAATACATGTAGGTGGCGCCCTCTACCAGTGGGAGCCATACTAACATTAAATTCGAATTTCGCATTTCAAAAAACCCCTAGATACCAATTTTAGTTCAAATATCGACATTATTTCGAAAATTATTTAGAAAAAACTAAAATAAAAATAAAACTTTAACACCCTGTATCCCCGAAACGAAGCATTTCCGGATGTGGGTTAACAGGAACTTTTTTTCATATTTCTAAGCAGGGAAACTCATCCTGAATTTTCCCGCAATGATAATGAAACACCCTGTAGGTATATCCTATTACAGGGTAGGATTCAGGATTTTGGTAAAAAAAAATATTTTTAAGGTTTGAGGGAGGTGTATACGTGTACAAATTATATCGCTTGTCGCTATAAACCCTGCAGAATCCATAAGCAGTCCTAGATTAAATGGTAAACATAAAATTTACCTTTCTGCGAACCACCTGTGGATCTTCCTACTACCTCTAATTTTGTATCTCCCGATTAGCGACAATCCGCGGCACTTTTGTCCTTTTCTACAACAAAGTCCACCCGATATTTTATCCTTATTTGCCGCGATTTTTTTACCGACTTTATTCATTTCATTCAGCGATGATCCCGCGTAAGTTTTTCGGGCTGAACAGCGACCGCACCGCTCAAGCGACTCAAACAAACAACACACGAAAACATATGCGGCTCGGTTTATAAATCGCGGACTATTTTTAGATGTTATGTCACGACGAAGCGCGGGGATTGGTCGGTCGTGACACAATGCCGCGCGCGATTGGTTGGGAGCGAGCTGGACGGACTCCGCGATCGTGACTGAAAACTGCGAATATCGCGCTTCTAGATGCAGAATGATAATACTAATTTTACTGGTTTTCTTATTGATTTCAATTTTATACAATTGGATGCTCAATTTTTTTTCGGGGGGGTATTTCACCTTGATGTAGGCGCGAGTAAACGAATCAACGTAATTTAATTAGAAATGAAGATGTTCATTAGCGTGTTTTTTTTGTTGTTTTTATCCTTGTTCGTCATTATTGACTTTTTTGTATTTAAGCAGGGAAAAAGAGTAGGGTACGCCACTGCCTGAAAAATATCAATGGCGTACCATATTTTGGACTAACATTAGTGGGCCATACACGAAGGTTTTATACTGTCATTCTTTCCTTGTCTAATTTCTTGACGAGTGAATTGCAAATCTAATTAACTTATTACCCACTGACCCGCGTTCATTCCGTCGGGATTGATCTTTCTCGCAGGAATGATCGCCCGTGTATGGCCGGCGATTGGCCGAGGGTTTAAAACCAGCCGATCTCTACCAAACTTTATTGTAGCCAGTAAGATTTGCTAAATTTTCAACTCGCCAACCCCTTAAATAAAGATACTTTATCCTTGAAAATTTTCACAAAAACCCATGAGGGTTTAAAAACCTTGTTGTAATTAAGACAAACAACAGAAAAAGGAAGCTGCATCTGCATTGTGTATATAGAATAGAATAGAAAAACCTGACAAAAAAAAGTAAGATACCATGCAGGTTTGATCAGAAATAAAAAAGGATTTAAAAAAAAATTATTTAAAGAAAATCTAATGCCGCAGCCCACGCCCAAAACCCTGTTTCTGGTTTCTGAAAAATTGTATACATGCCGATTTAATAGGCTAGTTGGTTGGGGACGAAAATGGTCAAATTGAGCAATAACTTGATAAATAATAAAAATATTGAAAATTCTTAAAAGTACAATATTATAGAGAATCTTATTCCCAACCATTTTACTATCTTTACTTTTCGTCGCGAAATCAACAGGAACCGAGCTACACGTGAAAAGCATTTTCAACCCCTTAGAAAATAGTCAAATCGAGCAATAACTCGATAAATAATAAAAATATTGAAAACTCTTAAAGGTACAATATTATAGAGAATTTTATTCCCACCCATTTTACTATCTTTACTTTTCGTCGCGAAATCAACAGGAACCGAACTAGTTTTTTTTTAAATATGGTCCCTAGAATCACACCTGGAAATATTAGCGTAGTAAATTGATGACCCCTTTTTCGTAAAAATCATTCCATGATTAAGACCTCCGAATAATAGCAAACAATTATGAAACACCCTCTATAAAAAGCATCCCTTAGCTTTCAACACGAAATAATCCCTCTACCTTAAACCTCCCGAATAATTTAAGAATCGCTCGCAGTACAAATGCCGCCCTGTACACAAGATCCTGCAACCCCTCAAGAAACCACTGCGTGCTGTTGTGTATCAGAAGAGGGGTTGAAATGTATAAATCATGAAATTGGGGTGCAAAAACTAAAGCGTAGAAGAATTATTGATGCTAAATGCGCACTTTGTTTAAGTTGCGGTTCCCCTTCGCGCGAGGGTGATCAGTGATCTCGGTCTTACAACGTTAAAAAAGATACAGATGAGTGGGACAGGGTCGCAAGTTCTTTTTTTTTTTGTTATTTTGGAAGAAGTGCATGCAGTAAAAACGAATACACTAGTTTGTCTTATATGTTGGTTCCTAACCTCTCTGAAAAAATGAAGGAGGTGAATCCTCACCTTATTTTAAGACGAAAATGTGGTATACAAGTTTTTCGCATGTCGCTTCTTTTTCGAAATACAGGGTGTTAAAAAAAATTAGTAAAGCAATAATAATCATTTTAATAATTGATTTAAAAACTTTTAATAATGAACTCACATAAACAAAAGTCAAATAAATTGCTGAAAATGTCCTCCATGAGCCAGTAAACACCCATGTACACGACGTGCTAAATTGTCTCTTACGTGTTAGAAAATTTTGGGACAAGCGCGAATCGTATTGAAACCATCAATACGCAGTCGAAGGTCTCCTTCAGTTTCAATGGAAGTAGTATAAACGAGTTGTTTAAGGTGACCCCAGAAATAAAAATCCAATGGATTCAGATCCGGCGAACGGGGGGCCATGGGTGAGGTCCTCCTCTAGCTATCCAACGAGCAGGATCATGTTGATCTAAATAGTTTCTAACACCTTCTGCAAAATGATGGGGAGCGCCGTCATGCATGAACCACATTAAAGTTCTCGTTCTTAAGGGCACTGCTTCCATCAATTCTGGCAATTCATCTCTAAGGAAGCTGTAATAGACATCACCAGTAAGTCGAATTGGAAAAAAAATACGGTCCAACTAAGCTATCTCCAATAATCCCTGCCCAAATATTAAAAGAAAATGTATACTGGTGATGTCCTTCGATGATAGCATGAGGATTATCTTCCGCCCAAATATGGTTGTTGTGAAAATTTATGATGCCTTGTCTGGAAATATTCGCTTCATCTGTAAATAGTATTTTTGCCGAAAAATGTGGGACCCTTAAAGAATTTTCTTGAAACCAGTTACAAAAATTAACTCGAGCTGGAAAGTCTCTAGGCAACAAAGCTTGCACTCTTTGTACGTGATAAGGATAAAGTAAATAGTCATTTAAGATACTCCATACTGTTTTGTAACTCACATTAAACTCGTTCCCGATTTTCTTCGTACTAGTGCCTGGAGATTCTTCCACCATGTTTAAGACCTCTTCCTCAAGTTGTACGGTTCTAACTGTAAGTGGTCGGCCGCCTATCTTGCTTTTTGCAAAGCTACCTATTTCCTCTAACCTGAGGTGCAATCTTGTAAATGTTTCCGAACACGGTACTCGTTTATTACGAAAACGTTCTGCATATAAACGCTCGCCTCTAGCGCATTTCCATTTGCCAAACCGTACTTAAAATGAATTTGAGCCATTTCTTGATTGGTAAACTCAGTCATTATAAAAAGTATGTAATGTAGTACAAATGTTACGGAGAAAACAAATGTGGTTGCCATGGAACGAAGCAAAGCCTACTTGTATCATTTGACGCAACATAATGATAAAAATACGAAAAATAACTAAAAAATTAAGGTACTCTTTTACCCAGATCCCCGCCAATGAACCAATTGTAAAACTTAAAATTGACCCAAAGTAAAGTGCTCTAATCCCTTATGTTTAACAAATATCATTAGAATGTTTGGAATTAATTAATAAAATAAAAAAAAAATACGATTTTTTTTAACACCCTGTATTTCGAAAACGAAGCGACATGCGAAAAACTTTTATACCATATTTTCGTCTTAAAATAAGGTAAGGATTAATTTTTTCAGAGAGGTTAGGAAACACCCTGTATATATAGTAAACATTTTTAAAGCGTTTTGCAAAACAAGATCTAGAAGATCTGCCCAATAAGCCACTTGATCTTACCATAACGTGAGCGTTCTAAAATCACGTTTGCAAATACAAATTCCAATAATAATTATCTGAACTTATATGAGGCGATTTTTATTACCTACCTTGACTAATTTAAAGCGATTACTTGAAATGCATTTTTTTTAATTATAACCTGCTACTGACAAACGGTTTATAGCTTTTAATTTGTACAGTGAAGGTATAAAAATTATTATAAAGATAATGGATTTTTTAATTGCAGTAAAATGTAACTGCATGAATTCAATTAAACCACCAAAAAAAAAACAGCAAATATTCCAGGCACTAAAAAAGCCAGCAATCGCAATTTGAATTTAAATTTTATTTGATTTTAATGCAATTTTGATGTAAAATTAACAGGGGAGCCAATATTTGAGGGTAACAAAATTTGCGTGGGATTTCCTATGGCCTGTCTAGCGGTGCACCAACCGATATAACAAAATAAGTAAAGTCTGTTTAGAGATATAAGAAAAAAAGTAAGACATTAAATAATATTTTATTTATGTTTGAATGTGAAATTACAAGTTATTTTATTATTAAAAATTATATTTACGATTACAAAAATATACAAAGTATTCGGTACTTATAATAATTATTCACTTAATATTTTACTATCACTTTCGCTATCATCATCTGTTCTCTCGCCGATCTTCAGAAGCTCAGATCCTGGTGCGATTCAAACCTACTACGGCTAAATTTGTCCAAGACAAATATCTTGTCATTTGGGAATGATCTACAATTACCCAAAGTTCACAATGTTTTTATTGAATGTCGGCCAGAGACTAATTTCCTGGGAGTTATTGTCGACAATGGATTAGTATTTAAATCTCACATCCATAGCCTTTCAAAGAAAATTTCATCTGGGTGTTTTGATGTGAGACTGTCGGCCGTTGAACTGGGACATGCCGTGTCCAGATCCGTCTATTTTGCCCTTATAGAGTCAAGACTGAGATATGGCATCTGTTTTTGGGGATTGAGTGGCCAGACCCTGATGAACTCTGTTTTCATTTTGCAGAAACGGGCTATTAGGTATATCTGTGGTGCTGGGAGAATAGATCATTGCAGGCCCCTATTTAGAAGGGAAAAAAATTTTGACTCTGTTCAGTCTTTTTATCCTGGAGACTGTATCACTGATTCACAAATACCGGCATAGATTCGCCTCCCACGAAGCTCATTATATCACGCGAAATGCTTCTAGCTTAAAATTGCCCATACCCCATTCTACTTTAGTTAAACGATCTATTATTTATGAAAGCATTAAGATCTATAATCACTTACCTGATAACCTATCAAACATTCCTTCTCCGAGACTATTTAAAAGGAAAGTTAAGAAACTTTTAGTGACTAAGGCGTATTATGACTTAAACGAATTTCACTGTGATAGTTTTTAATTGTTTTGTTTGTATCCTTTTTGCATGTACTGTATCTGACGATAATTTAAGATTGTGTTATTACTATTATTTTATTTTTATAGTTGTAAGAACTTAGACTAATACTGGCTTTGTCAACAAATACGCGGTATTTAGACAATAAAGCATATTTTGAATTTGAATTAATTATTATTTGTGCTATATTGTTTATATGGATATAGAATTTTTCCACTTTTTCAACATGTGTAACAGAATTTGCCCAACTTTATAAAGGGACGTTAAAAACTTCAGTTTCTATAAGCTCGCTCAAGTACACTGGAGTTAATAGTAGGGCAAATATTATTACGACGAATGGCAGATTTCAGTTGGTACCAAACATGTTCGATGGGATTTTCAAGCCTCTTAATTAAATTATCTAATGTAGGCTCGCTTTGTTCCTCGTATAACTTGTAAATTTTACGCCGTATTATATCTTGATCACTTCCATCTACCTTCGAGAAAATGCCAGTATCGGTTCTTTTTTTCCTCGCTAAAATGAGATTATTCACAATTTTCCATACAGTTGATGTTGGAATTTTTGTTAATGTGGACGTTTCTTCTAACGCTGCTTGCTTGCTGACCACACGTTCAATGAGAGTTGAATAAACATTGTTTATAACTTCCTTAGTTTCCACAGAAAAGTGTTTTCTGCTCTTCGACGGGGTTATCTCCTGAGATACATTGGGCTCGCACATATTTTCCACGACTCACACACGATTAAGCAAGCGCTGTATTACACACGAAGTAAGAATAAATTACTAAGCTTATAACTAACTAGAGTGGCTATATATAAAGTATTTAGAACATAATTTGTTTTATGGGATTAACCCTCTCATTTTGAATCAGGTAAAAATCGGTATAAAATCACCAAACTATTACTTTAATAATGAAATTACGTCTTCCGGATTTGCAGTTTACTTTAAGACATTTTTGAGTACAGACCATAATTTATTCATTGTTTGTTTATGGCCACCCTTCCATCCCATCCAAAGGCAAACTGTAACTTTCTTATATCTCTGGACAGGCTTTAATTCAACAGAGTTTACCACCACTATGGAGAACAACCTTAAGTCCTCCATAACCACTATCCCAATTCAACCTACCTACTGAATTTTATAGAAAAAGTGTCACCCTGATCATTTTGTAGAAAGGCCCCTAATCAAGGCAAGGAATACCAGGGTTGGAACTAAAAAAATTCTCAAATAATCTTAAAAAATATTTATTGAACATTTCGGTCCAAAAATGGTTTTACAAAGGGGGAAAAAATAATGTTGTAAAGTGTTTTCCGAAATAAATTGAAAAGAAACCCTCAATTACTATATAAATATGTACAAGTTAAAAAATGTAAAATTTACAATCAGTATTCATCCTAATGCTAAAACAGATAATAGAACTAATTTCTATTAAACATCCAAGTTGTGATGAAAATCTAAAAAATATTAAGTATATTTTTTTATATGTAGTGTGTTGCGAATATGCAGCAACGGTGTAGCAAAATATTGCAACTTCTCAACACGTGTAGCAACAGATATAAAACAAAAAAGGGCACGTCCATGGAATTCTCTATTTTAAGCTTAATACAAGTCCCTGTCGACCTGTCAAGTTACAATAAAGAAGGCTGTGGATATTTCTTTAAATTCAGACAAAAAAACTTGTTTTTTCTAATTTTGAAACTTAGACACACGATTTTGTCGAGTTCTGTCAAAAAATTGATCAGCTCACGAAGTCAGGAGTCTTACATCCCGAATCATCCTTAATACGCATTAGATAAATGACAGACCTGTCAAGTCCCGACGACATCTAATAACTTATACAAAAAAAAAACTCTCACCACGTCATTTCCTAGACTGAGTCCGTCAACGTCTGCCGCCAGGTGGCGTGGAACGGTATCTTCAATATTTTTACCCGCGTGGTGGGCAAACTGTTCAACAACAATTTCTGTAAATTGGGCAGCGGCAAAATTTCCACCTGCGGGGGATTACTGGCCGCCAGTATGTCGCCGCCGTGCGACAAATCGGGCACCGGTTTGAGCACCGGAATGCTATCCCCGTTCCCCGTGGGTCTTTTTTCCTTTTTGTTCGAGTCCTCGCATTGGTCGACGAACAGCTCGGTTACGCGGAGCAGCTCCAGGGTCACTCCCCAGACGAAGTGAGTCAGGCTCCCTAAAAGTAGGAATTTTTTCTTACTTATCTGGGTGTAATTCATCCGTTCTATAATAAGAATGATGACAGAAAAAATCTTTAAATATTGCAACTAAATGAAGGTAATTTGAATAACGTTAATATTATACAGTATGGTTATTAAAGGGTGCAACATATGGGAATTTTTTTTGATAAAAGTTGGTGCATGTTCGATAATCATATTAGGTGCACTTGGAATGGTTGCAAGTCAAACGGCGTACAGGGTAGGTCAAAAAATATAAAACTTGTACAAGAATAAAGTACCCCTATTTCAGAAAATTCAGCAAAATGTTATTAAGAAAAGTTGTTTAGAATTAAAAGTTATGCATAGATTCGAAAACGTGACCTCCTAAAATAAAAAAATATTTTTTTTGAAAACATATTTTTTTTGAAAACATAAATGAAAAATTTTTTTTGGGAAGACCTTTATAAATTAATCAAAATCAAATCAATTTTACATATCTTTGTTCAAATTCAAGCATATTAGTAAAATTAACTTAAATTTTTAATTTATTAAGGAATCACAAACTTCATGGTTGTTGCAATGACATTAAACACAACTTCAAAATATCCTAAAAATTCTTTTTAACAAGATAAAATATTAGTAATGATAATATGCAAATTAAAAAACCCTCATTTAAAGTGCAAAATTTTTATTTTAAATGTTTAATAAAAAACTGTACAAATTACTCGACAAACATGAAATCCTAATAAAATAATCGCAGATACCTATGGAAAAAAACAAATAAGGGTTAAAAGTAAATATTATGACAGTTTGGTGGCATTATTCATTCTTAAATAATTATTGTTGTTATTTAATTTTAAATGCCTCCTCTAATACAATTAACGTTAGCCGAGAAGGCAGCATTAGCGTTAATATGTGGAGAAAACTATAAAACAGTGCGTGAAGCAGGAGATATATTCACTGAACGACATCCAGATACACAAGTTCACTATTCAACTGTAAGCAGAATTTTAAATAATTATAAACAGACAGGGTCTTTAGACTATAAATATAAAAATGATCGTACCAAAACTGTATGTACTGAAGAAAATCAATCAATCAAATCAATAAGTACTTCAAGCAGTTGTTGAAAAACCTGGAAGATCTACCCAATATTGTAGGTGGTGGTCGGACGAAAATCCAAATTTTGTCATTGACAATAAAGACCAGTATTACCAAAAAGCAAACGTTTGATGCGGTATTATTAACGCCAAATAGGGCCGGTTTTTTTTCGCCAAAACCTACCTGGTGACACCTATTTACATTTGTTGGAAAACGAACTGTCGGATTTTTTAGATAATATGAGTATACAAGAACGACATAAATTATGGTTTGTACATGATGGTTTTCCCGCTCATTCTGCTAGAATTGTTTCTGAATGGTTAAATGGGGAATTTGGTAATAAATCGTTAGGACGAAATACCGATCCACGGTGGCCTCCTCGTTCGCCAGATCTTACCCCATTACATTTTTTTTAGGGGATATTTAAAGCAAAAAGTTTATAAGGATCGACTGTTTAATAATGTTGGGAAGCATGAAAATTCGATAGAATTTAATTGCATAAATATTCCAGCAAGTGTATTGCGATCCACTATTAGTGAATTTTATGATCGGACAATTAAATGCATTGAACGAGAAGGTGGACATACAGAAGACGCGTCGATAATTTTTTGCACATACATAATTTTATTTTTTTTAAACTTGTTTATTGAATTTGAATAAAATAAATAAATTATTGTCAAGTTATAATAAAAAAAAAGCCGATAAAAATTGGCAAAACCATTGGCACCATATTCAAATACGTTTAAAAACATTGTATTTCTTGAGTTTGCACTAAGCGCATACATAATGCATACATTGTTTTGTTAATAATGCCACTGAACTGTCATAATATTTTAGTAGGATTCCATGTTTGTGGATTATTTGTACAGTTTTTTAATAAACATTTAAAATAAAAATTTTGCACTTTAAATGAGAGTTTTTTAATTTGCGTATTATCATTACTAATGTTTTATCTTGTTAAAAAGAATTTTTAGGGTATTTTAAAGTGTTTAATGTCGTTGCAACAACCATGAAGTTTGTGATTCCTTAATAAATTAAAAATTTAAGTTAATTTTACTAATATGCTTGAATTTGAACAAAGATATGTAAAATTGATTTGATTTTGATTAATTTATGAAGGACTTTAGGGTGAATATAAAAACAAATTTTCATTTATGTTTTCAAAAAAAATACGTTTTCAAAAAAAAATATTTTTTTTATTTTAGGAGGTCACGGTTTCAAATCTATGCATAACTTTTAATTCTAAACAACTTTTCCTAATGACATTTTGCTAAATTTTCTGAAATAGGGGTACTTTATTCTTGTACAAGTTTTATATTTTTTGACCTACCCTGTACGCCGTTTGACTTGCAACCATTCCAAGTGCACCTAATATGATTACTGAACATGCCCCAACTTTTATCAAGAATAAAATTTTCTGAGAAATCGATAATAAAAAAATTCCCATATGTTGGACACTTAAATGACCACACTGTATAACATGGCGATCTAATAGACAAGTACAAAGGGAGAGTATGAGAGAGTAATATTTAAATTTAATATTAGCCATAGCAACATGAAGTTATCATAGCAACATTAGAAAAACTTACGGTGTAACCTCAGAACCCCTGCCAAAACCATGTTGTTTGTTGTGGCGCTCTGCGATATGTACGTCGGTATAATCATAAGCTTTCTAATATTCGTGCAAACCCCCAGAGCCTTGTCGAACCCGGCCTTAACGTCGAAATTCACCAACTCCAGTTGTTCCAGCTTTTTCATGTCCTTCACCGCCTCCAGGATCTCGAAGGTGTGGCAACTGCCCTGTCCCTTCTCCAGCCTTAGTTTCTCCAACTTCTCCAGCTTGGCCAGTATGTCTTGGCCGAAAGTCTTGGGAAAATCGGTGCATTCCCCCAGGTCCAACGACTGCAAGTTGGTCAGCTCGGCTATCACAGACAAATTCAACTTGTGCAGGTCGCTCACTGACGTCAGAGAGAGAATTTTTAGGGTTTTCAGCTCCTTCAACGAGTCGATGGAATTGATAGTCAGTCCCGACGTGGATTTTAGTCGCAGCTCTTTGATTTTATTCAGTGCTTTTAACGGGTCTAAATTTATGCTTTCGCATTTGATTGTGACCGCGTTTATTATTTCCAGGGTGGGATTTGAGGTTGCCAGTTGCTCCACTACGCTAGCGGGACACCTAAACGAAAATTATACAGGACGGTCAGAAAATTTGGAATTTTTAAAAATATTCTTTATCTTAAGTTCTCAGAAATTTACATTTAGAATATAATATGGCACGCTACTGGTTATTTCTATAATAATGGCAATGGGCCTGATACTTCTCAAGTTAGATGTAAGCATATGTCAAACTAGTAATTTACTATGTTTGAAAAAATAGGGCATAGGCCTTCATATTTCGATAAATAACTTATTTATTTATTTTGTGTTACAATTATCTCTTTGACGAGAGTCGGGCCCAATATTCCCGAGAAACTAATCCAACCTTTTAGCAGGGTTGGGCAACATTTCATTTCTATTAAAAAAATTAAAAAAATCATTAATAAATTAATAAAAATTATTTTCAGTCTAAAAAATATAGTACCAAGTACATTAAGTAAAAACATATAAATGGCTGGAAGAAAAGACAACATATGGCAGTTTTATGTTAAAACAATAGATCCAAATAAATCTGGGTGTAGGGTGTAGAACAGTTTGTAAAATCTGCAAGAAAGAAATTCAAGAGATAGCTCAATACTCAAAACAGACCTTGATATTTGTAATAAGCAGCAAGAAACGAATACAGGTAAATAAATAATAATATTTTATATTAATATTACCGAGAATATTACTTATTTCTTATTTCATTTTCAAAGTAAACGGTATATAAAAAAAAATAATTTTGGCAAAAAAAATTGTTCATCATTCAACATTTTGCTATGTCTGGCTTTCGAAACAGCAATGTTTTTTTTTAATTTTTTTTTTTTTTTAGTCTTATAAAATCGGACTCCCTCTACCACCTGGTGACATGTTTAAACCTACCGAAGACGTTTTTTTTTTTTGGGGGGGGGGGGGGGGGGAAATTGGCATGTAAAATTTTTTTTTAGGCTTAGATATTGGTTTCTTGTCCATAACTCGGCGAGTTCGATTCTGATTTAAAAAATGTTAGGTCGTAAAATGGAGGTCTCACGAATACGCATAAATTGAATTTTGTTTCATCGAAATCGGTCAAGCGGTTCTCGAGATATCGCGACTTAAAGGTACAAAAACCCCGTATGCTAAATTTCGCCGCGCGCCGTGTGCTGAGAGCCGTGTTCGGGTTTTTTAGCATGGACTCAAAAATTAAAGCTTATAGCTGGAATTTTATCAAGAATAGAATTTTCTGAGAAATCGGTAATAAAAAAAGTTCCCATATGTTGCACACTTAAATGGCCACACTGTATATGTTTGTTTGTTGTTGTTTACTTCAGCGTTGAAAAATCTCTAAGCACTAGTGCGGAAAAGTGCTCGTAAAAAAAATCATAAAAGGGGATGAAATAATTCCCGTTTTCTTCTAGCTTAGTTAGTAGTAGAAAAATAACCAGTAGCGGAGTAATAAATGCCAAAAAACTAGTTTAAAAAACAAATAGTTTCAAATACTCTCTTGTTAAAATGCCGCTCTATTCTCCGAACAAAAGCTTAATCAAGACAAATGGCGCAATACTAAAATATTCTGGATCAGAACTAACCTGCATAATTCAATTTTCTTTAGAGTATTCACTCGGGCGATGGCCTCGGAAAACTCGGGCCAAATTTCGTCGCCGTTGCTGGGCAACAGCATTTTCCTCAAATCCAGATGGGTGGTGCCGCGTTGCTTGAGGGTGTTCGCCAGACCCTCGAAACTGTGCACCTGCGAGTTTTTCATTCTCACCGTTCGCCACAAAATAGGGTGACTGGCTATATCTCGCCACATGGTGCACACACAACCTATATAAAAAGTGTTAAATTACTTTTTTATTATTAGGAATGATTAAGGTGGGTTTTCCTTACCTGCCCGAAGAAGATCTTGTATTTTCAAATACTGGAATACGTAGAGCAACGTGTTGTACCCGAACGACAAGTTTTGCAAATAGTTTTCCATAAATTTCGCCTCGTTTTTCTCTTCCGGCGTAATCGAACTCGCATTAGTAATACTCTTTAGTTTGAGGTTGCGCTTTTTTTGTATAGGAGGGCCAACTGAATTTTGAGGCGCTCTAAACGAAGAAAGAAATTCTCTTACTCAGTGACAAAAAATCTGGAAGCACCGAAATACATTCAAAATGGTCCATTTTTGGAAATTAAGCAAATAAGCACACGTCAGTTTCTGAGGGGTACCTATTCCGTTGTTTTTACTCTGATACCAGCCTGCCAAAGTTATGACGTCATTGACGTTATCGTTATATTTTTCAATTGTCAATTTAATAGTATCCTACGCGTTACATACAAAATTTTATATACAACCATAACTATTATTATTATGATAATGATTATTTGAGTAAAAAGAATTAGTTAAAAAATTGAATACATAATACAATTGTATACAGGGTGAGTCGGGAGGAATGGGCCCTAACTCTAAGGGTGTAATATATGCATCAAAATAATAAGAAAAACTCAAATGTTGTTATCCAATATTCATTTGTTTTCAAGTTACAGCCTTAAATAAAATAATAATATTGTTAAACCAAAATATACAACATTAACATTGTTTTAAATAAATCATTGGTTTAGTACATTTTTAAAAATACCGCGTCTAATTAATGCATCCCTAGTATCTAATTTTACTTTGTAAACCTGTTTTTAGCCAACCCCATAAATTGTAGTCCAACGGCGTGAGGTCTGGCGATCTAGGAGGCCAACTAATAGCACCACCGCGACCAATCCAAACCCCTGGAAACCTTTGGTCTAAATATTGCTCGACCCGACGATCGAAATGGGCAGGCGCTTCGTCGTGTTGATGATACATTTCAATTCTGATGTTTGAAGGAATCTCCTTCAGTAGTCCTTGCAATTAATTTTGTAAAAAACTTAAGTAGTGATCCCCTGTAAGGCGATTTTCCAAAAGAAAAGGGCCAATTAAATTATTATCGATCATGCCGCACCACACGTTTACTGAAAACCTGTGTTGAAAATTACTTTCGACTATTGCGTGAGGATTTTCGTCCGACCATACATGGGAGTTTCGATTATTATTGATGGCATCACAAATGAATATTGGATAATATTTGAGTTTTTTCTTATTATTTTGATGCATAGATTACACCCTTAGAGTTAGGCCCATTCCTCCCGACTCACCCTGTATAAACAAATAAGCATCACTAAACTCTCAAAATTTTAATTATTTCTGCATAGATTCCAAAAGACCATTTTCTACGCATTCTGCTGTTCCAGACTTTTTTGCCGCACTATACAGGGTGTGACACATTAACATAGGTTAAATCCCAGTCGGAAAAATACATTCACATGCATAAAAAATGGTTCCTACTAGACGGAATAATATAATCTCGTTTTATTTTCAGGCTTACCTATGAAAAAGTCGATATTTAGAGATAGTGGTTTAAAAATTTACAGATAACATAACCTTAAAATCTCTGGCATACACGTGTGGAGAGGACCACTAGGTTATCAAGAGGATGGGGGGAAATACTGGATTAGTTCTCCACAAAAATGATACTTATGATTTTATTTATATATTACACGAAAAAATAGAAAAAAAGAGAACTTGTATGCCAAATTGTTCTAAAAGTGAATCTAGTAGGAACCAAGACAATCCCAAACAAAAAGGTAAATACAAATTTTGTTAAAAAATATTTCTACACTTGTTAATACTATGTACTAAGTTCTTGATAATATACTATAGGAAAAGCATATTATCAAAGAAAAAAAATGAAAAATAACCTGTAAAAAAACAAAAACATAACCTAAAACTTATAACCGTATTGGATTTCGGCCGAGATTACGCAAAAAAAGGAGAGGGGGTAGAGGACTGATTGGTAATGAAAGCCTGAAAATTGAAACAAAATTATATTATTATTTATATGTAGGGTAAACCACGGTGGACAGTTAACGCGAGGCCCGAAAAATAGGTTTTTTGGGTCTCGGTTACTGACCAATCCTCAGGTTAAACTTGGAAGTAATCCGAACCTGTAGTGTTCGGCAATACAGTTCCACTCTATCATCAACCCCAATAATACAACACCTCAAAACTCACTCATCATCCCCTCCTTTCTCCTCCTGGTGTTCCTGGACCAGTGAAGGACTATCGTCACCTTCACCAGCCTCCGGAACAACGTCAACCTCCATGGGCACGGACTGCAGCTTTTCCTCTGCTTTAACAGGAGAACAAGGCTCCTCTTTTACCTCGGGTGGGTCCTCCGCAGGACTCGGCTCCGGTTCTTTGGGCTCAACTGGAGTATTGGGGGCATCACTAGGCCCTAAACTAGCCGAATCGATGGGGACTTCAGTAGGTTGGAGAACGTTGGGAGTAACAATAGATTCTTCCGAACGTGAAGCACAGTTACTCGAGGACACAGACATGAGATTGCGCTTGGGTATCACCAGAAACTTTCTCCCGTTCAAGTACTCAACGTATTGCGGCCTGGGAACCTCCGTGGACTCCTCGCTGTTCACCAGCTTAACGTTGTGAGGCAACCACGAAGTTACAGACCCCACAAGCGACTTATTGGTCTCATTGGGGGCTTGCTCATGCAACTGAGGGGGCTTAGGAGTCAGCTTGGGCATCTCACCCACACCAGAAGCAACGGAGTCTTGACCAATAATAGAAGAAACTTCCGCCGTGGGCGGTAAGCTTTGAAGGGGTTGTAAAATCGGAACGGGATCGGTTGAATCGGGACGCGGAATGCGCTGCAGTTTCGGTAAAGTGGTAGAATGAGCGGTAGAAGCCGATTTTAAGGATTTAATAGAAGTTAGAGGTGGAGGGGCAGCAATCGCGGCAGACGGTTGGTTGACTGTCTGTCCTTGGTCCTGGCAGTTCTGTGAGAAATAACAACATATACAATTTCACCGACGTATCTGGATCATACAAGATTTCACTACTTACCTTGCAAACGTAAGGATAGCTTAAGGTAGGGCCAATGCCGACGCAGTCGTGGTGATAGAGGCAGAGGCACAGCCGACACTGCAGTGTCGGCACCACTCCTTGCAGACCGTCGCATCTTATAGAACATGGCTGACAGGGTTTGCTGGAATTTTTTTTTGTCGGGTCAATTATTTTATAGGGAATACAGGATGTGTTCGGATGGGATGGTCACAATAATAGTAGAGTTCAGGTGAGGTCAGGCTGCTAATAAATTAATAGCAAACCGCAAGCCAAAATTCACAGTTTGATAATACAAAAAAAAAAAAACTTAGGGCAAGAGGCAGAGGTAACTGTTATAAACAGACAAAACGTAAATAGACGTAAATAGTTATTTATGATATGAGTGTTAGAAGTACTTGCAAACCACAAGAGTGCCTTAAAAATACTTTAAACACAAATGTCATACAATATTTCTTCTACAAACGGAAATAAGAAGCATACAATAATTGAAAATTAAATGTTTAGAATATCTTACATCCAGGTAGTTTCTAATAGCATCGTATATTTATATTAAATTAGTTCACATTTGTCAATAAAACCTAGCAACCATCATTGTTGGCTGATTTGTTTACAGAAAAAATGAAAATTTGAAAGGTCGTCAGTTTTATTAAAGCTAGCGCTGCCTGTTGTGATTTGCCAAAAATGCAAGAAAAACAAGAAATTGATCCACTTAAAGACATAGAAGAAGTTGCTAACAGAGCTACCTTGGATTTACTGCCACGAAAATCAGGAATGAAGAATTCAATATGAGGTGAAAATAAAGGCGTTTCTGGAAAGCATTCCGAAAACATATTCCTGACCTATTTTGAGGAAAAGGCAAAGGTATGGAAGTCATCTTCTCTTTGGTCCCATTATTCAATGATCAAAGCTATGCTACGTGTAAATAACGACGTAGATATCAGCAAACATTTTGAATTGATTGCCTACTTAAAGCGTCAAGGAGAGGGTTACCAGGCCAAAAAATCAAAAATGTCTACTAGAGACCAAATTGAACAGTTTCTGAAGTGCGCACCGTATGATGAGTATCTTCTGATGAAATTAGCTACGAGTGTAGGAGTATTTGGTGCCTGCCGCAGGGAGGAGCTTTGTCAGTTGACTCTTGACAACGTGGAAGATATGGAGACTTCATTAGTTATTAAAATATCAGATACCAAAACCAAGGTACCACGAAATTTCACTATCGTTGAAAAATTTTATTTGGATTCTTATCGAAAATATACTGATCTTCGTCCAGCAGATGTCGTACATCGGCGGCTCTTGTTAAAATATATAAAAGGTAAATGTACCAGAAATCCCGTCGGAATTAATACGTTCGGAAAATTTCCTGCAGCTATAGCAAGATTTCTGCAACTTCCAAATTCAATACTCTAGCTTACTTGCCGATGCTCGAGCAAATTTGACAACAATTAAGCGGCATGGGGGATGGAAATCCTCAACCGTTGCGGAAGGGTACATCGTGGATTCCTTGGAAAATAAAAATTGTATTGCTCGAAAATTGCTTACAGTACAAACGACATCAGCCGATGATGCTTCAACATCGACTGGACATGCTGCTGTTTCTGTTCAATCCTCCTCAACCGCAAAGAACAGCAGAACTGAGGAAGGAATTAATTTTTCAAATTTTTCAAATTGTACTATTAATATAAGTGTAAATAAATAAAATAGAAATGTTTTTTGACGTTTTTTTGAAAAAATTGACATTTTACTTTTAACACTAGTGCCTTAAAATAACATTTTTAAGGCTAGTAGACAGTGTTAAAAGTTCCATTTTTAACACGTCTGTAGAAAAAATAGTTTATGTAAACAAGAATGAATAAAAGATTTACCAGTATAAAGTGAAGTTTTGTGGTCCCCATAAAATTCATCCATCGAGTAATAAGTCTTTGCAACCAGGACCTTAGCACAACCCAATTAAACTTTTTATCACTCTGAATTTGTCTTATGAAACGAAGTTCCAGATTTTCGATGCTATAGAATATGGAGTTCCTTGTCGGAGTCGAATTCGGAATAGGGAGACACGGTGTAGGAATTTCTAAATGGATACTTTAGGGGTAGTTCTAATTTCGTTCTTTTATTTATTGGATTGACAGTTTCAAGAATAACAATTGCAGGAATCTGGTGATTCAGATTATCATAGAAATCCTAGAACTGTTTTTCTGAAGTAAAAACACTGAAATAAAATAATAGCTTGCGCATGTTCCTCAAAAGATCCCATACCTCAAGTGGGACTCAAGGAGTGCAAAATAGACATTTCGAGTGATATAAAATTGCAGGTCTCAAGCAACAACCCTTAATGCATAGCATTCCCGGGATAATTTTTTAATTAAATTTATGATAAGGTTTTGAAACGTCAATATGCAACCCCAGAAACCTATTCTCCTTCAAACAGACTACCTCCTGGTCCTGTAATTAAACATTGTTAATATGTAAAATCAACTTTTTGTGACCCTAATCGTTTTCCCCCTACACTCTTGTATTTGGACTGTCCAGTGTCCATATGCAATAATTTTTTGTGTGTTTGTTTGAAGGTTTGAGACAATGACGGCCGTCATAACCCAAAATCCAGACTGCTTTAGTAAGCCCTCTTTAGACATAAGAAATAATTGGAAACCCTTGTTAAGTAGATGTAAGCTTAGTTTAGAACCGCACAGTAACGCATGACTGCACCAATCTCGGTCATGCGCTGCTAACCAAAAAGTAGTATAAATCAAAACACATCTATCATTCACAATTTTTGTGTGTGTTGTGTTGACTTGCCTTTAGAACCATTACTAAATTAAGGCACTCAGAAAGTAGGCTACATTATTCGTCTCACGTGCATCAGACAACCCAAGCAACCTGAATAAAAGAGACCGACCTGTACCCCACTCTAAAAGTTTCTCAATGAAGCCACGGAACCTGCAGACTTTAAGGTAACTTACAAAAGTAAAATAATAGAAGTTATTAACTGGAGAAACAATTGCATGGCTTGACCAAAATCAGACATCCAAACAATCCAATGCACAATCCATCAAACAACTATTTATACACAAAAACAGGAATACAACAGATCTTTGATAGAACACAGACTAGGCCTTAGATTTACAAAAAAACATAAAAACCAGGAGTTATTCAGAAGGGTCTGCAGACCACGGAACAGAGAAGTTGCACAAAGATATAAATATTCAGAGACAAACAGACCCCAAACATGAAAAAACAAACTACTTGTTTTATCTATTTTGTAACAGGTTCATCATTTACATAGGTTTATTTCCTTTTCTTTTGGTTATACAGGGTGTTTCAGAAGCACGGTACGTAACTTAGGAGGGTGATTCCTCATGATATTCTAAGAGAAAAACTTCATATGAACATATGTTCGGAGTTGCCCCGTTTTTGATAAACAGAGTGTTAAAATTTAAAAAAAAATCGGTTTTTAATAATTTTTTTATATATCCTTTTTCCGATTTTATTGAAATTTGGTACCGCTATTAATGATTATTATATTAGCCCTAACTAGATTAAATTTATTAGGTCCAGGGGAGCACCTTAACGAATATTATTGACAAAAAAATGTACGCCACTGACTTTTTCTAATTTTGATATTTCTTTCGGATTTACCAACTAATAATACAACTTTTTTATTCCCTGAATTGTTTTCGTAGCTTGCTTCGTTTTCGAGAGAAAAAATAAAAACGACTTTATTGCAGGTAGAAAGAAAATCAATACTTTTACAAAGATCTCACCTAGAAATATGTTTTCAAAGTTAATTGAAACTTTTAAATTAAAAATAATTTTTTTTTTTAAATAATAATACAAAAAAAATTTTATCAAAGCAAATGTTGAAAATAGCCACCTTCTGATAAAACGCACGATACAACAGATTAAAAAAAAAAAACTTTAACACCCTGTATATCAAAAACGGGGCAACTCCGGACACATGTTCATATGAACCTTTTCTCTTAGAATACCATAAGGAATAAGTTACATACCGTATTTCTAAAACACCCTGTATATATTATATATTTCTTATCCTCCTTAGGCCCAGTTTCACAATTGGTAGTAAGACATACTGGTTATCAAACTAGCAGTTGCGGGTTAACCACGAGTTTGCAAAAATCCTGTTTCACATTAAAAAACTAACCTTTGCTTGAATAACCACTGGTTACGATTTATTTTTTAAAGTTGGTGGTTGAATGAAGTTAGCAAGTGGTGAAAGGCCACCTTGAAAGTACACGTTAACGAAGGATTGTAGAACAAAGCCCTACTTTTTTGTTTTGGCAGTTTACTTTGAAGTTTTAATTTTTGATTTTATTTTCGATTTTAATAAGTCAATAATCATGAATATGACCACGACGCCGGCGACGCCGAATATTGAAAAAAGGTCAGCAAATTTTACAAAAGACGAGGAGTATTTGTTGGTATCTCTTGTTGATAAATATAAATATAAATAAAAGGAAATCAGACATAAATATGGCAGATCAAGAAACTCCATCTACGAAAAAGATAAAGTTGTCATCTAGAAAGTCTCTCGGGAATCCAATAAATAATAATAATATTGCTAAACATGACTGGGGTACGTATTGCCCCAAAAATTTAAAAACGTCTGTATCGACTAAACTGCAGGTTAACAGACCTAAAACTCAAAGTAAAAAATATCCAAGTATTACCGCCCAGTTGATTGAAGAGAAGCTAGAATTAGTTAGGATGCAAAAAGAAAAATTTCTAGAGGAGCATGAAATAAAGATGCAAATTTTAAAAAAACAATTAGAATTATTGGAAAAGGGATGCAACTGTTGGCAAAGATGTATTGAAACCTAATTGTAAACTGCACGAATAAAGCGCAGGGGACGCTTACGTTATCTTGTTTAAAAAGTTGTTTCGTAGTTTTTTATATTGAGTTAACAAATATTGAAAATGTTGACAATAATTAGAAATTAAATTTTCTTTTTGCAAAAGTATTCTTTTATTTATTAACAAATTAACATAAATTACAAAAGACAAATAATTACAAAGTTGCAAAATAATTGTTAACAAGAATGTGTCGAGTTCTATTGTTTTCCAATAAATATGGCTGATGAGGCTCATGAATTTCATTATTCATGTTATTCATAAAGTTCACCGCAGCTTCTTCTTCTTCATTAACTGGTGGAATCCTTTGATTTTGGTCAGTAGCTATGTTGTGTAGTATTGCAGTTGAAACAATAACTGCCTGTGTGGTATCTAAATTTCTTAGTCTTAAACCCATAGCTAATGCAGGAAATCGCCTCTTCCACACCCCATACTTCCGCTCAACAACATTTCTAGTTCTTACTAGTGATTCATTATATAATGCTTCTGCGCCATTTCTTACAGCTTTAATAGGTGTCAACAGATATGGCTTAATTGGATATCCACTATCACCCACAAGTAAGCTATCGTCATAAATATTTCTTTCAAAATTTTCATATAAGACTGAATTTCGGAATATGTGCGCATCGTGAGATGAACCTGGCCATCTAGTTACAATATCTCTAAATTTTAAAGTAGAGTCAGCTACTGATTGCACGTTAAAAGAAAAAAATTGTTTTCTGTTTCTGAAAACTTCTGGATTCTCTCCACCAGGTAATTGAATTTTCACATGACTACAGTCAATCGCCCCTATGCACCGAGGAAATCTTGCTATATTGTAAAAGCCTTGACGTAAATTTTCCACTTCATTTCCAATTGGCATTGATATGTAAGTTGGCCTAAGGGCGGCAATTGCTCGGCTTACTCTTCTCACTACGCGACAGGCTGTAGATTTGCTCACGCCTTGATGATCTCCTGCAATGCGTAGAAATGAACCATTTGCATAGAAGTTTAGGGTCAACAAAAGTTGCTGGCTTGGTAATAGGCATTCATTCCTAAAATAAAATAAGACAATTGAATATCTTGTTCCTTCTTTTCCATTAAATTTGCAGTGGTGAATTTATTGATTGTCACAAGGCTTTATCTCTCGCCATATAAATTCTAACTTATACAGAAACAAAAAAATATATTTACCTACCTATGGGTCGGATGTTTTATTGCGTCTTCAATTTCTTCAAGAAGATTCTTCACAGTTCTCGGCATCAACCGAAATCGACAAAAAAAATCATATTCGTCATACTCTCCAAAATAATCTGTGCGAGCCCTAAATGTTCGAGCCTTTCTAATCCTGATATTTTCTTCATCACTGCTGGATGCATTGATGTCATAATTATTCATTTTTACAAGAAACCCCTTAAAAACTACCCCGAATACGCACACAAAAAATAATGAGTAAAGCCAAATCAACAAATCTATCAACTCGGATGTCAGAATTCAATTTTTGAGGTTACATCTTTCACCAGTAGTAGTTAACTAATATATAAGGTTTGAGTTAAATAATTTGATACTTGACCAGTGGTTTGTTCTAAACCACACATTATGAAACAATTATAATGCGGGTTACCAGCGTCTTATGGTTACCTTTGGGTAACCGCAGTTTGTGAAACTGGGCCTTAGGAACTAAAACATAGGCTAAGATATATTGTAAATATGATAGGCTGAAAGACCATGGTCAATGGCGTTTTGGGAAGCCAATAAAGTACTTGTAAATAAATAGAAAACGGAATAATCCAAAACAATCCAATCAATATATTGGAGCAATTTTAACTAAATTTTAATTCTAGGGCTGTTTTGGTTACATTTTTTTTTTTACTTTTTAAATCAAAATTTATATGAGAAATCGGATAAGCTCATTAAAAATACGGCATCCCATTTAAAAAAATATCAAAGTGACCCCTAGTACTTTTGTTTGATGTTCAATTGTTTTTTGCTGAAGATATTCGAATTCGCGGGAGAAAATTACTTAAGATGGCTATTTCAGTTTTTTTATAAAAGTACAGGAAAAGTCAAAACATCGCCTTGTCTAGTCTTGGTTGGATAACCCTGTACAGTTTAAAGTGTATCATTTAACAATATTATTTTTTTTTCTATGTTCACAGATTTTATTGTAGAATTACTAGATAGATGTAATGTAAATTATTAAGTTCTTAGGGGAGACCAATCAAATAATTTTTTATAAAAATCTGAGGATTCTAAACCTAATAAATTAAGAGCTAGTGAACTGCTTTGTTCAAAGTATTTTATAACAGTTGAAACAGATACCTACGCGGTCTTTAAAACATGTGGAAAAATGTGTTACTCAATTTGCACTGTCAGACTATACATAATGCCTTTATAAAAGATTCGAACTTCATCAAACAGTATGGACTTGACTTAACCTTACTGTTAATTAAACATTGTGATATTTTAAAAACCATGATATTAGCTTTATTTTTAACATCTTATATAGTAATGTTTCCTGTCCACAACACCTTCCTAGGTAGATATACATGTTCCAGCTTATATAACAGATAAAACAATTTGCTAGTGCATGTGCCCATCTAAAACCTAGATATTTTACTTATAACAGAGTGTCCTCTTGTAAATACATACTGTGAACAACTCGATTTTTGTTAAAAGAGTTTTAAGACATGAATGGGATATGTAAAGGAGCCCCTTTCTAAATAAATGTAAATATAATACATATTAAAACAAAAAATACAAGTTTAAGACAAAAAAAAACAGTTAGTTTAGGTTGGAATATGAGGAAGGAGCTGCATTATTGCGTAATCTTTTAATCCAATACTCAGATTTAGTTACAAGTATGTCGCTAAATAAAACACGATCCTAAAAGGAGAACATAGCAACATCTACACTTTACACCACTAAAAAATCAACAAAAATAAATTCTACAAACATAAGCTAATAAAATCTTTGGAAAATTAGATCCACAATAAATAATTTAAATATAAAAACTTACCTGGTGCTTTTGCCAAGACTGGACCTAGTGGAACGAGGTGGAGGTGTGGCCACCTTCGCCGGAGCCGGCGGCTCTTCCGGTTTACTCGCCAACTTCGGCTTCTTAGCCACCGGCGTCGATTTGCCTTTCTTCTGAGGCATTTTAACTGGCTGAAAACAGAAAATGACACGTGTATGACAAAAGACCAGTAAGATTAAGATGCTGGTGGGAACTTGTCAAAGGGACCGAACAATAATGAGGTTAATGTTTTTTTCTTTGACTTACCTCTTTAGTTACACTGGGAGGTGTAGGTTGTTTTGGTGCAGGTGGCTTTACTGTTTTTTTAGCAGGAGTCACCTCCACCTTATTTGGCTGTTGTTTTCTAATCAGCTTTTTCGCAAAGGGGCTTTCAGCAGCACCGTCACTTTTCATTATTTTCGCATGCCTTGTAACCTCTTTTTCAGGATCATCTATTCCTATAGGTTCTTTGGTAAATGTAAAATTGTCGATAGTGAGGTTTTTACCAGTTAGCAAATCCGATACCTGCAATTTATTAATAGGATTCAGTGACTCTGAAATTGCATCTAGATAAAAAAAAATTTTCAATATTGTGACAAATGCAAATATATTTTACATTAATAAATTAAAAGATTAAGTAGAATTATCTGTATTTCCTACCTCTCTGAAGGATCTAACTTTTTTGCCATCGGGGGTGTAATAATATATGTCCCCTGCTGGTTTGGTAGAAGTGCTTGTGGAGCGCCATACAAGTTCCCGCTTCCAGCCAAATTTGAAAGGTTTCAGGTACCTTGGATCCTGAAAAAAACATTATATCACCTAATATAATAGACCTAGTTACATTACAAAAATACAAACCCCAACCTGTAAATTTTCTTTTGGGGCAGAGGCACGCTGTTTTTTTACTGGCAAACTGGGGCTGCTCACTACACTACTAACACTTGAAGAATCCATCGGTTCTTCTTTAATGGTAATCTCATCAGAATAGTCAGTCATGCTGCCTGATTTTGAATGCCCTGTTGATTTTCTATTGGGCGACAATAAAATGTCACTGTATCTTTTGTTGGGAATCCTAGCCCTCTTGCCTTTACCCATAATGTGAGGCTGGGTCTCTGGGATGGATTTCATTGAGGAATCCTCCTCTAAAAAACAAGATTTAATATCCCTAAAGCATTTAAGAAAATTACCATTTAACTTACCATCGTCTTCTTTTTGCACATTGTCATCATTCTTAGAGTCGACATTTTCTTTTTGCTCTACAGTTTCGCTTTCTACATTTTCACTAGAAATATCATTTTTCTCAGACTCGGTGGCTTTTCGTTTCGTACCTCTAGTAGTTCTACCCGGAGTACCTGGCTTGTCATTGGACTCAGACAAATTCTCATCTATTATAGGTTTTGGGTTTTTATCGCTTTCTTCCGAAATTTCCGGCGTTTCTGCTTCGGTTTCACCATTTTGTGTTGGCTTATCCTCATTGCTTTCAGTGGCATCAGGTTTTTCAGATTCTTCTTCTATGACTTCATTTGTGGGTTCACTAGACTTTTCAGGACTTGCAGTCGCTTCAGACTCTACAGTTTCACTCGGCAAATCTTTATTTTCCATTTTAAAACAGGTATTACGAGAAATATACAAAAATTTCGGGAAAAGTACTAGGAAGCATGAAGCATCACATTTCTCATAGCAACCTGGTTCACGTTATGCTAACGCGTCAATCCGTCAATGCTTATTGGGCTCCTACATTAACATATTACATAAACTGATAAAAACAGATAGTAAGGAATTATTTTGGATGCACTTTATACAAAAACACACTTGTCAAGACTGACAAAAATTTGAGGTTTTTCGGCGAACGACACAAAATTGCAAGTTGCAAGCGACTTCCGCAACGAGAAGCTGGCTAGAGGGCGCTAGCATCGAGGAGAAAATGGCGCGAGTCAGTTTTTTATAGGGCGGGGAGTTTAAAAATTTAGCCCGGCTTCAGTATGAAGGTTTTTAAAGGACAACTTGTGTTACCTCATTGGACTAAACTTAAAACGTTTCAATTTTGAAGTGCTTCAGCTTCTTCAGTTCACTGATATTATCTCATATTATGATTTGTTTGTTTATAACAACTTATTTGAACGTTGCCATATCTACGTTGCGAAATTAAATAAAAATAAGTTCCAAGTTTTTGTTAAATACGGCATTCACTGAACATTATACCGTCCTGATTGCTGTCGTTAGATAAAAGACCTCCTTTCATTTACCGAACAAATAACCATTTGTTGCTTTCCTTTTCCAATTGTAAGCTTTAATAAAGGATAGATCTTGGTGGTAGTGGATAATATGTTCATTGATCTGTGATTTCAATTGACTTTCCCCCAGTCCCCAGTATGACAGGTTTGTCACTCACTTTCATCATGGCGAGTCCTCATGGGCGTTATTTGCACGTAAAAGCGTGACAGCGTATATTTTGACATAACCCCTAGTGTATACGCGATAGTTGTCATTGTTGTCAAAAGTATAAACAAAACAAACGGCTTTATTTTTTATGTGCATTTTTTATTTATATTTAACTTCAAAACAAAATGAACAGTCGATTAGTTTTGTATATAATAGGAGCGCTGGTTGTTAAGTACAGAAGGTGTTCTCTTGCCGAAAAGAATTGGTACCATTCAAAAATCACCAAACTTTATGTACTGTATACTAGACAAAGAAAAGTGGACAATGTTAACAAAAAAATTTGGGTGAGAGATATATTTACTGAAGAGCAACGGTTGTTACAAGGATCCAGTGAAAATTTGGTGGAAGAAATGAGACTTAAAGACCAAAATAAATTTTACAACTATTTGCGAATGTCTCCAGAAACATTTGATTGTTTGTTATCTGCAGTGGAGCCTATTATTACAAGGCAAAAATGCGTAAGAGAACCCATTGAGCCTAAGGTTCGTCTACAGATAACTTTACGGTACTTAGCATCAGGAGATAGCATGACATCACTTTCCTACAGCTTTCGTGTTGGTAAACAGACTGTATCCACCATCATATCTGATACATGTGAAGCCATATGGCAAAGTTTAAAAGACGAAGTATTTATTAAGCCAACTGTAGAAAACTGGAATGAAATGGCAAAAGAGTTTAATGAAAAATGGAACTTTAAAAATTGCATCGGGGCCATTGATGGCAAGCATATTGTCATGCAGGTAAAATAATTACATTTCTTATTGCACAGCTGTATTTTGAAGGTCTATACATTTTTTAGGCACTTCCTAAATCAGGATCCAACTACTATAATTACAAGGGTTCTCATTCCATAGTTCTACTTGCAATATGTGATGCAAATTATAAATTCACAATGGTAGATATAGGTGCTCCAGGCAGATTAAGTGATAGTGGAATATTTCGGGAAAGTCAGATGGGCAAAGGGTTCGAGCAAAACATCTTCAATGTGCCACCGCCATCAGAGGGGAACCTACCATATGTATTGGTAGGAGATGAAGCATTTCCACTTTCCAGTTACTTAATGCGACCATATCCACGTAGAGGAGATCTTGATTTAAGCAAAAAGGTTTTTAATTATCGCCTTAGCAGAGCCAGAAGAGTTGTTGAAAATGCTTTCGGGCTTCTAGCTGCCAAATGGAGGATCTTTAGAAAACCAATAATAGCCAGTGAAAACACTGTTATTAAAATTGTTAAAGCTTCTACCTGTTTACACAATTTTTTACTTATGCAAATCAGGGAAAGGGAAAATTACAGTAGGCAAGATGGATCAAATGAATTAAATATTAATAATGGAATTAGAGACATAACAAGGGCTGGCACTAACACTTATACCAGAAATGCTGCAACTCTTAGAGAGATATTTACAGAATATTTTAATGGGGTTGGAGCAGTTGAATGGCAATGGCAGAAAGCTTTAAATAGTGAATTTTAAAAATATTAATTTTGAAAATAAGTTGTAGTTTTTCATATACCTAGTTGTAGCTTTTCATTCTTATAGCTTATATTTTTAATATGTTACACCTATAATAATAATATGTAATATTTTGTAAGAATATTGTACAAAAAACATGTTACTTTCTTTATGTCTATATCTTTAGTATAATAAAAAAAAAGCAACAAAAAACAATTTGAAAGTTTTTTATTTACAGATTTAATTAACTATTACATATTTATTCTACTTTCTGTTTCAAACACTAGCTGCATAATTTGAATCTCCAATTGGCTTCTCTCTCTATAGGGAAGATTTCGCAAACTTTCTCCTAAGCGTAATAGGAACCCATCTACTCCATCCAATCTTGGGGGAGAAGCTAACGCCTCCAAAATACCTTTTTCAATGGTAGCTTCTCTATCATTAGTTTTCCTTCCTATATTGGGCGAAATAAAAAATAATATAAAGTGTTTGTTTTTACATTTTTGGTATAAAAAGTTTGATAACCTATTTATTTATAAACCTACTTTTTGTTTGTGGGGTACGTACACCTGAGCGTACATCAGAATCGGGTGATGTCAAGGGGGTAGTCACAGAAAGAGGAGGGCTGTAAAATTGGCTAGAAGGCCCTGCTGTCACTGGCAGCCCAGAGGGCCCCGCTGTCACTGGCAGCCCAGAAGGCCCCGCTGTCACTGGCAGCCCAGAAGGCCCCGCTGTCACTGGCAGCCCAGAAGGCCCCGCTGTCACTGGCAGCCCAGAAGGCCCCGCTGTCACTGAGCATACAGTCCTATAATATAATAGATATTTTATTACTTGGCTTTTACCTTCAACAGTTACAATTACTTATATTTCTGAGATGCACCATCATCAATAAACTTCATGGCCTCATAGTATCGAAAACCTGGATCAGGTAATGGTGCAGCCCCTGAACCACTTGGAATGTACTTCGTCACTTTTTTCTTCGCTCTTATATAGCAGTCTCTAAGATACTTCCATTTTTTCTGCACATCCTCTACAGATACTTGTCCACCAAACAAATTAACAATTTCTTGCCAAAGGACTTCCTTCTTAGCATTTGTTCGCGCTAACAATGGCATCCGTAAATTGTACAAAGCAGGCCTATCCTGTACATACTTAATCAATTGCTCATCAAATGAGATAAGCATTGGGTGGGGCTTGGCCCCAACTATTTGACGCGTGTCCTTTTGCACTAAAATAATAGGTAGTTTAGTAGGCTATAAAAAAAAATCTAAAATAGGTTTATATAAATTTTACTTACCAATGGTTAACACTTTTTTTTCATCTTCAACCAGCAAATGTTCCTTCTCATCATATATATCCTTAAGGCAGGAATGCTCCAAAAGGTTTTCACACTGGCTACTAAGTAAAAAACCACAGTAACCACATTTGTACAACTGGAATAAAAATTAGGTTAGATGGGTTATTTTTTTTTTTATTTAAAGAGACTTTTGAATTTTTTCATAGTTTGCCAATATAATGTTGACCTTTTAAGTACCTTATTTTAATAATTTAATTGCTAACTTAAAATCTCTTTATTTTCGTTTACAATGAAATAATTTCTTACTTCTACCTTAAAAAGGTAAACGTACTACTTACCACATCCATTATCTATCAAGTTTCCTTTTCAAGTTTATAATATCGAAACACAATCAACAAGAAAAAAAGCACTCCAAATACTCCAAAATCGGCAACAAAATATAGCAAAAACCATAAACAAACTAAACGTACGCCACGTATACGCTAAAATGTTGACCAAAATCCAACTTTTTCGCGTAACAACGACGTAATTTTGACAGCGCAAGGAACATGGCGTCGCGTATATCACATGTTCGATTCTAGCCAATCAGATTGCAGAACGCCGATACGCTGGCGTAAAATACGTCAAGAGTGCGCTCATGAGGACTCGCCATCATTCAAAATAGTTTTTGTTCGGTTTTGTGTGGTGATTTTCTTTCGTTTGTTGGTGTTTGAGTAAAATTCAGGAAGTTATTTGTCACGATTTACATTAAAATTGCAATAAAAGTGGGTGTTAAGCATGTGAACTCTTTGTCAATATCATTACAACGACAAATGAATTTACAGTATTACTTTTTTCCTCAATTCAAAGTTTCTTTGTCGCTACCAAGAACTTTATAATTACATATTTGATAATTACTTGTTATGTCATCCAAGAAAAATCTCTAAAAAGCATCAAATATAGAGCTATGATTCATTGTTCTTCGGAAATAGATGCTTCATGTGTTTGGCAAGCAGTATATTTGTGCTTAACAAACCGAGACGATAGCCGAAAATATTGGTCAGCTACTTTGTTAACAGAACTCCAGCTTGTAAACTCTTTTAAAATTAAACTTGTACCTGTTTTGTGATAAGTAATGCATTAATTTGTACTTAAATAAAAAGTATTAGCAAAAATTCATCGATATGACTGTTACCTATACCGGTGAAGTTGCAACAGTTAGGGGTTTGGGGTGTTTTTTAAAACTCTTAGTAAGGTAATTGCAAACCCGATAATTATTGTTTTAAACCTTTTTATACACTTGCCTAATATATAGTCAGATATACTTTAACATTTAATTTTTTAGGTGGAAAGGAAGTATTTATAAATTAGTATGGATGGATCTACTTGTATTTTTATTTATTTACTATAGCCTTAACGTAACATACAGGTTTTTTCTGGATGAATCAGGAAAAGCGTAAGTGTCCTTAGAAATCCAATATAACTGTATAATCTATAAGTCAAAAATGCAAGAAACTAGCAAGTGTTTATGCTTTTAGGATATTTGAAATGTTAGCTAAATATTGCTACGATTATGGTAGTCTCATACCTCTCTCCTTTGTTTTGGGGTTTTATGTGTCTGTGGTAATGACAAGATGGTGGAATCAGTATACTGCCATACCATTTCCTGATCCTTTAGCTGTTTTTGTGAGCGCCACTGTTCATGGCCAGGTAAAACCAGAAACAATAGATATTGAAATATGTTCAATTATTATTAAACACAGAAAATACATAGATATGAAAATATATCAAGAAAAATGCACAGTTTATATAGGTATATATTTTAGGATGAAAGAGGCAGAGTTATGCGCAGGACAATTATGCGCTACGTTTGTCTGTGTGTAACAATGACTTTTACAATGATCTCACCTAGAGTTAAGAAAAGATTTCCCACTTTGGAGCACCTCGTAGAGGCGGGATTGCTGCAAGAAAGCGAAAAAGACATAATGGCAGATCTCAATAAGAAGTTTCCTAAGTATTCAAAGCATTGGTAAGATAATTTTTAATTTTCCTGGTATAAAACAAATATTGATAATGATATATAATTCCACTGATTAATAAAATCCATACTTCATGTTTGCATAGGTTTAAATCAGTTTTATATATTTTCAATAATAATCATATTCACCAGTTTTATAACCACAGATTTTATCTCTGTGCTAAACCTTGAATTAGCGCTCTAGGCTAAGCACTTACAGACGATTATTTTGTTGATGTTGTAAATACATAAATTGTAATATGTATTTTCAAGTAGAATGCATGTCTATTATAATTTGCCATTTTAATTAAAACCGACTAATTTCTAAGCCTTTTCAGGACAAATAAAGTGGATTTAATTTATTTTTTATTGATATATATACATTATCTTTCAAAGTTACTACTTAGGTATATGTTGTACATCTTCAGAAGAAACTAACCTGCATGAATAAAGCTCTACAATTTTTTGTCCTTGTTTGTGTTTAAAATTTGCTGCTATTGCCTGACACAATCATTATTAATTTATATGTGGTATAATTTACTATTATTTTCATATCACTTCTCTTTTTTCTTAACAAATAAATTACCTATAATTTTAAAATTTATATATTTTCCGCGCCATTGGCCATGGTATGTCAAGATAATAACACTGCTGGGCGGCAAAAAAAAATGAACTACATGAAATAGGCTTTTTTCACATTTTTAAAAAATGGTCTGGCTTGTGACCTCACCAAAAATTCTCCACAAATATAACAAAAGTTGTTAGGAGAAATTTTACAACTGCGGCTTGTTTTACTGGACATTTTTGTTGTTGAAAAAACTTTCTTAACTACACAGAACCACTCAATTCGAAACTCAAAAGAAGAAAATAAGTTTAATGTTATAAACAATCCATTTTAGGTTATGTTTCTGTTTCAAAATGCACCCCTTTTAAATAACCCATCATAAAATTTACTGTCTGCCAGTATAAAAGGGTCTAATGAGCCCATTGAAAACTGGTACTGATTATGAATATTTTTTTTATTATAAGAGTTATTAGCATTGTGAAAATAATAACTGTGTTACAAAAATCTTGTCGGCTAGTGTAATTGATGTGTATCCTGGACTTATTAATTTTTTATTTGGCACTTAGCTATCTATGCGTATGGTGGTCTCTAGTCTCTGTTTACATTGACAAACTTCTCAACAAATAAGAGAGAGCAGAAGAAATTTATCATGCGATGTCGCATTTTTGCAAGTCACATGGGCTAGGGGATCAAATTATTGGAAATTGTATATACAGCGTATCCACTATACAGAACCAAGCTTGCCTTAGTCCAACATTTCACAATAACCAAGATACAAGGTTGTCAAAGTTTAAAGTGATTTTTCGATTGTTTAAAATGACTTTGGAATACGCAGATATTTTTGCAAAAAATTTGGTATTTTTGGAGGTTTTATTGGACTAAAAATTTTGATGTAGATTGTAGAGGGCGCTGTCTGTGGCCCTTTGCTTACCCTCAATAGGTCACAACTTATTTAGGGTTTGTGTTGATCTTTGATGAACCTTGTGTCGATATCAATTACCTAATTGGCAACGTTGTTGAAAGTAAATATCTGGCGACGGGAGTGGTTTGTTTTTATGGATTTTTGCATAATTAGCGAACCACTAACAAAAAGAGTACTTATTTATCTTGTCTCAGGACCACCCCAGGACTCGCCAATTAATATATTAACCCATGTCCATAACACCCTGTATATGTTTAGGGTTTTAGGTTGCCTATAGTGTGGGCGTCCAGTATCATCACCAGGGCAAGGAAAGAGGGACGGATACGAGACGATTTTGCCGTCAAGACGTTGATTGACGAATTAAATAAGTTTAGGGGACAGTGCGGTCTTCTCATTAGCTTCGACACTATTAGTGTACCCTTAGTGTATACTCAGGTTAGTGTATAATATGTTTTTATGACCTAAAGCATCATCAAACCCTATTTTCAGGTGGTAACCCTGGCAGTTTACAGCTATTTTATCACGACCCTGATGGGCCACCAGTGGGTGGAAAACAGCACCTACAATTTTGATCTGTATTTCCCATTTTTTACTACGTTGCAATTTTTTTTCTACGTCGGATGGCTTAAAGTGGCAGAGAGCTTAATCAACCCCTTCGGCGACGATGACGACGACTTCGAGGTTAACTGGATGGTGGATAGAAATCTACAGGTAGGTAAGAAAGTACCTGAAATATACTTGAACATTTTTAAATCACTAAAAAGCATTTTACGAAAATTGTCAATTTGAGCAATAACTATCGATGAATAATAAAAATATTGATAATTCTTAAGAGGATAATATTATACAGAGTTTTATTCCCAATTAGTTTACTATCTTTACTTTTCGTCGCAAAATCAACAGGAATCGAGCTACAGGTGAAAATCAGTTTCAATCCCTTCAAGAATAGTCAATTCGATGAATAATAAAAATATTTGAAATTCTTAAAAGGGCAATATTATACACAATTTTATTCTCAACCATTTTACTATCTTCGCTTTTGGTCGCGAAATCAACAGGAACCGAGTTACACAGGAAAAGCATTTTCACCCCCTTCGAAAATTGTCAAGTCGATCAATAACTCGATAAATAATAAAAATTTTGAAAATTTTTAAAAGTACAATATTATAGAGAATTTTATTCCCAACTATTTTACTATCTTCGCTTTTGGTGGTGAAATCAACAGGAATCGAGCTACACGCGAAAAGCATTTTCAACGAACCATCTGGTTTCTGATGATGACTCTTACTTAATTAATTTCTGTTTTCAACAAAACACCTTCCCCAAAATTTTTAAAGAAGCACTTGTAACGCCAATCTTCAAAAAGGGTGACCCTAACCTACCAGAAAACTATAGACCCATCTCATTGCTGCCCATATTGTCTAAGGTTTTTGAAAAGTGTATGGCTATACAGATCGTGAAGTACTTTACTGAAAATAACTTTTTTTCTGCATGTCAATTTGGCTTTCTAAAGAACAAGAACACAGTTCTGGCCATAATGGATTTGGCATCCTTCATTTTAAAATCCTTCGATAGTAAAGAATATACAACTTCATTGTTTTGTGATCGAAGTAAAGCGTTCGATTGTGTGTCGCACGACATTCTATTGAAAAAATTGCAGAAATATTCCTTTAGCTCAAATAGTGTAAATCTGATAAAATCCTACCTCTCAGATCGCACTCAGGCAGTAAGAGTGGATGGGGTGACATCGGCAAAGAGAGAGGTCACCATTGGCGTGCCTCAAGGATCCATTATGGGACCCATCTTATTTCTGATTTTTATCAATGACTTGCCACTGATAGACCCTACAGTTAAATTTACACTTTATGCTGATGACACCACCGTCTCTGTTTCTGCAGAGTCATTGGATGAATCACTGAACAGATCAACATTGGCTCATGAGGGGGCCAGATTGTGGTTCAACTGGAACAGTTTACTACTGAATGAAGGTAAGACTGGCAGAATGGTGTTCTCGTTGAGGGACACTGGCCTAGCGAATATGGAGGTGGAGGCAGTCACATTTCTGGGTGTCCATTTGGATCCTGGTCTTCTCTGGGACCAGATATAGAGAAAACCGCTGGGAAGCTTACTAGCATACTATTTTTACTCCGCAATCTAGCTGACTGTGTCTCTCAAACAACAATAATCACAGCTTATTACAGTATTTTCCATAACATCTTATCCTACGCAATTCTGCACAGGCGCAAAGGATCATGGTCTTCAACGTAAAGCCATCAGAATTATGGCAGGACTTGGTTTCAGAGATGACTGTAGACCTGCATTCAAACACCTCAAAATTCTGACTTTACCTACAGTTTTCCAACAGGTCACAGCGCGTATTGCTTAGTGGCAACCATTCAGGACTCTCTCATATCAGCAGAGGTGTAGCACAGGGAAGTATCTTGGGACCCTTAATTTTTTCAATCTATACATCTGATTTTTCCAAATTTTTAGTTCATTGTAGGTCGCATCAGTACGCAGATGACACACAAATATATTTTTCCTTCCCTCCCTCTGAAACTGTGACGTCTGTTGATAAGATTAATCATGATCTTGAAGTCATAGCTAAGATTTCTAAATCCCACAATTTAATTTTGAACGAGAAAAAAACCCAGTTGGTTGTACTGGGTAAGTCTAAGTCTTCCATACTTGAAAATCCTAATTTTAAAATTATTGTTAATGGCACCACGCTGGTACCAGCTGATAAATGTAAAAACTTAGGCTTGACCATCGATTCAGACATGAGGTATTCTGATCATATCTCTTCCCTAATCCAAAAAACGTATGCTAAACTCAAACTTTTATACATGCATAGAGATATTTTTGATACAGCAACTAAATTACGTTTAACTGACTCTCTTATATTATCCCACCTGGGCTATTGCGATATTGTTTACTGGCCTGCCCTTGTACAGAAGGACAGGAATAGCTTGCAGAAACTTCAGAACGCGTGTCTTCGATATAGCTATAATGTTCGTAAGTTTGATCACATTACCCCTTCTTTGAATGAGTCTGGGTGGCTTACTATTAAAGAAAGATTTGAGCTCCATCTTTTGCATCTTGTTTTTAAAATTAGGCTTAATCAAGTCCCTAGATATCTTTTTGATAAGCTTATTAAGGGTTCAGATTTACATAATCTTTCTACACGCTACAGAGACCTGTATACTGTACCCATGCATTCTCATACGTTCTTTCAGCGTTCGTTCAGTTACATGGCGGCAACGATTTTTAATTCCTTGCCTGATGACATTAGGAATTCTCCCAGTTCCGCTGCATTCTGCAGGGCTGTAAAGGGTAATCTTTTGGGGGGTCGTGCCCTCCGCTAAGGGTCGTATGTATGGGTGTATATATATTATAAAGATACATTTAATTTTTATTTTCGTTATTGTTTGGTTCTTATCAATTCTCTTGATTTTTCATTATATTTTTGTAATATGAATATGTAATTTATAACAGTATAATTTCAATTAGTATAATTTCAATTTGCCAGGTACTTTAGTTTTAGTAATTATCTATGTTTTCTATTTCCAACTTTTTCTTTATACATTTTTAGCGGGGGTGGTTGTATGAGCAGCTTTAGTTGGATACCGCCACCCGTATTTTATTTTTTTTTGTATTGTTTGCTCAATTTAATAAATAAAGGCATTTATTATTATTATTATTATTATTATTATATACTCCAATACTTTTGTTTTTGAAACAAAACGAGGGCCTGTTTGCTACACATAGGGATGTTCATGGGTATCACACTCGACATGCGGAGGATCTAGTAACAACCTTCTGCAGATTAAAAAGAACCCAGGATGGGCAGGGCTATTATGCTTTCAAATGTTTCAACAAATTGCCTATAAATATCAGGAGTTTACCGTTTAAGCAATTCGAGGGTCGCATCAGAACATTCTTAAAGGAACATGCGTTCTACAGCGTCAGTTAATTCTTAGATTTTAAATTTTAATTTTAATGTGTTTTATTGTTTTGTTTGAAATTTTACTCTTACCTTTAGGTCTATTGTAATTTTACTTATATATGTATATGCATTTGAAGCTTAAAATTTTGTAAAGTAATTATTTTAGAATTATTTATTGTACATTTTGACTTATGTAAACAACTATATGTTGTGTTAACATTAATAAAGATATGACTATGACTATGACTACTTGACTTTGACTAATAACTTTTCCTTCCACATTGTATAGGAATATTCAAGATTAATTTTATTCTTACGCTTCAACTAATATAATGATTTTTTCCAGGTGTCTTACCTAATTGTCGATGAAATGCACCATGATCATCCGGAATTGGTGAAAGATCAATACTGGGATCAAGTCTTTCCTCAGGAGCTCCCTTACACTGCTGCAGCTGCGGCTGCCGAGTCAATGAGGAACACCCACCCTTTACCTTCAACGGCTAATATTGCTGTAAAACCTGAAGAACAAGGTAAAAGGCATTTTTTACTGCAAAGAGTTGTCTTTATGCCCTTAACTTACCTTTTTCTTTAATCATTTTGTTTTCAGTTAACGGTAGAAAGTCCATAAAAGATACCATAAAAACAGTCTTAGCAAAAAGACCCTCGCGTAAAATGGGTAAAATTGGTGTTGCGTTGTGTAATTATTTTTATATGATTCTTTTTGAAGGACTATTTTAAAACATTAACATATTTCTTTTATGTAAACGACAGGACGAAATTAATGCAAAATCATAAATTTGCGGCACCTTATTTGATGGTATGTTTGTTCGGAATCAATGATCCGATTTGAATGATTTTCGTTTTCATTGTAGGTTGGTTGACAATGGAATACTTTTTGATAAAAAGTTTAATTTTGTTTTATACCGGGTGTAATACAAATTGTGTATTTTTTTCGAAAATTTGTATCGCCCTGTGTGGTATGCTAGCAACTGTAACTTATTGCAGTTGAAATTAGATTGTAGCTTAAACTTTCCTTAATATTCTCATCTTTAGTTTACCTCATTATCTCTAGGATTAGAGAAAATACACCATTTTAAAACATATTGAGGTGAAAACACAAAACCAGCTGAAATAAAATTACCAACAGAGAGAAGTAAAAAAATAGTATCATCACAATATAATTAGCAAAATCTTATCAATCAAAGACCCAGAGATCCATCCGACATAAAATGCTTTAAGTGGCTTTTAAATGTACAGACAGACACTCAGATCTCTGAAGACATTTGTATATGTAGGCACACAAATACGTGAAACAATATTTAAAAATCTGTCCTATGGTGTGGAATTGATATGTTATCTACAAAACGAACATTCACCTGATGCGTGTCGTCTCGCTGAACTATCAGTTCAGCTAAATACTTGGGTTTTATCAATTTTAGAATTTTATGAATTTTACACCCCAGATGAATCTATCGCCTCTGAGCCATACTATGTCCGAAGATGTCAACCACATGGCCGCTCACATGCTCCCTTCTCAACAAACATCTCGCATATGGTGCACAAGCATTCTGCACCTTTTGCACTCTATATTTCTAACTGTGTGTCAAGAGTTTTTTTTTATGTCTGGTGAAAGATTATTTTCGAATTCATAAATAAGTTTTAATTTATAATATGATCTCCGACATATATTATTAACATGCGAGTTAAATGGGTTTTATGTCCATATACAGCCCGAGATTCCTGACTTCATCAGTCCATTCAAGGGCAGTATATTATCAAGTGTTATATATGATGAGAAGAAACATCATTTCGGTCATAAAAAACAGAATAGCCTTTGCTTTGTTAGGAATCATAAGTCGTGAATTCTTAAAGGCCCAGTCCGATATGTTCTGCAGACTTCTGCAGATCCTGATCAATCATTGTAATAGTGTCAGAAAGATCAGTCGGAGATGATGGTAAATAAATTTGAAGGTCGTCAACATACAAGTGATATTTGATGTACAAGGTCCGATGTAAAAATCGTGAAAAGAAGCGGACCAAAAACAGATCCCTGTGGAACCTTCCTCACCACATCTCTCCAACCAGACCTCATCACTTCCTCAGTCGCAGCCAACCTGACCGCCTGCCGTCTTTCAAATAGTTAACTTTCGAACCAGTCATGCTCCCCTATTCTATAATATTGTAACTCTGCTAGCAGAAGATTTAGATCTAAACTGTCAAACGCCTTGGTCATGTCTATAAAAACAGAGGGACAACAATATGAGTTAATAGATGTCACTAGTGATCCTTAGTAGTGCTGTAGCACAGCCATAAAGTGATCTAAAACCTGACTGAAATTGTGGAAGTTCATCATAGAAAGAAAGTACACTACTTGACATTTAAGTACCTTTTCAAGGATCTTGGAGGCAGCAGGTACTATGCTTATTGGCCTTAAGTCATTTATACCAGATGGATCATTTACCTTTGGCCGCGGGGTAACAAGAGGCATCTTCCAGATAGCTGGGACTGTACCAGATTGAAGGGAGAAGTTTACTATGTTAACTAGAGTCTTTGAACACTGATACGCACACTTTTAACATTTAATCCTAGAGATCATGTAGTGAACCAAAAATGAGAATGTTCAGGAAAGATGGAGTTACAGTTTAATTCCAACTGCGTTTTGTTAAGGTTGCTAGTATACCCCACATGGTGTTACGAAATTTCTTACGTAAATAACAAAAACGATGACATTGTCAAGGAAAAAAATAGCAACAGATGTCTGGCAAATTTATAATTTCGCCTTCATTTGGTCCAGGAGTTTATTTTGTGATTACTAACAAACAGTGTTTTATTTATTAATCAGATTCTTGTTATACTTACTATACAGTCAAAGTTGTACCATATTGTACATAGTCGAATTGTCATGGTATTTTATTTATTAACCTTGTAATCAACATCTTGGGAGCAGCACAAATCAAACCCAACCCAAAATACATCAGATCTGTGCTAGAACTAAAGAGCTGAAAGATCTTGTTTGAAGTTTGACTAAGACGTACTCGACTCAACGTTTTTTTGATAACTGTAAGATATTTGCAAGTCCACGAGAACTACCTTTTAGCCGGGAAAGATCTGAATAAGGTGACCAAGGTTCTATGTAAATTTCTTACTCGCATCTGTGTCAAAAATGACTAGGAATGTAAAAGACTGCTAGAAGAAACTCTATTTGTTTTATTGCCTTTATTATGCTTGTTCTTTCTTGCAAGATTAGATGAGGAAAAGTAGTTGATTTTAAGACTTTCTTAGTCAAAGGATCCATGGATCACTGTCCTTCCTCCATAGCCCCTCCATACCTACCACTTCTTCCTTCCAACCAACCAACCAACCACATACCACATAGTCCTACCAAATTACGAATTTATTCAGTATCCCCCTATTGATTTTTTAGGGTGATATCCTCGCATCACTTATTCCATTTTCTTAAGCTAAATCATGATCTCAACAGCTAGTAGACCTCTCTCGACTTTCAGGACGGGTTCCCAGAAGAAATCCACATAAGCGAAAAATCGTTATTGTTCTTCTCTTCAAAATATTCTTTTTTGGTCGTCGTCCCAAGACAGGTCCACTGAAGCTGTGACAGCTTGATGATGTGAGAGTATCCCTCTAAAAAAAGAAAGGTGGATACTAATGAATAGGTGTGGTAGGAGAATTTGTTATGAGGTTAATTGATGGAAAGTAGTGGAAAAGGGACAGGGACCCAGGAAAACCTACAAATCAGCTACTACTGGATATGAGTACTTATAACTTTCGTATATTTTTAGAACTCGTACTTCCCTCTTCGTACAAGGCGGAACCTTTACAATCTTATCCAGACAGTATGCAGAGCGGGCCGATAATGTTTTCGGCCAATAAGCAAGCTAGTTTTAAGAGTAGGAAGAATTCCTCGAATAGCCTGGGCATCGGCTCGTCCGTCCCTGGTAAGAAATATACTGGTTGCAAATAGTTTCCGAAATAATTGTCCTTTTCCTGGGCTCACTCTGTATATATATTTTTTTTATAGACTCGATCTCTAGAGTTGGGTCTGTGACGAACATGTTGAAAAGGTTTTTTAGTAGAGACGAGAGTAAAATCGACACGCGAGGCGAAGCCAATGTTGAATCGAATTTGGAAATGAACAATCTCATAACAAACGAAGGCAAGGAGAAGAAACAGGCGGGCAGCGTTAAGAGAATAACCGATGACGTTATTGAAGAGGTAAGTGTTATAGTTGTTCCAAGCTTAATTTGATGACATAAAAAAGTATTAACAGGCGTCGCTTCTACCAAATAATTAAAATGCGGATTGCTGTAAATTTTATATTATAGCTTGTTCATTATAGTTTATATCTACAAAAGGTTTATACCCGTGACTTTGCCTGCAAGGAACCCATGCATTTAATATTTTTAAAATGGTCTTTCGGTAAAAAAAAAATGCTTATGTTGCCGAAAACAATTTAAAAAATTGTCTTTGTCCGGCCAGGACTGCGAGGAGGTAAGAGTTTTCCTTGTCAAGAAAGGATAGGAGCAGGTACTATGATAGGTGGAATGTACAGTTAGTAGTTAGAGTAAACGTTCTGTAATATAACAAGTTTTTAAGAGACGCGTGTTAAACGAACATAATTAATTTAAAATTCTAAAATTCATAAACAATTTAATGGCTGGAATCGTCAGAACTTTCAGAAGTAGAATGATTTCCAGGTTAGATTACTACTGGCACTATAGGTGGTGAAACAGAATATCCGTTTTTTATTTTTATTAACATGCGCTACGCAATTTTTTCATACATCGCCATTCATTTCATTATTACCTGCTGAATATTATCAAGGACATCTGCGTTTAAAGTTGGAGATTGATTTTTAAGTAATATTCTTTGCTGACAAGAACGACACATTAGGTACAAAGCCATCTTTACTTCCGGCATGATAACGCGTTTTCCTCTCGAACACGGTGTACCAAAAGTACAATTTGCACTGTCTACCCCACCATACTTAACAACGTCATGAGGTCAAACCAAGTTTCATTTAAATAAATTATCCTTTTATCGAATTCATAGTACTCCTTTATTTTTATCTAATTTTTTATGTTTAAAGCCACGTTTTAACAAAACACTACGCAATGTTTCTAAAGATTGGTACTTATATTCAGAGTAACCTTGCAATTCATCACGAACCAGTTCTAAAGTTGGCACTATATTATCCTCGTAAAAGTGTAAATAGTTCGCAGAATAAACTCCCTTGTAGTATTGTCAACCGTTTTGAACTTTTGATTTATTGGTTTGAGCTTTATGGAATGACCGGTTACAGTCCCCAAATTAATAACGTTATAAATTCTTATAAAACCCAAGTTGTATTAATTCATTACAAGTACATTCTTGTACAAAGCGTATTTTCAGTTGTTCCCGTTTTTTTTAAACACGCGTACATATTTAAAATAATGCGTTGACATTAAACATGTAAATCTTGGTTTCTTAATTCCGGACTTATTTTGCTTTCGATGGCCGACTCTGGCACCGACTCATTTAATTCCTGCGATAATTCACCATTCACCTTGACCTTCTGTTTTAAATTGTCGCCAAAAACCCATACTGATATAATAAAATATAGGCACCGAGTATATAAATCCTTACTTGTCTAAAACCACACAGTTATAGTAGAAAATGAAATGTGTAAATTACAGAAAATCGTTTCAACACTTTCAATCAGTCACGCCGCTGTCCGATTCCCAAAATCCCATACCTCAAACATCAACTGATTTCAAAGCTGATAAGGGATCACCCAATTGGCAGAACCTTTAAATATTTGCTGCTCTATTAATTTTCCCAGCCGGAAAAATAGTTCTCACTTTAAATTGCTGGTGAGCCTCGACGGTCTATCCCTAGGGCGTTGCCAGTTCTGCAAAGTTTTCGTAAGTGTAGGTGGAACATAAGGGTTTGTTAATTGTTTATTTTTTTTGTTTAACAACAGTGAAATTCCTTTTTAGTTTGATTTAAATTATCTTTGTATATAAATATTATTTCTGAAGTACTAAAAAAAATATTATACTATTCTTGAAGGCTTTCTTTGACATTGAAAATGTCTTGGTTCAAAGTAGATTTGCAAACTAGCTTTCAAATTAAATTATTGACTATCAATTAAATACTGATATAAAAAAACAATTTTAATAATGAAAACCTAAAGAATTTTTTAAAAAAAGATCTGACAACCCCGATTATGATGGCGGTCCCTTTGAAGCCCGGTCGAAATCAAAATCAAAATCAAAATCAAAATAGTTTATTTATGTTAATATACACATGTATTTACACAAGTCAAGCTTTTTTATGTCATCAAACTGAGTTTGGAAAAGGTATACCGTAGGGTTTCCTACAACGTTTCAGGACCGTATTCTTTTTTTTTTCTAGGTGGACGAACAAACTACCATAACCTCTCAAGCGTCGCACAAAGAATCTCGGCCGACTGTGATGCAAGTGTTCGGACCCCCGTCCCCTACCACGCCCATTGACGTGCCTCAGTCCAGCAGCTACCCCAACGAGTATGTTAAAATAAAGTCCAGTCAACGTTTTATTGATTGGTTTTTGTTTTAGTTATCCGCATCGTAGCGTGTACGATCCGTATCCGCACGCTCACTCCGCCCCTGGAGGAGACGAGGGGGACGTGGCTATGGACAAAGTCAGTATCGGATCGGCGACTGACGAGGAAGAAGATCAGTTCGAATCGCTCAAGAAGAAGAGAGACGAGGAGAGGCTCAGCCGGTAAGTTCACTTGACTTGCTTTTGTTTTAGCGTTTTTACTAAAGATTATACAGCTAGGGTGTCTTTGATGTTGTGGATTATTCTATTCGCAACCACATAACGTTTTATTTTTATTTTCAAGACTAAATCTGCTCATTACCCCTACTAACCCTAAGCTGTGTGATGATGGATGACATTCGTGGGTAATTGTAAAAATTGACATTGCTTAGACGCTTTTGTTACTTGAGGCTTTTTTTATTTGATATGATGTGATTTTCTTAACTCCTATTGCATAGAAAACCCCAATTTTACAAGTCCTTGATGGATGCTAACTTTCCTACTAAACGAATTCACAATCTCCTTTGCGCCAACTACAGGGCGTTTTTTTTTTTAACTCGGGTCATGGAATTTTCAATCTCATCTACTGTATGAAACTTAAAACAGATAAAATTCTGGATGGAAGAGTAGATATGTGACGTTTATTATTTTAATGCGCGTTTAGGTTTAAAACCGCGGGTACATCGCAAGAAATAACTGCGTTGCGAAAAAAAAACACACATTACACATTAGTTTAATTGATAATCTGTCATGCCAGGACAAAAAAATGTTAAATGTGAACCTTTGGTTAAGTCAAATTAAATTATTTTACACACCAAATTGGGACTCGTTAAATATTTTCTAAAACGTTTAACCAAATACGGTTCAATATCTCAAGCAAACGTTTTCCAGGCTTAGTGAGGCAAAAATGAAAGAGGGCGTATTCGTAGGTTCGAATATTAACAAAAAGTTAGCCCGTCCAAAAAAAACTTCACCTTTCCAGCCAAAACTTCATTGAAGATTCCAGTAAGTACCTTAGTTTGTCCTGCCGTTTTATCTGGAATGTGAGATGTGATGGAAAACTTTTATTGATATATTCATTTTGTGTTAATAGTAAGAAATAATCTATGATTTCTATAGTAACTGCCAACCGAGAAGAATAGACAAAGAGGCGAGCGAAAAGTACAATTTTCTTTATTGGGCAAATACATTTTAAATGTACTTTTCCGAGTTTTTTTGGCACAGAGATAAAAACTTTTCCTAAGACTCAGACCCTAAACTAAGTGTTGCAAGTTTCACATACACCCATTTGTATGATAAAGTAATATACAGGAGAGTACGGCGGTTGTGTCTGCACGTAGGTTATACTGAATTTCCCTTTACCTTTAACCAATTTAAATCATTTTTTCAACAAATATTTTCTTCAACTCTTTATTTTTTTCTCATAAATAAATTAAAAAATGATATTCTTCTATATTTTTTTCTAAAATATGGGGCATAGCCCCATATCATCATATTAGCTAACGATATAACTTATTAATATCTATCTCGCAATTTTTCTTTTAATCCCTTTCAATAAATAAGAATTAAGCTTTAACAGCTCAACTTAAATAAAAGAAAACTTTTCTCCTCCAGATGTTATAATAAACTTATTATCTTCTCTAAAATGTCTTCTATTATTCTAAATTTCAAAACTTAATCTTAACTTTACTTATATTTAATTACAAATAACCATTTCATACACCAATTAATTTGAGACAACTCACTTTTATGTTAAACTCGATGTTGGGTAAGTCCTTAATCTTTAATTTATATTCATTTTCATTCTCAAATTTGTACTGTCCTTTTAGTATCCCCTGAAGATGAGTACTTAAGTGATCGAAACATATCGGGAACTTAAAATTATATTTCAACTATTAAACTGTGGAGGAAGACTGCATTCTTTTATTCATATTACATTGACTCCACTGAAAGTATGGACTATTTTTTCAACTTAATATACAGGAGGTTCGATAAGTATATGGCATACTTGTCATAGGAAGAAAATTCCTAAAGTGCCCTTAACGGAGATGCAGAGTCCCCAGGGTTTTACATCGTCAGAGAAGTCAGGAACGGACTTGCCCCCACACTTGTTGGGCCAAAATTTTGACAGATGTCATTTTACAGCGCTGAAAATTGATTTTTTAAATACTCTGGTCATTCCTCTCCAAAAAGGTAATCTACATTTGTTGCGATAAAATTAGCTGTTTTCGAAGAAAATAATTTTTTTGTATACACGTTTAAGCATTGATGTTCGAAATTTATTTAATAATCAAGTTTATTAACATACATTATTTAAAGACAGTAACTAATCCAATAACAATATAACTATTAATTTGCATTAAAATAATAAAATTTGTCATTATTACATCTCATTAATGCCCACATAACTTATGGAAAAGCACTCGGCCATTGTGTGGATGCAAGAAGAATTTATTCTGAATTTTCGTAATAGAAGTGTGCCACATAAAGGAACCATTGAACGGGTTGACATTTCGGAAATCACTAAAACCGTTTAAGTTTCGTTGCAAGAATTGCATACAATGGCACCATTTCAATAAAGAACGGTCCAATGAGATGATTCCCAATAATCCCCACCCACATGTTAACTATGAACCTTTGTTGGTGCTTTGTCTGTACTGTTGCATAGGGATTTTCTTCATGCTAGATATTGCAAGTTATGGCAATTTATTACTCCTTCTCGGGTGAAACCGGCTTCGTTCGTAAACTGGTCGTCTAATTACCTGTTTACAAGAAATGTTAACTCATCAGTACTAAAATTACACAAAAATTGAAACGAGCCTGACTGTTTTTGTGATTTTCTGTTGTGTTTATTATTTTTCTTACTTGAAAACCAAGCACTATTATTGAAAAAAGGGCGTGGCACCCGGAAAATGTTCGCCTGCAGCTGGTTGCGCTACTGCTTAGTGCTTAAGTCTTATGTACCGGGTGTTCCACCTAAGGAGGTAATCGGCTATATCTCAGAAAGTAATAACACTAGGACTTTGGGAAAAAATATATATCGATAAAAGCGGCCAAGAGAAATTGCTGGAAATTATTTTCAAGTTCGAAAAATTACCGCTAGGGGGCGTAAGAGAACTTTCAAAATAGAAATGCCTATTTTCTCTTGATTTTTCTTAATAAAAATATGTTAAAAATATAAGCATTGTATTCTTCATAAAATTATGCAACTTTATGTTAGGAATCGTTTTTTTCTATTTTCAATAATAAAGTGGTGGGAGAAGGTCAAAATTTTTTTCTTTCAAACGCTGATATCTCTGCTTTGGATAAACCGATTTTATTCAACTTGGTCTTGAAAAAAAGCCCTTCTTTTCCTCTACACGTAGATCTATTAACTATACCAAATTGATTCTGATGGTGGCCACTAGATGGCGTTTTTCCGTAATTCATCAATGAATAAGGATTTTCTCCAAAAAATCAAATGTTATGATATTACTTTTTCATCATATTTTATTTTAGGCTTATAAAGGCTATTAAATAGGGGAATAAAAAATCCAGGTCCGTATTTAAAATAAAAAAGTTGATGATGGTCGCTCGAATCCGAAACGTCGGATTAAAAAACTAACCCCCATCAGCATGTAGAGGAGGAAAAGTTACTATAAGGAACTGAAACCCGCAACGTGATATCTTTTGTTAAACTAGCGAAATTAGTGATAATAATAATTAATATGGAAAATAGGCCATTTTTTAAAACATTAATTCATCAATTAAATATATAGTTTAACAAAAGATATCACGTTGCGGTTTTCAGTTCCTTATAGTAACTTTTCCTCCTCTACAAGCTGATGGGGTTAGTTTTTTAATCCGACGTTTTGGATTCGAGCGACCATCATCAACTTTTTTTATTTTAAATACGGACCTGGATTTCTATATATTACATTGCCACACAAATGTGCCACCCTGTATATTGGTCCAGTAAAACAGGCTATTGCACAGGATTGAAAGCTTAACACTTGAACTTGCAATCCTATTTGACCCGAGTAAGAGAAATTAGTAGAGCATCCATCAAGAGCATTTAAATTTCCCATTCCTATTAGATAAGCTTTCTATCAATCATTTTCCTTGTGTTTACACTTCTGCTGTTTAGATCCGCTTTTGCATAGTAAACTCGCCTCTCACTTTAGTAAACTTTACATTTAATAAACGCGATATTTACACCGCACGTTTTCTTTCTTCACAATGCAGGTTTAGGGAAAATCTGGCCCGATCAATTAGCATCAAGCAGGGCGACGAATTCGAATGCGAAAAGTTGTTGAACAGAAGATCCTCGAATTTGTCTACATCGCCGCCTAAATCGCCGCTTGCGCCTCCTTAGAAATAGATAATAGCAACGCATAAAGCTCGAAGAGAAATATAAAATAAGAGCGTTTGTAGAATAAGAAGCACAATATAAAAACACTTTATTGATCTCATTACAGGCAGCTGTTAATTTAAAAGTTACCGAGTGGAGATAGTTTTTTGAATAGATCGGTTGAAACATCAACACAAATTATTAAAATAACACCAAGTCTCAAATCTAAAGTGAGTGGTGCTGGTTACAACATGTTTCGCCCGTTAAGGCACCATCAGACTTAAATCTCTGATCAACACAAACAACTCTAAAGAGCGAAATATGTAACCACATCATCCACGTTATTTACTTAAGATTTGAGGTTGTAAGATGTGTGGTTTTAATTGTTTGTGTTATGTCATTTGGAGAACTATGGATGCTTTCTTCAATTTACACGTTTATGTTCGTCAAAAACCGTTTTATTTTATATTTTTCTTTCTCTTGACCTTAAAATACGTAATGGTATAAAAATAATGTTCAGTATTATAGTGTAAGGCAGGATCGATTTCCAATTATTATTAAGGTACCTACTGTGGAGAATTCTTGAATACACAAACATTTAATATATTTTGTTTAATATGACAATAATATGTTGCTGAAAAGTCTACAAAATGGACACTAAAGCAATGAAACGTGTAATACTATTAATAAATAAAAAATGTATTGTGGACTTCCATTGTCTTCATTTTACTTAACACACAACGTCTCAATTTGTAAGTGTCTACAGATAAATACTGACCTGCAAGTAAAGACCGTGGAAGTCCACAATATTATAGATCTTTATTTAAATTTAACTAGTCTGAATAATAAATATAATAATTATTATAATGATATTTTCAGCAAATGATATTAACGAAAAGATAGTTTTTGAGCTTTTGTACTATAAATGTGGCCTTAGTAAATTATAAATCTTCAAAATATATTAATAAAATGGCAAATACACCACCAATAAAAAAAATCTATGGGTTAAGCTTAATGTTCAAAAACTTTACCTTTTGTGTTACAACCTCCCGTTCTAATTACGTCTGCTATTCGATGTGTGTAGCATGCTTCGGAGTGTTTGCTGCCATGTGCTCAGTGTTGGAAACATATAGAAGGTAGCCAATCTCTATCAAGCATTTAGTCTCCTTGCGCAGCCTAGAGTAATAGACATAGTTGCTGATGGACTTTCAGGACTTATATTTTTGATATGCTCTGTTTTTCCTTTGCAAAAATCTTATTGTTTCCCCTGTGTGCCATATTTCTAGTTTCTCTTTTTTCTTAATATTCTTATCATTAAAGATATCAAACTTATACTGATATTAATTTGAAAAATTATAAAACGCATCAGTTATTATGTGTGCCTCAAGGTTTCGAACTAAAAAATGGTGCCGTCGACCACTAAGGACATGTTTGTAAAAAGAAAACGATCTTTCTACATCTACTGAAGTTATAGGGCAAAATTTTAATTTCGGAACTAAGGCAGGTTCAATAGCTAAATTATTTACGGTTTTTCCTGACATTATGTTTACGACCTGCCTTAAAATCTTGAAACCTGTGTTTTTTTCTATTAAATTTTCTAATTTTGCCACTACTGTTTTTCCTACCTCACCTCGTATTTGTTTGCAATTTTGTACACATGTTTCTATTATATCCATCGACTCTAGTAGACTTGTACACGATTTCTCTAGTTTCTTGTAAAATTGTACTCTTAATGGGGCCTTTATGAATATCTTTTTACATTTGCTATTGGGTCATTGACCAACGGAAAGGAAACTCTAATAGTTTTCGCAACCCTATTTAATCCGTGAGCTAGGCAAGTTACATGAATGAAATTTTCATAAAATATTTTTAAAGTCTGTCTTGCCTTTATCATATACGGCGCAGCATCGGACAACAGGACAAGAATTTTATCTGTAGGAACTGAATTCGGCAAAAAGAAATGTGTTAAGGTTTCTTGAATAAAACGTGCAACTGTGAGGCTGTTTGTTTTTTCCACTTCTTTTATGGCTATAAGGTAAGCTTTTCCAGGTTCTTCTGTGAGTTTTCCGATCAATAAATTAACTCTATAACGACCACACGAATCAGTTGTTTCGTCGACGACAATGTACACATAGTTACATCCAATGTATTTCTTTATTTCATCTAGCACGGTACCAAATACCTTTCCAACGACATATTTTCTTAATGTTGATTCATCTGGAGTATTACATTTTATATATTTTTGCCGAAAGGCCTTAACTTGCGGGTTGGTTAACTTGTTTAAAGGAATATTAGCAGCCAAGAACGTTTTACATAGATCTTCGTTAAATTCTGACTGGTCATGGTTTCCGTTTTTAAAAATCTTAAATGACTGCTTCAGCGTTGACTGTATGGGACCAGACTTCATCTTGCTAACCTTAGCAATGTGAAACGGCGTCTTAATGTGTTGGTCTATTTGATATTTCTTTGAACAGGAAACAATTTTTGAACAAGACTTGCAAAAAACATGGTCGCCGTCCAAAGCAAGTTCGTATTTTCGACATAATCACTGCTTCCACTTTCACTTTGTTTGCGTTTACAATACTAACTGCGGCTACGACAAACGACAACCTCAATAATACTGACAAACTGTAATAAATGTGAGCAAATAAATAATTATAGAAGGTGTAGATAAAGGAATTCTAGTTAAAACATCTGGTCAGAAATACCCACCCACTAATGGAGTTTCTCAATAGAAGAATAATAGCTTATTTTATTAGTTAATTACTTTATTAATTAGCCTATTTATTGCCCTCTTATCTTCAGACCCCGACAACACAGGCGACACGGCGGCGTGCGACCATAAAACGTAAGAAAAGAACACAGAAATCCCAAAACATTCTTAGATATGCAATAGTTCTTAAAATATGCATTTCTTACTTTAAAATCACAAAATATGCAAAAAATGCATATATATGCAAAATTCATACAATCCGGTCTTTACATCATTCAGATTTTCACTGATGCGAATACACTAGCAATATGCGAGAAATGTACAATGTACATACATATACATGATTATGTAAAAAAACGTAGATGTTCTTTTCCTTAAAAACGTATACTCCCTTTGAGAAAAGAGATATCGAAATGAATCAAAAATGAAAATATTAAGAAAAGACATGGCGTCAAAGTAAGACTCATCAGAACATTATCGGTCTTAGTTTTAAAAAGGATTTGAACATTTAACTTAACCCTCCCTTAGAGATACCAATAATTAGGATATAATTAATAACTAAAGCTTCATGCAGTATTTATTTAGTAATATTTTTAGTATTTTTTTTTTATTTATAACAGATAAGAAGTGAAATAAGTTTTCTTTTCAATCAAACCAGGGCAACGGTGTTTAGGTGGGGGGGGGGGGGGATGCGAACAAATGTAATATTTACAATAAAAGATTGTGATATAGAAGATATAGTATACTTATACAAATTCTTAGGGTGTTTGTTGGTGGGGTCTGTCTAGATTTGCTACCTCAAATTACTGGTGGCATAAAGTAAAATTTCTTAATCCGTGGGTCCTTTGCGTCTCAGGCCGCCCCTGATTTTAAATGCTCTTGGAATTACATAATTATTTATTGCTCAGTTCTATTGTAAGCCGTAAGCAAAGAAACAGATCAGCCATACAAGCATCCTTGTTGAAGTGGGCTGTCGTGTTTTACTCAATAATAAGATAAGTATTTTTTTTTTTTTAGAGAATTGTTTTGAGTTTTGGGTGTTATATTAATTAAAATGTAAGATATTATTTTAATTATTAACACTAACATGTTTTTCAGAGCTACCTTTTGTACTCGTAGTATACCTACCAACTATTGTGATTGTTAAACTTTAGTATTTTTTTACGAATATGCACTCATCTTACTGCGTATTTTGTAATATAATTTTTAAATTCTACAAGTTTTTTTATTGTTTGTCCTGTCCCATATTTACACACACATGTAATACGTTGGAAAGTAATAAATACTTTACAGATTACAGTACAAATATTATAGACATACCTCGAACATGCACCGCGCGCAGAGCGCCATAAAGGGATTATTTTTGTTGTTAAAAAAACTACTTTGTAGTTTTATTTCTTAGTTTACTTTGTATACCTAATACCATTGTATGAGTTATGTACAACAATATAACTCTTGTATTGTATCAATCTAATACGTCAATACTAAAAACCACATAAACTCGTCATTGTATATTTGGTTGCCCTCTTCTGCTAAATAGCTAACTTGTCTTGTACGCTTTACTCCTTTTGACAATCAGATGTTAATGACAAACTTGTCAAAGTCCAAATCTGTGGTCAATAAAAGAAAAAGTAAACAAACCGTAATTACCACAAAAGAAATTTTAGTTGACGATCAAATGTGAATCACGTACCCGAATACTTACCAGTATAATAAACGGTGCAAGTCACGTTTAAATACTTTATCCTGTCATTATGGTTGATATAAAAGGAAAGCCTCTGTAAATAATGAAGATTTCGAAAACTGCCGTCGGAGCCTTTGTTTCGATGGTTTTTCTGGCAATACTCCTGGCCAATATTATAAGTTTGATAAGTACCCACTCCGTTCACTCAGATGATCATCTTAAAGAACGATTTTTCAAAATTTCAGATAAATTCGATAACCTCATTTGGTTTTTACAGGTTCGTAGTGCTTTGTGTATGTTGTTATATTTTTAGCTTTAAAAATGATATTTTGTATGAACTTGCATCATATTTTTAAATGGAGCATTTATAATAATTGTAATCGCATTTCCCTTATATCTTTTTACCTGTTGCCAAAGCTTATTGAATATATAATTATAATATGTATACATTTTAATAACTAAGAACAATATCCTGTCACAAGACTATAAATGCCCTTGGAAAATAGTGATAACATGTGTGACTTCATTACCATCTATGTATGGATCTATTTTAAATAATTCTTCTTGCATTCCTTTTAAGATCTCTGATATACATATAAGCATATTTAGAGATCCCTCTAGAATAACGGAATTCAAAGAATTTTGCCACTACACCATAGACAGGATAAAACCAAAGGTTGTGTTGGCTACGGGAGATCTGACTGATGCCAAAACCAAAGATGCCATCGGGTCTCAACAATATGAATCTGAATGGAGACACTATCGGGATATTTTAAAGGAATTCGATATTGGAAATAAGACTTTTTGGCTTGATATTAGGGGAAATCATGGTTTGTAACATTCTGAATTTTTGCAAATATAGCATGCTTATGATTTGCATTTTTTGTAGATAGTTTTAATGTTATTAATGTAAAATCCAAAGAAAATTATTTTTCAAATTACTCCATACAAGGCAAAGAACATCCAAGATCTTATATGGTACAAGTAAAAAAAGGAAGTGCTGTTTATTCTTTTATAGGAGTGGATGCCTGTTTAGAACCAGGTAAGTACCTTACTTTAAATATTAGGTACCTACGTATCTTATAACTTAATAATTATGAATATAGAGTGCTACTGTTGTAATGTTGGCAGGAATACTAATTTGTTTTTTCATTTTTAAAATACATGGTATTCTGGGGGTTATGTAATGGAAAAGAAATACTAAAATACATACTATTATCTACTTGATATTCACAAAACACAAGGTGAAATTTGGGAAGTTACATAGAAAGCAAAACAGTTTGCAAAAGACTAGAAAGTATTGCAAGTTACACTATTGAGTCACTACACATAATATTCACACAGGACAGTAATTTTAGATTTAAATATGGAAAAGGTTCATTCTAATGTTGTGGTATGCCTTTTCAACCAAGTACCTTTTGTTTCAGATTGAGATTTTTAAAAGTAATTTTTTTTTATAGGCCCAAGACGACCCTTTAATTTTGTAGGTACTCTGGATCAACCTGAAGTAGATGAGATAAATCGATTGATGAAAAAAGCTGAAGATACAGGTACCTACTTAAGAGTTTTAAAAAATTATAAATCTATATTTTGACTTATTTGCTGTGTTTTATAGGTAGCAATTACACCATCTGGTTCGGTCATTTTCCTACATCATGCATTCTCTCGACCGGGTCGGAGAACGTGAGAAATCTCGTAAAGAAAGACAAAAACGGCATCGTATATGTGTGCGGCCACCTTCATACTTTGGGGGGCTTAATACCACAGATGTACACCATGCAAAAGGGTGGTTTTCTGGAATTGGAGTTGGGCGATTGGAAAGACAACCGAATGTAAACATTTAGGGCTGAAGATATTTAGAAAAAACGCTCTCTGCTTATTTCTAATTTGTTTTTAGGTTTCGTCTTATGGCAATCGATCATGGCATGTTTTCGTTCATAGATATTAAGCACAGAGATTGGCCTATAGTTCTTCTAACAAACCCCAAACATGCACTGTTTACCAACCCCTTAAAAGAAAATTTGGAAAGTATAAGGCAATCAACTCATATTAGGTAAGTCAAATTCATTCTGAACTAAATTTCAAGTGACTTGTTTGTGTCAGTTATAATTTACTTAGGCCATCTTATTATATTTAAATCACAAACGAAAGTAATAACCAATAAAATTGTTAAGTTTGCTTATTAAAGGTGTTGGAATGGATTCATTTAACAACTTAAAAATAAATACTAATAACTATTTAAACAAATTTATACACACGAAATAATCGAATTTCTTTATTCCAAGAGTATAATACATTTAATGCTAAATACGATCTCTGAGAATATGAAACTCTTAAGTTTTTTGCAGTATCGATAATCGATACGTTGGATGTGTTGGCCATTTAGTTCTGGATTCAAATATTGTATCAAAAAATCGGCGTTACTTTAAATAAGCGCATAAATAAAACTTGTATTTTATTTGAATTTAATTTTAACTGTTCTGTACCCACTTATTTTAACGGGCGATTCTAGATCAATTTTAAGCCGAAAAGTTTATATCATAAAAAGCTCGTTTTCGATGTGCAGGGTGCTAAAGTTTTTTTTATGGCTTGCAAATACATAGTTAAAATTTTTATTAAAATTGACCATGTACAGTTCTATTAATTGAAAATGGGTAGGTACGAGTCTTTTATTTTTTGCCATATTTGCGTAAAATATGTATAAAAATTATTCTATAATATTGCAAATCTTCAAACTCGACGTACCTGACCACTAATAACAACAATAATCAAAATTTAATAAAATAATTTGGTAAAATTTTGATCAAGCCCTTTCCAGCACTAATGCAATGCTTCCAATAATTCATTAGCAATGCCAGGTCTAAAATTTATTTTGTATATTTCGTTTACAATTAGACCCCAGAGTCCCCAGACATTCTCTATGGGATTAATATCGGGACTATAAGCAGGTCATGGCAAAACTTCCACATTATTATATTCAAACCATCCTCTCGCAGCATTTGCGTTATCGAATGGGCAATTATCCTGCTGAAAGAAAGAGATATTTGGATATATTTGTTCAACAGATGGGAGCATTATATATATATATGTTCCAGAACAGACATATAATGTTAATATAAGCATTGAAATCGAAGGAATTAAGACATTTATTAAGCTTTAAAACACGGATTTCTTTCCTCTGCCCACATTTCATTCATGAATAATAAAAAGTAGCCTAAACTTACATAATCCCAGGAGAAACAGCGGACCTCCCCTTTATAGTACTACACCTTGGGCGCCAGGCCGATTACCTAAGAATCCGAAGAAAAAATTGGGGTCACCGACCACTGCCGACCAATGGAAAAAGACGCCACAACAAATTTTTATGAATGAAAATAAAAGCTCCTCCTCTTCCAAGATGGTGGCGCCGCGACGCAACGTTGTTCCGTTTTATGTCAAAAAATTCAAACATGGGCGACTGTTGTGAATCTTTTGTAGTGTTTTGGAGGTTTTTTAATTGTTTTAACGTGTTCCTGGTGAATTATTGGGCACAATATGACAAGAAAGGCTAGAAAAATATATTGGAAAGTGATATAGACAATAGATAACTGTAAGTACCAGTATATGTGCATAAAAATTACATTTGTCTGTGATGCATCAGGGCTCATATTTAGGGTTACAGTTTTAAAGGACTAAAATGTCTCTTTTTTTGTAATATTTTCTTGATTTATTGTAAAACTGCTTCCCTAGTATACAAATATGGTTCACCCAAAAAACGGCACCTCGAACTTTCACCAAAAGGTACAGATGAAAGAGGACTTGTAAAAAAATGCAGTCTTTCTTACAACAACATCTAATTTATAAGGCAAATTTGAGTGCAATGTCCCAATTCGAAAGCTAACCAGCTTAAATGGCCCCTCAGAGAATTAATAATTATTTCTAATATCTCAGTTTTGTCAGTATTATTGACCTTGTGAGGGAAATATATTGACAATAACGAAGGTACTGATATGCTGGATTGGAAAACCGAAAATAGCATTAACAGTTTGTCAATATTTATTGCCGGTATTAACAATATTTATTAATATTACTGAGGGACCCTTCTGATATTGTCTCAACATGAGCCAAGGAATCACAGCCCTCGTTTCCATAGCCCATCAACCATCAATTCAAAACCACCCGGAGTCAGAACCTTATATTTCTATGTTTTTATTTGATATGTCTCTTATTTATGGTTCAATACCCTAGATTATATCTGTTCTACAAAAAGTATTATAGTCAATTTTTCGACACAGGTATGTCTATACAAACAGGGTAGAAGTAGGATTGGCGAAATGTCGACATTGACGAAGTTTTACTAAAGCGAAAAAAGTGCGGCATTAAAGTCAAAGCATTAAAGAACTTGCCTGATAATGTTATTAGGGAGGGAGTACACTTAGCCCAGCTATATTCAAACAGGGTCTGTTCTTAAAAGTGTGTAAAAAGGCCAAGGTTCTTTTAATACTTAAGCCAGGAAATTACTTAACATTGGTTTTCAATTACAGACCAATCAATTTGCTGTTGTGTCTTGGCAAGGTTGTTGAAAAACTTATACTAAATCGTCTATCTGATCTATTCGACAACATTTTACCACCAGAGCAGTTTGGTTTTCAATCTACTCATTGCATGGTGCGCTAAACGACTAGACCGGTGTCCAAAGTTCTTAAGGGCTTTGTTATCTTAATGGTATACACGAATTTGTGCATTATATGTGACTGAAAAACCTTTTCGTCAGTGAACACCATTTTTTAAGTCAGATATTTTTAGTCTTCTGCTGGCGGTAGGTTGAGACCTAGGAAATTCTGTGTCAATAACAGCGTGTCTTGCAGTTTCAAAAAGATTTGCCCTTAGATATTCTAGTGCATCATTTTGTTCAGGGTTAGAAATGCTGGCCGGACTTTTCGTCTTAAAGATCCCAACGTTCCTTAACTCTTAATATTGTGTTCTTGCTTTTTTCATAAAAATTTGCTAGTGCCCGTATTGACCACCTATGCTGAATTTTGGTTACTATATATGACCTTTTTCAGTTTCTGTTAAATGACGAGGCATTTTGTAAATTTTGGTTTGTCAACCATACAACAATCGAAACCGATTTACATTATAACAAATTTAGTGTACCCATTTTCAATATTTCAATTATTTTGTCTCAAACTTTAAGACCAAAATCAAGGAGACCTTTTCTGTTTAGAGTTTAAGGGTAGTTAATAATAAAATAATTGTTTTTAAAATCAGTAGGTATACAGTGCAGTACCTTAAATTTTCTTTCGGATCTATAGTGTGTGGATCGTTGCACCCTATTGGCTAGGATGCTATTGGGGGGTAAACAAAAATTAAAGCTCAAAATGTGTGTTTTTAACTTTTTTTTATCATAATGCAAAAACTTAGGTTAGATTAGGTTAGTTATAAATAAAAACTTTAGCACCCTGTATATCCAAAACCAATCACACGTTTAATTGAACTTTATAGGAACTTTTCAATTTTAGGGTCCTAGCTTTTAGTATGTCTAGAATCAAAGCAGTAAGAGTACGAATTAATAATGTACCCTGGACAGATCTCAAACACATCAAAGGTCCTCTGTATGTGACTCCCTGGGATCCCCAGAAATATTCCAAAGGGCTTCATAATATTGAGGTTAATTAAAAAACGTTAACTTTTATGAATTATACAAAACGGGTTGGATTTTTCTCAGAAGAAACAAGTTTTTTTCTTGTAGGTTTATGCAAAGGACATTGAGGGAAGAGAGCACACTGAATTAGTTCAATTCTCACTTGACAGCACAAAAATGTCTTTTGGTCTGCTTCCAAGAATAGCTCTGATGTCCAATCTAAGTTGTATTGTAAGTCTTTAATTTGTTTTTCTATACGTATTGCTGATAGGTGTATTTTTGCAGTTTTGGTCGTTTTTTATTGTCACACTGCTACTCCATTTACTTCCATTGATGGTGATGAAGTACTTTCACAAAGTCGTAACGGGTGAGTTTCCATAGCGGACAACGACGTATTTCCCCCATAAAACTATTGGCATTTTTAGCTGGTTATATCTCGCAACCCAAGCTACGAGGGAACTTTCTCAAAAAATTTATCAAAGGAGTGTGGATCTTGTCGACCGTGGACCGTGTATTCTGGCCAGTGATCCTTTATCCTTTATATTTGGTTTTCGGGCCTTGGTCCATTGGATACATAGTGGAGGACCACATAGGAGTCATTTTTTCGTGGGGCATTTTGGTGTATGGGACCTATTTGCCTGGATCGTTTACATACGTGTACGGATTTATACAGGTAAAGGCTTGGGAATTTAATTGTGGCGTAAATTTTATATATTGTGGAAAAAAATACACCTTGCAGCTAATGGTAATGATTTTTTTTCAGCTTATAACCTTCCAGATACCATTGACTTTCATTTTGGTGAACGCCGTTAATCGCAGGTAACACAATTATATTGCTTATGCCGTGTTATGCAGCGTAATTTTCAAATTTATTTTCTCGTAAACAGTGATTCGTAGCGATATGAACCAAGGAGCTTTTTCTATTTAAAAACATCAATGTTTCATGATTGAATTAAAAAAAAAATTAAATTACATACACAAAAGAGTTAATGACTAATTTATTCCCTGTCTGGTCCCAAATGTGACGCTCCTGGCTAAATTTTAACTATTCTCACTTTACAATTAGATGAAGTCGTCAAGTCTTACCATCCCAACTGGCAAGGAACTCCTGTAATAATTATATATACAGAGTGGCAAAAAAGTCTAGACTAAGTATACAGTGTGTCCGCTTAGGTTCTGTATATATGGGAAACTTTTTTAATACTAATTTTACGAAAAAAGTTCTGCTTACTGAAAAAATAATATTAGACTATTCAAACTTGAGATAGTATGTACAGGATGATCAAAAAGTAAAAAAATCAAAATTGACCTACGAGAAAAGTACCCTTAATTTTAATTTTATAGCAAAATGGAATAGGAAAATGTTGATTGGCATTATAAATTATATCTGTTTCTACTCTTAGTAGACAATTATTGAAAATAAATTTGACATTTCAAAAAATATCATTTTTTGAAATGATGTATGATTAATAATTGTATTTATTATGCAATTCAAGCTAATAAACATTTATCAATTATTTTTATTCAAAACGTAACCTTTAATTCTTTATCCCTGTTTTGTAGTAATTTTATGACGCATTTAAATAGTTGATAGAAACATAATAATTTATTTTGGAAATACAATTATAATAATATACCTTAAAATATAAATTTAAATAAAAATATTCATTAACTTTCCCTCACTGTACATTTGCCTCGACATATTCTCCCTCCATTTCAATACATTTAGCCGTTCTTGCAGAAAATCCTCTTAAAACATTTCTAATTATGGCAGGAGTTATATTTGTAATTGATTCTCTAATTACCCTCTCTAAATGGTCAACATTTTGAGATGGCCTTTGTAGGTATACATTCTGTTTTAAGTAGCCCCACAAGAAATAATCGAGGGGTCTCAAGTCCGGAGACCTAGCGGGCCAAAAAAGGTCAGAATATCTATGGATAACTTTTCCATTAAAAAGGGTATTTAAGTATCGTCTTACATTCCTCGTACTGTGGCATGGTGCACCATCTTGTTGGTACCATATCCGTAGTCTATCGGGTATGTGAAGTCCATGAATAAAATTAAACAAATAATTATTTAAAAAATGCAAGTAACGTTCACCATTTAAATTTTGTCGAAAAAAAGGTCCTATTATTCTATTTTTGTAAATTCCGCACCACATATTGGTTTTAAATGAGTACTGATCACGTCTGTATAGTGAAATTTGGATTAACGTCACTCCACCAACGAGAATTTTGTGAACTTACAGTCCCGTTCGAGGTAAAGGTTGCTTCGTCGGTAACAATTACTTATATCTCTTGTCATGAAAGGGTTCTAACTCTCCTTGTATTAAAAAACCAAATTCTAAGCGTCGCTCAAAATCACCTGGCTTCAAGGTATGTATAAATTTTGGTTTGTAAGGCCGAAATTTGTTTTCATTTAATATATTTGAAATCGTAGTTTTCCCTACATTATTTGGTAATGTTGTTGACCTTTTTCGCAATGATTTTTTAGGATCTTTTACTACAGACAACATTACTTGGTTCAGGGGGTTTCATTATTTGCAACCCTTGGTCTACGTTTCTTATTGTAGTTATTTTCCACACTTCCAAAGGTCTTGAATTTAGTCACTATGTTCCCTACTGTTGTAAAAGAAATCATTTTATGTGGATATCTGTAGTTAAAAATTTCGGCAGTTTCCCGATACGTTTTGTAATTTTCACCAACAATTAAAATTATTTCAATTTTATCTTGCATACTCAATTTCAACGCCATATTTATCTAATTAAATATTTAAACTGATGTTTCAGAGAAATAGTATAGCTAACAGTTAAAATTCAAATTCCGGTGGGAAATGGTGGCAAGGTAATGGACATGCCATTAAGAATTAAGATTTAAATTTTTTAGTTTATTTTCAATAATAGTCTACTAAGAGTAGAAACAGATATAATTTTTAATGCTAATCAACATTTTTTATTCCATTTTGCTCTAAAATTAAAATTAATAAGGGTACTTTTCTCGTAGGTCAATTTTGATTTTTTTACTTTCTGATCATCCTGTACATACTATCTCAAGTTTGAATAGTGTAATATTATTTTTTCAGTAAGCAGAACTTTTTATAAAGAGTAACTTTTTTCCGTAAAATAAATATTAAAAAGTTTCACATATGTACAGAACTTAAGCGGACACACCGTATAGCACGACGAACTTACGGTAGTGGACCACACAAAGTAATTTAATTGACGCAGATTCCACAAAATCAAAAAATATTTGGTGTGCTGTGCACCTGATAAGCGTCTGGCTTCTCTTCTCTAGGCGTGTGCTGATTGTTCGTCAATAGCGTAGCATTGTTAATGCGATTTTTAAGATAAATGTGTACACGCGTTGTAATTGTTTTCATGCTTATAAATTTAGAGACGTCTTAAGCGAGATGTTGCGTTTAGTTTATTTATTTTCATATAATTCTGTACTTTCTTTTAATAAAACCTGAATTTATAATTAAAAATCATATTCGGGCGTATATAACACACTTTTTGACTATTATTATGGGATTTTCAAGATACGGACCTGTATACTTTTGAACTTTTACATCAAACGATTTTAAATTATCCGCAGTGTATTTCAAATTTATCAGCGTACCAACTACACCTATTTCCATTGCAGATTCAACCAGCTTTCCCTCAAAACGGGCAAAAAGTCTTCCATAAAGCAAGCAATCTGCATCCATCTCCCTTTTTGCATGGTGTTCACCATCCAGGTGATAATGGCCTATCTCTTCTGGCTGGCCTACGGTACCTTGGCCTTTATTTTGGGACCTTTAAGGACGTGGTCCCTTGTCTTGGCGGCGGTGCTGTATTATACCGCCTTGAGACTACCTGAGAAGTGTTTTAGGTAAGTTGGAATAAAAAAGCGAATTGATTTTTAAATGTGGATCGAAAAGTGCTGCTGTTATACAGAGTGAAGGAGGGGCCATAAAAATAAGAAACATTTGGAACGAAGGGGCGTCTGCTTGTTATAGTCCGTTCACAAATTTAAGAGAATGACTACCTGCCTTTAGTTATCACCCATCATAAAATTCTTTGTTAAAAGGGTTTCAAGGATCATAGAGATAATGATTTTATTATCCAGGTAGGGACCGTACTTGGCCGTAATTAGTTTACAAAGCCTTACTAATAATGCGAAAAAAAAATAAGTAGACAAATCAGTGTTGCAAAACCAGTCATTTTATTAGTTCGTGTGAAATAAAAACGCAGCTTTGGTTATCCAAATATGTATGGCGTCCGTGGATTGGTGAATCTAGTATAAAACAGCCGGAGGGGGTACAAGTACAACCACAATGCGGAAATGAAAATGGAAGAAGACACTTATCTTTAAATTCTAAAGAGATTATAAGAAATGTATACCGGGTGTTGCATCGTCGAGCGGGACATAGGAAATCCCATGTAATTTTAAATGGGGTCAATTATTGGCTTCCCTAATTATTTTAGAGAAAAATTCTATTTAGGTTTATTAAAGAGCACTAAAACCCACATTCAAAAGAATAACCTTAGATATTTTTGATGAGCCCGTTTACGGGTTATCGCCGATTTCTTTTTAACTATTTCTCCTTTTTATGGCTCCGTATTTGCGGGCACCAGTCAAGGTAAAAGATGACTGTCAAATAAAGTTGTCATTTTGAAATGTGTGCTTTATTGTTATAAAAACTCGTACATCGAAAATATTAGCCATGAATTACACTTCTGAAGAAAAAATATTGATAATTAAATGGTATTATCAAGGAAATAGTTATCAAAATGTGTCAGACATGTTTGCTGCTCTGTATCCGAATAGACCGATACCTGCAAAATCTACAGTCGAAAGGACTATCAAGAAATTTGAGACAAAAGGCACTGTAATAAATAACTGCAGATGTGAAGAAAGGCAGGAACAAAGAAGAGATGCAAGAAATGATAGGGACTTGCAAGTTTTATTGTGCGTGGAAGAAAATGATGGGAAGATCAGCACAAGGAAACTTGAGGATGACATAGGATTAGATCACACCACAGCGTTACGAGCTTTGAAACGACATAAATATTATTCATACAAATATGAAAAGCACCAAGAGCTAAGAGATAGGGACGAAATACGACGACAGGAGTTTTGTTTTGGTATGATGGAAAGAGCAAACATGGATAGGGAATTTTTAAAAAACATTTGTTTCACTGACTAATGCACATTTACCTTAAACAATGACCCCACTGTTCAAAATTATCGATATTGGAGCAAAGAAAACCAACACAGGTTTGTGGAAACAAGGACGCAATATCCACAAAAAGTTAATGTATGGGCTGGGATTTTCGGAGAAAATATTATCGGGCCATTATTTCTTACACGAAATTTAAACGCAGAATATTTTTTGGAACTACTTGAAGATCATATTTTACCTACTTTACATGATGCCGCCAGGGAAAATCAGGAAGTTTGGTACCAAATGGATGGCTGCCCGGCACATAGTACCCTGGCTGTCCGGGAATATTTAAACCGTGCTTTTAATGGAAATGTTATTGGCTTAAATCAAACAGTAAATTGGCCAGCCAGGTCTCCTGATTTATCGCCAAATGATTTCTTTCTCTGGGGCCATTTAAAAAACAGGATATATAAAGATAAAACATACCCAAATCTAGACGAGTTAAAAAATGCTATTTCTGCCGAATGCAATAGAATTTCAGTTTACCAACTAGCGAATGTAAGAAGAGAATTTTATGATCGCCTCGGTTATTGTCTAGCAGTCAATGGAGGAATATTTGAACATCTTCTTAAATCCTAAAGTTCTAACAATTTAATAGTACCTACCTATTAATTAGTAAAATATTGAAACATGTAAAATGTCATAATTAACCTTGTAATTGGATACTTTATTTTAGTTTTATTCAGATTAATTTGTACTCATAAATACACCTTTAATATTTTCGATGTACGAGTTTTTATAACAATAAAGCACACATTTCAAAATGACAACTTTATTTGACAGTCATCTTTTACCTTGACTGGTGCCCGCAAATACGAGGCCATAAAAAGGAGAAATAGTTAAAAAGAAATCGGCGATAACCCGTAAACGGGCTCATCAAAAATATCTAAAGTTATTCTTTTGAATGTGGGTTTTAATGCTCTTTAATAAACCTAAATAGAATTTTTCTCTAAAATAATTAGGGAAGCCAATAATTGACCCCATTTAAAATAACATGGGATTTCCTATGTCCCGCTCGACGATGTAACACCCGGTATACAACTCTCATAGAACGTGAAAAGTTGAGTAAAATGGAATGTATTAAAGAAGCAGCCACATTGACTAAAATTTCGGAAAAAACAGTATGGAAAATTGTGAATAAACCCATCACCGAAAGGAAAAGAAGGAAAGATTCTGGGGCTTGCAAAAAATTAGATCGCAGCGATGAAGATTTAGTCCGACGCAAAATTTATAAGATGTATGAAGAGCATACGGTACCAACACTGGATAATTTACTGAAAAGACTTGAAATAGATAACACGGATATCAATTGCGGTAGGACAACGCTGTGGAAGTGTCTTCAACGAATCGGAAAAGTTGATAAACGGCAAGTTATTATGGAATCGCAACGACTTAAGGCAGGGCGATTTGAATATTTGACAAAAATCGCTCAGTACAGAAGTGAGAACAGACCTATTATATACTTAGATGAAACCTGGTTTGATACCCATGATACCCCATCAAAAGGTTGGGTTGATTCTAGTGACAGGTGTAGAACAAAGGCACCAAACAAGGAAAAAGAATAACCATAGTACATGCAGGGTCCGAAGATGGTTGGGTATCAAATGCACTTTCATTGGCAGCCAAGAATATAAATGACTCCTGTTTGGATTACCATAACGATACCGCAGCGGAGTTATTTGAGGATTGGTTCGTAAATAAGTTAATTCCTAATGTTTCTCCAAACAGTGTGATTGTTATGGACAACGCAAGTTACCACAGTAGACAGTTAAACAAGCACCCTTGTTCAAAAGATACGAAAATAGCAATACAGGAATTTATATATCAGAATGATATATATTTTCATGAAAGTTACACTAAAAGAGAGTTACTTGATGTGCTTAAATTTCTGAACCTAGAAAAGGAGTACTACTGCGACAGCTACGCTAAAAGTAAGAGGCATACAGTGCTAAGGCTTCCGCCGTATCACTGTATATTCAATCCCATAGAACACATATGGCATCAATTAAAATCTGCCGTTAGACGTAATAATGTATCACCCACTATAAATGCTAGTGTACTGGATATTATTATTACTGAAGTGGACAAAGTGCCTGTGAGTAGCTGGAAAAATTGTGTTTCGCATATTAAAACTGTTGAAAATTCATACATTCAAATTGGGAATATTACAGAAAGATTTATTATTAACATAAGTGTTGATAGTGACAGTGAAAATGAATTAAATGAGTAAACTGTAGTTGCATTAATTAATTATAATATATAATAATAATATATTCTATCTAAAATTGTTTATTATTTGTGTCAAATCATCCATGCTTGAAATACAATTCAGTGCGGGCCTGTGTAGACCCCAATCTGGTTTTAAACAGGCGTCAATACGAGTCGGTAAGTCATTCTCTCAAATCTGTGAACGGACTTTACTAATGTTTTGTCGCATTATACTGTATAGCGGTGTTTTGTAGTTTAAACCAGTATCTCGGGACGGTTTTGGTTTAATAAGGTTTTAAAAAAATATTGAAATTTTTCGAAAATATAATTTTTTTATGAAAATATCGAAACACAGTAATCAATCGATTGATTCAATTACTACTGTACTGTGTTGTTTAGTCTGATGCGCCTCAGGTATTTTTTAGACTTTTGTCTAAAAAGTTTTCGCCTACTACCAGTAACAAACAAGATAAATCGCCATTTTGGTTTCTGTCGTGTCTCAAGTCTCTCAACACTTTAGTAAAAAAATCGCATTCTTAAACTTTTGTAAGGTTAGTTCAGGTTAGTTTTCGCAACTCGCACCCTGATAATGGTCCCGTTGACTTTATTTTTAGACATGCCAAAGAAATATGTTTTACGAAATCAGAATTGTGTGTGGAACAAGACACGATGACGTTGGCATTGGAAAAGTCGACTGAAAAGGTTGGGAAGGTGAATTAAAAAAAAGTGATATTACTTTTTAAAGAGAAAATATATTTATTTATACTTGTTCTTGTGATACTCTTCCTAATATACCTTCATATTTACAATTTTGTTTGTTGGCGAGTTGAGGAAATTTGGCTGTTTATTTATATTTTGAAAAAAATATAGTTTGTTTTAGTCTCGGGGTAATAGTCAATGAGTTTAGGTACCTACTAAATTTGGTCATTTACTGTCTATACTAAAATCTTCAGTGCCATAAGCTTAATTAATGTGATATTCATTCATTTTAAAGTGATGAGGGATAGTAGGCTCTTTTTTAAGGGTTTCTACGTCTAGCTTATTAAAAACAGTGTAACAAAACAATTTTCTGCTTTCCTAAACAAATATATTAGTTTTTGCCGATACTTTAATGTATGGACAGTACTCTAACCAGGCCATTTTAGATAATAATTATAATTTACTAGAATTATGACTGATGATGATGAATTATTACATAACTAAGAGAGCTCTACCGGATGGTGTACCGTCACACTGGCTATAGAAAATCTCATGTAAAATTTGCTACCCTCAAATATTGGCTTCCCTCTTAATTTTACATCAATATTGTATTAGACTTTTTTTGAAGATCCTTGTATGATGGACTCACACACCAAATTTTATTATTTTCTAATGAGCCAATTAAAAGTTATTTATTAATTTCTTTTTAAGTACTTACGTTTATTAAATTAGTGCAATCATTATTTTTTCTTGAATACTGTAAAACATGTAAACTAATTAAAAATAAAACGTCTACAACGCGACTGGCAAATAATATGCTGAGATGTTTTAATAACCGCAAGTCAACGGGAGCAGTATTTTTTGATGTTTCTAAAGCTTTTGATAAAGTCTGGTATAATGTACTGATACTAAAATTAACAATTAATTGCTGCATTAATCAAAACCACAATAAACTCATTAAGGTTTATATAGGATTTTAAATCTTTTAAGTTTTGTGATAGACATCTATAAATCTTTGGGTTTTATGGGAGTTTTAAAATATGGTTTTTAAGTACTCCTTACGATCAAGCAATAAAACGAATAACTCTTAAGTAGTCTTACCCTTAATATATATTATCATAAATACTATTTACTTTGGATGATAATTGGTAAAGGCTCCTTGAAACACAATAGTTTTTTGGTCGCTTTAGTAAGCTAAGTTAAAACCTTTTGGTTTTTACAAAGCACCTATAAATCCTTTGGTTCCCCACTTACGCCTTTAAACTTCGAGAGAGGGGGCATGTAACGCATAGTAAACGCAATTTTGTGATTGTGATTGGAAGAAATCATCCATTATCCCAAAGAGGCTTGAAAAATTATTAAAAGTATAAAAGCTGAGACTTTCAGTCTTTTTATCTTTTAAAAATTGATTGTATATCATACGAATAAAATTATGAATACACCTTTCTTAACGCCTGCGCCGCCCATGTGTAGAAATATGTCATAGAACATGCCCATTCGCGCCATTCTGCAAATAAACTAATATTACACTTACTATAGGTAAAATAAACCAATAATACACTTATTATAGGTATTTAATATCATAACAAAACTGTTTAAAATCTACTTACTTGTATTTTTTTCACTTTTGCTTGCTTACAGTGCTTACACACACGAAATCACGAAATAAATGTTTTTTTAGGTTATGTTATCTAAGTACATTTGTATTAGAGGTTGTCAGAGACAAATCTTAAGTGTTTAAAAGAAGAGTAGTAAGGCTGGGTGTAGAGTCTTACAGGTTTTAAAATTGCAATAAAGTGGAGCAATTGGAATTTAACTTGCTTTATAAAAATATTTCACAAACCCACAAACTCTTAATAGGGCATTTTATTAAAATAAACGGTTTTACTAATTTTCCAGCCATGTTTTTTTCCGGTAACTACGGCAGACATGTTTAAACAAAGTTTGGGCAACAGTGTTTGGTTATATTTTTATTTATTCTAACTGTTTACATTTAGCCTGCAATTATCAAAAATATGTTAATATGTTATATAAACCCCTAAATAACCCAAAATCATACTGATTAAGCCAAAACTAGGGTTACAATTTTTTTCATTAATTGTAAATAATAATTAATAAGTTAACAAATGAAAGTCGCGTGATTTTTTTAAAAGTTTTTTTATATACTTTATCAATAAAGTGGCCGGGGTTGACATTTTTTATTACTAGGTTGTTTATTAATATCAAATTATAAAATGTTAGCACATGTAGATATTTCAATCGAGGCAGACATATTTAACTATACTTGGTAACATTTTTTGATATTGACAATTTAAGTGCAACAAGTCTTTGACAAAGAATTATTAAAGATACAATAATAATAAAATTATTTATGATGGTTTCAAATCACGCATAAAATTTGATTGCAAGTACTAACGGTTTTAAGAAGGCTTTATAAAATGTTTTGTGGTAGACTTACAAACCTCTTGCAGATTTGGGTTCAAAAGTACTGTTGGTTTTATTGACAGTTTTAAGGAAGATATTTATAACCTTTATATTTATATTTATAACCTTTTTGGTTTTGTGCCGGGTTTATTGGAGCTTTGGAGGTTATCTAATATAACCAGTTTTACGATCAGTTTTATTATATAGACTTAATAACCTCTTGTAGATTGTGATAAAACTTAAAATGTTACTTGGGCTCATTTCCCTCCAATTTGGCTTTATCCGTCTTGTTCTCTATCTGATCCAATTAAGGTTGCATCATTTTGATGATTTCATATTGTGTCTTACTTAGGCCACGTCATTTAGATGTGCAATCTTAGTGTCCAGAGCGTCAAACCTGGATCACAGCTCTTCCATTGCTTTAGACAATAATACAACTCGTTTGATTTCTGCTATGATTTCCTTCTTCATATTAATCAGTAGCCTCGCTACATCCGCTTTTGTGTTATTTCTTATTTTATATTTTTAGTTGACATTATCATAATTATTACTGTTGGTTTTATTGAGATATGTATCGGAGCCGTATTTGATTTTTAAGAATTTTAAGTTTTTTCTGAATAACTTTTAATAATTGGCTTATAAGAAAATAATTAAATTTGGTGCGCGAGTCCATCCTATAAGGACCTTCAAGGAGCCAATATTTGAGGGTAGCAAAGCTGACATGGGATTTCCTATAGCCAGTGTGGATAATTTTGGACTGATGCATTTGTGTGGCATACCAAATTGTAGAGTTCCTTAAATGTGTAAGTATCCATGCTGCCCCAAAAAAATTAAATTGTTTTGGAAAACAACCTAATTTCATTGAGTTTTTCCCTTACCCTGTACATTACATGTATTTTAGGGCATATGAACTTTGTGGGCTGAAATAATTGGTCTAGGAATCACTCTTTAAAATAAGTACTTAACATTAAGTAACACCCTGTATGCTTTAGCAATTAGTTAAAAAAGGTTTCTTTTTTCTCAAAAACTGATAGAAATTTAACATAGGTTGTCGTAAATTAATTAAACCTAATTTAATCTTGCACTAAACTCTTATCACTGATATAAAGTAACGTAAAAAAATATTTAAGCAAATTAACTTATATTCCAAAATAATTTACTTTTTCGACTTTCGTAGGACTCGGTAAACTCTACAATTTGGTATGCCACACGAATGTCAAAAATTAAGGATAATACGGACCTGGGGAGTAAATTATAATAGAGATAATAAAGATAAAGAAATATTTTAAAACCTGTAAATGTTAAATAGATAATTTCGCCAGTGCGGAAAAAAAAATTTTCACATTGTGATGAGAATTAGAAAAAATGTCTATTATTTGAGACTTTTGCCTTTAAATAATCAGGCTGATGTATCTATTTTTCTGCACTGTTAGATTAATTTTAGAAAAATAAAGTCACTAATTAATAGTATACCATTTTTATACAGGATGTTTGAAAAGAACTGCAATAACAAATTAGTCTTGATTAAAATAAATTAGCAACACAAACATGATATTTTTAACATGTTCTAGAACACCCTGTATAAATTGTGAGCACCAATTAGTTGCTAATCTAAGAACGGCAAAAATTCCGTGCAATAATAAAAGTCTTTTTTGATATATTGAAAAATTAAAAATTTCTGGATATTTTTTCTGGTATTACCTTATTTTGTTTATATTTTAGTGATACTATTTTTTGTACTACGGCCTATTTTTGGCCTAATAAGCACAGGGTTATACTTGTTTACAGGATGCTTACACCAAAGAAATGAATGGTCCACAACAGAAAGCTCATCTAATAGGAAATTTAAGAGCTTTCGATGGATGCCGACTTTCCCACTTTATGTGTGTTGTCGTAGTTGGCATCCATCGAGATTTTGAACAATCTACACTAGATGGTTTTCTATTGCTTGGCTAATCTTTGCTTATACACAGTGTGTAAAAAGTCCCGGACCGGTCAATAATTTAGAAAATGGCGCACAATATAAAAAAACTTCCGGTGTAAAAGTTGTAGGCCTTAAAAAAATCTATAAAACTAGGACACCTGTAATTATACAGGGTGCCTCAAACAGTCATGGTAAACAAAACTTTGGTTTATTTAAATGGAATGACCCCTGTTTAATCACGTTTTTTGATTCCTCTAAACATTCTAAACAACAATTGTGAAACATATGGCTAAACCCAGCGCCGGATTAAAGGTTTCGTAGGCCCTAGGCACCAGTAATGAATTTTAGATTTTAATTCGGGGAGGTTCACCAACGTGTTGTGAAAAAAATGCGTCGCAGGCGAAAATTTTTGGGGTGCCACGCCCTAATTTTACCAAGAAATAACAAAATTTACAAATTAAGTGGTTTCCTAAACATTTCTATGCGTTTGAAGAGCCCAATGGATGCCCATGCCCTGATAAAGTCGCTGACGTCGCTGTTTTTACAGATAAAGTTAAAAACATCATATTTAATATATGGCCAAAAGTTGTTAATTAAAAAAAACTTACGAAATAATTTAGAAATTTCAGCTTTTTATTGAACAAAACTAACTTTTTGCCATCGAAAATAATTGCTAGTCTCAAGTTTCCGAAATGTAAGCTTTTCGCATATACCTTTCAATGCTGGGGTCAAATGCAAAAGGTGAGAGGTCGTTTTCTAAACTGAACCTTATCAAAAATTGTATGCGTTCAACTATGGGCCAAGAGAGAATTTCTTCACTAAGTCTACTATGTATTGAAAGTGATTTGACTCGCGAGATGGACTTCGACGACATACTGCATAAATTCATCGAATCAAAATCACGAAAAAAAAACTTATTGTAAAAATATGTGTAAAAAGGTTGTTAAAACTGTTATAAGGTTTTTTGTATCACATTGTAGTTTGTCTCCGTGTCTGTGAACTCTTTTTCTTATTGTAGAATACAGTAGTGATCCTTTTTTTGTGTCTATTTTTATTATATTTTATGATCGTAGGCCCTTCGCGTTTCGTAGGCCCTAGGCAAGTGCCTAATGTGCCTTATGGATAATCCGGGCCTGGCTAAACCCATTAGTTTACGAAATAATTTGAGTTGAAGGACATAAATACAACAGGTAAGATATTACCTGCATTTTGCATTTTTACAAGCTGGTACCAGAATGTTTTGCGTTAAAACTGTAAAAAAACATGAAAGTTGTACTAAATATACCCACGCAAGTTTTGTCAAAAATTTAATAACAATTAAATTAAATTCAAGCAGTAAAATTAATAACAAATTTACAAGATCAAAAATAAATTTAAGTAAGTCGTTATTTAATTAAATGTTGAAAATGTCCCCCTCCCACAGTTTGACAATGGGCTAGGTTATAATAAAATTTGTCGATGACGTTTTGTAACATTTCTTGGTTAATAGATTCACATTGTTCAATAATTCTTCTTCTCAATTCGTTCAGATCTACAGGTTTTGTCACATACACTTAATTTTTTGGTTGTCTCCAGAGAAAATAATCAAGGGGCGTTAAGTCTGGCGACCTAGCGGGCCATTCTATGGGGCTCCTATGCCCTATCCAGCGGTTAGGAAAAGTATTATTTAAGTAAACTCTTGCAGCTCGCCCAAAATAAGGAGGAGCTCCGTTCTGCTAAAACCACGTATGTCGTAATAGTGGTCCTACTGTATTGGTTATTGCTGGCACAATTTGATTTTGCAACATGTGGAGATAATATTCTGCATTCAAATTCCCCTCTATAAAGATAGGTCCCACTAATCTATTGCCAATAATACCGGCCCACACATTTACTTTCTGGGGGTGTTGAGTGTGTGTTTCTCTCATTCAATGTGGGTTCTGATCAGCCCAGTAACGGCAATTATGTCGATTGACATTCCCGTTTAACATGAATGTTGCCTAATGCGTGAAAACTATTTGATTAAAAAAATTGTTATTTTCTTCCTGTTTTTGCATCATTACTTCGCAAAATTTCATTCTACGTTCGAAATCGTCTTCTGATAATTCCTGGACTAAAGTTATTTTGTAGAGGTAAAAAATACTGTTTTTAAAATAATTTCAACTGATTTAAAACATACATCAACTTGGGTAGCAGCTTTTCTCAATGACAAATGTCGATCCTGAACAAAATTAAGTAATATCTCTAATTTTTTTTCATCACTAATTCCCGATTTTGGTCTTCCGGAACGAACTTTATCTCTGCAACACCCGGTTTCCTGGAATCTTTGAACTGTTCTCACAACTGTAGATTTTGATATAGGCTGTCGGTTTAGAAAAGTTATATTGAAAAATTGCTTTGTTTCGGTAAATGATCTTTGTCGGTCTCCAAAACCTCTGATCATTAGTAAAGTTATACGTTCCCTTTCGTTGAGAGCCATTTTCAGAAATTAATATGACAGTGACGCAAAGCATTCTGGTACCAGCTTGTAAAAAAGCAAAATGTAGGTAATATCTTACCTGTTGTATTTATGTCCTTTAACTCAAGGTATTTATTAAACTAATGGGTTTAGCCATATGACCTGTTTAATAATTGTTGTTTATAATGTTTATAGGAATCAGAAAACGTGATTAAAAAGGGGTCATTCCATTTAAATAAAAATAAAGTTTTGTTTACCATGACTATTTGAGGCACCCTGTATAATTACAGGTGTCCTAGTTTTATACATTTTTTTAAGACCTACAAGTTTTTTCATATTGTGCGCCATTTTGTAAATAATTGACCGGTCCGGGACTTTTTATACACTGCGTATACATATACCATATTTTTTTATTAGTCTTTGTATGTAGTACATGTCAGTGTAAGTAGAGATAATAAACAGAAGAAATAATACGATGTTTTTTATGACCAAAATCCTCATTTTTATTAAAAAATATTTTACTGTTCAATTCAACAAAATCTACCCAATTTTAGGTTTACTAGCGTACACGATAACTAACTGATAGTTAACCGGGATTTTTTCCTCGTTATTGTTAACGGACAGTTTTAAGTTGTACCCGTATATCTTTCTCACCTCCTCTGTAAAATCCTCCAAATATCTGCCTCTCTCGCTCGGCGAGAGTAATGGAATCGTTGGATTAACCGCTATCACCGACCCTACAAACATAATACAACATTATTTAAACGACATAGCAAAGGAATACACAAACTTACTCTTTAACTGATCCCAGCTGGCAAAAACGTATTGTTTGTTTTCCACCACACACTTGCAATCTTGAAACCCCGTTTCGACCAAAATTTTCTTGATCACGTCTTCAGGGTCGGCGCAGTTGTGGTAAGGCGAGACCATTTCTTTTCTAAAGTACGGGGCCCATTCGATTGTTTTTGACAGGTTCTCGTAGACTTCGAAAATGGGGTTGCTCGCCAGGAAACTCAGCAATATGTCTCCACCGGGTTTGAGGAGTTTGTAGATGTTCTCAAATGCCCTTCTGAAAATGGGGGTATTACAGGTTTGTCAAATAGTTATTAGAATCAGTCGTTTAATGGGAAGAAAAGAGAACGCAATGCATCAGTTATAAGTTAAATAAAGAGAGATGAGAGCGTCTAGCGGTAAGATTTTGGTCCAACTCACTGGCGGAAAGGTGATAGTGGAAGGAGAAGGAGAAAGCAGCGCCTGTTATGAGGCGACAAGGCATTTTCTCTCTCGTTATTTTTTGAGGTGTCTTAGGAGAAAACCAAATTTTGTGTTTTTACTCGCACATCAACACAACACACCGAAAATTGCTAATATTAGTGTCTGCAACAGAGATATATCAGTCCATACAGTTGTGAAGTATTTGGGAATGACTTTAGATAAAAAAAAAACAACTTGGAAACATGGAAACAACACATTGTATTTTTAACGACAAAAGGTGAAAAGGGTTTAAATTTACTACGATTTATCTGTAAAACTTGGTGTCACTGTGATGTTAAAATTGCTCTTGCTTTCTTTAGGGCTTTTATTCGCTCATTAAGCGGGTGATTGTAATAACTAAGGACGGGATTTTAATTTTAATTTTGCATATATGCATTTTTTGCATATTTTGTGATTTTAAAGGAAAAAATGCATATTTTAGGAACTATTGCATATCTAAGAATGTTTTGGGATTTCTGTGTTCTTTTCTTACGTTTTATGGTCGCACGCCGCCGTGTCGCCTATGCTGTCGGGGTCTGAAGATAAAAGGGCAATAAATAGGTTAATTAATAAAGTAATAAAATAAACTATTATTCTTCTATTGAGAAATTCCATTAGTGGGTGGGTATTTCTGACCAGATGTTTTAACTAGAGTTTTCTTTATCTACACCTTCTATAATTATTTATTTGCTCACATTTGTTACAGTTTGTCAGTATTATTGAGGTTGTCGTTTGTCGTAGCCGCAGTTAGTATTGTAAACGCAAACAAAGTGAAAGTGAAAGCGGTGATTATGTCGAAAATACGATGTATTTCGTAGATTAAGCCTTACCCAGAACTTACTTTGGACGGCGACCATGTTTTTTGCAAGTCTTGGTCAAAAATTGTTTCCTGCTCAAAGAAATCTCAAATAGACCAACACATTAATACGCCGTCTCACATTGCTAAACTTAGCAAGATGAAGTCTGGTCCCAAACAGTCAACGCTGAAGCAGTCATTTGAGATTTGTAAAAACGGACTGAACTAACCATGACCAGTCAGAATTTAACGAAGATCTATGTAAAATGTTCTTGGCTGCTAATATTCCTTTAAACAAGTTAACCAACCCGCAAGTCAAGGCCTGCAAAAATATACAAATTGTAATGCTCCAGATGAATCAACATTGAGAAAAAATGTTGTTGGAAAGGTATTTGGTACCGTGCTAGATGAAATAAAGAAAGAAATTAAAGGTAACTATATGTATACTGTCGTCGACGAAACAACTGATTCGTGTGGTCGTTATATAGTTAATTTAATGATCGGAAAACTCACAGAAGAAGAACCTGGAAAAGTTTACCTTATAGCCATAAAAGAAGTGAAAAAACAAACAACCTCACAGTTAAACGTTTTATTCAAGAAACCTTAACACATTTCTTTTTGCCGAATTCAGTTCCTACAGATGAAAGTCTTGTCCTGTTGTCCGATGCTGCGCCGTATATGATAAAGGCAGGAAATAATTTAAAAATATTTTATGAAGGCCCCATTAAGAGTACAATTTTACAAGGAGAATCTTCCCGGAGTACTATTACCACCTGAGCCTGTCGTGACCAGATGGGGCACCTGGATTCG